>JBBGZY010000251.1:13775000-14975000 GCA_037952925.1 Lithobates clamitans | reverse complement strand
TAAAAAGCAAAGGAGGGTGAATACTTTTGCAAGGCTCTGTATATTCAAATTGGACATGCTGATTGTCGGGTGTTGAGAAAATGTTAACACACAGAACAGTGACCAGGCTATTGTGGTGTTGTTGACTTATACTTGAATACATTAAGATACATACAGTCTTCATCTTGTAAACATTCAGGTCCAGAAAGAGGAATGAAACTTGTACTTTATAGGTAAACATTCAGATCCTGATAGAGTAATTAACTATTGGCTTTTTGCCAATGGATGTTGGCCGAGTGCTACACAAAATTATGACACAGTATGTTCCTACACAGTAAGGTTTTGTACAGTATATAAATATATTATTAGAGCTGTGAAGTCTCCATATGAGTGCTGCAGTCTGTAAAATATTTTTCGTGAGGACCAGCTTCTTTTATATTAAGGCTAGTCGGGCTGTTTATATGGCCATGTGATATTGATTATACATCATACTTTTAATGTAAAAAAATTATGATGAATGTTTTTATATATTTTTTATTTTTATGAATGCAGATTCTTCATACATCAGGGTCATTGGAATTTGACTAATATACGTTGTTTTGATTTTGATCCTTATTTGTTATTTTGCTTTCATACTGTACATTTACTTTTTATATACATGGATTATTATATATGTTTGTAAGGTGGTAGATTATTTCTGTGCTTATTTCTACTGTATTCCACAGTTATATTGCCATTAGCATGTTGATGATTTAGTTAGTAAATAGGTATATGGATAATATCATGGTTTGCACACAGCACGGAAATGTTTTTCATTTTTTGTTTTATTTGATTTATTAACGCTCAAGTAAGATTCGCTATGCTGCACATCTGTTTCTTAATGTGTTGTAAAGAGTTCCAGAAATATCCTGCCCTTGATAGGGATGGGAGGGATTTTTCAATTATTGTAATTGGGCTCATGGTGGTATAGAGCTTATACAGTGGATTTCAGATTTCTTTTGATTGTGTTGGAAATTGTTGGTTCACCGTGCTAGAACTACAGTCTGAATAGTACCAAGTTTAAATAGCACCCGATGATCAGAAGACAGCCTTTATATTTCCTTTAGGCTTCTATCAATTTATTTGCATGACACAAGGCATAAGACGTACATCTGCAACATTCCAATGGTAGATGGAAAGAGTTTTGAGTGATCTAGTAAGAACAAAGAGAGAGCAGCGCCATCTAAGTGCAGCAATAAATAAACTTTTAATCCAAAGAAGACAAGTGGGAACTCACAGGATAAAAGATGTGACAGCGCATTGGGATTGTAATAGGATTCATCCACTCTTGGGGAAGACGGACTGCTCACAGGTGAAGAGACAGCTGATGGATCCGGCTCCGCTGGTGGCTCCCAGCGCTTCCAGAGACTCAGAACAGCTCAGAGGCAGCGATGGACGTCACATCCAGATGGAGAAGGAGTGGGGAGGAGTGTGTGTTGGGAGCATATGTGCTCCTTCATTAGGCAATAAGTGTGGCCATGTTGGAAGAGATATTTGTAGTCTGCTATGGCCGGAACAAGTTGATGCGGTACCATAGCAACCACTAGCATTTAACCATTAGTTGTATCATCGGCGCTTGGGTGAAGTATAATATTACTGGATCGCGATAAGATCAATTTGATAACAACAATTAGATAAAAGTTACACAAAAGATTACTACATATGAAAAAGACTAACATAAAATCTGTCTTTATATAAAGAATGTCTTGTGTACCTCAATGGCATTATCGTGTTTGGGGCTACACTAGAAGAGCATGAAGAATGACTCATGTTAGTATTACATCGCCTAAAAGAAGAGGGACTGAAATTGTCAGCAGGCAAGTACAAGTTTTGCAGGTCATCAGTCACCTATATGAGCCACATTGTCTCTTCTGAAGAATTGGCCACTGCTCCAACCAAAGCTGAAGCAGTAGTAAACTGGCCTTAGCCTCAGTATTTTACAGTTACATTCTTTCTTTGGATTTTGTAGCCTCAGATTTGTAGAAGGGTATTCAAAGTGAACAAAGCTCCTCATAACCTGTTGAAGATGGTGTGTCAAGGGAAACAAGAGAGGTCTTCTAAAAGACTTCTGCATGTGAAGAGGCTTTCACTGAATTGAAGAAAAAGATGGCAGAAGCACCAGTCTTAGCATATGCTAATTCCCCGAAACATATGGATGCAAGTTTTGAAGGATTGGTGGAGTGTTACACCAAGAGTATCCACCTGGGCTACAA
This sequence comes from Lithobates clamitans, assembly GCA_037952925.1. Taxonomy (NCBI): domain Eukaryota; kingdom Metazoa; phylum Chordata; class Amphibia; order Anura; family Ranidae; genus Lithobates; species Lithobates clamitans. The sequence continues at coordinate 14,972,769 of JBBGZY010000251.1, read as the reverse complement.
TCAATAGCCTTCATCGGCTGACTCATTCCTAGTGAGTGCAATTACCTAGTCCACAAGTTGGAGTTCCTGGAACTTAAATGGAATATTGTTAAATAGTTTATCTGTATGGAGCTATGTTTGAAGTAAGAACAGATAATATTCTTTGTATGTACAGTATGTTCTAACCACAGCAAAGCTGGATGCCACAGGACATCACAAATCTGGCCCAGAGAACCAGAGAAGCTGATGCTCTATCTAGAACAGGGGTAGGCAACCTTTGGGAGATGGAAATCTACCTGGACAACATTGAACAGAGTAAAGATCACCAGGGTGCAGCGCCCCACCACCCCTTTTTTAAAAGAAATTTTCTAGCAAGCCCCCAATAAAAAGCAAAGAGAGCACGAAGAAAACCTAGAAAAATCATCTAAAACTAAAGTCACTTTAGAAATATACACTTGGCCTGCCTTAAAAAATAGCTTTACTTTTACTTTCAGTAGTACATAGGGCAGTGTACATAGGTCAGTAGTATGTAGGGCAGTGTACAGAGGTCAGTAGTATGTAGGGCAGCATACAGAGGTTGGTAGTATGTAGGGCAGTGTACAGAGGTCAGTAGTATGTTGGGCAGTGTATAGAGGTCAGTTGTATGTAGAGTAGTGTACAGAGGTCAGTAGCATATAGGACAGTGTACAGAGGTCAGTAGGATGTAAAGTAGTATACAGAGGACAGTAGTATGTAGGGCAGTGTACAGAGGTCAGAAGGATGTAGGGCAGGGTACAGAGATCAGTAGGATGTAGGGCAGTGTACAGAGGTCAGTAGTATGTAGGGCAGTGTACAGAGGTCAGTAGTATGTAGGGCAGCGTACAGTGGTCAGAAGGATGCAGGGCAGGGTACAGAGATCAGTAGGATGTAGGGCAGTGTACAGAGGTCAGTAGTATGTAGGGCAGCGTACAGAGGTCGGTAGTATGTAGGGCAGCATACAGAGGTCAGTAGTATGTTGGGCAGAGTACAGAGGTCAGTTGTATGTAGAGTAGTGTACAGAAATCAGTAGCATATAGGGCAGTGTATAAAGATCAGTAGGATGTAGGGCAGTGTACAGAGGTCAGTAGGATGTAGGGCAGCATAGAGAGGTCAGTAGGATGTAGGGCAGTGTACAGAGGTCAGCAGGCTGTAGTGCAGCGTACAGCGGTCAGTAGGATGTAGGGGAGCGTACAGAGGTCGGTAGTATTTAGGGCAGCGTACAGAGGTCGGTAGTATGTAGGGCAGTGTACAGAGGTCAGTAGTATGTTGGGTAGCGTACAGAGGTCAGTTGTATGTAGAGTAGTGTACAGAGATCAATAGCATATAGGGCAGTGTACAGAGGTCAGTAGGATGTAGGGCAGTGTACAGAGGCCGTTAGGATATAGGGCAGCGTACAGAGGTCAGTAGCATATAGGGCAGTGTACAGAGGTCAGTATGATATAGGACAGCGTTCAGAGGTCAGTAGCATGTAGGGCAGTGTACAGAAGTCAGTAGCATATAGGGCAGCGTACAGAGGTCAATAGGATATAGGGCAGCGTACAGAGGTCAGTAGCATGTAGGGCGGTGTACAGAGGTCAGTATCATGTATTGGCTGGTGTCTGGAGGGGCACCGTACTGGGGGATCAGAGGGCACAGTGCAGGAGAGTGAGGAGGACACGGTACTGGTGGGTCAGGAGAGTATGGTACTGGAAAATCACGAGGGTACAGTACAGGGGGATCAGGACAGCTGGGGTGTCAAGAGGGGATGACACTGGGCGGATCAGAAGGGTATGATATTAGGGGTGTTCAGGAGGGCACGGTACTTTGGGATCAGGAGGGCTGGGATGTCAGGAGGGCGAGGAGGACACGGTACTGGTGAGTCAGGAGAGCACAGTACTGGAAAATCAGGGGGATCAGGACAGCTGGGGTGTCAAGAGGGCATGATACTGGGCGGATCAGAAGTGTATGATATTAGGGGGGGTTCAGGAGGGCACGGTACTGGGGGATCAGGAGGGCTGGGATGTCAGGAGGGCATGGTGCTGGGGGTCAGAAGGGTATGGTATTGGGGGCTCAGAAGTAAATGGTACTGGATGGTCAGGGAGGCAAGGTGCTGGGGCATCAGGAGGGTTGGGGTGACAGGAGGGCATGGTGCTGAGGCATCAGGAGGACTGGGATGTCAGGAGGTTATGATGCTGGGGCATCAGGAGGGCTGGGGTGTCAGGAGGGCATGGTGCTGGGGCAACAGGAGGGCATGGTGCTGCGGCATCATGAGGGCTGGAGTGTCAGGAGGGCATGGTGCTGGGGCATCAGGAGGGCTGGATGTCAGGAGGGCATGGTGCTGGGGCATCAGGAGGGCTGGGGTGTCAGGAGGGCATGGTGCTGGGGCATCAGGAGGGCTGGATGTCAGGAGGGCTGGGTGTCAGCAGGAAGTCTGGATGTCAGCAGGAGGGCTGGGTGTAAGTAGGTCTGGGTGTCAGAAGGGCATAGTGCTGGGGCATCAGGAGGGCTGGGCATTAGGAGGGCTGGGTGTCAGCAGAGGGGCTGGGTGTCAGCAGGAGGGCTTGGTGTAAGTAGGGCTGGGTGTCAGGAGGGCATGGTGCTGGGGCATCAGGAGGGCTGGGTGTCAGCAGGAGGGCTGGGTGTCAGCAGGAGGGCTGAGTGTAAGTAGGGATGGGTATCAGGATGGCATGGTGCTGGGGCATCAGGAGGGCTGGGTGTCAGGAAGGCTGGGTGTCAGGAGAGCTGGGTGTAAGTAGGGCTGGGTGTCAGGAGGGCATGGTGCTGGGGCATCAGGAGGGCTGGGTTTCAGGATGGGAGGGTGTCAGCAGGGCTGGGTGTTAGGAGGGCTGGGTGTCAGGATGGATGGGTGTCAGGATGGATGGGTGTCAGGATGGATGGGTGTCAGCAGGGCTGGGAGTCAGGAGGGCTGGGAGTCAGGAGGGCTGGGTGTCAGGATGGATGGGTGTCAAGAGGGCTGGGTGTCAGGAGGGCTGGGTGTCAGGAAGGCTGGGTGTCGGGAGGGCTGGGTGTCGGGAGGGCTGAGTGTCAGGATGAATGGGTGTCCAGATGGATGAGTGTCAGGAGGGCAGGGTGTGATGATGAATGGGTTTCAGGAGGGCTGGGTGTCAGGATGGATTGGTGACAGCAGGGCTGGGTGTCAGGATGGCTGGGTGTCAGGATGGAAGGATGTCAGGAGGGCTGGGTATCAGGATGGATGGGTGTCAGGATGGATGAGTGTCAGGAGGGCTGGGTGTGATGATGAATGGGTGTCAGGATAGATGTGTTTCAGAATGGATGGGTGTCAGGAGGGCTGGGTGTCAGGATGGATTAGTGTCAGCAGGGCTGGATGTCAGGATGGATGGGTGTCAGGAGGGCTGTGTGTCAGGATGAATGGGTGTCAGGATGGATGAGTGTTAGGAGGGCTGGGTGTCAGGGTGGATGAGTGTCAGGAAGGCTGGGAGTCAGGATGGATTGGTGTCAGGATGGATGGGTGTCAGGAGGGTTGGGTGTCAGAATGGATGGGTGTCAGGATGGATGGGTGTCAGGAGGGCTAGGTGTCAGGATGGATTGGTGTCAGCAGGGCTGGTTGTCAGGATGGATGTGTGTCAGAAGGGGTGGGTGTCAGGAGGGCTGGGTGTCAGGATGGATGGGTGTCAGGATGGATGGGTGTTAGGAGGGCTGGGTGTCAGGATGAATGGATGTCAGGATGGATGGGTGTCAGGTAGACATTTGCGGTTCTTTTCATTCAGAATTGATATTTGGACAAATTTTTCGTTATTCGGAGATTCCGATATACCTGAATACCCGAATTACAATATAAACAAATTTTACCGAATGCTCCGCATAACGTAATGAAATTTATCCAAATTTCGGAAATTCGGACTGAAATTTGAATCGAATTTTACATTGAACGCCAGTCGAATTCTAACTACACATAATGCTGAACTCAAAGACAGGGGTTGATTTACTAAAACTGGAGAGTGCAAATTCTAGTTCAGCTCTGCATAGAAACCAATCAGCTTCCAGATTTTATTGTCAAAGCTTGATTGAACAAGCTGAAGTTAGAAGCTGATTGGCTACCATGCACAGCTGCACCAGATTTTGTACTCTCAAGTTTCAGTAAATCAACCCCTGTGTGTGTTATTGGAGTACCATTTCAAAATAATGCTGTTTTAGTTAAGCCAAAGGTGATTTAAAGAGTCATTGTAATCATTTGATGAAGATTTTTCTTTTGATTGTTCACTTTGCTGCATTCAAATTGAAAACAATATAACATTTTTGTTTCGACTGATTGGAAAATTTATCGATTTGAACATTTCGCATTGAAAAAAATCGGTAAATTCAAAGAAAATTTGAAGATTCCGAATACGAATTCCAAATACGAATTGAACAAATCAACTGAATTGAACTAAACGAAATAAATAGATTAGCGAATCGAAACAAAACAATTTTTTTCGTCATGCACATGTTTAGTGTCAGGAGGGCTGGGTGTCAGAATGGATGGACGTCAGGATGGATGGGTGTTAGGAGGGCTGGGTGTAAGGATGTGGGTGTCAGGAGGGCTGGGTGTCAGGAAGGCTGGGTGTCAGGATGGATGGATGTCAGGAGGGCTGGGTGTCAGGATGGATGGGTGTCAGGAGGGCTGGATGTCAGGATGGATGGGTGTCAAGAGGGCTGGGTGTCAGGATGGTTGGATGTCAGCAGTGCACAGAAATTGTTTGAAATGCAGAGTGGCGCAGGGAAGGTAGGTTAATATTCTACATGTCCTGTCACAGATCCTCTCTCACCTTCCCACCTCTCTCACCTTTGCACCATCCACAAGCCCCGTGGATTGGGGTGGAGGGCCGGTGGGAATGACCGCGGAAAAGCAACAGCTCGGGCAGGTTCAGGGAAGAGCCCAAACGATTCCAGAGGCTTTACCCCGCCCCTCAGCCGCATGTATGCAAGGGACGGGGGCTTCCACTGCAGCCTACGATCAGGTGAGCATGCCTCTGCACTCTGGAGCTCTGTAGAGAAGACTGTGTCGAGATTGGGACGTGTTTGTGAGCTACCCATCACCTGTCAGCGATCGACGGATAGATCGCGATCGATGGGTTAAGAAACCACCAATCTAAACATTCAGTATTGACTACTGTTACTGAAAACAGTGAATGGGAAGATCTCCCTGGTCCCAGCTTTGGGGCTCTGTGTGCTATGGCTGCAATAATTGAAGATCAAGGGACCTTTTCTAAAATGTGACTGACAGACTCCATAGGAGGCGGACCAGAATCTTTGCCAGACATGTGCTCCTACCGTGCAGCATTGGGGTCATTTGAGAATTGTTTCATATCTCCACAGCGGATGTTCAAGAGTCAAAAGCTGACCCCCTAATTGGACCTCTGTATGGGGCTGTGAGTGACAGTGACCAAGAGATGTTGAGGAAGACTACCTACTGAGTGTGGTCAGTTCCTAAGAGACTGGAAGAAGTTTAAGACAGACAAAGCATTGCTCTGTCATGTGGTATTATATCATGACCATCCTAGGAAATGACAACTGGTTTTCCCATTTTGTTTTCGAAAGATGGTTTTCAGAAGTCTGCATGATCACTGTGACCACCTGGGACCTGCAAAAACGTATGACTTAGTTCAAGACCATTTCTATTGGCCATTACTAGTCTATGTAGATGTTGCCTCAGATGTCTACAGAAGAAAGCTCTCCCAATCCAAGCTCATCCATTATGGCACTTACAGGGTTCAGACCATATGGATTTAGTTAGTATATACTTTCTCTGCATTGACAATGATTCAAGAAGAATTAGAAATATGCTGGTGGTGACCAACCAAGTTACCTAATTTGCACAAGCTTTTCCTATCAAGGATCAAAAGGCAGTTACAACTTCCAGTTCCGGCGCCACATGAGGAGGTAGATATCCTCAGTTGCTGCCGCACTCCCCACATAACCGGCTACCAGCACCCGCTCACACCTCAGGGAGACCCCCCACCACGCCCGCTGCTCTGCTCTGTGGGCACCTATGGACCGCTTCGTAGAGCGATCGTACTTGCAAGCGGCATCCTCCTCGCTCCCTCCCGCGGGAGAGACCGCTGCAGCCACACACACAGGCTCCCTCTGCATCAGAGATATCAGCCGCTGACCCTGCCTCTCCTGCAGGCATAGCCCAGGCAGTAGTTACACTGCTAGGCCCTACACTGGCTGCCACTGTAGATGCAGCAGTTCATAGAGGGTTTCGAACAGCTCCACCTAGAAGTGCAGGCTCAGGTGCAGAGGCTTACACAAACAGAGGAAAGGATCTCATCCCTGGAAGATCTGCAACGCTAGCGCGCATAAACACTACAAACAGATATTTGGGACAAACTCGATGATTTGGAAAACCGTTCGAGGAGAAACAATATGCGCATAATAGGACTCCCGGAATCAGTCACTACTCCCCAACTCACAAATATATGTGCTAAAATCATTCCCGAGCAACTGAGTCTCCACATACTGTGCACTATTGAAAGAGCACATCGCATTGGGCAGTACTCAGACAGCCGCGCCAAACCTCGCCATGTTATAGTCAAATATTTAAACTACACTGACAAGAACGCCATTATGGAGAAGTTTCGCCGCTCACGCTCACTGTCAGTAGACGGAGCAAAGCTGCTGCTCTTTGCGGACTACTCGGTGGAGGTAATGAATAGATGTAAGGCATTTTCTCCACTATGCTCCATTCTACACCATAACCAAATCAGGTTCTCTTTAGCCTACCCGGCAATCCTCCGCATCCAAACACACGAAGGGGAACAACTCACTTTCACCACGCCTGACGAAGCGGAAAAATACGTCAATACCTTAGGCACGGAAATGGAACACATCAACTCTACAGAGAGCCCTACCTCACCATCATCGGCCTCCCCCTCCATACCACCTAAACAACAACGTAGTCGGACCAAGCCCCCCTACAAACGCATTTGCGTCACTCAGAAGGACGAATGCTCGGGAAATCGCTGAAGAACCACAGAGACACGCTGGTATTGCATACATGTGGAAGATGGGTAGTATCACTCCCCTCTTCTTCTCCCTATCCTCCCTCCTAAAATTGTTTTAATTATTTTTGTACTTTAGCTGACTGAACTCTGTGCCCCGGTCAATGCTCTAACCTGCTACTTTACTAAGTCTAGATGTGTTTGATCAAAAGGCTATAGTTACACTATTATGTTAACACCATGCTGTTTTATTGCTTATTTTTATGTTTACCATAGAGGCTTCCACTACCAATCTGCTACACCACTCACCCCTTTTTGACTTCAGCCATAGGCTGCGCTCTCATCCACTATAACCTACCCCCCTATATGGAGTGGATACGCTTCATCCCTAACTTCCATCCTCTAAACTGCCCTTGCAGATCGCCCACCACCCCTCCCCCACCTTCCTTATACCTCTCTTCCCTTGGCTCAACCCCTGTCGTCAGGGGAGGAGCTGGTAGCTGACGGAAGCTAAGATGAGTAGTTGAACCTCATGTGGAAAAAAGTGAAGTTTATGATGTATGTTAGGTGCTTTTTTCACCTAAACTTTGTTATGCTGTTTTTTCTCTCTAACAGTTCTAATTATATCTTAACTGTATTTGCATGTTATACACCTATACCGTCGGGAGACTTATGCTGCTTTGGCGACTCTCAGATTGCAGATGCTCTGTCTACAAAAGGGCTCCATTGCAAGCCCTCAACCCAATACGTTACTTCATATCAGACATGGCCTCTTCAACCAGTGGGAATCACCTAAAGTTTGTCTCATGGAACGTTAAGGGGTTCCGCTCTCCGTGTAAACGTATGGCCATCCTTCGGCATTTGAAGCATCTCCAGGCGGATGTGGCTCTCCTACAGGAGACACATCTGTCCGCAGATGATCTGACACGTCTTTGCAAACTATGGGTGGGCTCAGTATATGGCTCTCCAGGAAATGGTCACAAGGCCGGAGTAGCTATTCTGCTGCACAAGAACTTAAGACATACTGTAAGGGATGTTAAGATTGACTCCACAGGCCGCAAATTGACCCTACACATGACAAGTTGCTATCACTAGCATTTACGCTCCTAACTCCCCAGACACCTCCTTCTTCCAAGACATGGTGCAGTGGATACTATCTGCCCCTGAAACCATGCACCTAGTAGGTGGAGACTTTAACTCGGTCATGTCCACACTAGCAGACCGCACTAAAGACCCAACTCGCAGGCCACATAACTCTACTCCCCCAACACCTGATTCCACTCTTCTAGCACAGTCCATTGCTTCCATGCACTACAACTGATCAGGAGTATACCTTCTTTTCGCCCCCACATAGCTCCTTTTCCCGCATCGATTACTTCTTTGCCTCCCCTGCTCTAATAACCACCCTATGCGATTCAGAAATTACGGATGCCAGAATCTTAGACCACAGTCCCATCGTAATCCATCTGACCCATGCTAACCCTTCATCCTCCTTGCCCTCGTGGCGCTTTCCGTCATACCTGGCAGACAATGAAGACTTCTGCCACACACTATACGAAGCGTGGAATGAATACGCCTCCACTAACGGAGCTCACATCACTGAACCTAACCTTTTTTGGGAAGCTGGTAAGGCCTTCATGAGAGGGAAAATCATCTCTTATACCGCTCAATTCAAAAACCACGGCAGGCAGCAGTACAAACAAGCCAGTGAAACTTTACGTTCAGCGCACGAACGCCTAACTCTAAACCGCACACCTGATAATATACAAGCGTGGAGGCAGGCTAAACGCACATTTGATCTTTAGGCAGAACAACAGGAAGCAGCTAAAATGTCATACTCTAAATTACATTACCACAGATTTGGTAATAAGGCCTGCAAACTACTGGCTAAACTGTGTTCAGGACCAAGGCGACCCACTCATATCTCTACCCTGAGGGATGCGACTGGCTCCCTGGTTACATTGCCGGCCGAAATCAGTAATTTATGTACAAAGTATTACACAGATCTATACGCTGATGACCAAACCGATCAAGCCACTGCTGAAATTCTCCTGTCAAAGATCCATCTGCCCAAACTTCAAAGTACGCACCTAGAGAGGCTTAATGCTCCTATCACTACTGACGAAATCCGACTGACAATCAAAAATATGTCTTCTGCCAAATCCCCAGGTTCAGACGGATACACGGACGAATTTTATAAATTGACCAATGACTTTATTCCAGATACCCTGAAACATGTCTATACAGCCATGTGGAATGGGGGTCCCTACCTCCCTACTGGAACACAAGCACACATCAAATTGATATCCAAAAAAGGGAAAGATCCCCTATCACCGGGCTCCTACCACCCAATCTCCCTGATCAACATGGATGTCAAAATCCTCTCAAAAATCATTGCATCGCGTTTAGCCCCCATGCTCCCTTCCCTAGTTCATTCGGCTCAATCCGGCTTCATTCCAGGACGCTCAGCCACTCCAAACATTCATAAGGTTTTAATGGCACTAAACCACGCTAAAACACACCCCAATCAAGACGTAGCTATTATATAACTCGACGCCGAAAAATCCTTTGCCAATGTTAGTTTGTCATGGCTGTTCAGAGTAATGGACCAATTTGGTTTTTGGGGACCAATCATGGGATTTTTACAACAAATGTATGCTCCAACAGCTCGCCTAGTTACTCCTGATTTTGTAACTGACTCAATACCCTTAACAAAGGGAATGAGGCAGGGCTGCCCCCTATCCTCCTTACTCTTTAATATAGCCATTGAGCCCCTATCCAGAATACTTAATTCACATGACGGGATCAGCGGCATCATCATAGGTGACCAGGACTTTGCTCTGCCCTATTTGCGGATGACATACTGCTGTTTTCCACTGACCCCCTCTTAGACTTTGACAGATTACAAGAACATTTTGCGGCCTTTCGATTAAGTTCTGGCTTTCTAATAAATTTTGACAAAAGTGAAATTCTACCACTCCACCCACGGTTGTCTGCTAAATGGAGACACCTATCTCCGTTCGCTTTGGCGACCTGGTACATCACGTATTTAGGCATCCATATAGGACGTGAGCCATTCTCTCTATATGTACTTAATTATCCCCCTTTAATAACTAAAATAGTACAGGAGTTGTAAGCATGGGCGGCCCTTCCCCTCTCGCTCTTTGGGAGATGCCACCTCTTTAAAATGGTATCCTTCACACGACTACTCTACCCAATGCAGACCATTCCTTTATTATTAAAACATTCCGATGTACACAAACTCCATAGGGCATTAACTGCTTTTATATGGTCCTGCAAAAAAACACGCATTGCTCTACAAAAATGAAGCCTCCCAAAGTCCGAGGGTGGGGCGAGTCTGCCCAATATCCGTTTTTATAATCTCTCATGTTTACTTAGGCAAGGCCTAGACTGGCTGCCTGGAAAGTCTAAATACTGCAATACTCTACTTGAAGGCAATTTGACCTCCCCACACGCCCTATCAGCCATCCTTCACTCTAACCCCAACACTCTACCATCTCACCTCAAGTTAAATATACTCATCAGGGATACCATCATCGCTTGGAGGGGGTTACGGAAACTACTAGGGCTACCATCGAATATCTCAAGCCATCTACCAATCCAAGGCAACCCTATGTTTCTCCCATCCACTTTACACAAAGCTTTAGATCAATGGCGCACCAAAGGTCTCACGAAAGTAACGTCCATATACAAATATTTACCTGGCAAGTTTAAACCCTTCCAATCACTGTCAATGGAATTTTCCCTGCCACCGACACACAGCTTCTTCTACCATCAACTAACTGACTATCTGAGGTCCTGCTATAGACCTAAATCCGATCCCTTTCAGAAGTCCTTCATTGACACTGTGCTCCAGAGAGACGATTACTCCATCTCCAATCTCTACTCTTACCTCATCCAACACCAATCAGAAAAATACAACCTCAAACCACTCCAAAAATCTACCATATTTGGGGATGACGAACTGCCGGAAAAAATCCTAGAAGGATACAGACACGTCTGCAAGCTCACAATATCAGAAACGTGGCAAGGAACCCAATTTAAGATCATGCACAGAGCCTACTACCCATTCTACATCAACAAAGAGGATCCGACTCAAATGAAATGCCCTTGGTGTTCTCTACCTTGTCCCACTCTGCTCCACCGTCTCTGGGACTGCACAGCCATCACCAAATACTGGGACTCTATATTGGCCTACATTGGCAAAATCACGAAAACACTGATCCCGAAAGATCGTTTGCTATGTCTATTTGGCTACGCACCCTCAACATCCTATCCACCAGCGGGGGGACCTCTAAATATTTCACAGTGGGCTCACCTATGTCTTCTGGTTGCCCGTAGGACGCTTATGGCACATTGGATTACAACGACACCACCCAATCTACCTGCAGTGAAAAGAGCTATGCTATCGCTCTTCTACTTGGAGAGGTTGGACACCATTACGCTGAACTTTCATTCTACCTCACGCTTCTTCGCGAGATGGCGTAAATATATAGAAGCCACATTTACTCAGAATTTCCTCCAAGAAGTCATGTATCCATTCCAAAATACAGACTGGTACCTGAAAAGAGATCTCGCCAACTCCCTGGGCAACCTTAAAGTATCTAATCTGTCCGATCCCTCTGCCTTCCTACCGCTATAAGACTTATATGGACGCCTACAGCCCCTTGACCTCCATGATCCTTATATCTTCCACACTGGTATCTCTCATAGCCAACTGTGTTCTAACTAAGCCAATATTTGTACACACAGTTATTATCTTCCAAGCTGTAAGTTCTTATTGTGTATGAACCAGTTTGTTTACGCACTGTAGCATGAGTCGATATGATCCACCTACCACACCCCCCCCCTATTTAGAAGTTCACATTCCTTCTTTATTGAACTGTATATTTATACATTTATATGAACCTGCCTCAAAGTTATAGCTTTTTACATTGCTTGTACTGTGAAAAAAATTTTTTCAAAAAAAAAAAAAAAAAAGGCAGTTACAGTCATAAGAGTGGTGTGGGAGAAGTACTTTATCAATTACAGCCTACCCTATAGGCTACACGCAGATCAGGGTGAACATTTTGAAAGCAAGCTAATTTAAGAGATGGTTTGGGATTCTTACACGTGGACTTTCATCATTTTCAAGATTTCACATTCGGACTTTTATATATTTCTTTTTGAAGTTAATTTCTTTTTTATGCATAAGTGTGTTATATGTTATAGGATTGGTATTTTCGTTTTAAACGTTTTTATTATGTTTTCATAAGTTTAAACAACAGATGTACAGTAATATCATATGTGGAAATACAATATTTGACGGAATAGAAAATAATAGAAGTGAAGTTTCATTAGTAATAAAGATTAAAATAAGCTATAAGGTAAAAATTTGTAGATGATACAAAGTTACTTGTAACATATATGACTGAAATTAGGATACTTTTTATTTCAGGAATGAGTATGGGGAATAGAAATAATTCAATACAATATTGTACCTATGGTTTTGAGTGAAGAGCCAGGTTGTTAAAATATGTATGAGATGGTACATTAGGAGTGTTACAGGGCAATCAAGAGAAATAGGTATGTTTTCCAGGGCCAAGTTCCTGCAAATTGGCTTGTCATTATCGAGAAATATGAGTAATATTTCAGATTATCCCACAAGACTCCTATTAGAGTAAAAATAACTAGTGTAAAGAGAAGGGGAAGCTTAGATAATGTTATGATGACATTGAGATGTGAAATGGGGTATGTTACCAGAGGGGGTCAGTAGACTTGGGAGGTAAAAAATTAATGAATTAAATCACTTAACAGATTATAGATCTTAAACCCTTAAGGGAGTAGTAAAGAGGTGTCAAAGCCTGGTGGTAGGCAAAGGTTCAATCCATGGTGTCCACAGGGCTTCGAATTTAGATATATTATCAAGATAGATAGCTTCTGTTTTAGCATGGATTAGGGATTGGGTAACTCTTTGTCTTCGACTAATGATATATCAAGTGAATCTGTTTTCCAAGCTTTTGCTATGGCCTGTTTTGCTGCTATTGTTACAAAGAGCATGAGTTTAAATTGGCCGTTTGACAAGGCATGTGGTTTACTATTCGGGAGTGCAATAGGTGCGTCAGACAGTAATATAACTTTGAACATTGTGGAAAGAATATTAAATACTTCTGACCAAAAGGATTTGACAATATTACATTCCCACCAGATATGTACCTGGGTACCCGAAGTAGAGCAGCCACGAAAGCAATGGGAAGGATATTGTGGAGAGAATTTAGAAATTCTGTCTGGGACCAAGTACCATCTTGTGAGTACCCTATAATTGGTTTCGAGAACCTCCACATTCGGGGAGGCAGACTTTGTTGTTTGCCAGATTTGAGACCAATTTATGTCTGCAGATTGCAATTGGAGATCTTTTTCCCATTTGGTAGTATAGGTTGGGGACGTAGAGGTAATGTGTGATAGTAAACGGGTGTATAGGTTGGAAATGAGACCACGTTTATGTGGCTCTGATTTACAGGCTTGTTCCAATATAGTGAAGCTTGGTGATTTCGTATCAGAGGGTGCATTGTTGTGAAAAAAGTTTTTTATTTGAAGATATCTGAAAGTTTCTGTATGTGGGAGATCATAGTTTTCATGAAGAGTAGGAAATGGTGTGATTAGAGAAGATTTATAGAAATGATGACCTCAGGTCAAACCAGCTCTTGACCATGCCAAGAATGAGTTTGGGGAGGACCAAATGACCAATGAGGGATTATGGAGGAAGGAGAGAAGAGGACTATGTCTAGATTGCAGGCCAAATCAGGTTTTTAACCTATTCCAAATGGATAGGCTGTGTTTGGTAATGGGATTTGTTACTGTTCGGCATTGCGTTGGGTTTAGCCAAAGTAGATTTGCGATGGATAGACAGTCACAATCGACCGATTCTACCTCTACCCAAAGTGGGATTTCCGTCTTAGCGTGATATTTGGAAAGTTGTGATAATTGGGCTGCATAATAGAAGAGTGGATGGAATAGTAGGATTATTGTGGTGCCCAAATTGTTACAACAAAACAGATTATTAAAATGAAATAAATTTTATTACAAAAATAGTTTTTTTTTAAAAAAAGAGCGTAAATACATTTCATTTACAGTACAGGTACATATAGGAGCATATACAGATATATTACACCCAGTAAATGGAGGAATTAAATGAATCCCTACTAGTTTCGCCAATACATTGGCTTCTTCAGGGGAATAGTGGGTTGTAATTCTACAAAAGAAAATTTGAAATTAATGTGATAAAGTGTACAAAGTATACAAAAATGCAGAATGCAACATCATGCAAACCATCAACAGAAGTACATGGTAGCTAGACAGCAATAGGTCCCAATGAGGATGGAATTGGTATCAACTAAGAATCGCACCTACCCAGTAAGCCACCAGGGGGCCGCACAGGAAACCTCCAAAACGTGGGCCACATCCTCACTGCCTTAGTGTGGCTGCAGGGGGCTTAGTAGAAAGTCCTGGAGGATAGTTGTAGAAATATATATAAATAGGGCTATGTAGCTCAAAGACAACAGTAAGAGGAAAAAGGACAAAAGAGTCCTCAGTACTCACCAGCAGCAAAGGTAACTAAATAAATAGATGCTAAAGGGATCGATGAGGGTAAGTCAGTCACTGCTGCCAATGGGCCATGTAGATTGAAAAAACTAAATGAAATGAAAAAAGGAGATATATATAATAATATATATAATAATGACTAAAATAAAAAAACAAAAGAACAAACAATTTCCTTTATCATCTAAAGCATAAATGTTAGATTTCGCTAATAAATCCTACCTGTTGGATCAGCTAAGTAGATTAAGCTGCAAACAGGGAAATCAGGTGCTTTCAAATGGAGCATTGGCTGTGATGAGGGTATGTAATATACCACATCCAGTGTGGTGTATGGGCCAGATGGATGCGGCCAAAGTCCCTAAGTAAAACAAGGTAGTAAAGTAGATTAAAGTTAATGCTTCGATATATTATCGCTGCATGTGAGGAATCATATAACAAATATACATTATGGTTGATAAGATCAGTGTAGCGTCCCGGTGTGTCCGCAATCACGGACAATTACTTTACCTATTTGTAGCCCCCCACCTGATTGGCAAAATTTTTCAACCAACCAGGAGTGGACAAAAAAAACGGCCCGTGCGCCTGCGCACTTGCCGCCAAGGTTGCCTACAACACCCATGATGCCTTGTGTCCACCGGAGGCGCCGGAGGACAGTATATGTCAGACACACGCCTCCAGGGGCAAGGCATTCAGATAGAAAGAGGTGTTGTGGTAGATGGAGTGGACGGGGAGTGGGAGGCGAGAACGAGCCGGAGGGCGGGCTGGCTGTCTATGAAGGCCAGCTCTTGGGTGTCCATACAGCCACGGGCTGCGATGGAAATAACCCATCACAGTGGAGGGGCTGACAGCCGGGCGGGACACAGAGCAAGCAGCGAGTCAAAAGGATCAATCAACTGGGAAGCATTGAGAGGGCAGAACTGAATAGAAAACCACTGGGCATGCTCCAAGCCAAGCCGCTTACAAAACTATGCACCCATGGAACAATGGAATGCATGCCGTTGCCTGCAAAAGAAAAAAAAAATAAGATTAATTAAATAAAAATTAAGTAATGAATAAAAAGTAAAGTGAGTTAATAACAACAGTGTAGAGACATATATAAAGAAAAAAACTCTATAATTACATTAATGCAAGATGTTGAGAGAAATACACAATGATATTAGTACAAGGATAAATACAATGGTACAAATCAATAAAAAATCAATAAATGAATTGCCATTTATAGAGAAAAGGGGGAGGAGCAAAATGGCACTGTTACCGGCGTTTAGCCATAGAATCGAAAAATGGGGCTTATGAGGGCAGTAGTAGCCATGGTGGAAAGGCGGAAGGAGATTGTAAGGGAGGGAGAAGGGGACCTGATACAAGAACTAAGTAAATCAGAGGGCCCATAGAAACCTTGGAAGAAAGAATAGTAATAATGAAGAATATACACTAATATCAAGCATCCTTACAAAAAGGATTTAAAACTGATGTATTCATTCAAGCCAGGATATTTCGTAGCATCTAAACTGTGTATCCACCTAGTTTCTAATCGCAAAAGGGAAATATCGATACTGCCACCTCGAACATGTGCAGGCACATGTTCGAGTGCCGCAAATCGTACTACATTTGGATCAAAATTGTGTTGAATGGCAATATGTCTGTTTAAGGCTGTGGTGACCAATTGCTTATGGAGTGGCCTAATGTGGTCCCTAATGCGTCTAAAAAATGGGCGCTTCGTCTTACCGACTTTAAAGCATCCACAGGCGCATAGGGCCAAATAGACCACTCCAAAAGTATTGCAAGTAATACGATGTTTTATGGACTGAATCTGTCCATTAGGAAGAGTTACTGTTTTAGAGTTTATGATGAAAGGACAGATATCACACTGTCCACAAGAGAAGGTACCAGTATTGGAGGTCCTAACAAGTTTAGGTGTGTAGTGACTCATAACTAATCAATCTCTCATGGAGGGGGCCCGTCGATAGGTGATTTCAGGATAGGTTTTGACATACTTACTCGCGGTGGAATCTGCCATCAGTAAGGGACAATATTTTTTAAGAATAGCTCTGGTTTGCATGTGTTGTTGAGAGAATTGAGTAATAACTCAAACTGATTGATTGGACTTTGGAAGATGTTTGGAGTGGATGAGGTCCCATCTATTCAATTTAACTACTCTATTGAAAGCTTGTTTGAGTAAAGAACGGCTATATCCTCTTTGATATAGTCTTTCAGATAGGTCTCTAGATGCCTGGTAGAAATCGTGATCAAGAGTACCGTTTCTCCTAAGACGGAGAAACTGACTTTATGGAATGCTATCCAAGAGAGGCTGCGGATGTGCACTAGTTGCATGTAATAAAGAGGGTTTCCGATAGAGAGATGTATGGAGAGTTCCATCAGTGTCCACATGGATTTGTAAGTCCAAAAAACTGATTTTGGATTGACTACACTCCATGGTAAAAGATAGATTGTAATCATTAGTAGCCAATAGGTTAATCAACTGTCCAAGTTCATCCTGAGTTCCAGACCAAAATATCAAAATGTCATCAATATACCTGTGCCAGGCGATGACGTGTTTGAGTAGTTCTGAGAAGTGATCATTGGAAAAAAGGTCTCTCTCCCACCCCCCAGATACAGGTTGGCATATGAGGGCGCACATTTCGTCTCCATAGCTACCCCCTGCACCTGGAGGTAGTGGGAGGAGCCAAACATAAATACATTTCTTGTCAATATAAACTTCAACAACTGGAGAACAAATTGACTATATGGAGTAAATGAAGGTCCACGTTCGTTTAGTTGTTCATGAATTACCTCTATACCTTTGATGTGTGGAATGCAGTTGTATAGACTCTCCACATCAAGGGCCACCAACCAAGTGTGGGGAGGGAGTACCTTGCCATCTAAAATCTTAAGTAGGTCGATGGTATCTTTAACATAAGAGAATAACGATGTAATGTGTGGATTTAAATATTTGTCTACTAGAGCACTCGCGTTCTCCGTTAAACTTGAACAACCAGATATAGTTGGTCGTCCAGGAGGATGCTGTAAAGATTTATGCACTTTAGGGAGAGAATAAAATGTAGGTATTTTTGGGTCCTTGACATTGAGATAGTTCCAAGTGTTTAAATCTATAGTGCCTAATTGATAGGCTTTGAAGATTAAACTATAGTATTCGAGTGTGAAATTTTCAATTAATGTTTTTGAAATGGGCTTGTACCAATGTTGATTGTCAAGGATGTCCAGGCACATACGTTCGTATGCCTGGACATCCATGAGAACGACGTTGCCGCCTTTATCCGCCGGTTTGATAATTAAATTTGAGTTGCATTGAAGATCCTTCAAAGCTTTTTGGTGCCTAGGGGATAGGTTGTGTCCTATAGAGTTGTCTAAATTGATGAGCTTAATTTCTTGGGTAGTCTGTTGGACAAATGCCCATATATTGGGATTGGACTGAAGTGTAGGAAATGTTCGAGATTTAGGTTTAAACAAAGTAGGTGGGGGAAAGGAAACACCTGGTATAGCGACACCAGCTGGCAGGGTGCCAAATGGCTCGTCACCCCCTGTATAGCCCTCTTCCCATAGTGACATAAGATCTTCCATTTGAGAAATTTCAAGTGAAGAGGGAGTCAAAGATGTAGTGCATGTGGGTTTATCGTAAATAACTTTAAACATTAGGCGTCGAGCAAATAAGTGTATGTCTTTGATTAGTTGAAATCTGTCCACGTTGTTAGATGGGCAGAATGTTAGCCCAAGTTTGAGTACAAAGATTTGTTTGTCAGTTAAAGGGACTGAGGATAGATTAAGGATTTCTTTGTGAGGGTTGTAGATGGTTGTGTGTATGGTTGGGACTCCCTAAAAAAATCGGTGCAATTTTAGGGTCAATCATTTGAGTGCTTGAAGGAAATAGTGTGGATAGTGTGGGTTCACTTACCCTACGAGTGATGGTGGAAAACATTGTGGGGGCGCCAGAGGTGGTGGCACCAGTAGAGACATGTGATTGTGGCTGCAGTGTAGAGGGTGCGGATGGGTTTAAACCCCGTGTAGGAAAAGGAGTGGAGGAGTGCATTTTATTAGATTGAGTACGAACCGCCGAAGGTAATCGGGCTGGTGTGGGTCTAAAAGTGCGATGGAGAGAGTCCGTGGAAGCAAAGGTACGGTCACCTTTTCTTTTTTTAGGCAATCTATCCTGGGATAGTTCACAATATGTGGTAGAATTACTAGGAGAAAAATAGGAGACAGAGATATTGTTAGGTACATCAGGTACAACAGTATCAACTTTAGGATCAGCCATATTGGAGGGTTTTGAGTTTATTTTAGGATGTTTGATTCCATTTGTATGCATAGCCGTTTTCATGGGCTGATTTATCACGAAGATATTTATTCTCTTTCCTTTTAATCACACCACAAGTATATTCTTCCAGATGTATCTGCAGTTCAGATTACCGCTTGGTAAATCTGGTAGAAGTGGCAAGAAGGACAAACTCTTGATACCAATTATTGATTTGAAGGTCTAACTGTGCAAGTTCTCCCTCATAATGTTTACAATCAAGTGAGATCATTTGAAATGAACAGGTTTGAAGATTTTGCTCCCAAGATTGTTTTAGGGAGTCATTAATCTTATTCATATTCGGGAGTATTTGGATTCTCAAACCCCAAGGGACATTCAGACTTTTAAAATATTTTTCAAAATACGATTTATGCCAGTAAATACGTGTCTTCTTTTCAAGGAGGCGTTGTAGCCTCATGAAGGCGTGATCTAGATCTGCATCAGAGATATTGGCCTCTGTTTAAGATGACTGGATCTTGGTCATGAGGTCATCCCGGGCCTCACCACAGAAACCAGCCATGATTACGGATGCCCAAATGGAACGCAGGTGCAAGTGCCCAAGTCTCTCTAATACTACAAAAGGGATTAAACCTATCCAAAGGTTTCTTAAACTTACATCAACATCATATCAAGAGAGGGGAACAAACAACAATACATAAGGGAAGACCCTATGTCACTTTAAAGAGAGAGAAGTTTTTGTTTAAAAAATGGTTAATTAATTATAATTTGGACACAAATTTAGAATTAAATCAGTAAGAGCACACACAACCACCCAAATGTGATGTCGTCATACATCAGGGTATTTGGAGAAAGAAGTGGAGCTGGTGGTGTGTGTGTCTTCATTAAATAAGGCACTTCATCCCAAAAGGTAAATGGAAGAGTGCATGGAATAGTAGGATTATTGCGATGCCCAAATTGTTACAACAAAACAGATTATTAAAATTAAATAAATTTTATTACAAAAATTGTTTTTTTTTTAAAAAAGAACGTAAATACATTTCATTTACAGTACAGGTACATATAGGAGCATATACAGATATATTACACCCAGTAAATGGAGGAATTAAATGAATCCCTACTAGTTTCACCAATACATTGGCTTCTTCAGGGATATAGTGGGTTGTAATTCTACAAAAGAAAATTTGAAATTAATGTGATAAAGTGTACAAGTGTACTCACTGGGTAGGTGCGATTCTTCCATCCTCATTGGCACCTATTGATTGGGCGCTGCTGTCTAGCTACCATGTACTTCTGTTGATGGTTTGCATGACGTTGCATCCTGCATTTTTGTATACTTTGTACACTTTATCACATTAATTTCAAATTTTCTTTTGTAGAATTACAACCCACTATATCCCCTGAAGAAGCCAATGTATTGGCGAAACTAGTGGGGATTCATTCAATTCCTCCATTTACTGGGTGTAATATATCTGTATATGCTCCTATATGTACCTGTACTGTAAATGAAATGTATTTACGCTCTTTTTTTAAAAAAAAACAATTTTTGTAATTAAATTTATTTAATTTTAATAATCTGTTTTGTTGTAACAACTTGGGCACCACAATAATCCTACTATTCAATCCACTCTTCCATTTACCTTTTGGGATGAGGTGCCTTATTTAATGAAGACACACACACCACCAGCTCCACTTCTTTCTCTGGGCTGCATAATAATATTTTGTAAAATCTGGCACACCCAGACACACCCTGAATTTTAGGAGCATATAGGGTACGTTTAGGAATTCAAGGTTTTGTCTTACCACAGATAAAATGTAAGGTTTTACGTTGTACGATGCGTAAGAAGTGTGATGGTATAGATAGAGGGAGTACTCAAAAAAGATATAAGAGTTTTGGGAGGATGGACATTTTTATCACTGTAATTCTTCCTAACCAGGCCAATGGTATGGTTGACCAATTATTGAGAAGTTTAAGGAGTTGTGAAAGCATAGGTGGTTAATTTGTTGCATAGAGCTCCAGAGGGTTGGCTGTACATTTAATACCCAAGTAGGAGATAAACATTGTGGACCAGGTGAATGGTAGAGAGTGAAGAAGTTGGGTTTGGATGGCAGGTGTCAACGATATTTTCAGAGCTTTAGATTTGTGGGGGTTTATAGAAAGGTCTGATACTTGTTCAAATTTAGAAAGGACGTTCAGAAGAGTTGACGCTGAGGTTATGGGCGAAGTAAGGAATAATAAGACATCGTCTGCAAACAGACATAATTTATGTTGATAAATAATTAAGTGAATTTCGCGCAATATTCCAGTAATGCCAGTATCTAGATGCCAAAGAAGAGGGGGGGCAAATAGAAATGCTAGCAAGGTTATAATACCATAAATAACCGTGAATGGATCCTGATGAATGAAAATCCTTGTATAAAGTGTTATACCATTAAATAAATTAATATAAAGTGCAACCGTATAATACCATAAATAACCGTGAATGGATCCTGGTGAATAAAAATCCTTGTGTAAAGTGTTATGACATTAAATAAAATATAAAGTGCAACCGTGACTAAATGGCCGTGAATAGATGCTGGTGAATAAAAGTCTTTGTAAAAAGTCCTTATGACATTGAATAAATTAATATAAAGTGCAACCCATCATAAAGGTGAATGATTAGCAGCAAATTGATATCAAAAGTGCACTAAACTCAGTGTAATCACAATTCATCTAACTGCGCCTTTAAAAATAAAAACTCAAAATAGCAGCATTGCAAGATTCAAAATGTGCAATTCATAAAATCTAGGATAGATGGCGCTGTTGAGTAGATAGAAAGTCCTTCTATTCGGGTCTGTGTGTGTTCTATATGATGGTTGGATGGTTCCTACGGTGGTATCCTCTAGTGCAGTCTCTCTGGACTCTCACCTTAAATTAGTACAAATCGAGCTGTGGAAATAAGATCCATGCAGTATGGAAGCGCTGTCTGGACACTTCTCCCTCTGTACTACTTGACTCTCTGGGTCTTCTCCTGTGTTCCCTCGGCTCCCTCCGCTCTGATGCAGCTCAGACAAGATAAAGACAGGGGAGGGGGAGAGAGAAGGCAGGCTCCACTAGTGTGTTATCGTTTTAAAACCAGGGGGGATATTTATTTGATTATGCTCTTACATTGAATATTAAAAAGTCAGGCAAAGTAAAAAACAGATGAGAAGTCTGGCGTTCTCAGCGCCCTCTCACTTGTGTTGACAGCTGTGTGCCGCTCCAGCCAATCCCTACGCGTTACGACACGTCACGTGTCTTCATCTGGGGAATCGGATTGGCTGTTCTATGTTACCTTATATATAGTATAGCCGGAAATGCTAAAACCGCCATTTTTCTTATGGGTATACTAATAGACACAGCGGTTCATGTATTGCAACCGGAAGTTACAAAACGGCCATTTTACTTGTGGTTTTGTGGGTTTTGCTCAGCGCTCATTTTTCATTGGATTTGTAATGTAGATATGCCACCATTTTGTTGTGGATGGCTACAATCTTGCTCTATATGTTGAACTCCTATGTAAGCGGCCATCATTATGGTGGAAATGTTATCTACGGCCAATGTATACAGTGAAGGACCATACACCACAAATAACTGAAGCCGCAAGAAAAGGGGAGCAAACGACCTTGTTTGATGTACTGATGATGTTATAAAATACAAATATGTGTAAAAATAAATATTGGTTATCAATTTTAGTATAACAAATAGCTATCCTATAGCGGTATACGGGTGAAACCAGGTGAGAGTGCTCTGATATGACAATCGATAGATGCATTATACAACATTAGAGCTAACATACAACATTAATCTTCAAAAATAGCAAACTGACAAAACTATTAATGTTGTAGGACTCCTAATCCATAGAACAGTAGGTACTATTAGTATTAGTATTAGTATGCCATGTATAGATCACTGTAGTACTAATATATGCCACTAATAAGAATAAATAAATAAAATTAAACTCTATATGATCAACAACATTAAATAGTGAACATTATACATAATATTAACAGATACCTCAATATAATTAAAATCTACTATGTAGTAAAATCGGAAACTTCATATGTTATTATATTGTATAGGAATTCATAATAGAATTAATAAAATATGATAAAAATCTAAAAAATATTAAAAATCATTTAAAAAGCAATTTAAATCAAATTCTACGTTGAGACCCCCAGGTACCAGTGTGCGTAAAGTATGAATCCATCTGGATTCTTTACGGCTAATATCGCGGACTAAATGACTACCTCTCCACATAGGCTTGTGTTTTTCAATTCCCCAAAATTGGAGATGCGTGGGGTCTCTGTTGTGAACTAATGCAAAATGTTTCGACACATTATGCTTCGGGAAGCCAGATTTTATGTTTTGTACATGTTCCTTTATTCGTGTCTTAAGCGCTCTTTTTGTACGGCCAACATATTGAAGGTTGCAGCTACACTGCAGTACGTACACTACCCCTTCTGTGTGGCATCCTATAAAATCCCTGATAATAAAATTTTGTCCTGTATTGGTGGCTGTAAAATCTTTGCGTTTTCCCTGAAATTTTCTCGCATGGCGACAAGCGTAGCAATTACGGCAGGGATAGAAGCCTTTACCTGAAAAAAATGTATATGTAGATGTTGGAGGGGGGTCAATGACGGACTTAACGATCAGATCTCTAATAGTTGGTGCTCTCTTGTATACTATGTTAGGTCTTTCTGGCAGTATTTCCTTAAGGTCTTTATCATTTTTTAAAATGTGCCAATGTTTTTGAATGACTTTCGCTACATCTCTATGTTGTGTGTTGAAATCCAGTACTATGCTTGGTACTTCTTGTTGGACTCTTGTCTTTGGTTGTTCTTCAAGCATTTTATTCCGATCTAGCAGATTGACATGTTCGATCTGGTTTTTTATCCAATCTTCATTGTAGCCTTTTGCTTTGAATCTTTCTCCAATCACCTGTGCTTGATTCCGATAGTCTTCTTCTTTCGTACAATTCCTTCTCAGTCTGGTAAATTGGCCCTTAGGGATGTTGTATAGCCACGGTTTAAAATGACAGCTGTCTGTCGACAGATAGCTGTTAGCGTCTACTTTTTTAAAGTGCGTCTTAGTGACTATTTTCTGTCCTTCCAGACTTATATTCAAGTCTAGGAAGTCTATTTCCTTCTCTTCAATTCTCCATACCAAATTGATGTTTTTTGTGTTGTCGTTTAATTTATTTAAAAAAGCTTCCAAACTCTTTCTATCACCATTCCACACTATCACTACGTCGTCTATGAACCTTTTGTATAGCGTGAGTTCGGCGGGGGTATTTGTATATACTGCAGTTTCTTCCCACTGCGCCATAAATGCATTCGCCACTCCTGGTGCAAATTTGGCACCCATAGCTATTCCCACTAATTGTTTAAAGTAGGTTTGGTTGTGCCAAAAATAATTGCATTTCAGGCAGAAGTCTAGACACTTCAACAGGTACTTTCTTTGCTTACAAATTAAGGTGCTATATTTCCTTAGCAGCCATTTTGTATCTGAAATCGCATCGTAGTGTTGTACTATTGTGTACAGTGATGTGACATCCGCGGTGGCCAGTAATGTACGTCCCTCTAGTACTGGTACTTCGTTCAGAAATTGTAGTGTGTGTTTGGTGTCTTTTAGATACGCTTGCGTTTGTTGGACAGCTGGTTGTATGAAGTAGTCAATGTATTTTCCCATTCTTGATGTGAGTGAATCGATACTATTGACTATTGGTCTTCCAGGAGGGTTCTCTTTGTTTTTGTGTATTTTGGGAATGGTATAAATTATCGGTATTCGACAGGTTTCAGGTATTAGATATTTACTTTCTTTCGGGTTCAATATATTTTTCTTCTTTCCGAGATCTACTATGGCTTCCAGTTGTTTCTTATATTTTAAGGTTGGATTTCCAAGTAGTTTGGTGTACGTAGTTTCATCTTGTAGCTGCCTATTGAGTTCAGTTAGGTACTGTTCTTTAGACTGTAGTACTATTGCACCTCCCTTATCCGCCGGCCTGATTACAATATCTTTCCTTTCTGTCAGGCGTTTTATGCCGTTTTTTATATGTATAGGGTCTGTGGCTTTTTTAATCTTTATCTGATCTATGTCCTGTAACACAAGATTTTTGAAGACTTCCACATTCTGGTTGTTCGTGATCTGTGGGTTGAATAATGAGGCATTTCGCAGTGTGCTATGCACTTCTGGCTGTGTGGTTTCAATCCTTGAATTTTCTGGCTTCCACAAATTGTTCATCATGTATTTTTTAATGTTAATTTTCCGAATATATTTTTGTATCCCAATGTATGTGTTGAATTTGTTGAGATTACTTTTGGGTGCATGTTTCAGGCCTTTGTCGAGTACTGCCAACTCTTCTGTTGTTATTTGTTTCCCACTTATATTTACTACATTTTCTCCAATTACATTCTTCTTCTTTTGGAATCTCTTCCCTGATCTTCGTCCCCTCTTCGTTCTGGAGTATTTCTTCTTTGTTCTTCTTGGGGTCGTCTCCTGGGTGAGTGGTATTCCTCTTGAGGGGGTCTTTGTGGTGAGTGATCCCTCCTCTCTCTCTCTAAAAAAGGCCTTTGTGTATTGTAATTTTGTTGCTGTCCATAATGGTACGAGTCCGCGTAATGGTATTCCTGATCGTCTCTAATAGGCTCAAATCTATTATACGTAGGGATCGGATAACGTCCATATCCATCATGATATTCATGTTGATATGATGATGTTCTGTTGTCTCTAGTATTTCTCTCATTGTGTTGCCAGTTCCTATTATTAAACGGTTTTCTGAAAGGTTTCTTTCCTCCTCTTTTTGGAGTGTGTTGCCCGTATCCATAGCTATTCCTTTGGTTATAGTTAGTTCTTGGTGTGCCTCCATATGTGTCCCTTTCATCTCTTCTTCCATGGTTGGGACCGCTTGTATTGGATCTCTCTGTGTATGTACGTGGTGTTCCCATTCGTCCACCTTTTTCTTCCCACCTAGGAGGGTTAAGGACATGTGTGGTTGTGGGGTCTTGGATCCTAACTTCCCTTTCCGGCGTTGAATATGTGGTTGAAGGAGGGTCGGGTTCAACTTTACTTTGCCATTTGAAGACTTGATTGGTCTTGTAATCCGTTACATCCCTTTGGTATTTTTTCATTTTTCGATTTTGTACTTCAAGGTCTTTGGTTATTAGATCCTTATTGAGCTGGGTTGCCAATCTTTTGAAGTCGGCTGTTTCTTTGAATGGTTCCATTTTTTGTTTAATTTCTTCTATTTGTTGTTGCAATATTATGGCTTTCTTATGTTTGCGTCCAAGTAGGAATTTTAAACCTTCAATGCTTTTATCATTATAGAACGCAAACCATTCTTGCATCGATTCTTTATCGGTCAGTCCATCATTGGGTGGTACTTCCCACCTTAATCTCCTAGGGACCATATTTTCTCTAATGTATCTCTCGAATGTATTAGTATCCCACCATAGGTTGATCTTTTTTTCCATATGGTGCCCTAATTTTCTAGTCATACTTTCGAGGTCTGTGTTGCGTGTTTTATTTAGTGGGTTAAATACCTCATCTAAGTTCACTTTTCTATTTTCAATATAGGTAAATACATCCATATTAGCTGCAAAGGTGTAGATATGTGAGATCTCTAACCATAAATTTTAAAGAATTTCCTTCGCGCTGGTAGATGTGAGAAAAAAATTTTTTTCAAGTGATGTAAAATACTAAATGTGAATATTGCAGCAAAATTAATAGTGCTCACACAACCGCTTAGTGGCATATATTAGTACTACAGTGATCTATACATGGCATACTAATACTAATACTAATAGTACCTACTGTTCTATGGATTAGGAGTCCTACAACATTAATAGTTTTGTCAGTTTGCTATTTTTGAAGATTAATGTTGTATGTTAGCTCTAAAGCAAAGAGAGATTCCCCTGGCGGACTTTAAAGGCACAGTTTTATAAGGAAAGTATTTAAAAGGTATATAGAGTAAATAACAGTTTATTCGTTACAGAAAAAATATGATAATATCAAGTAAATTACATAATTACATAGTTAAAAACAAGGAATGCAGTTCCATACATATAAAGGTTTTAGTGATACCAATACATATGCACCCGACGCGTTTCGGAGTTTCTTATGCCTCCTTCTTCAGGGGTGATTGTAGGGTTTGCAACAAGGATTTTCTAAATGGGAAATAGTATGTATAGCATATGCATAGTAAGTACACAGTAAAAGATCATAGATATAAAACCTATAGTTGTATGAGTCTATATATGCACACATATATTTTTATGTTTACACTTACATTGGTATCTATGGATATAAGTTATGCATTCCAAGATGGATTAAAAAGAACATAGATATGTTGATGCACTGCCCATCGGACACGCTCCCTGGTTGTGATGCGTAGAGCTTTAGTAAAGTATAACGGAAATATTCATAGAGCCACTGTCGAGGTGGAGGTAAGGAGGTGTGAGTACATAGGGTGATTTTATTCTTCCCTCCAATAGGAAGAAAAGCCCATAGTTGACGGGCGTACAACAGTTTTGGATCTGAGATCGCACTGAGGCCAAATGTGTGTCCTGTAAATCATGAAGATATAGATATATGTAAGAATGTGTATACATATGTATGGCCAAAATAGTACATGGAAAATCCAAAGGCTATATCCTACCTGGTCCGTCTACAATGATAGAGGACAGTGGCTGGTGGTAAGTATGGATCGGATGTGGTCCAAAGAGCTGGAGAGTTAACATGAAAATGAGGGGTATGTTAGAATCCTGGTTGGTGAGAAAAAGTGGGGGGGGGGGGGGGGGGTTTGGGGGGGGGGGGGAAAGAAAGGGGAGGGAAAGGGGGGGGGGGGGGGGGGGGGGGGGCGGGAATGAGGGGGGGAGGGGGAGATGGGGGGGGGGGGAAAAGGGCGGGGGATGGGAAAGGGGAGGGGGAAGAGGGAGAAGGGGGGGACGGGAGGGGGGGGGGGGGGGGGGGGGAGGAAAAAGGGTAGTGCGGAAAGGAGAGGAAGGAAAGGGAAAAAGAGGGAAGGGAAGGGAAGGGACAGGGGAGGGAGGGGAAGGGAGGAAAGACATAGTAGTGGGTAAGAAGGCATGAAGAAAAGATGTGGGGCGTCCGGGTAACGTAAGTAGCTAGTAGTTTCAGTGAGGGAAGATGGATCATTAAAGATGTAATAAAAGAAAGGGACGTCCCAAAATATAATAGGTGATAGATAGGGCAAGTATAATATGTTAAACAGCAAGTAAGGTTCACAGCCAGTGGTTCCAACATAGAGATCCATTACTAACCGTGTATCACAGCGTCTCACACCAAGAGCGTCCTGTCTGCAGCAGATGACGCCTGGTGTGAGCTGGAGCCGGGTATATAAAGCCCTCCCCACCTATCAGCTGTTGATAGAAAAGTTCCAACAGCTGATTATGGTGAGGGAGGGGCGGACACACTTAGACTGGCCCCCCGGGTGGAGCGCGCGCCGCCAGGCACCCACAGCGCATGCGGAGGCAGACGTCGCGGGGCGTGGCCACGCCCACTACACCCGCCGGCACGTCTAGCTTCCCCGACGGACTACGCATGTCCGTTGGGGTCGCAAGATGGAGGACAGATAGATCTGTACCTCACACAGCGCCACCATGAGTCCAAGTTACGCTCAGGCGGCTCTTTTCGTGCCGGGCGGATCACAGATCACAGTGTGAAGCTACTAAGGAATAAATAAGGCATAAATTGATGCGGTTTAGACAAAGAAAGTAGTGTCAGAATTTTTTACTATCCCAGGAGAGCAGGATCGATGGACAGTGCAGTACGGGTTAGGAATGTGGTTCAATGGAGGGAAAACATTTCAGACAAGGCAAAGTAGTAATCACATACAGATATTAAAGGTACAGTTCGAGGGCATGTTATATATGTAGGATGACATCAGGTATGTATACATATAATCCAAATATCAATAGCCTCGAGTGTTATGCAGTATACAGCATTAAGAACAACATTACAATATATAACCCAAGGTGGCATAATGTATAATATGAAGACTATATACCCCTCTGTATGGGGGGGGGAAAGAATGGATGTGATTAACTGGTTTGTAGTATCGCCCCAAACATATAGTTGTCTATGGGGTGGTCCTTTCTATTGCTCTCTACCGCCAGAGGAGAAGCCTTCGAGGAAGGGTTTGAACCAAATGGTTTCATTTAGGCCTGGGGGTTCAGTAGCCCTTAAGTAATATATCCATCGTGACTCTAATTGCAGTAGTGTCTTATTCCAGTCCCCTCCCCTTAGCTCTGGGTGTACCCGATCCAGGATAAGGAATTTAATTTTTGGGCATATGCCACTGTGTACTGTTAGGGTGTGTCTCCCCAATGGGAGGTCCGGATCACCAGTTTCCATACTCACTAGATGTCTATATGCCCTTTTCCAGAATTCTGTCTTGGTTTTTCCTACATAAAAGCAGGTACATTCGCACAGGAGTAGGTAGACAACCCCAAAAGTCCTGCAATTGGCAAAATGTTTGGGGTAAAAGGGCTGGCCATTTGGAAGGGTTGGGTTTCTGGTTGTGAGCATGTATTTATGTTAGCTCTAATGTTGTATAATGCATCTATCGATTGTCATATCAGAGCACTCTCACCTGGTTTCACCCGTATACCGCTATAGGATAGCTATTTTTTATACTAAAATTGATAACCAATATTTATTTTTACACATATTTGTATTTTATAACATCATCAGTACATCAAACAAGGTCGTTTGCTCCCCTTTTCTTGCGGCTTCAGTTATTTGTGGTGTATGGTCCTTCACTGTATACATTGGCCGTAGATAACATTTCCACCATAATGATGGCCGCTTACATAGGAGTTCAACATATAGAGCAAGATTGTAGCCATCCACAACAAAATGGTGGCATATCTACATTACAAATCCAATGAAAAATGAGCGCTGAGCAAAACCCACAAAACCACAAGTAAAATGGCCGTTTTGTAACTTCCGGTTGCAATACATGAACCGCTGTGTCTATTAGTATACCCATAAGAAAAATGGCGGTTTTAGCATTTCCGGCTATACTATATATAAGGTAACATAGAACAGCCAATCCGGTTCCCCAGATGAAGACACGTGACGTGTCGTAACGCGTAGGGATTGGCTGGAGCGGCACACAGCTGTCAACACAAGTGAGAGGGCGCTGAGAACGCCAGACTTCTCATCTGTTTTTTACTTTGCCTGACTTTTTAATATTCAATGTAAGAGCATAATCAAATAAATATCCCCCCTGGTTTTAAAATGATAACACACTAGTGGAGCCTGCCTTCTCTCTCCCCCTCCCCTGTCTTTATCTTGTCTGAGCTGCATCAGAGCGGAGGGAGCCGAGGGAACACAGGAGAAGACCCAGAGAGTCAAGTAGTACAGAGGGAGAAGTGTCCAGACAGCGCTTCCATACTGCATGGATCTTATTTCCACAGCTCGATTTGTACTAATTTAAGGTGAGAGTCCAGAGAGACTGCACTAGAGGATACCACCGTAGGAACCATCCAACCATCATATAGAACACACACAGACCCGAATAGAAGGACTTTCTATCTACTCAACAGCGCCATCTATCCTAGATTTTATGAATTGCACATTTTGAATCTTGCAATGCTGCTATTTTGAGTTTTTATTTTTAAAGGCGCAGTTAGATGAATTGTGATTACACTGAGTTTAGTGCACTTTTGATATCAATTTGCTGCTAATCATTCACCTTTATGATGGGTTGCACTTTATATTAATTTATTCAATGTCATAAGGACTTTTTACAAAGACTTTTATTCACCAGCATCTATTCACGGCCATTTAGTCACGGTTGCACTTTATATTTTATTTAATGTCATAACACTTTACACAAGGATTTTTATTCACCAGGATCCATTCACGGTTATTTATGGTATTATACGGTTGCACTTTATATTAATTTATTTAATGGTATAACACTTTATACAAGGATTTTCATTCATCAGGATCCATTCACGGTTATTTATGGTATTATAACCTTGCTAGCATTTCTATTTGCCCCCCCTCTTCTTTGGCAACTAGATACTGGCATTACTGGAATATTGCGCGAAATTCACTTAATTATTTATTCAGTAAGTGGTTGTGTGAGCACTATTAATTTTGCTGCAATATTCACATTTAGTATTTTACATCACTTGAAAAAAATTTTTTTCTCACATCTACCAGCGCGAAGGAAATTCTTTAAAATTTATGTTGATAACCACTAAGTTTAAGTCCTTTTATGTTTGGGTTGGATCGAATGAGTTGGGCCAGGGGTTCAATTGCCAATGCAAAGAGGAGAGGAGATAGGGGGCATCCCTGCTTGGTTCCTCTCTCAACATTAATAGGATCAGATTTAAAACCTGAATAGGAGATATATGTTTTCGGGTGTGGACATAAGGCAGCTATCCATTTCAAGAAATGTGGTCCGAAACCCCAGTGATAAAGAGTTGAATGTAGATAAGGCCATGATAATGAATCGAATGCCTTTCGTATATCCAATGAGAAGAAACAGGCAGGGTTATGGCGTGAACGAGCTGCGTGGGTCAGAAGTGTAGCTCGATGAATATTATCGCGGCTTGTCTTGAGGGAATAAATACTGTTTGATCTCTATGAATAAGGGTGTCAATAATTGGATTAAGCCTGGAGGATAATATTTTGGCCAATATTTTAATATTGATATCGAGGATAGATTTTGGTCTATAATTAGACCAAGATGTGTCATCTGTATTGGGTTTAGGGATCATGGATATAGAAGCTGTAAGTGATTCCTTACAAAAATTACGTTCTTTCAGAAGGGAGTTAAAGGCTTCTACCACAAGGGGTGATAATAAAGATGCAAATCTTTTGTTGTAAGTTGCTGAAAGGCCATCTATGCCTGGATGTTTATGTAATTTGAGTGATTTTATAACTTGTTGTATTTCAAATTCAGTAATAGGTTTATCAAGAGTATCTTGATGAGATGAGGAAAGGGAGGGGAGATGAATTGAAGATAGGAGTGAGGTCAGTTGAGAATGGTCTAAGGTGGTAGGGTCTTTGTATAATTCAGTTAGTTTTTTATGAAACTCTTTAAAAATTTTTAGTGGATTACTGGTGTACATATCTTTTTAAATTTTTAGACGAATAGGTCTAGGTGTATAGCTGGTCTTCTGCAATGCCAGGGCTAGAAATATGTTTGGTTTATTAGCTTTCATATAAAAGGTGTGCTTGGATTTATGAAGTGTTTTTTCTGCTGATTCCATCAGAAAGAGGTCCAATTCTAGGCGTGCTTTGTCATATATAAGTTTATTGGGCTGTGTGGGTTTGGTCTACCGAAGCTTTGTAAAATGTGTCTTCAAGTTTTTTATGAAGTTGTTTTTTTTCTTTACGTTAGAAAGAGGTATGGCTAATACAAACCCCTCTAATATAAGGTTCGAGAGCTTCCCAACATGTCAGGGGATCTGTGTCAGTGGAATTGTTGGTGGTGAGGTAATCTTTTATGGCCGCTTCCAATCTCTGCTAGAATGAGGAATTTGTAAGTAAACTATCATTAATGTACCAAGTACGATGATTGGATTGTGGAACTAGAGATGAGAAAGTTGTCATTACAGCATTATGATCCAACCATGCACATGGTATAATAAGTGAGTCTATAACGAGTGCTGAAGTTGAAACCATAACAAAAAGGTGGTCAATACGGGAAAATTGCGTGTGGGGGTGGGAATAGTGAGTGAATTGTCGTTTTGTAGGATTATGTTCTCGCCAAGTGTCTAAAAGAAAATATCGATGCAGGAGTCGTTGATAAATAAAAATAAAAAAAATAAAAAAATAAAAAAAATAAAACTCAAGATAATTCTAATGTTAGAATAAAAATCTTATAAATCTTATAACAACGTTAGTATAGAAAATATACCAATAAATCCTAACAGAAAGAGGTAATAATTAGATTATGTGAGGTAAAAGAAATAGAATATGTATTATATGTAAAACCGAGTCAGTCAAAAAAAAAAAAAAAAATTATAAGATTGAATTATTAAATATCACCCATATGGTATATATATATCAGTCGGCAATGTCATCTTCTTCAGGCAGTGGTGAAGCAAAGCGACCCCCCTGTGATGCTGCTGTGTAACAGTCTGTGAGGAGAGATGTGACGGTGCTGCCGCCATTTTAGATACCATTCTAGTCAGCTTTTTCTGAGGCTTTGTTGTTTTCAGCTTCGCTTTTCTCCCGCTGTACATGTCACCAAAATGTGACCACAAATTTCAAGGATTAATGTGGTGATGTGGGGAGGTTATGGTCCGGTGTGACTCTGTTTAAACGGCTGTTGGGTCCTTGTTGGTGCGGAGCTCTAAGCAGACATGTCCTGCTCAGCTGGCTTTGCGAATGAGGCTCCCCGGGACTGTTATTTTACCTATTTATGTGATGCACATTGTTCATCATGATTTAATATGAGTAACTTTATTTCTTACACATATATGTTTGTATTAATCCCTACAGAGATTTTGGCTTTGCACACCATTTAGATTATGTTTGTGATTGCTTTGTGTCTGGAATGTAGGTTGCTGCATTACCTCTTTTTTTGCAATAAGCACACAATTTTTTCTGTTTATATCCCAGTTAACATTTGTCTTTAAAAATAACTGTTGTGTGATGTCTAACCAACAACTAAGGAGATTCAAAGCTGCAAATGGAAAAATGAGGACTGGAGAAAAGCTTGAACCACATTGGTAGATACAAGGAAAAAACTAAACACTTCTTGCTTAAGAAAATAATAAGCATTCCAGTCTGGTTAGTCTTTTTATACATTAAATTGAGTACATCTTTGTTAGCTAAACCACTTTTTAAGATGCTTGTGGTAGCCTTGAAACGCCTTTTATTACTGCACAGAAAGGCTGATTGAGACAGGGACACAACTTACATTCTGGCAGAGGTTCACAAAGCAGTTGTGTCTCTCTTTCTTGTTGAAAACAGGACCCCTTTAATTCTATAAAGAGGGTGAAGGGAAAAGTTGTAGTATCTCTATTGAATATGGCAAAACTGTATGTATTTATGTTATCAGAATTTATCTTTGTGGATTTAAGATTTATGTTTTAACTGGCTTGGTGTCTGGTTATATCTGCCTGCCTGTACCCTCATTATTAAATGAATATTGCAGCAGTATTGGTGATTCACAGGTTGTTTGACCTTCACATGTATAATACATTACACAATGGCTTAGAGTAATGCATGTTTTCCTTTTTGCAGAAGTGCACTTCCCACTGGCATTGTAACTTAATGTCATGCCAGGACAAGTTGTGGAAAAAAATCACATTGCTCTCCTATAAATGTTTGGAATTAAAGAGATCCTGTCACCAAGCTATAAAGTTGCAGATTAAAGCACAGAAAAAGCAAGTCTTTTAAATGCTCATTTCCTGTTTTATTTTCCATAAACTAAATTTTATTCACCTAAATCCAGTACACACTGGCTGAAAATTGGCCAGTTCAGCAGGAACCAGACAACTTTGGTCCGTGTGCACAGCTGTCAGTTCCACAGAAACCAGTATAATGTCAGGCTTCTGTCGAATGGCCCTGCTGGAAAACCAGCATTCGATCAGCACCTGCAGCCAATCACTGCAAGCTCTGATCAGTGTATTCTGGCAAGGGCAGGGGGGAGACCTCTTTCAGAATACAGTGTTTCAGCGGAAGAGATCACCACATCAACAATGCTTGTGTTGATATGGGGATCTGTCAGGTTATTGACAAACAAAAAACAAAACTGTTTGTGTACTCAGCTTTACAATGTACCTTGAGGCTTGATAAAAAAAATTGACCAATCCACGAGGAGTCAATTTCTTACCACCGCCCCCTTTCTCCTTACACTTCCTAGACACTTCCTTTTCTGTGAGCATCAAGCCACTGTCTGTGCTGGGCCAGCATCTTCAACCCTCCACTCGCCTCTCTAATAGAGACGAGCTGCAGGCTCTGAACAAATTATGCTTGTTTGGAGGTTCTACAACTCATCAAACTAAATTGATATTTGGCTAAGTCGGGCCTTCGATGGCAATGAGAAGTGCAACATTCAGCAGTGGCATTATTATTGTTGTGTAACGTGACAGCTTTCCCTCTGCGTGGCAGCTGTCGGCATCCTAACAACCATATCTTATCTCCACCTAGCCCATTCAGCTGTCAGAAAACTGTGTAAAAAATATCGTCATGGGATACTCCAATATTTATACAGACACTTCAGCTCAGGTATGCAAAAAAATAGCCTGTGCTTCCCACAGTAGTCATTCCAGACCCTACAATTGGTCAATGAAGTAATCTGAGACATCCTGAGAGAGGAGGAAATCCCCGATGCCACACATCCACGTGTTCTGTCTCTAGGGCAGAGAGCTAAACCTTCTTGCTCTATAAACTTCTGATACCATATTTCTTTGATCTTAGATTTATTGGAACAAGCCAGGCAAATCTACAAATCAACAAATAAAACATCAATCAGTACAATATTGCATATAATAAAGAAACAATGCTCTATAACACAGAATGAGATAACAAGAACTCACTTTTTAAGCTCGCTGTGGGGTGATAGCCAAAAATTTAAAGAAACAGCCTTACTGCCTTGCTGTGGCTTCTTAAAATGGTGGCTGGCTCACTTCCTCTACAGAATTTCCCAGCATGCCCTAGTTCCTAACAACTTTATTAACACATTCTAAGAAATCACAATATGTACTGGAAAAAGCAGCTAAAGTCATACCAGAAAGGAACAGTAGGTGGCGTCTGCACTCTGCATATAACTAGCTTGGAATACATCAAGGAAAACCCAACATATTATTGAATCACATAAACGCAGGTAAATTGAATAAAGCCTGGTGGGCAGAACACTCTCTGTCTGACCTCATGTGACATCACTAACAGAGTCTTCTGCAGAAAGCAACAGAACAAGTTCAGCCACTGGTCTTAGGAATATTTTGGCCTCATTCTGCTGGAAGATCTTAACTTCAACTTTACGGACACGCTTGTCCTCACTTGGCAGTACTTTGGTGGCTAGACCTAAAGCCCACTCATTCCTTTGTGCCTGGCAATCTCTCATGAGCACAACATCACCAGGTTTAAGATTAGGTTTTTTAATGTGCCACTTTCTCCTCGATTGCAGAGTAGAGATATATTGTTTTCTCCACCTACTCCAGAAGGTATTGGCAAGAGTTTGTACTTGTCTCCACTGAAGTTTGTAAATGTCCTTTTCACAAAACTCTATAGATGGAGCACCAATAAGGCCAGTCTATTGCGTGAGTAACATAGCAGGTGTGAGAATCACTGGATCCTCAGAGTCACTTGAAAATGATGTCAAAGGTCTGGCATTAATGATGGCTGTGTCCTCTGCCATAAAAGTCACTAGGCATTCATGGGTAAGCCTTGCAGTTCCTACTTGCAAAAAAAGATGGAGTCCAGAATTCTGCGGGCTATGCCTATCATCCTTTCCCAAACACCTCCCATGTGAGAAGAGTGAGGTGGGTTGAAAGTCCATGAGCAGCCTTGATTACTCAAGTATCTTTCTACACTGAGAATGTCCACATTGGAAGGAATTTGCAGTTAATTCGCTTCTCCTACAAAGTTAGAACCTCTGTCAAAG
The DNA here is from genome assembly GCA_037952925.1 of Lithobates clamitans. NCBI lineage: Eukaryota > Metazoa > Chordata > Amphibia > Anura > Ranidae > Lithobates > Lithobates clamitans. The sequence continues at coordinate 14,936,353 of JBBGZY010000251.1, read as the reverse complement.
AGAATGAGTTTCACTGGGCCTCTGATTGCAATGAAGCGTCTAAGAGCATTAATGAAACTTGAAGTGTCCATTGATTCAATCACTTCAATGTGGACAGCTCAGATAGACATGCAGGTGAATATGACTGCCCAGCATTTACTGTTTGAATGCCCTCCTTTGGGGTACCGGGTGGTGACAGACCAGGGACCAAAAACATCAAGTCCAACATTAGTGAAAGGCGGATCCATGCTGTCAGATGGTTAATTGGCTATCTTTTGTGTCTGTAACATTCCACAAAGTTTACGGCAGATAACACACTTGAAAAGAAAACTGCTCTCAGATCTCTTATCTCCAACTATCCACAGTCCAGCAGCTCGTAAAGCTCCTTCAGTAAACAGTCGGCCCTGGTGTTTTGTTTGGTCATAGTAGTGTTGCATGAGTAAGTAGGCAATATGATGGTGACCTGGAATCACTAAAGGATGTTTCTCAGAAAACTCTAACTTGCCTTCTTTTAAATGGCCTCCTACTCTCTACAGGCCATTTACATCAAAGATTGGGTCAAGCTTCTTTAAAACACTGTCTTTAGGAACAGATTTCTGGTTGGCAATGCAATTAATTTATTTAGCAAAGACTTCCCTCTGTACAGCAGAGATTATCCTGCTTTTAGATTGTTCTAGGTCAGCTACTGTGTAGACCTTTTTACAGTGGTGCCAACCCCTGCAGTTGTCATGATATAGTGGATTACTTTTGTAGGACCGGGCTATGTGGATTAGGCAAGTGATAGCTCGAACAAGTGATTTCCAGGTGGACAACCTGCTAAAATGGTCGGGTTTAAACTGGTTGAGAAAAGTTGTAATTGAAGTGGAAACCTGAGGGCAGATTTCCTGATCCTTGTCTACATCTATTAAGTCAAACGTGACAAAGTCATTAGTGTTGCAGTCTGGACTGTGCATAAAGGTGGGACCTGTGAACCATGAAGTACTTTCAAGGCAACTGGCTGCAACAGATCTGGTTGCTAAGTCTGCAGGATTGTAGTCTGTAGGCACAAAATGGCATTGTTCTGGGTAGGTTCTCAACACTCTGCTATTGACATAAAAACCTAAATCTAGTTTAACTGTAGATGTAACCTAAAACTACTTTACTGTCTGTGTAGAACTCAGCTTCTTGAATCTGTATGTTTGTCTCTAATGCAATTAGTTCAGCTAGCTCTACAGCCAATACTGCAGCACAAAGTTCCAATCTAGGTATGGTGTGTTCAGGGAGTGGTGCAAGTTTTGCTTTACCCATTACAAACACATAAAGTCTTTGCATCTGAACTTCTGTAGATGGCACGGGGGCATATGGACATGGAATTTTGAGGCTAGATAGAGCTGTTAGTGAGTCCTTCCACTCTAGCCATAGGTTCTTCCTGTCGGTGGGGAGAGAGTTGTCCCAGTCTAATGTCTCACAGGTTAAGTCTCTAAGTTATGCTTTACTCTGGATGATAACGGGTTTTGCAAAACCCATAGGACCATACAGGCTGCTTATGGTAGACAGGACGCCTCTACGGGTTAAGGGCTTTTCCTCTGCGTTTACTTGGAAGGTAACGGTGTTAGATTTTTATATCCCAAAACAAACAAAAGCTGCCTTGTATGGGAAGTGGGTCTGTGCCCAAATCTAAGTCTTTTAACTCGCTAGAATGATCTTGGGCAGGAAAGACTTCTATAACTTCCCTACTGTTGAAAGCAATATTATGGAGTCTTAAGTTGGAGCAAGCAAGCATTGCCTGAGCTCTTTTGAGGGGACTGATTGTGGCTTCATTAGTGGGTAGTGATTTCAAGCAGTCATCTACATACAAATCCTTGTGTACAAATTGTCTGACATCTAACCCATACTCTGACTCTCCAACTCTAGCAGAGTGTCTGAGGCCGTAAATAGCAACTGCAGGGGAAGGACTTGCCAAATATGTGCACCCTCATGGGGTATTCTGTGATGTCTCCAGAGGGGTTGTTGTCCCTGAACCAAAAAAAAAAGTTTCTGTATTCTTTTTTAACAAGAAAGCAATAGAACATTTGTTGTATGTCTGCCATGAAAGCAACTGAATCTTTGCGGAAGCAGAGGAGTACTCCTAATAGTCTGTTGTTATGTTCAGGGCCAGAGAGAAGGACATCATTTAGGGAGACACCCTCATGCTTGGCACTAGAGTTAAACATTACTCTGATCTTCCCTGCCTTCTTAGGGTTATAGATTCCAAATATAGGTAAGTACCAGCATTTCTCTAAGTCTTTGATGTTTGGAGCTATCTCTGCATGACCATTCTTGAATATTTTCTCCATGAGAGAAAATAAGTGTTCTCTTATTTTTGGCTTTCTTTAAAGATTGTGTCTTAGGGAAGTGAAGCATTTATATACTTGCTCCCTTTTGTTAGGCAAATGTTGTCTCTGTGGCCTAAAGGGAAGAGGTGCAACCCAGCTATTAGACGCATCTTTCTCTATGCTCTTTTCCATAACCTCCAGGAAGAGCCTATCCTCAATGGACATGGCTATCTAAATTTGTCCTCCTTCGTTCTCCTGAACACCGTGCATCCTAAGTGTCAGAAACCATGAAATCAGGCCGAGACAGAAGTACAGTTAAATCACACTTGTTTAATAATAAAAGTAAAAAGAACAAAGGTAGTCAAAACATAGCCAAAGTTCAGTAACCGGAACGGATAGTCAGCCAAGCCAGAAGTCAGGGATCAATGTAGTGGAACAGCAAGCAAGATCTGGGGCCAGAAGGGATGTCAGCAAAGCAAGTCTTGAGCAGGATTGCAGGAGATTTCTGTGATGTTGACCAAGGCGAAGGCAGAGCTCCTCTGGACTGGACAGCTTAAGTAGGCAGGACTAATGAGCAGGATATCGTCAACAGCTGAGTAACTTTGGAGAGCTAGGAGCTGGCAATTAGCCGACAGCTGAGCGGCCAGCTCAGAGAAGAAAGGACTGAGCCCAGCCCTGACACTAAGTCATCTTGGTCATGGTCATAGGTATTGCTGTCACAAAGGGAACTTGTGAAAGGAAGAAGTACAGGGTTGCTGTGTGGTAGCTCCTTTATGAGGATGTGATTTTTGACAGGGCTGGAAAAGAGAAGGATGACCATTCTCTAGTGTACTAGTGAGCAAATTATTGACAGATGTCGGTTTGTGTGTGCCTCCCAGGCAAACATCACCTATAATGACCCACCCAAGATCCAGTTTTTGGGCATAGGGGGCGTTGTGAGGGCCATTGATCAGCTTTCTTGCTTTGTGGGCTTGCAAGATATCTCTCCCTAGGAGCAAGATTATCTGAGCCTGATCATCTAGTTCTGGTATGAGATGTGCTATGTGATTCAAGTTAGTCTGGTAAACTGCTGCATATGGTGTGTGCGGATTTCAGATCTGTTGTCTGGGATCTGATTTCACTCAATTATGGTTGGTAAGGGTAGACATGTCTTACATCCATAAATTCTATTTGTAGGCCGTCAGCCCTACTCCCCGTTGTCTCCACTGTACCTGCACAGGTCCTAGGGGAGTAAGGACTGCTAGGGCCCTTAACGTTTAGAATGTTAAAAAACACAGATCTAGCTAGTGACTTGTTACTCTGATCATCCAAGATGGCATAGAACTTGACTGCTTTGTCTCTGAGTCCTTTTGGGTAATCTCTCACTAGACAGATTTTGGAACAGGATCTGCCACCTGTAAATGCTTTGCAGACTTCAGTGAAGTGAAGTGATTGCTATTGCATCTGTACTAGAGTCCTTGGCCTCATTGTCACTATGGGCAGGTGGGGAAGTTCTTTGAGCTGGCTCTGGGTGCAGAGCTGTGTTGTGATCTGTGCTGCCACACTCTGTACACTTAACACTGACCTAATAGTCCTTGGCAAAGTGTGTTGATAAAGAGCAGCACTTGTAACAGATGTTGTTCTCTTTGAGGAAGACCTTGTGGTCCCGCATGGTCTTTGCTCTGAAGGTTCTGCATTACAGAAGAGGATGTGGCATTTAACGCAGAGGGCAGAATTTAGCAGGGTCACTGTCTTGCTCCTCTGGCTGAGACTCTGCAGATCTGTGGGAAGAGATGTTAGTTTTGTGCACTGCTACTGGAGCCCTCTGTTGCTTAGGGCCACAAGAAGAAGTGACATAAGACACCGGAAAAATTAAGCTGGGATCATCTTTCGTTCTTGCTTTTATGTCTAAAAATTCCATAAAATCTCTAAAGGATGGAAAAGGTACATTGTGTTTTCATTTGTAGTTACAGGTATGAGTGATCCATCTTTGGTGCAACTCATAAGGAAGTTTTTGTGCTAAGGAGTTAATACCTCTAGCTGAGTTAAGAAAAGAAAGGCCAGGTAAGTCTCCTTCTGCTTTAGCTACTTGTAACTCCATACACATGTCATTGAATTTTTACTGTAATAATAACGATATTTCAATAATTCATATTGATGAGGAAAGTTGCAAGAAAATCCGTTAAGTACTCGTGTAAAAACTCCAAAAATTGATTTAATAATAAAAATAGCAAAATATTACAAAAACAATGTCAAAGTATAGAATGTCATTAATAAATGTATAATATTCTTAAGATGAAGATTAAATCAGATATGTCTGTGTGTAAGAATAGCAATAATATCTGGAGATGTATGTGAGTGTGTGTGTGTGTGTGAGAAGGTTTGTCAGCCTCCTTCAATGTATCCTCAGGTCTGCTCCGAATTAATGTCTGCCTTTGTCCCCTCCTGTTACAAGCTTTTCTACTCCTAAAAAAACAACCCTTCCCTTTTCCTATTCAGGCTGGTTTAAAGGTTTGTTTTTTCCTTATAGTCCCACAGAAAAACCAGGAACTTTGAATGAGCATTTTCCCTCCTTCCTACACAGGATGTTGGAATACAAAACCATGTCTAATCAAAACATTCCACGAGGATGGGCATATCTATTTTGTCAGTGTAAAGTTAAACATATACAATATAAGTTTTTTTTTACAGCTAAAATCCTTGAATCAAATACTACATATATCAGTATATAGAATGTTCTTAATAATAATCCTAATCAAGAAATATTGTAATATAAAGAAATTATGTTCTTTAACTAAAACTTGAAACTATTAGCATCTAAAGTAATACAAAACTTTTCTTCTCATGAGATGGGGGAGGTGAGACTAATTGATACCACATGAGAGTTCTACATAGAACTGCTTATGAAGCTTATAACAGCATAAACTTTTACGAGTATAAAAACCTTATATAACTTCATCTTTTCCATACATAGAAGATATATATATTTATATATATTTTTATATATACAATTCAATTTTTTAAGATCTCATCCATAAATTCTGATATCTAACACCCTGCTAGGTATTTTTGGAAAGTCCTCTCAACTTTTAAATAGTGTGCTCTCTAAAGCCTCTGGTGAGCCATAATATCTATCCGATCTGTTCCAGATGTTTATAAGGCCTATTTCATTGTTTATATTGATGTCTCTGATTCTCTTGGCATGCTCAGCAATATCATTGCCAAGACACTTTACGAGGAGATCTGTCTGTTACCTGCAGGGTAGATCTAGACCTTTGATGGTACTCTGGAAAGAAGATCGCCATGCTCTATAATGCTGGGGGTGATCACTGAATTTGACAAGTCCTTGGGTAACTAACTCACGTTTTGCAAGGAACCTGGCAAGGTCTACAGTGGTCTGAATAGCATTGGGGTAGGCTGCTGGAGTATCATGGTGTGGTGTATAGGCATACCTGGTAGAAGTCTCTTCTTTAGGCGGGCTGGGGTCATACTTGCGTAAGGTTGGCGGCTTGTGCCAGCTTGTTTAATACTCCCTCTGAGTGAAAGCATGTGTTTGAAGCTTGTATGAAGGCTGAGTACATTGCTTAGTAGAAGGTTTGGTTGGAGCTGGATAACCTGTATTTTGGTCAGATTTTTCTTGCTTGTAGCACTGGGGTTCAAGGTCGGCCTTCTCCTGCTTTGCTTGATGTGACTCACTGACATATCGTATTCGTATCGTATGACACTCGTATTTGATTACTTGCTGTGGAGTACTGCTTGGGTTAGTGTGCTGGTAGACATAATCTGAAGTGCGCTGCATGGGATCTTGGTGGTCCTCCTCTGGACCCAGTATGCTGCTACCTGCTCTTGACTCACCGTAGGCAGCTGCTTCGAATGCTTCTGCTTCTGCAATGGTGGCAGCAGTCTCTCGTTCCACTGCCAGCCTCTCCATGTTAGCTTCTAGGATAGCTTGCTGGATTTTCAGAGATGCCTCTTGAGGAGCTAGTTCAGCCTCCAGGTGTACCCTTTGTCGTTCTGTCTCTTGCTCCATGCGTATTCTCTCTTGCTCTCTCTCTTGCTCCATGCGTACTCTCTCTTGCTCCATGTGTACTCTCTCTTGCTCTCTCTCTTGATCCTGCCTCACCTTTTCTGCATCAAGGTGAGCCTTTTCTCTTCTCCTCTGTAACTCTTGCGTATGTGGCCCTGGCCCTCGCTGCTTCAGCTTTCGAATGGGCGATTGCTGCTGCATTTATGACAGATGACTTGGATGAGCTTGCTCGCGATCGTGTTTTGTAAGAAGGTGTTGGACTGTGAGACATGGCTGCGGTGGAGAATCTGTCCTGCTGTGTAGAGACCGCTGTAGTGTCGAGTGCGGGGATGCTGTGTGACAGGGTGCGTTTCTGTATAGCCTGGCTGCTTGCTCTACCTGCTGAAGGCCTGTTTCATATAAGGCATCTGACTGTATGTACACTGTGTAGCCCCGGGCTGTACAGTCTTCCGAAGTTAGCTCAGAAGTCAGTAAAAACTTCACTCCTCAGCTTAAAAAATTTCACTTAAAAATGTCACTGTTCTGTCTCTAGGACAGAGAGCTAAACCTTCTTGCTCTATAAACTTCCGATACTATATTTCTTTGATCTTAAATTTATTGGAACAAGCGAGGTGAAACTACAGATCAATAAATAAAACACCCATCAGTACAATATTGCATATAATAAAGAAACAATGCTCTATAACACAGAATGAGATAACAAGAACTCACTTTTTAAGCTCGCTGAGGGGTGATGGCGAAAGGTTAAAGAAACAGCCTTACTGCCTTGCTGTGGTTTCTTAAAATGGTGGCTGGCTCACTTTCTCTAGAGAATTTTCTAGCATGCCCTAGTTCCTAACAACTTTATTAACACATTCTAAGAAATTACAATATGTAACTGAAACAACAGCTAAAGCTATACCAGAAAGGAACAGTAGGTGGCGTCTGCACTATGCATATAACTAGCTTCTAATACATCAAGGAAAACCCCACATATTATTGAATCACATAAACGCAGGTAAATTGAATAAAGCCTGATGGGCAAAACACCACATAGGTGTTCAGTAGTGAAGTGACAACCTCAGCCTGGGCTCCCACCAGGCCATGCCCCCAACGCAATTCATTTCACCCCTTGGAGCCTAATCATGTTTAATTTTAGCAGTTGAGATCAGGAGTTTAAATTTTGGTCTCATTCACATGGGGTGATTCTATCCATGCCCCATGCAAGGCCATGTTTTCCCAATGTTGGGACACACAGGTGTTGCGTTCATCCCCATGCCGGCAGTCCCATTGTTGTTGTCAGGAAATGATCCATCCGCTGGTAATATCTGTTATTTGGCACGCAGTACTGAGGTCCACCAACAGGTGTCTCCTGGCAGTTTGGAACTGTCAGGAGAGCTTTTCCCTGTTAATGTTATGTCATCTTTGGGCCGCAGTACTGGCGTCCACCAGCGGATGGATCCTGGCAGTATGGAGCAGACAGTACCTCCTGCAATCAGGTGTCACTTGAGGCCAATCACAGGCCTATAAATACCCGGCAAGCACTCACATGTTTGCCTTGATTTCTTCATTGCCTCCTGACCTGCTAGCGATCTGATCCTGTGCCCTGAACCTGGTCCTGTCTCCCTGTCCAGATCCCTATCCTGCCCCACCTGTTACCTTGCATCCCTGCCTGCAGTCTGATCCATCCATCCTCTCCCTGTCCTGTGTTCTAACCCCATCTGCTGATCTCCCTGTGTATGACCTTGGCCTGGCTTACGTTTATGTCTCTGGAACATCCCCTGTCCATCTGCTGATCTGCTGTGTATGACCCTGGCCTGGCTATTGTTTATGATCCTGGTATTTCCCATTTATTGTACTTATCTGTCTGTTGTTATTTGTGGGTCTCTGTCTGTGGTTGGTTATTGGAGTTGGTTGTTCTATATTACTCACTTACTTTAATAAATTATTATATTTTCACTTATTTACGTTTGGGTGTCCTCTGTCGCAGATCACACGGTTCTGGTCACACCTCTTCATGACAGTAAATCAAGGCCATCTCTGACCAGAAGTGACTGCACAGAGGAACCATTGTAGTGCTGTTACTGCTACTAAAATGCAATCAGAATCAGTTGTTCTCCTTGCCTCACTGGTGTTGGAGGATAACAACTACTTTCGTCTGGTATTGAAAGAGTGGGCCAGGGATCAGCTCCTGGAGTGTATCCGTCTGGCCCATTCTCTGGTTGATCAGGGTAGATTTCTGTTTGAAAACGTTCAGCCCCTGATACAGGTGTGTGCTGAGCTAGCCTTGTCTAGCAGTCCTAAAGGAAGTGATGATTTTTCTCCCCCCTTCAGTAGTGATCAGGTGGAGTCTCCGGTATGGCTGTTGGAGGATAATGCTGTATACTTTCTGGAGCATTATTCAGCTTGTCCCAAACAGGTGCTAGTGGATTGTATAGATTCGGTGCAGTCCCTGGTTAGACAGGCAGTATGTGAACCCACGTTTGTTCAACCTGTACTACAGGCATCGTCAGACTTATTATTTCCAGCCTTGGTCAGCTCTTCACAACCCAGATCTGCTATTAGACACCTCTTTGCCCAGGAGTCTTTTTCCCTTCACCCATGGCAACCCTAGTTTCAGCCCAATATACCCTGCTTCCCACCAAATATCAATACCCTGTCACTACCCGCTGCACCTATCCTGCATTCAACCCACCTGCCTCTTCTCAGCTGCCCACAAACCCACAGGAACTTCCTCCAGCTACTGTTACCTCTTCTCTGCCATATCCCAATCCTCCTTTCCAGTCTGCTGCACCCCTCACCTACAGAGCTTCAGTGGCTAAGCCAAAGAAAAAAGGAAAGTTTTTTCCAACCAAGACGATCCTGCCAGTAACCCAACCTGCCTCCGCACCAGCTAATCCAACCCAGTCTGACATCCCAGTGCCTGCCTTCCAGCCTGATGTCTCGGGGCCTGCCTTCCAGCCTGATGTCTCGGTGCCTGCCTTCCAGCCTGATGTCTCGGTGCCTGCCTTCCAGCCTGATGTCTCGGTGCCTGCCTTCCAGCCTGATGTCTCGGTGCCTGCCTTCCAGCCTGACATCTAGGTGCCTGCCTTCCAGCCTGACGTCTCGGTGCCTGCCTTCCAGCCTGACGTCTCGGTGCCTGCCTTCCAGCATGACATCTCGGTGCCTGCCTTCCAGCCTGATGTCTCGGTGCCTGCCTTCCAGCCTGATGTCTCGGTGCCTGCCTTCCAGCCTGATGTCTCGGTGCCTGCCTTCCAGCCTGACATCTAGGTGCCTGCCTTCCAGCCTGACGTCTCGGTGCCTGCCTTCCAGCCTGACGTCTCGGTGCCTGCCTTCCAGCATGACATCTCGGTGCCTGCCTTCCAGCCTGATGTCTCGGTGCCTGCCTTCCAGCCTGATGTCTCTGTGCCTGCCCTCCAGCCTGACATCTCGGTGCCTGCCCTCCAGCCTGACGTCTCGGTGCCTGCCCTCCAGCCTGATGTCTCGGTGCCTGCCCTCCAGCCTGACGTCTCAGTGCCTGCCCTCCAGCCTGATGTCTCGGTGCCTGCCCTCCAGCCTGACGTCTCGGTGCCTGCCCTCCAGCCTGACGTCTCGGTGCCTGCCCTCCAGCCTGACGTCTCGGTGCCTGCCCTCCAGCCTGACGTCTCGGTGCCTGCCCTCCAGCCTGACATCTCAGTGCCTTCCCTCCAGCCTGACGTCTCGGGGCCTGCCCTCCAGCCTGATGTCTCGGTGCCAGTGTTCCAGCCTGAGGTGCCAGTGTTCCAGCCGGAAGTACCAGTGCCTGCTCTCCAGCTTGATGAGCCCGCTCTCCAGCCTGATGAGCCCGCTGCCCAGCTTGATGAGCCCGCTGCCCAGCCTGATGAGCCCGATGCCCAGCCTGATGAGCCCGCTGCCCAGCCTGATGAGCTCGCTGCCCAGCCTGATGAGCCCGCTGCCCAGCCTGAAGTGCCCATGCCTGCTGCCCAGCTTGAAGTGCCCATGCCTGCTGCCCAACTTGAAGTGCCCATGCCTGCTGCCCAGCTTGAAGTGCCCATGCCTGCTGCCCAGCTTGAAGTGCCCGCTGCCCAGCCTGGAGTGTTCCTGTCCACTGCCCAGCCTGGAATGTTCCTGTCTGCTGCCCAGCCTGGAATGTTCCCGTCTTCTGCCCAGCCTGATGTGCCACCTTCTGCCAAGCCTGATGTGCCACCTTCTGCCAAGCCTGATGTGCCACCGTCTGCTGCCCAGCCTGATGTTCCACCGTCTGCTGCCCAGCCTGATGTGCCACCGTCTGCTGCCCAGCCTGATGTGCCACCGTCCGCTGCCCAGTCTGAAGGTCCAGTACCTGCTGCCTGGTCTGATGTCTCGGTATCCGCTGTCCAGTCCGATGAGCCTGCTGCCCAGCTCGAGGACCCAGAGCCTGCTGCCCAGCTCGAGGACCCGGAGCCCGCTGTCTGCCCTGATGTGCCCGCTGTCTGCCCTGAGGTGCCTGATGCCCAGCCTGAAGTGCCTGTTGCCCAGCCTGATGTACCCCCATCTGTTGTTCTGCTTGATGCCATAGACTATGGACAATTACAACCAGTTGGAGCCTGCCCTCCAGCCTGACGTCTTGGTGCCTGCCCTCCAGCCTGACATCTCCGTGCCTGCCCTCCAGCCTGACGTCTCGGTGCCTGCCCTCCAGCCTGACGTCTGGGTGCCTGCCCTCCAGCCTGACATCTCAGTGCCTGCCCTCCAGCCTGACGTCTCGGTGCCTGCCCTCCAGCCTGACGTCTCAGTGCCTGCCCTACAGCCTGACGTCTCAATGCCTGCCCTCCAGCCTGAAGTCTCGTGCCAGTGTTCCAGCCTGAGGTGCCAGTGTTCCAGCCGGAAGTACCAGTGCCTGCTCACTAGCTTGATGAGCCCACTCTCCAGCCTGATGAGCCCGCTGCCCAGCTTGATGAGACTGCTTCCCAGCTTGATGAGCCCGCTGCCCAGCCTGATAAGCCTGATGCCCAGCCTGATGAGCCCACTGCCCAGCCTGATGAGCCCGCTGCCCAGCCTGAAGCGCCCATGCCTGCTGCCCAGCTTGAAGTGCCCATGCCTGCTGCCCAGCTTGAAGTGCCCATGCCTGCTGCCCAGCTTGAAGTGCCCACTGCCCAGCCTGGAGTGTTCCTGTCCACTGCCCAGCCTGGAATGTTCCTGTCCGCTGCCCAGCCTGGAATGTTCCTGTCCGCTGCCCAGCCTGATGTGCCACCTTCTGCCAAGCCTGATGTGCCACCTTATGCCAAGCCTGATGTGCCACCTTCTGCCAAGCCGGATGTGCCACCGTCTGCTGCCCAGCCTGATGTGCCACCGTCTGCTGCCCAGCCTGATGTGCCACCGTCCGCTGCCCAGTCTGAAGGTCCAGTACCTGCTGCCTGGTCTGATGTCTCGGTACCCGCTGTCCAATACGATGAGCCTGCTGCCCAGCTCGAGGACCCAGAGCCTGCTGCCCAGCTCGAGGACCCGGAGCCCGCTGTCTTCCCTGATGTGCCCGCTGTCTGCCCTGAGGTGCCTGATGCCCAGCCTGAAGTGCCTGTTGCCCAGCCTGACGTACCCCCATCTGTTGTTCTGCTTGATGCCATAGACTATGGACAATTACAACCAGTTGGAGCGCCCGGAGGCCGCTCCTTTGAGGGGGGGTACTGTCAGGAAATGATCCATCCGCTGGTAATATCTGTTATTTGGCACACAGTACTAAGGTCCACCAGCAGGTGTCTCCTGGCAGTTTGGAACTGTCAGGAGAGCTTTTCCCTGTTAATGTTATGTCATCTTTGGACCGCAGTACTGGGGTCCACCAGCGGATGGATCCTGGCAGTATGGAGCAGACAGTACCTCCTACAATCAGGTGTCATTTGAGGCCAATCACAGGCCTATAAATACCCGGCAAACACTCACATGTTTGCCTTGATTTCTTCATTGCCTCCTGACCTGCTAGCGATCTGATCCTGTGCCCTGAACCTGTCTCCCTGTCCAGATCCCTATCCTGCCCCACCTGTTACCTTCCCTTACCATCCCTGCCTGCAGTCTGATCCATCCATCCTCTCCCTGTCCTGTGTTCTAACCCCATCTGCTGATCTCCCTGTGTATGACCTTGGCCTGGCTTACATTTATGTCTCTGGAACATCCCCTGTCCATCTGCTGATCTGCTGTGTATGACCCTGGCCTGGCTATTGTTTATGATCCTGATATTTCCCATTTATTGTACTTATCTGTCTGTTGTTATTTGTGGGTCTCTGTCTGTGGTTGGTTATTGCACTGTGTCATATTGGAGTTGGTTGTTCTATATTACTCACTTACTTTAATAAATTATTATATTTTCACTTATTTACGCTTAGGTGTCCTCTGTCGCAGGTCACACGGTTCTGGTCACACCTGTTCATGACAGTTGTCAATTAGGACACAGCCACTGTGTGGGTGTAGGTCCCCAAACTCACCCTGTGTGCACTCAGGGACCTGCACCACACAGTTGTGTCTGTGAAGCCGTTGTGTTCCAATAGGCAATAATGGAACTGCCTCCACAGGTGTTGTGTGCATCTCTGTACCGGGAAAACATGGCCCTGCATGGGGCACAGATATATTCACTCTGTGTGAACAAGGCCTTAGCAGGGAATCTGTGCTGGGAGCAGATTGTATCAATAATCGTCAGGTATTTTTTTCTTTTGGTAAGCTTTGGGTGTCATCATTCATTGTGACTGATGTGGCTTGTGGGTTAAGGCCCTTGTCCTCATCAACATGGGGACAAATTGCTTTGCCAGGGAGATCCCCTCTAGTAAGGTATCCCTCCATGTTAAGGGCATGAGGCCTGGCATTGGCCCTGCGTTTGTGAGAGGGGCTTCTGCTTGATTTCTTTTTTTTGCATGGGTTTTGTATGTGCTTTTACAGGGTACCATGTGCTGTTTTTTTCTTTTTCTTTTTTACAGGTCCTCTATTAACATCTATAAATGACTCTCATCTATGATAAGGGTATAGTATAGCTGAAGGAAGTTCCAGGCTGCTTTGTTTACAAACAGAATTAAGTGGCTGGGAGCTGTCATTTACTGCCAATTTAAATGGTATATTTATTTCTTTGTAAATGTCAATTGTGCTGCAGTAGGTTGTATACATCGAACAGGGCCATTCATCATCCACCCCTTTACTAAAACTAGGCTTCTAGATCCACAGGAAATTGCAGACGCCTTTGCGGATTACTACGGGTCATTGTATAAAATTTATCGAACAGGTACACCACTTCACAGGCAAATGAAGGACACCCACCAGACATGTTATTTACAGGAATTTTGCATCTTATCCCCTTCCCGCCGAGCGTACGCAGATGTGCATACTCGGCTTTCCGGGGTTATACCGGGATGATGCCCGCAGCTGCAGGCATCATCCCGGTACTGTTTTGTAGAGCGGGCAATCGGCTTTCCTGGTATAACAACCGATGCAGCTAAAAGCCACTCGGCTACTATACCGGAGGAGCGGGAAGGGATGTCCCCCCTCCCGCTGCCTCCCGCCGCTCTTACTGGGCCTCCCGTTCCATTGGGAGGCCCGATGATTAATCGGCTGCCTCCGGCAGCTGGGGGCAGGCTGGAACCAAGCCGCGAGCGACGTAACACGGAAGCGACGTCATGACGTCACTTCCCGTTTAGTCAAATCCCAATGGCGCCCGTTTAAAAAAAATACACAGTATTCACAATTGCTGAAAATGGCAATCTGAATACTTTGAAGTGCAAAGGAGGGATCGGGGTCTTTTAATAATAGTCTAATAGTCTAATAACAGTCTAATAAAAGTCATCAAAAAAAGTTTTTTTTAAACGCAATTTATAAATATAAAAATGAATAAAATAAATAAAAATTAAAAATAATTTTTTTTTTTCCTAAAGCGCCCCCGTCCCCGCGAGCTTGCGCAGCAAAGAAAACGCATACGGAAGTCATGCCCGCATTTGTAAACGGTGTTCAAATCACACATGTGAGGTATCGACGTGAGCAATAATTCTAGCACTAGACCTCCTCTGTAACTCTAACCTGATAACCGTAAAAAAAAATTAAAACGTCGCCTATGGAGATTTTTAGGTACCGTAGTTTGTCGCCATTCCACGAGTGCGTGCAATTATAAAGCGTGACATGTTTGGTATCTATTTACTTGGTGTAACATCATCTTTCACATTATACAAAAAATTGGGGTAACTTTACTGTTTTTTTTTTTTAATTCATGAAAGTGTCCCTTTTCCCAAAAATTTGCGTTTAAAACACCGCTGCACAAATACCGTGTGATATAAAATATTGCAACAATCGCCATTTTATTCTCTAGATTCTCTGCTAAAAAATATATATATAATATTTGGGAACTCTAAGTAATTTTCTAGCAAAAAATACAGATTTTAACTTGTAAACACCAAATTTCAAAAATAGGCTTAGTCATGAAAGGGTTAAATGTTTCACTGTAAGCATTATTAAAATCGCTGCTTCCCAAAATAACAATGAATGCCATGACAGAGACACGAATCGGTGTGGCGGGACAAATCTGAGTCGCTTATGCGACTGGATACGGACCGGAGTGTATGGTAATACAAACTAAAATAACTGAAATGATACACAGTGTTTTTTAAGTGAAATGGGCCGACTATGTGGCGTGAAACAACAAAGTACGAGAATGTACGAAAAAAACTGATGAAAAGCGGCTCGGTGATGAGTTTGTGGTTATGCACAAGGCTAGGCCGATTAGGGAGACTGCATACGGAGACTTAACGAATGACTTGTAAGTTCCGTAGCGGGGTTTCGGTGATACGAAGTACCTGGCAAACAACGATGCGTGAAATGAAGAAATGATATACGAATCCTACCTGCGACAGTTTGAGAAAGACTCGATCTACGAAAAAAACATGAACGGAGAACCGAAAGCCTCTGGAAGTTCGGACATGCAACTCTCAAACACTGAGTGAGTTGGAAGATTCAGCCTAGTGATGTAACGTATCGCGCACCGGAATCGACAAAGACCACAAATGAGTGGGCTTCTTAACCACTTGCCGACCAGTCGCCGTCAGTATACTGCGGCAGGTCGGCACGATCCCGTGAGCCATCGTAGCTGTACGTCGGTCCCTTTAAGTGGGATAACAGGTGCAGCAGGGGTGCCGATGCTCATGACCGCCGGCCACGAGCGATCGCGGGCACGTGAGGCAGAACGTGTGTGTGTAAACACACACATCCCAGTTCTGTGAGGAGAGGAGAGAGAGATTGTGAGTTCCTACGAGCTGGGAACCACGAGCTCTCATCTCCTATAGTTAGTCCATCCCCCACAGTTAGAACACACACATAGGGAACACAGTTAACCCCTTGATCGCCCCTAGTGTTAACCCCTTCCCTGCCAGTGACATTTATACAGTAATCAGTGCATTTTTATAGCACTGATTGCTGTATAATTGTCAATCGACCCAAAAATGTGTCAAAAGTGTCCGATGTGTCTGCCATAATGTCGCAGTCTCGATTAAAATTGCAGATCGCCACCATTAATAATTAAAAAAAATAATAAAAATGCCATAAATCTATCCTCTATTTTGTAGACATTATAACTTTTGCGCAAACCAATCAATATACACTTTTCATGATTTTTATTACCATAAATATGTGGAAGAATACATATCGGCCTAAACGGAGAAAAAAAATAGCTTTTTAAAAAAAAAATGGGGGCTACTTATTACAGCAAAAAGTACAAAAGATTGTGTTTTTTTAAAAATTGTTGCTATTTTTGTGTTTATAGCGCAAAAAATAAAAGCTGCAGAGATGATCAAATACGACCAATAGAAAGCTCTATTTGTGGGAAAAAAAGGACGTCCATTTTGTTTGGGTAAAGTGTCGCAGGACCGTGCAATTGTCAAGTTTAGGAGGGAATTTTAAGGGAAAAAACTTTTAGGAGGGAAGTTTAAGGAAAAAACTTACATTTAAATGCCCATCAATGCAGCCTTATCAGTGTTCATCTGCAGCCTTGTCAGTGTCATTGCAGCCTTGTCAGTGTCAGTGTAGCCTTGTCAGCGTCAGTGTAGCCTTGCCCCAGTGTCATTTGCAGACTTGTCAGTGTAGCCTTGCTCCAGTGTCATTGCTACCTTGTCATTGCAGCCTTTCAGTTTAAAAATGGCGCTGCCGAGATACAGAGCTGGATGTCCTGTGTATCTGGGCGGCTTTCGGCCACTCTCGGAGGCTTTCGACATGGGCGGGGCCTCCTATTGGCCGGGGCCCATGGGCTTGAGCCCAGTCAAGCCCAATGGTAGGTCCGGCCCTGCCCTTGGGGAGCCTCCAGCTCTCATTGTTGCACCCCCTTAGCATGGTAGCTGTGAGTATTTTCTTAAACAGGGTTTATCCCCAGTTACATTTTTCTATTTCTTTTCAAAAGCATTGACCTTGAAACTTAATATGTTCTATTTCAGATACACACATTGTTGCTCCTGAAGAGTGGATACAAATACTCCACGAAACGCGTAGAGCCCCTGTATATACAATGTGTAATACCATTGTAATATAGATTAATGTAATATAGATGAATTACTGTGACCTATGTACCAACTTGCATGGAATCTTTTATCCTGTTATACAATAAATATACAATTTCCTGACCCCTCACTGTTGACTGCGTGCTTCATTTAAAGTCCTGCCTTTTCCCCTTTCTCATATTGACAGGGATGGAGGCATGAGACCCCACCTGGTCTCTGCCTCATTCAAAGTCCCAACTTCTCCCCATTTTCTTGCTATATCAAACTGTTTGCCAGTGCTTGAAGATCTGAGAGTTTGTATCTTCCTTTTGGCTAGGTTAGTTGTCCTACATGCTTTACACCTTTTACAGTGGTAGAAACCAGTGGTGTCGAGGAAGTTACAGATCTTTTAAGGGGG
Organism: Lithobates clamitans; assembly: GCA_037952925.1. Lineage (NCBI taxonomy): Eukaryota > Metazoa > Chordata > Amphibia > Anura > Ranidae > Lithobates > Lithobates clamitans. Next base: position 14,919,235 of record JBBGZY010000251.1, on the reverse strand, counting down.
GTTGTAAATGTTGAGTATCAGTCTGTTTTGTAGAATGGGAGCTCTACGCTAAATGAATCTGGGTTGCTTTGGGAGAAAGCCAGCTAGGGTATTATCCCTCAATAGGATTGGCCAATGTTTCTTGATAACGTATCTTTATTGTTATTATTAACATGAGATCTCTTTGGCTGATCCTTTAACAGATCCCGTCGATCTAAATGTGATACTTGTGTTTGAATGGACATCAGAACCTCTTCTTTATAGCCCTTCTCTCTAAATGTGTTCACCACCACCTCTGATTGTAGAGCATAATCCTCAGCACTGGTGCAATTGCAATGAATGCGCATGAGTTGTCCCTTGGGGATTGCCCCCAACTATTTGGGGTGGTGGCAACTGGCCGTTGGTATATAACTATTCCTATCAGTTTCCTTAATTAATGTTTTTGTGGTAATACCACCCCTGGATTTGGTAAGTACCAAATCTAGGAAACTGATCTGGTGGTTGTCCCAAGTTCCAGTGAATCCTAGCCCATATTCATTAGTGTTCAGTTGAGTGAGGAAATCTGTTAATCTATCGATACTGCCATTCCACAGAATGACGATATTGTCAATATGCCGTTTATATAAACTCACCTCTGGGATGTGTCCGGGATATATAACTTCTTCTTCCCACTGTGCTAGTAAAAGGTTGGCTACACTGGGGGCATACTTTGCCCCCATAGCCACACCATTTACCTGATTGTAATATGAACCCTCGTGCCAGAAATAGTTATTGGTCATGGCCAGGTCCAACAAGGACATGATGAAACTTTTCTGACAGGTCTTTAGATCTGTATGTGTCTAAAACCTTCTTAGTGGTGGCAATAACATCACCATGTTTGAGACTAGTATACAATGATTCGACATCAATGGTGACAAGTACTGTGTCATCCCTGGTGGGAACATCCTGAAGAAGATTCATGAAATGTTTACTATCCCTAAGGTATGAAGGGCAAGCTGGAACTATAGGCTGTAAGAAATAGTCTATGTACTTTCCTATACTGGAGAAAATAGAATCAATACCACTCATTATGGGTCTCCCAGGGGGCATAGACTATTCTTATGGATTTTTGGAAGCTGATAAAAAAAACGGTAGTCTGGGTGCTTCCGAGACCAGATATCTAGCTTCCTTCTTTGTTCTTAGATTGGGCTTTTTTGACCATTTTTGTGAGTTGAGAAATAAGTTATTAAGGTTTAAATATAATGCAAATGTTTGGCTCCATATTTGGAGTTGGCGAGGATTGGAATGGATTGGATATCCAATTCATCTTGACTGTATAAATTAGTGCGGAGGAGGTGACATGTCCGATCACATTTGACCTCTCACCAACGACCAGGCCGATTCAAGGCCTTAAGAACAGCGGTTCCCATAGAGGCATCCTTGCAGTGGATCAGCTCACGATGATCATCTGATGCGAAGCACGAAGTGCGGGTTGTCAGACGATCAGAGAGGTGCTGGATAGATGTCTGATGAACAGCAAACAATAATGGGCCCTTCTCGGCCAGGTTGGAATTTCATACACCGGGTGGTAGGCCTCGACCTCACCTTCTCTGTACAGAGAGGTCTGTCACACACCAGGCCCAGGAGGAAGAGAGTGTGGGGCAAGTCTCTGGCTTCTTTTATAGATCCTCCCAGCATTCTCCCTGATGGTAGCAAAGATCCCCAGGATATGTAGTCCAGGTGCATAGTCATACGGAGCAGTTTCCATTCTGAGGAACTACTAATCCCACAATCCCTTTAGTTTGACTCATAGATATGATGTCAGTTAGTGACGCTGGGCACTAGAGGAACAATACAGTACATAGAAATGACAGGGAATCGCTATGCTTTAGAATTGTAGACTACATTGCTACATCCTTCCTCCACTTGAAAGTCTTTGGTCCCTGAAGACAGAACACAACCTGCAGGATCACTCTACTGTATCATAAGAAATGAATGGTTAATCACATGACAAACCAGAAGTTGTAACAGCCAACAACTGACCCAAAGAAGGATCTTCTAACAGTAAATTATATACATTGTCAGGTGAAGTCATATACCAAAACTACATTAAAAAGGCTTACAATAGAACCATTTTACATATTTTGTTATATTTGGACATACATACAATATACCCCCTTGTGTTTTTGCCCTTATGTTTCTCAGTTGAGTGAAATTTTAATATTCATTGATGTAATAAAAAATATTTTTTAAAATTGTTGTATTGTGAGTCTATACTGTACCATAAAAGTCCTTAGTGTCTCAACCCAATTGTGTACATTACAATAGAACCAAACAAAAAAGTAGACATGATTTGTTGTTTGTTAATACAGAAGCAAAATGTCAAGATTCTGTTACAATAGTGACCACTTTTTCCAGTCAGTACCGAGAGATACGAGATGCCATTTAAAAGCATTGGCACCTGTTGACTGACAATCCCATAATAAGAAAAAATATTACGAATCATTCACAAATAACTTATAAAAAAAGCGAGATCGCATAGTGATAGACTGGTCCAAAGCAACCTTCAGGAAGGGCCCCATAACGAGGGGCATTTGTATGCTATGTTTAAATGTGGGTCGTGTGAATATTGTGAGTGCATCTTAGAAGGTCCTTCTTTTGTCTTTCTGAACAGATGCACGCACACACTAGGGTCACATTTACATTACGTTTTGTAAATGCAGGGTATTCTCTGCCTTCAAGACAATTTGAAACTTTTGGAGGAGAATATACAACCACATTTATTATATATAAAAAATCTCCTCTATACCCCTATAGGAAAACATGCAGCCTTGAAACACAATCATGACACCTCAATGGTCGAATTTACAGTTCTTAAGAAAGTTCTTGATTGGCCAAGAGGTTGAAATTTTGATAGAAAATGATTACAACGTGAGGCAAGATGGATCTTTAATCTTAAAGCCACCACCCCGCCAGACTTAAATGAGGCTCTCAGTTTTAAACCTTTTCTATGATTAATACATACCTTATTGGTACAGTTTAGTCTGCCAAATAAGCATTAAAACAAAAAGAAGGTACTTTATATTGATAGGTAAAATGTACTATTTGATTTTCTAATATTCTGATATGTAAATATTCTTTACTTTTGCTTCTTTAATGCGTGGCTATATTTGATACATGGAGTTAAAAATACTTGTATGTGTATGTTCTGCATTATGTGCACCTTTAAGAGTCTGCTTCTGCTGGTAACAGGAAAAATATAGGTGCTATGTGAATTTAGAATGAATTTCAATTTATAATGGAAAGGACCCCCCTGTAAGGTACAACATTGGGGGCTGAGAGACATGAAGTGCCTTTCAGGCCTCCGTAGTTATGCTATTTCTCGCTCTATGTGGATGGCTCCCACATAGGGCTTTCTCAAAGGTAGACACTGTGCAGGACAGGATATTATGTTGGGCGGCTTGTTCATTGGTAGGCCATGGTCTGCTGGTTGGCTGGTAGTATAGGCCGTCTCTACTGTTATGTCGATTGGGATGTGCAGCTATGCAGCCATGGTTGTGTTATGATATTTGCAAATTATGGGCACCGTCCGAAGCTGTTGCACATGCACGGGTGGGTGTTCCATCTGCGAGTGTGCGATGGCATGACGATGAAGGGTCTGCAGCATGGTTTGGCTGGCACAGCAGGGACACACCCGTCGTCCCTCCACTCCTTTGGCCTACAGTAGAGGGGTGAGTGGGTTAGTAATGGCGGAAGCCAGGTGGTGTTAGAGTGGCCATGTGGATGAGATAGATATTATGAGCTGGACCCCTTTTGATGACATCATAGGAACGTGTTTTACCGTAGGAGCCTGAGGCTTTGATTTGGCTCCAAACTAACTTTAAAAGGAGATGGGTAGTGTCGTTCTCTCACAGATGGTGATATGTGAATGCTGGGTTTTCTAAAGTAAGACTATTATGACAGGTGTAAGATAGAAAGGATTGCCCTCTTCTTCTTGGGAGGAGATGGTTACACCTTTGTACTTTACTCTTTTGTAGATACGTGGCAATTAAGGCCTGCAATATACCTCTATTGCTGGAATATCATATCCTAAAATCCTGCTCTTCTATAGCAGGTAAATGGTGTGTTTTGAGATATTATATCCATGATTGGGGTCTTGGGCCCCGTCTCCATTTTTCCTCTGGATGTCATTAGGGTTTATCTTGTTTATTGTTATAGGTTGGTGTAATGGAAATTTGTAAGTTCTGTATATAATTGTATTCTATTTTGTATGTATTGCACACTGCCCTCACTGTGCACATGGCACTAATAATGTTTTCAGTACATGTTTACATTCTTTCGAGTCCTGACTAGAATTAGCCTGCCTATGTAACGCCGCTTGTTACCATAAACATACAATTGTAATATCAATGTGATACCTGCGTAATCATGTGTATAAGAACGTTTAATTGCGTCATAATAAAACAGAACAGTTATTTGGAAAGATGCTGAGCGTATCTTTTGTGTCTGTTCCCTACTGCAGTAGTTATTAATTTGGAACCACTAATCAATATGAGGATAGGAGTTGCCTATCATCAATTTAACCAATTCAGCATGGCGAGCTTTGCCTAGGAGGGGTTTCCAGGTGACCCTGAGTATCCGAAACGAGGAGCTTTTCGCTTACATTTGAGTTATCAGACTTTCTTGATCGGTAAAACATTTTCGGGACAAAGGGTACGTATTTTACTTCCCTTAATCGAACTGTATTGATTGGTGGTTATATGTTATGTTGTCACTGTCTACTGTCCATCGGAGTGTTATAGATAAGAAAGGGAAGAATAGTGCTGTTCACAGGTATATGTAGTACATCTGCTAGATAAAGTAGTTTAGAGGCAAGAGGGTATAGGCACACATAGAGAAGACTGGCCAGTCATTATGGGCAATTAAATTAAGTAAGGGAATGAAGGGGAAAAAGAGACCCTCAAAAATGCCCAGCGCAAGAGGAGCGATATATATGAACCGAAGGTGCAGTTCCACCTATACTGAGCCCCTAGATAATTGGTTAAAGTGGACAGTGATCCACAATGGGTAACTGGGTTACCAAGGTCCACAGGGACTAAGAATCATGCAGCGTAAACAGCTAGAGAAGCAGCTATCTATGTGAGCAGGATGGATCAAGGGTGACAATAACACTAGACAGAAAGGGACATTTTCATGTTAAGTTGTAGGATGAATTTGGGGTCAGGCACTACAACTAGTAAAGTCAAGAAACAGAGAAATGAGAGTTAAAACAGAATACTTTATATGTTGTCAGAGAGGGAAGATGGGATAAGCACTCTGGCTGCCCATCTGATCATATAAGCTAGATATAAAGGATATCTGAACAAAATAAAAGAAAGTGAGAGAATGATATGCATGTGTTGTGTACAAATGGGAAAAAGTAAGCTATTTAAGAGAGATATATTGGTGTATGTGTGAATGCTGGGACCTTTAGTTCTATTGCTTGTGTGTGTCATGTACGCAGATGTGACCCCCTCCTTTGTGCTCTCATGAAAGAATGTGGCTGGGATGAGAGATCAGTGATAAGCATGACAATTCCAGTTTTTTAGACAAAACATTTATAACAAAATGTGCCGGGTTAACGAATCTAATGGTAAACAATGTGATCACAATTATTTTTTAATCTGTTTTCCAGACATGGTAAAATGAAGGTTACATTTAACCGTGTATTACACAAATTGAATATCTTTTGATAGTGGAAACAGTGCATTTAAAAAAGGGAAATTAAGTAAAATTAAGTAATAATGAGTATTAATTTCTAATATAAGTTTAACAATTTTATTAATAATATAGATATATTGAAACTGGTTTACAACCTTTGGTTGGAAATGAAATCCAGATTACTGGGGATATTTGTAAAAATGGGATTAGTTTAGATTAAGATAACAATTTTGTAATTTTACATTTATACAATAAGCCCTTATTGAGAGAGAAAAAAGATTAAGATGAGGTTGTTATTTAGAATACAGCTGCCATAATATTTAACAAAGCCAAGATGGATGGGATACATAAGAAGTTTTTCTACAAAAATGAAATTTTAAGGTTCTTAATAATAACTTGATGTGCGGTCCATGATGTGAGAGTTATAATAAATAACATTTAAATATAAAAGACCCATCACATCAAGTCCACACACCCTGTTAGGATAGATGCCACCTGCAGCCAGTTGTTTTATAGTTTTTGGTGCTTTCTGGTCTATCATACAGATTGTTGGTCCCTTTCTTTTTATTTTTGAAATCCAAAGCAGAATGTGTGGATTGTGAAATGATGTGCCCCTTTTCCTTGTAAATGCAGTGGTAAAAGCAGAAGAATATTTTGGATTTATGGACATCTCTCCATGAACGCAGGGTATTGTTATCATTTATTTTATTATTGCCAGGAAAAAGTTGTCTTTTGAAACATGACATTGGAGTTCTTACAGAAACAGCATGATAGAAAACAAGCCATTGTAATATATTTATGCAAGCTGGACCCAGTAATGAAGGGTTCACCCCGATATATCAGAGCTGTAGCTTTATTCAAAGGTGCTATTAGACAAAGTTAGATATTGTTTTGGTTAAACATTTAATTTTTAATTGTCCAACATTCTGCGCAGCAAATATACAGCTAACTAAATGTATGACTAATGAAAGGTTTAAAATATGAGTTTGTTTATGTACAAATCTAACAATGAAAAATGTGTACATTTGAATCCAGCCACCTTATTGCCTCGATTGGAGGAGGCTGGAGACAAAGGAGGACACGTGTTAAATTGATGGTGTGGGAATCAGCTGCTGTGAGCCCAGTGCAGGACACACTCCCTGAAGACCCAGATGTTTAATGTTTTGTCGAGTTATTCCTGGTTTTATACTGAGTATGCAGTTTATCACCCAGAAGGATACTCTGTATTCAAAGTCATTGGATCCTTTTTTTCCCCCAGCTCAAGAAGCAGAGCTCCATGTTTTAGCAAAGCCTATGAGCTATAAAAAGAGTGTATGTTTATATAGATAGTCAAGATATCAAGAGCTTTTGGTTCAATTTGAAGGGCCAGAAGTTTGTTTTTACTTCGGCAAGTAAACCAACCAAGAATGCCAAGTTAATCTGATTGGCTGTTTTCAGCCTTCCAGGTTCTTGCTGAGTTAGCCATATTAACATTAAAGCTCACACATGGAAGCAGACCAGGTGACTAATGATGCTACATTACAGCCCCGGGAGATGGGTCTGTGCAACTCACAGATTCCACCCTAGTTCTGGCCCAGTATAGCTGGGATTAATAATTCAACTTTAACCACTTGCCGACCGCCGCACGACGATGTACGTCGACAGAGCGGCACGGGCAGGCAAAAGGGCTTACCTGTACGTCCCTGCCTGCCCGTGGGTGGGGGGTCCGATCGGACCCCCCCTGGTGCCTGCGGCGGTCGGCAAATGTCCCCCGGCGATCGGTGGTGAGGGGGAGGCCATCCATTCGTGGCCCCCCCCTCGCGATCGCTCCTAGCCAATGGGATCATTTCCCTGCCTCTGTATTGTACACAGAGGCAGAGGAAATGATGTCATCTCTCCTCGGCTCGGTATTTTCCGTTCCGGGCCGAGGAGAGAAGACTGGAATGTGAGTGCACCAACACACACACACACAGTAGAACATGCCAGGCACACATTACACCCCGATCCCCCCCCAATCCCCCCCCCTGTCACAAACTGACACCAAGCAGGTTTTTTTTTTTTTTTTTTCTGATTACTGTATTGGTGTCAGTTTGTGACAGTTAGTGTGTTAGGGCAGTGAGTGTTAGGCCCCCTTTAGGTCTAGGATACCCCCCTAACCCCCCTAAAAAAGTTTTAACCCCTTGATCACCCCCCGTCACCAGTGTTGCTAAGCGATCATTTTTCTGATCGCTGTATTAGTGTCGCTGGTGACGCTAGTTAGGGACGTAAATATTTAGGTTCGCCGTCAGCGTTTTATAGCGACAGGGACCCCCATATACTACCTAATAAATGTTTTAACCCCTTGCTTGCCCCCTAGTTAACCCTTTCACCACTGATCACCGTATAACCGTTACGGGTGACGCTGGTTAGTTCGTTTATTTTTTATAGTGTCAGGGCACCCGCCGTTTATTACTGAATAAAGGTTTAGCCCCCTGATCGCCCGGCGGTGATATGCGTCGCCCCAGGCAGCGTCAGATTAGCGCCAGTACCGCTAACACCCACGCACGCAGCATACGTCTCCCTTAATGGTATAGTATCTGTATGGATCAATATCTGATCCGATCAGATCTATACTAGCGTCCCCAGCAGTTTAGGGTTCCCAAAAACGCAGTGTTAGCGGGATCAGCCCAGATACCCGCTAGCACCTGCGTTTTGCCCCTCCGCCCGGCCCGGCCCAGCCCACCCAAGTGCAGTATCGATCGATCACTGTCACTTACAAAACACTAAACGCATAACTGCAGCGTTCGCAGAGTCAGGCCTGATCCCTGTGATCACTAACAGTTTTCTTGGTAGCGTTTTGGTGAGCTGGCAAGCACCAGCCCCAGGCAGCGTCAGGTTAGCGCCAGTACCGCTAACACCTACGCACGCACCGTACATCTCCCTTAGTGGTATAGTATCTGATCGGATCAATATCTGATCCGATCAGATCTATACTAGCGTCACCAGCAGTTTAGGGTTCCCAAACACGCAGTGTTAGCGGGATCAGCCCAGATACCTGCTAGCACCTGCGTTTTGCCCCTCCGCCCGGCCCAGCCCACCCAAGTGCAGTATCAATCGATCACTGTCACTTACAAAACACTAAACGCATAACTGCAGCGTTCGCAGAGTCAGGCCTGATCCCTGCGATCGCTAACAGTTTTTTTGGTAGCGTTTTGGTGAACTGGCAAGCACCAGCCCCAGGCAGCGTCAGGTTAGCGCCAGTACCGCTAACACCCACGCACGCAGCATACGCCTCCCTTAGTGGTATAGTATCTGATCGGATCAATATCTGATCTGATCAGATCTATACTAGCGTCCCCAGCAGTTTAGGGTTCCCACAAACGCAGTGTTAGCGGGATCAGCCCAGATACCTGCTAGCACCTGCGTTTTGCCCCTCCGCCCAGCCCAGCCCACCCAAGTGCAGTATCGATCGATCACTGACACTTACAAAACACTAAACGCATAACTGCAGCGTTCGCAGAGTCAGGCCTGATCCCTGTGATCGCTAACAGTTTTTTTTGTAGCGTTTTGGTGAACTGGCAAGCGCCAGCGGCCTAGTACACCCCGGTCGTAGTCAAACCAGCACTGCAGTAACACTTGGTGACGTGGCGAGTCCCATAAGTGCAGTTCAAGCTGGTGAGGTGGCAAGCACAAGTAGTGTCCCGCTGCCACCAAAAAGACAAACACAGGCCCGTCGTGCCCATAGTGCCCTTCCTGCTGCATTCGCCAATCCTAATTGGGAACCCACCGCTTCTGCAGCGCCCGTACTTCCCCCATTCACATCCCCAACCAAATGCAGTCGGCTGTATGAGAGGCATTTATATGTCCTCCCGAGTACCCCTACCCAGCGAACCCCCCCAAAAAAGATGTTGTGTCTGCAGCAAGCACGGATATAGGCGTGACACCCGCTATTATTGTCCCTCCTGTCCTGACAATCCTGGTCTTTGCATTGGTGAATGTTTTGAACGCTACCATTCACTAGTTGAGTATTAGCGTAGGGTACAGCATTGCACAGACTAGGCACACTTTCACAGGGTCTCCCAAGATGCCATCGCATTTTGAGAGACCCGAACCTGGAACCGGTTACAGTTATAAAAGTTAGTTACAAAAAAAAGTGTAAAAAAAAAAAACACACAAACAAAAATATAAAAAAAAAAAAAATAGTTGGCGTTTTATTGTTCTCTCTCTCTCTATTCTCTCTATTGTTCTGCTCTTTTTTACTGTATTCTATTCTGCAATGTTTTATTGTTATTATGTTTTATCATGTTTGTTTTTCAGGTATGCAATTTTTTATACCTTACCGTTTACTGTGCTTTATTGTTAACCATTTTTTTGTCTTCAGGTACGCCATTCACGACTTTGAGTGGTTATACCAGAATGATGCCTGCAGGTTTAGGTATCATCTTGGTACCATTCTTTTCAGCCAGCGGTCGGCTTTCATGTAAAAGCAATCCTAGCGGCTAATTAGCCTCTAGACTGCTTTTACAAGCAGTGGGAGGGAATGCCCCCCCCCAACGTCTTCCGTGTTTTTCTCTGGCTCTCCTGTCTCAACAGGGAACCTGAAAATGCAGCCGGTGATTCAGCCAGCTGACCATAGAGCTGATCAGAGACCAGAGTGGCTCCAAACATCTCTATGGCCTAAGAAACCGGAAGCTACAAGCATTTTATGACTTAGATTTCGCCGGATGTAAACAGCGCCATTGGGAAATTGGGAAAGCATTTTATCACACCGATCTTGGCGTGGTCAGATGCTTTGAGGGCAGAGGAGAAATCTAGGGTCTAATAGACCCCAATTTATGCAAAAAAGAGTACCTGTCACTACCTATTGCTATGATAGGGGATATTTACATTCCCCGAGATAACAATAAAAATGATATAAAAAAAAAATGAAAGGAACAGTTTAAAAATAAGATAAAAAAATAATAATAATAATGAAAAAAAAAAAGCACCCCTGTCCCCCCTGCTCTCGCGCTAAGGCGAACGCAAGCGTCGGTCTGGCGTCAAATGTAAAAAGCAATTGCACCATGCATGTGAGGTATCACCGCGAAGGCCAGATCGAGGGCAGTAATTTTAGCAGTAGACCTCCTCTGTAAATCTAAAGTGGTAACCTGTAAAGGCTTTTAAAGGCTTTTAAAAATGTATTTAGTTTGTCGCCACTGCACGTTTGTGCGCAATTTTAAAGCATGTCATGTTTGGTATCCATGTACTCGGCCTAAGATAATCTTTTTTATTTCACCAAACATTTGGGCAATATAGTGTGTTTTAGTGCATTAAAATGTAAAAAAGTGTGTTTTTTCCCCAAAAAATGCGTTTGAAAAATCGCTGCGCAAATACTGTGTGAAAAAAAAAATGAAACACCCACCATTTTAATCTGTAGGGCATTTGCTTTAAAAAAAAAAATAATGTTTGGGGGTTCAAAGTAATTTTCTTGCAAAAAAAAATTATTTTTTTATGTAAACAATAAGTGTCAGAAAGGGCTTTGTCTTCAAGTGGTTAGAAGAGTGGGTGATGTGTGACATAAGCCTCTAGATGTTGTGCATAAAATGCCAGGACAGTTCAAAACCCCCCCAAATGACCCCATTTTGGAGAGTAGACACCCCAAGCTATTTGCTGAGAGTCATGTTGAGTCCATGGAATATTTTATATTGTGACACAAGTTGCGGGAAAGAGACAATTTTTTATTTTTTTTATTTTTTTTTTGCGCAAAGTTGTCACTAAATGATATTTTGCTCAAACATGCCATGGGAATATGTGAAATTACACCCCAAAATACATTCTGTTGCTTCTCCTGAGTACGGGGATACCACATGTGTGAGACTTTTTGGGAGCCTAGCCGCGTACGGGACCCCGAAAACCAAGCACCGCCTTCAGGCTTTCTAAGGCCGTAAATTTTTGATTTCACTCTTCACTGCCTATCACAGTTTCGGAGGCCATGGAATGCCCAGGTGGCAAAAAACCCCCCCAAATGACCCCATTTTGGAAAGTAGACACCCCAAGCTATTTGATGAGAGGTATAGTGAGTATTTTGCAGACCTCAGTTTTTGTCACAAAGTTTTGAAAAATGAAAAAAGAAAAAAAAAATTTTTTTTCTCGTCTTTCTTTATTTTCAAAAACAAATGAGAGCTGCAAAATACTCACCATGCCTCTCAACAAATAGCTTGGGGTGTCTACTTTCCAAAATGGGGTCATTTGGGGGGGGGTTTGTGCCACCTGGGCATTCCATGGCCTCCGAAACTGTGATAGGCAGTGAGGAGTAAAATCAAAAATGTACGCCCTTAGAAATCCTGAAGGCAGTGATTGGTTTTCGGGGCCCCGTACGCGGCTAGGCTCCCAAAAAGTCTCACACATGTGGTATCCCCATACTCAGGAGAAGCAGCTAAATGTATTTTGGGGTGCAATTCCACATATGCCCATGGCCTGTGTGAGCAATATATCATTTAGTGACAACTTTGTGCAAAAAAAAAAAAAAAAAATTTGTCACTTTCCCGCAACTTGTGTCAAAATATAAAACATTCCATGGACTCAACATGCCTCAAAGCAAATAGCTTGGGGTGTCTACTTTCCAAAATGGGGTCATTTGGGGGGGGGGTATGCCAGCTGGGCATTTTATGGCCTTCAAAACTGTGATAGGTAGTGAGGAGTAAAATCAAAAATGTACGCCCTTAGAAATCCTGAAGGCAGTGATTGGTTTTCGGGGCCCCGTACGCGGCTAGGCTCCCAAAAAGTCCCACACATGTGGTATCCCCATACTCAGGAGAAGCAGCTAAATGTATTTTGGGGTGCAATTCCACATATGCCCATGGCCTGTGTGAGCAATATATCATTTAGTGACAACTTTTTGTAATTTTTTTTTTTTTGTCATTATTCAATCACTTGGGACAAAAAAAATGAATATTCAATGGGCTCAACATGCCTCTCTGCAAATTCCTTGGGGTGTCTACTTTCCAAAATGGGGTCATTTGTGGGGGTTTTGTACTGCCCTGCCATTTTAGCACCTCAAGAAACGACATAGGCAGTCATAAATTAAAGGCTGTGTAAATTCCAGAAAATGTACCCTAGTTTGTAGGCGCTATAGCTTTTGCGCAAACCAATAAATATACACTTATTGACATTTTTTTTACCAAAGACATGTGGCCGAATACATTTTGGCCTAAATGTATGACTAAAATTGAGTTTATTGGATTTTTTTTTGGACCAAAAAGTAGAAAATATCATTTTTTTTTTAAATTTTCGGTCTTTTTCTGTGTATAGCGCAAAAAATAAAAACGGCAGAGGTGATCAAATATCATCAAAAGAAAGCTCTATTTGTGGGAAGAAAAGGACGCAAATTTCGTTTGGGTAGAGCATTGCATGACTGCGCAATTAGCAGTTAAAGCGACGCAGTGCTGAATTGTAAAAAGTGCTCTGGTCAGGAAGGGGGTAAAACCTTCCGGGGCTGAAGTGGTTAAGGACCCCAGAATGAGAAGAACAAGTGGTCCACAGGGAGGAACTTCTTATGAAACAGGACTTTGGAAAAGGTGATCATTTATGTCTGCCAGCCACTCTTTTCCCTCAAGCTTGACACATGGACCGTGTCATCAGTCACAAGCAGTTATGGCTGCCTTAGTAAATGAGCGTGGGATAGAGCCAGGGTTCTCCACAGTTGTTTTTATAACATACCACTTCTTGTTTTACCTGTTATCAAAGGTGTTACCAAAAGCTGAACATCCCTTCCAGAGATTACAAAAAGATATATCCAGATGCCCAAGTCAGGATCTTACGAGTATGCATTTTGTCTGTATGGACATGTTTTCTGGATGTCCAGTGGCAAATGCTACTGGAAAGGCCACAGTAAAAAGTGTTATCAGAAGTAGTTTGTAAGTACAGAGTGCCAGAAAGTACAGAGAGTAACAGAGGAAATCATTTTTATAGGAGAGTCCTTACTATAAGTCTTGAGGTTTTATTTTTACACTCCCTACTGTCTACAATGTATGCCGCGTACACATGAGCGGACTTTACGGCAGACTTTGTCCGGCGGACTTTTCGACAGACTTTACGATGGACTTTCCGAAATGAACGGACTTGCCTACACACAATTAACCAAAGTCTGACGGATTCGTACGTGATGACGTACGACCGGACTAAAACAAGGAAGTTCATAGCCAGTAGCCAATAGCTGCCCTAGCGTCGGTTTTTGTCCGTCGGACTAGCATACAGACGAGCGGACTTTTCGACCGGATTCGAGTCCGTCAGAAAGATTTGAAACATGTTTCATTTCTAGGTCCGTCAAACTTTTGGGGAAAAAAGTCCGCTGGAGCCCACACACGATCGAATTGTCCGACGGACTCCGATCCGCCGGACCAAGTATGCTGTAAAGTCCGGTCGTGTGTACACGGCATAAGAAACTAGAAAACTTTTGCCTGAATGTTTTCTTATATTTTATCAAGCCCCTAAGGGGGATGTTGGACTCTCTCCCTATGGGATTTGGTTTGGGAGTGTGTTACTCACTTGCTTATATTTTGTCTCAGCAGCTGAAGTCCTCCATTCGGATCTCACAGAGAATGTTGATCATCTTTTAAGGATTTTGACAAACTCATTTATGTGTTTTCTCCCCAATTCCAGATCCTAAAAGTTTGGAAGGATCTAAAACTAAAGCCAGGTGACTTGTGGATTGTTAAGAGACATTTATATATAAGGAAATGTTTGGAAACTCAATACAGCATCTATTTCATGTACATTTTTTGTAAAAGTTGAAGGAAAAGTCACCTGGATCCACAACAGACACTGCAAAAATGACTAAATTAAAGAAATCTCTGTGTTTGATTTATTTCCCTTTTGTGATCACAGTCTAGGGTACTTTTTGATTCAATTACTTTAATTGTAAGATTTTGTTTTTCACAATGAAAAGTCATTTTGTAATGAAAAAAGCTGCTTAGCTATTATTTTCTCCACAATGGAGTTTTTTTTGCCTCTTTGGCCAGGACTACCTCCACCTAAGCATGTGGAGGTTCCAGGTTAAAGGGGATAGCAGGTATGGTTAGTGATCAAAATATTGTTCAAAAGAGGGGAGACTGTAATGGAAATTTGTAAGTTCTGTATATAATTGTATTCTATTTTGTATGTATTGCACACTGCCCTCACTGTGCACACGGCACTAATAATGTTTTCATTAAATGTTTACATTCTTTTGAGTCCTGATTAGAATTAGCCTGCCTATGTAACGTCCCTTGTTACCATAAACGTACAATTGTAATATTAATGTGATACCTACGTAATCATGTGTATAAAAACCTTCAATTGCATCATAATAAAACAGAACAGTTATTTGGAAAGATGCTGAGTGTATCTTTTATGTATGTTCCCTACTGCAGTAGTTATTATTAATTTGGAACCACTAATCAATATGAGGATAGGAGTTGCCTATCATCAATATAACCAAGTCATTGGCTATCTGTGTGGATCTTTCTTTGACATCATGCGGGCTCTGCTTGTGTATATAATCCCATTGCACATTCGCTATCTCTCTGTGGAATGTAGTGAATTATTCTAAGCGAAAGTAATTAGTGCATCTACACAAAAATAACACAGCATTCCCATACTACATAATATAAAGTTTTATTTAGTTGCCAATCTCTTATGCCTTATAGATATGCCTACTGTTGCATGGCCCAATTGTATATATGTCCTTGTTGACTGCAAACCGAACTTGAACTTGAGATTTAGCCACAATATATTTTTATACTGAAATCCTGTCACGATCTGGAGGCTATACTCCTACTGTGATGCCTAAGTATAGCAATAAACATG
This sequence comes from Lithobates clamitans, assembly GCA_037952925.1. Taxonomy (NCBI): domain Eukaryota; kingdom Metazoa; phylum Chordata; class Amphibia; order Anura; family Ranidae; genus Lithobates; species Lithobates clamitans. Next base: position 14,903,794 of record JBBGZY010000251.1, on the reverse strand, counting down.
CTTAGTAAATCTGTCTATAAAACTCTATGTTTAATATACTGTGCTTATGTATATTGTCTTTTTTGAGTAGGCCATGTCTTTGCTACCAAAGTAGAGAGATCCTGAAGAATCTGGTTGTTTTGAAACCTATATCACATTTGAGTACAATTTCCAATGTTTGTAAACAATTTTATTGACAATTTTGTAATAAACAGTTTGATTGTTTTACATTGTTGTGATTGTCTCACTTTGGTACCAATAAAGTCAGAAATAGGAGAGGTTGTTTTGTAGATGGTAAAATACATGGATAAGGTGCCCCTTTTGGTTAGCCATTTGTTCTATATAGAAATAAGTGTTTACTATGCTTCAGTTTGTGAATTGACAGGAAGCTGCTCAGCACAGAGCACTTCCCATTCATTCACTGTCCAGTGCAGCTGAGGCTGCAGAGAAAATTACTGGGGAATCTCTGTCCTCTGTTACTGTCTCTCTTTCAAAAGTAAGACATCAGGGGTCTAGTTAGGTCCCTGATATTTCACTAAAGCCCCTCAACAGGGGTCCTAAAAAATAAAAGAAAAAAAATACAAATAATATTGTAAAAATAATTAAAAATAACATTGTAAAAAAAAAAAAAACTACTGACAGTGTCTACTGCCCTACTGACACCACCAGTCTCTGCCCTTCAGACATCATCCACTGCTCTACTGACACCAACCTCTTCCCTACTGACAAAGTCCACTGCTCTACTGACTGACACCATCCACTGTTCTACTGACAGGTTTACTGCTCTACGGACATCTTCAACTGATCTACTGACACCGTCCATTATGCTACTGACATCATCCACTGTCCTACTGACACCATCCACCGCTCTATTGACACCATCTACTGCCCCACTGGCAACAACCTCTGCCCTATTGACACCATCCACTGTCCTACTGACACCATCCTCTGCCCTAATGACACTTCCACAGCTCTACTGACATCATCTACTGCTCTACTGACACGTCTGCTGCTCTACTGACCTGACACCTTCCATTGTGCTACTGACACCATCCACTTCCCTACTGACACCAACCTCTGCTCTATTGACACCATCCACTGCTCTACTGACTGACACCATCCACTGTCCTACTGACACCAACCTCTGCCCCACTGATACTTCCACTGCTCTAGTGACATCATCTACTGCTCTACTGACATGTCTACTGCGCTACTGACACAGTCCACTTCCCTACTGACACCATCCATATTTTAATACATTTTAAAATGTTTATTTATATTTTTTGTGTTAGTGTTTGTATTTTTATATACAGTATCTCACAAAAGTGAGTACATCCCACACATTTTTGTAAATATTTTATTCTATCTTTTCATGTGACAACACTGAAGAAATGACACTTTGCTACAATGTAAAGTGGTGAGTGCACATCTTGTATAACAGTGTAAATTTGCTGTCCCCTCAAAATAACTCAACACACAGCCATTAATGTCTAAACCGCTGGCAACAAAAGTGAGTACACCCCTAAGTGAAAATGTCCAAATTGGACCCAAAGTGTCAATATTTTGTGTGGTCACCACTATTTTCCAGCACTTCTTTAACCCTCTTGGGCAAGGAGTTCACCAAAGCATCAAAGGTTGCCACTGGCGTCCTCTTCCACTCCTCCATGACGACATCACGGAGCTGGTGGATGTTAGAGACTTTGCCCTCCTCCACCTTTCGTTTAAGAATGCCCCACAGATGCTCAATAGGGTTTAGGTCTGAAGACATGCTTGGCTAGTCTATTACCTTTACCCTCAGCTTCTTTAGCAAGGCAGTGGTCGTGTTGGAGGTGTGTTTGGGGTCGTTATCATGTTGGAATACTGCCATGCGGCCCAGTCTCCAAAGGGAGAGGATCATGCTCTGCTTCAGTATGTCACAGTACATGTAGGCATTCATGGTTCCCTCAATGAACTGTAGCTCCCAGTACCAGCAGCACTCATGCAGCCCCAGACCATGACACTCCCACCACCATGCTTGACTGTAGGCAAGACATACTTGTCTTTGTACTCCTCACCTGGTTGCCGCCACACACGCTTGACACCATCTGAACCAAAAAAGTTTATCTTGGTCTCATCAGACCACAGGACATGGTTCCAGTAATCCATGTCCTTAGTCTGCTTGTCTTCAGAAAAACCATTTGCAGGCTTTCTTGTGCATCATCTTTAAAATAGCCTTCCTTCTGGGACGACAGCCATGCAGACCAATTTAATGCAGTGTGCGGCGTATGCTCTGAGCATTGACAGGCTGACCCCCAACCCCTTCTACCTCTGCAGCAATGCTGGCAGCACTCATACATCTATTTCCCAAAGACAACCTCTGGATATGACGCTGAGCATGTGCACTCAACTTCTTTGGTCTACAATGGCGAGGCCTGTTCTGAGTGGAACCTCTCCTGTTAAACTGCTGTATGGTCTTGGCCACCATGCTGCAGCTCAGTTTCAGGGTCTTGGCAATCTTCTTATAGCCTAGGCCATCTTTATGTAGAGCAACAATTCTTTTTTCCAGATCCTCAGAGAGTTCTTTGCCATGAGGTACCATGTTGAACTTCCAGTGACCAGTATGAGAGAGTGAGAGCGATAACACCAAATTTAACACACCTGCTCCCTATTTACACCTGAGACCTTGTAACACTAACGAGTCACATGAAAATGGGAAAAAGAAAATCTTGTAACACTAATGAGTTACATGACACCAGAGAGGGAAAATGGCTAATTGGGCCCAATTTGGACATTGTGTTTAGACATTAATGGCTGTCTGTTAAGTTATTTTGAGGGGACAGCAAATTTACACTGTTGTACAAGCTGTACACTCACTACTTTACATTGTAGCAAAGTGTCATTTCTTCAGTGTTGTCACATGAAAAGATAGAATAAAATATTTACAAAAATGTGAGGGGTGTACTTACTTTTGTGAGATACTGTGTATATATATATATACATAAGTATATATACTGTATACACACACACGACATGTGTGTTTGAGCTTTGAGGTGCACATCCTAAAGCAATATGCTATCCACATCTATAACTATTTGGTTCCCAATCTAAGTAATAGTGTATGCCCTGATTTGTAAGAAACATGAACTGAAAGAAATGCTGATTCTGTTCTAGGATAGCTGCTAAGTTATTTACACTGTGTTTCTTCTGCTTTGTGAATTTGGCAGCTTGTGAGTGAAAAACCACGCAAACAACTCAGTCATAGAGAGTGGGTCTCTATTCTGAGAAGACCTGCTGAATCACAGATGTTATAGTAACTTGCTGAATGAGAGCCAGAATTATCCTACAGCTGCCGATGCTAAATAAATGGCACATTTGATTTTAGTGAAACAATATACAAAATCTTGTAGCAGAGGTGTAACAATAGCCATAACAGCCCACTTGGCTGATATGGGGCCTGGGTTAGGAGTGAGGCCCTATTAGCGTGGCTGTTAAAAAAAACAAAACTGTAAAGCTTACAGTATAGCAGGGCTAAAACTAGACCTCAGGATTGCTGGTAGCCAGAGATCCTCCGGGGTGCAGGAGGAAGCATATGCTTGGCTGCCTTAGCAATGCAGGTTTGTTGCCCTGTGACCTTCTGCTATAGACTGAATTTAACCTTGTATGCCTAATGTAGTCATAAATCCAAGGGTTTCTCCCAGACTTTGCCAGACTTTCTAAACAAAGGGCCGGTTTACTGTCCCTCAGACCCTAGGGGGGCCAGACTGTGGCCAGTGGGAGTAGAAAATGCCCCAGCATCAGTAGGAGTAAACAATGCTTCAGGCTTTGTGGTCAGTGGGAGGAATAGTGCCCCATCATTGGTATCAGTAGGAGTAATAGTGCCCAGTCATTTGTATTGGTGGTATGAATAGTGCCCTATCATTGGTATTGATGGGAGGAATAGTACCCTGTCTTTGGATCACTGGGAGGACCAGTACACCGTTGTCAAGTAGGAGTCAGTAGGAGGAATAGTGTCGCATTGTTGATGTCAGTGGAAAGACTAGTTCCCCAGAAAGAGGATTAGTGCCCCACTGTTGATCTCTTTTTTTTTCTCCAAAGACTTTTTATTGAAATTTTTTTAGTATTACAAAAAACCAACAGCAAAAAAGAAGAAAAACAAATCACAATAAATCAATAGCAGTCGTACATTCCCTTAATACAGCTACATAGAGTAGAGTAGCAACCACTGTACATAAACAGATAGGTAGGAAAATATCAGAACATCAGTAATAAATATTAATTAAAAGGACTATATCAGTAACGGAAGAGAATACTTAGTGCTACTCATATCCCTCTATGCATACAGGCGCAAAGAGAAGCACTAAGGTTTTAACAAGTTTTAACAAATAATAAACAAGGGAGCACCACCACTGTTGTTAATACAGATTAGAAATACATCTCAACTAGAGCTTGATGACTCTTTGAGTGCTTCAGTCACCCACATCCACCAGTACTAGAAATGAGTCCTTTTATGATCAACCTCGACACCATTAACTTTAACATTGTTGAATCTGAATGAACACTAAGGTTAGAGGGGCTAGTCCTGGGATCAGTAACCATGGGTTCCATAGCTTGTTAAACTTATGGTCCTCCTTCCTGAAACGCATGTCAGCTACAGAAGGGCAGAAGTATTCCTGTCCGGCGGGCCTTCTCCCACGAGTCTGACTTTATAAGCTGATATGAATCATGGGTTGAGCTGATCCATTGCATACATCCGTGGTAGAGGCTGTGCTGACCTCCCCACTGGAAGAAGCTGGGGGTGGATGACTTGATAAGCTGCTACCATCTATACCTCAATTCCCAGTTGATGATTTTTTGCAAATATCTTTAGCTCTGGGAGGCAATATATACCTCACTTCTAATAATTTTTATTTGCAAGAGCAAGCATGTATAAGTATCCCTATATACAGTATGTATTCTATTTGTGACAGTTTTCTATGGTCTTAGCTATAATTATGCTTGCCTCCTTTATATTTATATATAATGCCCCATGTACCTTTATAGTTTTACATATTGCTATATATATTTGTGGTCTTCTATGCATTTCACCTTAAGGGATTTTGTCCCACTTCTTGGCCAGTTGGCTTGCTTTCTTATATCTTTTTATATTTGTGTTTTTTTTTTAATAAATCCTCCTTGGAGTTACTTTCAGCTTACAATCTCCATAGACTCCTCATTAGTTAACCCATTGTGGCAAATTCTCAATTTTCCTATCATTACTATGCTTTTTATATTTCTATTATCATAGATTGCATTGCTGTGACACTCGTGTCTCCTCTTGTTGTACACTCCAGGTGGTCCTTGTATGACTTCCTTAGAGGCAGTATGGTTGTGCCACCTTTTTCTTCATTTTTCACAACATGTGAGTGCAATTTACTCCATTTAAAAAAAAACATGAAAATTATCTGTATGTGATGAACTATGATACTTATAATTTTCTTGCCTCACTTCTAGAAATGTTCTACTGATGTACACCCCTGACGAAAGAATGAACTATTGAAACACATTGGGGGCTTCTATTTATACTAATTTACGGTGTTCCTATTGTGTAGTGTTCAGAATATGTAGAACAATATACACATATATGTTGTATACAATGTTGGTAATGAATTGCACCAGCCATAAATAGTTTTTAACGATTTTTGTGAAATAAAATTTGTACTAGATAATTTATAAACACTCTTTGTAAATTTACATTCAATTATGGATTGATACCTTTTGTAGTCCTCTAAAGCCCCATGAGGGGGTTGTTCCTTGCTTTTTCATTATATTTGGGATGTTGGCCTAATTTACCCTTTGATTGTACTCTTCTTTCCAATAAAGCTTGTTAAACTTATGAGGGGTGCCCCGTTGTAGCAGAATTTGTATTTCCTTAAATAATGTGGCGTTAACCTGCATTTGCCAATCCTCAAATGTAGGCGGGAGAGCAGAAAGCTAATCCACATACTGCATTTGCAGGTCCGAAATAATAATCTAGAGATAGAAGTCTGAGCTTGAGGTGTGTATGCTTCCTTGCCCAAGAATCCCAGTGTACATACCAATGGGTCATTGTGTAATGCCGCGTACACACACTCGGATTTTCCAACGGGAAATGTTCGATGTGAGCTTGTTGTCGGAAATTCCGACCGTGTATGCTCCGTCGGACATTTTCTCTCAGAATTTCCGACAACAAAAATGCCAGTCTAATAGTAGCAATAACAATTTTCCAATGTACTAGTTTGGGGCACTTCCAAAGCATGTGCAGAAGATCCACAGGGGATCCTCCACATCTGGGACAATAGAGGCTCTCTCTACGGTGCCATTGATACAGCTTATGTGGCGTTCTATACACCCTATGTATAATGCAGTGTTGGGGTAGTCTTTGTGTTGGTGGAAGGCCACTGTTGATTTCAGTAGGAGGTATTATTCCCCGCTGTTGCTGTCAGTGGAAGAAATGGTACCTTATCATTGATCTAAATAGGAGGAATAGTGCCTTGTAACAATGGAAGGAACAGTGCCCCAAGGACCAGATAAAGGCAAGCAAAGGGCCACATCTGGCCCGCGGGTCGTAGTTTGGAGACCAATGTCCCTATAGGACAGCTGTGGTTTGTAGTTCTAAATGTTTAAAGAATTTAGAGTTTAAAGAGGGTTATAAAGTAAATGTGATAGGTTTACTTCCTCTTTATTTATCTGCAAAGGTAAAGCATAATGGGCTACTATGCACCGCATAGTAGCCCATTATGTGTCACTTACCTGAAAACGAAGCCTGCGATGTCACCACTGTCCCCACTAGCAGCGAGCGTCCAATGTCCATCTTCACCCCTCTTCCTTCCGGGGCCGCAAACTCCAGCTCTGTGACTGGGCGTGGGAGCCGCCAGTCACAGTATGACCCCCTTTAGAAACGGCCTGATCTGCCCTTTCTAAAGTGTGCATGCACCATAGACATCAGCGCATGGCTTTATTATAAATATCTCCTAAACTGTGGAGGTTTAGGAGATATTTCCAGGATCTACAGGTAAGCCTTAATATAGGCTTACCTGTAGGTAAAACTGGTTGTACACGGTGTACAACCACTTTAATATGTTCATGGAATTATAAGAGTAATTTTTAATCTTTTTGAATGTGCAGCTTTCATTAAAAAAATTCCTGGTGATCCTGCAGTAAGGATCCTTGCTGGAATACTTCCTGTTATAGGGTGAAAACGCACTGTCCCCGTGTACCGGTCATGCTCCTGTGGTTTCACCCTTTCCTACAAAGACCACAAGTGGAAATTGAAACACATATTTTACAGTTGTGGCCCTCTGTTGTCGACATCAGAAGTACAATGTCACCTGAGTGTATACATGTAGACAGGAGGTGGCTGTAAAGAGGCCACAGGAGATTGTCAGCACTGAGAGTCAACAAGGGATGAAAAAAAATATGAATATTTTGTGTTTATTTTGAACTAGTTGGTGAACATTCATACTTGAACTTGATTAGTGTTTCAAGATTCAATCAACAGTGGCAACAAATGTCACATAAATAAATATGTACGCTGCGCTTTCCAAAGTCATTCACTATACCAGTGTAAAAAGAAGCATACCGTATATACTCGAGTATAAGTCGAGTTTCTCAGGGCCACTTTGTGCTAGGAACCCCAAATTTGGTATGCAAACCCAGTGGAACTGGTACCACAACATATCCAAAGCTGGGTTTCTTAGCCCTAAGTGGCCCCGAGATACGGGGCCCCAAAATCAGTTTGGAAAATGTCATTCTCTGCTGCTGAAAAGTACTTGACATTTTCTGAACCGATATTTGGGGCCCTGTATCTCGGGGACACTTGTTGCGAGAAACTCCAGCTTTGGATATTTTATGGTGCTAGTTCCACTGGGTTTGCACACCAAATTTGGGGTTCCTAACACTAAGTGGCCCCAAGATACGGGGCCCCAAAGTCGGTCAACTGTGTCCATCTGCAGCAATGTCATTTCGGGACCCTTTGGGTTCAGAGACCCCAAATTTTGGCTGCAGCTAGGGGGCATCTAGGAAGCCGTAACTACCGAGTTTGAAGTTTGGGGGACCTATGGCTGCAAATGGGCACAGTGAGGTTGCAAATGGGCATTGTTGACCCTCTTTTCCACTTACAGTAGCTGTGCATTTCTCACCCTCGACTTATACTCGAGTCACTAAGTTTTTCCCATTTTTATGTGGTAAATTAGGGCCTCGACTTATACTCGGAACGACTTATACTCGAGTATATACAGTATATAAAACCTTTAGTGAAAAAAAAAAAACGTCTTTCCTAACAGTGGAAAGTGACAATAGTGCAATAAATGAACACATATATTGAAAATAAATATAAATATTGCACATATATTAAAAATAAAAAATATGTATATAAAAGCATAAACAATGATGATAATAGATATAAAGTGCTACTGTGCAAAGAGGTGCAATTCCCACTTTTATTATCCTGTACAGATTATCAGTGACCCACTAATGCATACAAAAGTGCTCCTGTGCATGTGCATAGCATCCAGTATTATATAGTATATCAATATTGCATTGCTGGGTTGTTCAAAGAAGTGCTCCTGTACAAGTGTATGGTATGCAAAAAGAGTCTATGTAGATGTAATAAAGTTCATGCGATTATAAAACCTCTAAGTGCAATAAAGTTCATGCGAATATAAAATCCAGAACATGATGTAGGTATTTAATGCTCACCTCAGAGTGTGCAACCTTGCAACTAAGCGCAGTCAAAACACGCATATAAACCACCTCTGGGCTCTTATAGTTACACCGGAATCCTGCACCTGTCAGTATGGTACCTCGGTGAGTGTATGAAATAAAGACTTGATAGTGTAATAGAGTTTTAACGGTTTAATAAACAGAAAGCAAAAAAGGCCCCCAACTTGGGTACTCACATAGATTAGGTTCGCCAGTGCACCGCTCTATATCAGGTAAAACAATGGTAAATACCGGACTGGTATCGGGATGGTATGTTGTTCCTCTCTGTCAGATCACCTGTGCAAACGTGCCGTCCTGTCCCCTTTCCCTACGCGTCTTGATACAGGGGTTTCCGCATCTTCTTAGGGGAGGTTTTTTATGTTTCTTTTTACACTGGTATAGTGTATGACTTTGGAAAGCGCAGCGTATATACTGTATTTATTTATCCACACTTGCATGATATATGAGGCATGTTTGACGCTTGCAGCTGATTTTTGATAATTAAGGCATTTTGGATTAGTGGAGGCTTACAGGACTCTTTATATTTTGCAAATGTCACATATTTTCCAGGTCTCTTCACTAGGGATGGGCCGAACACCCCCCTCGTTCAGTTTGCACCAAAACATGTGAACAGGCAAAAAATTTGTTCAAACACGCGAACACCGTTAAAGTCTATGGGACATGAACATGAAAAATCAAAAGTGCTAATTTTAAAGGCTTATATGCATGGTATTGTCTTAAATGCAAAAAAAGTTTTTAAAAACGTCAGTTTTTTCGGGAGAAGTGATTTTAATAATGCTTAAAGTCAAACAATAAAAGTGTAATATTCCTTAAAATTTTGTACCTGAACAGTCTGACAGCAAAATGACATTTCTAAAGGAAAAAAAGTCATTTAAAACTACTCGCGGCTATAATGAATTGTCGGTCCCGGCAATACATATAAAAGTTCATTGATAAAAACGGCATGGGATTCCCCCACAGGAGAACCCCGAACCAAAATTTAAAAAAAAAATGCGTGGGGGTCCCCCCAAATTCCATACCAGGCCCTTCAGGTCTGGTATGGATATTAAGGGGAACCCCGAGCCAAAATTTTAAAAAAATGGCGTGGGGGTCCCCCTCAAAATCCACACCAGGCCCTTCAGGTCTAGTTTGGATATTAAGGGGAACCCCAAGCCAAAGTTTAAAAAAAAATGGTGTGGGGTCCCCCTCAAAATCCATACCAGGCCCTTCAGGTCTGGTATGGATTTTAAGGGGAACCCTGTGCCAAAATTAAGAAAAAAATGGCTTGAGGTCCCCCCAAAAATCCATACCAGACCCTTATCCGAGCACGCAACCTGGCAGGCCGCAGGAAAAGAGGGGGGATGAGAGAGCGCCCCCCCTTCTGAACTGTACCAGGCCACATGCCCTCAACATTGGGAGGGTGCTTTGGGGTAGCCCCCCAAAGCACCTTATCCCCATGTTGATGGGGAGAAGGGCCTCATCCCCACAACTGTGGGCAGTGGGCTTTTCGGAATCTGGAAGCCCCCTTTAACAAGGGGACCCCTACCATTTCACAAAAAAAAGTGTCATAAATGTTAAAAAAAGACAATAGATGGTTTTTGACAATTCCTTTATTAATGTCTTCTTCTTTCCCCGCTTCTTCTTCCATCTTCTTCTGGTCTTCCCTGGTGACCCCGTCCCCCTCTGACATACGGGGACTTCCCTATGGCTTTCCCCTTGTTGTCAGAGGGGGGTGGGGTCACCCATTTACGTAAAAGGGGGCTTCCAGATTCCGATAAGCCCGCAGACCCCCACAACCACCGGGCAAGGGTTGTGGGGATGAGGCCCTTCTCCCCATCAACATGGGGACAAGGTGCTTTGGGGGGACTACCCCAAAGCACCCTCCCAATGTTGAGGGCATGTGGCCTGGTACGGTTCGGGGGGGCGCTCTCTCATCCCCCCTCTTTTCCTGCAGCCTGCCAAGTTGCATGTTTGGAGAAGGGTCTGGTATGGAATTTTGGGGGGACCCCACACCATTTTCTTTTAAATTTTGGCGCGGGGTTCCCCTTAATATCCATACCAGACCTGAAGGGCCTGGTATGGAATTTTGGGGGGACCCCCACGCATTTTTTTTTCAATTTTGGTTTGAGGTTCCCCTGTGGGGGAATCCCATGCCGTTTTTATCAATGAACTTTTATGTGTATTGCCGGGACCGACAATTCATTATAGCCGCGAATAGTTTTAAATGACTTTTTTCCTTTAGAAATGTCATTTTGCTGTCAGACTGTTCTAAACATGGGAAACATGCACCACTTTACAGGCATACCATAGACACCCCCAGGTACGAAATTTAAAGGAATATTACACTTTTATTGTTTGCCTTTAAGCATTATTAAAATCACTGCTCCCGAAAAAACTTCCGTTTTTAAAACTTTTTTTTGCATTGATACATGTCGCCCGGGGCAGGACCCAGGTCCCCAAACACTTTTTATGACAATAACTTGCATATTAACCTTTAAAATTAGCACTTTTGATTTCTCCCATAGACTTTTAAAGGGTGTTCCGCGGCTTTCGAATTTGCCGCGAACACCCAAATTGTTCGCTATTCGGCAAATGGGCGAACAGTTAATGTTCAAGTCGAACTCCTGTTCGACCGGAACATAAAGCCTATTTCTACTCTTCACAGAGTAAAAAAATTGATTTTTGAAACTTACTTTCTAACCCCCTTAATGACTAGCAAGAAAAAAAAATCTTTGCTCTGATTTGTTCTGCATTTCCACCAAGATGTAAAATCACAATGGCCTTTTTATACATTTTTAAAGAAAAAAAAAGCCTGTCCCCACACTGCAAGGGTCAAATGCTTGTTTAGTCCTAGGGGCTGCAAAAAGCACTTTTACTTTCCTGATTCTCCTCTCCTCTGCAGATGCCACTCTCCTCTACTCCCCTGCGCTCCAGCAGTGGGCTATCTCTAGGCATCGTCATGTCCAGTGCAGAGCCATGGGCTCTGTATTGATCTTGATGATGTCAGAGACCTGCGACTGCCAGAGCTTGGGGGAGAATAGGCTGGGGGGCTGATTCTACGGCCTGAGGGATCCTGTGGGAGACAAGGATTGGGTAAGTGTTTTTTTGCGCCCCCTAAACCTAAAAAAACATTTAACCCTTGTAGTGCAGGGGCAGCTCCAATGCAAAGGAGGATGTTCCTTTCTTTGGAATAACAGGCATATATCCTTGAATTTGCATGCATGTACTGAAGTATGCAATATCACATGCATTTTCATGGATCATTGTCATACCCATGATATTACTAACTCTCCTGGGCACAGTAAAAGTATAAAGAGCAGAGTACAGCTGTGAATGTTGTCAATTTGACAGTCATCACCTGACAAAGTAATATTGTAAGACCCTCACTGCGTGTCATAAAAGTCTGTCCTCTGGACCTCTATGCTGTATATTGGAGTCATCTAAGAAGAAAACAAGAAAAATACACATCATGCTATTACTTCAATCATGTCATGAACTAGTTAAGGTCTTATTAATTATTAAAGCTGTTATTCCCCCTAAAAGCCTAGAAAACACAAAATGCTGGCAGCTAATGAGAATCTGAGCTGTAAAGCACTATACTAAATGAAGATTATGATGATGATGAGGTTGTTAATTACCATTATTTACATTCCCTGTTTATTGGTCACGCATAATATTGTAAAAAATCTATAGTACTGCAATAGTATAATCAGCAGCAGAACATAAATGACTCATGGAGCACATGAAAGGCAATTCCATGGAATGTGCAATAGGCAGGTGTAGAACAAGTGCTTAATGGAGAAACTGAAACCATAGAAACGGCCTAAGGAAGGACAGGTAATGTGCCAGTAAGGGCATCATTATGTCCATATTTGCTACAGGGAGACTGCAACTAGAAAGTGAAAAAGCAAAGTGTTGAAAATTCACTGCAATGACCAATTGGCATACTCACAGCCGTCATCCCGACAACAGACAGGTTATATTGGAAAGGTACCACACAGATTATAGTTGAGTGGAGGAAATATCTCTCTTTGACAAGTTTTAGTTTCATGTTTGGAAAGACTTAATTCTGACCTTCAAATAAAGTGCTCTATTTATAATAAACACAAGTGATATTTAGCAGATATTCTATATATATATATATATATATATATATATATATATATATATATACCGGTATATGCTGTATATATAAGGCTCCATCTAGGCAACTATCAACTGATTTTTATTTAAAAAAAAACAACAGTGTTAAGCTGAGGCTGCATGATACCTAGTGCAGTATACATTAGTAAAGGTTATATATTTTCCGTAAAAATACGTTTTAGATTAAAAAAGCAATCTCAGCAGTAATACAATTCCTAAGAATACAAATTTTTATCTCCTAGAGAGTAACCAAAATGGATGGTTCACAGATTTTGTCATTAACAGCCTTCTTAGTACAAGGTGTGATGTACTGATGAATGGCATAAGGAATTATTCATGCTAACATAACATTTATATACTCTACTGAACTCTCAAGATTCCAGCAAAGACCAAAGACGCCTGCCATGTGAACTAAACTAGAAATACCATAATGCCAATATCTATATACCACATAAATAACCGAATATTAAAATTATTCAATCAAATTATTTTCTTTAAAACTATTCTTAAATCCTTGTGTTGGTGTTAAAACTTACTGCATCTAAACATTTAATTATTTTTTTGTAGTTTTGGATAGAGTGTTGAAAGCTTAGGATCCCTGTCAGGTTTCACTGTTATATGGGGCTTCATTAGATAGATTCCCCCCACACTTTCTGTTCTAGGAATAACCAGGCAAGAAGTAAAAGAATCTTTCAAATGGAGCCTCCAATAGCAGCAAAACATGACAGGAATTCTTATCTTCCCCTGCTCTGTCAAGAATAAAAATAAAGTTTTGGCTATAGATACACTTTAATAATTTGACATTCTCGCTGCCAGTAATGCAAAGGTGAAAGATGGGTATAGTCAATGCATGTGGTTATAGTAGCTCTAGCATCAGATACATTTATTATGCACTATAATAAAGCGGCACTCCAGTCATTTTTTTGTTTAATGAAAGTTAGCAGCTACAAAAAGTGTACTAAATACACACTTACCTGTCCCAGGATCCAGCAATGTGGCTGCCCGAACCCTCAATTCTCTCCCACACAACTGTGGGCACCCAGCTGTGACAGCTTGCGGCTTCACAGCTGAGTACGCATTGCGCATGCGTGAGTCATGCTGTGCCTCTCGAATGGTCGGGAAATCTTCTGGGACCTGTTACGTGTCCCAGAAGATTGCAGGGAGGGAGGGGGAGAGAACTTCCGCTCAGATCACCTAGGCAGTCAAAACTAGGTACCCGCTTCCCCCCCCCCCCAAAAAAAAAAATTACATGCCAAATGTGGCATGGGGGAGGGGTTGTTTAAAGTGGAACTTCCCCTTTTGGGTGGAGCTCAGCTTTAAAGCGGAGTTCCACCCAAAACTGGAACTTCTGCTTTAAGTGATGGTGACCCCCTGACATGCCACATTTGGCATGTCATTTTTTTGGGGGGGAGTGGATACCCTCTTTTTAGAGGCATCCAGCTCCCACTTCATCCCAAGGCTCCGCGGCGCCGGAAGGAAGTTCACCTCCCCCCCCCTCCCTGCAATCTTCTGGGACATGTTACAGGTCCCAGAGGATTGCCCGACCATTCACAGAGCACAGCGCAGCTTGCGCATTTGCAGTACGTGCCTGGCTGCGAAGCCACATCCGTAGCGCCCACAGTAAGAATGCCAGCGCCGTGGAGAGGAGGAGGAGAGGAGTGAGGCTTCGGGCGGCCGCATCGCTGGACCATGGGACAGGTAAGTGCCCGATTATTAAAAGTCAGCAGCTACACTTTTTGTAGCTGCTAACTTTTAATTTTTTTTTTCGGCAGAACTCCGCTTTAAGTGCATGCATGCATGCATGCTAAGTAATGTGTAAGTGTAACACTAAAGTTTATTTTTTAATTCTCTGAGTTCACAGTACTCCCCTGACAATGCAATCATATACATTTCAAACCAGAAGGACGGCACCATTATTGTGACACCATCATTGTTCGGACATCATCCATGGTGAACTTCTACTTCCTGGACTGAGATGTTGGCCTAAAGATGACACAATTATGTCAAATATGGTGCCTGTGAAATTCCAGACATGTACGCAGCCAAATTGCAAATGTAGGCGCAGGACATACATGACAAGGTGTAAGTAGCTTACAGAGAGGAAAAGGTTAAGAAAGGGAGGGGTGTTGAAGAAAGTACTTGTCTTACCAGATTGGAGGACAGGATGAGTGGGGGAGGAGTTGTAGGTAAAGTCCAGGAGGGGGGAGATCAGAGGTCCGCAGTCTGGAGAAAGAAGCGTGGTGGAAAGTTCTTAGGGCAGAGCTGCGGTTCCTGTAGGAGAGAGGAAAAATGAGTGAGCTAGAGCAGCTGTTAGGGCAGCTTAGAGCTGCGGCAGAAGTGCATGGCACTGACTGGCTACAGAGCTAGATTGCTGCATCTCTGCAGAGGGTGAGGCAGGGCCCCCCCACATCGGGGCCTGCTCCCACACAGGCTCGGAGGTCCAGGCCTCCGGAGCGTGTCAGCCCAGACAACACCCTCAGGACTCAACGCCGGCTTGGGAGAACAGTTTCCTCGGGCGCCCGCCATTCCTTGGTCGCGGCCGGTGGCTCGCCTCAGGTGGGCGCCATCTTGCCACGGGCTCGGAGGTCCAGGCCTCCGGAGCGCCTCAGCCCAGACAACAATCCCAGGACTCAACGCCGGCTTGGGAGTCCCAGTTGGGCCCCTTCAGGCCCCCCTGCTAAGCAGACCCCCTCGTCGGCTGGCAGGGGGCCTGGGAGGAATCCCCATCAATGGCAAAGTCCGAGAGGGGGAGACACTCACCTGGCACCTAAGCCGGTCCCCTCCATCGTCGTCCAGGCTCAGGTACACGTGGCTGCCACCTCTGGCGATGCTCCAGTCAAGGTGGCAGCTCGGCGCGGGAGAACAGTTTCCTCGGGCGCTGGCCTTTCCACAGTTGCGGCCTGTGGCTCGCCTCATGTGGGCACCATCTTGCCTCATGGAGAAGGCTCTGCGGCATACAAGTGTAAGTCGGGAGGCCCCGCCTCCAGGTCCAAGTCGGGGCCTGGGAGGGTTGGCTAGAGAGGTGCCTGTGCGCTGGTCGTGTCGGCGGCGCAGCCCGATGACGTCATCGAGGAGGGACACAGCGATGGTGGACGGAGCCCTCGGGGGAAGTCAGCCTTACACCACCAGTCACACATGCAGCGACAGAAGGGGGGCAGAGGAGGAGCTGCGTAGGCCACAGGGATGAGTAGCAGCCTCCTACAGCAGCAGTGAAGACAGTGAGCTAGCAGAGGATCCCCAGGAGGCGGCGGTGGTTGGGACCGACGGCTGGAGGGTTTTCTCACCCGATGCCGCCTGGTAAGGAAACTTTACCTATGTCTTCTCCTGTCTTGTCTGTCTTGTCTCCCGTGCATGGTGTTGGGGGGGGAGTAATGTCCGGGGTCCCTCTGGGGGGAAGGGACGAGGGTCTCTGGGATTCTTTGCGGGAGTTGCTTCGCCACTTAGAGAGACTCGGCCCAAGACTCGGCCCCGGTAAGGGCCCTGGCTACCCCCCCAGTAGTGGTTAGGGAGTCCCCGGTCATGGTCGCCTCCCCGCAGACGGTAAGGGTAGTGGCTTGGACACAGACGGAGAAAGATGTCGTGGGCTCAGTGGCGGTAGTGCCAGAGAAGGACAAAGAAACAGAAAAGTTGTGATTGGCAGATGTGACGCGGTGCGAGGTGTATGTATGCTTCGAGGGACTGCTAGGGGCTCATTTGAAGCAGAATGTGTGGGAAAAAATTTGGAAGGACGAGTTTATGGAAATATTTTCCCTGCTCCCATTGGAAAAATTCAATTTACACAGGGTAAAGCTGGATGAGAGCAAGAAGGAAGAAGAAGACAAGAGGAGGTACAGGCTTATTCCGCGTACGTTTGCAAACTGGTTGCAAGCATTTGCGATATTTGCGAGTGTGATTGGGGAAAAATCCATTGAGAATTGCTCGGCTTTGTTCTGCTACCTGGAGGCCATTAGTGAGGCGCACAGGGTGTATGGGGGCTTAGCGTGGCTTCAGTATGATGAACAATTTTGTCAGCGGAAGGCCATTCGTCCCTCTATTATGTGGGACCACAAAGATATTAGCCTCTGGATGAAGTTGATGACTTCATCCAGGGCTACGAGTCAGTTTTTTCCAGGGGGGGGGCGGCGGCGCTTCCTCCACAGGATCGCCGGCCCCTAAAAAGAAAGGGGTTTGCTGGCAGTTTAATGAAGGAACGTGCCGGTTTGGCAACTCGTGTCGCTACAAACACGAGTGCTCCGGGTGCAGTGGTGCACACCCCCTCATGCGCTGTTTCAAGCAAGGAAAAGGTCGGTCAGGGGACGTCGCTGGTAAAAGGGATGACGCCGATGAGACTGGAAAGGATGTTACCTTTCCTAAGTAGGTATCCCAATAGGGCGGCGGCAGGTTTGTTAGAAGCGGGGTTTAGGGAGGGTTTTCGAATTCCAAGCACAGTGCGGGAGGTTCCTCCTGTATCGGATAATTTGAGGTCGGCGCTTCTCCATCATGGGGTGGTGTCGGCCAAGCTGTTTAAGGAGGTGGCGCTAGGTCGGATGGTCGGCCCATTTCCTGCCCCACCGTTGCCAGGTTTGATAGTTTCCCCGTTGGGAGGGGTTCCGAAGAAGGAGCCGGGCAGTTTTGGATGATTCATCTGTCTTACCCCAAAGGCGGTTCGGTGAATGATGGTATTGACCCACAAGTTTGTGTGGTTACCTATACATCATTCGACGTGGCTATCTCGTGGGTTAAGAAATATGGAAAAGGGGCCCTCATGGCAAAAACCGATGTGGAATCGGCGTTTAGGCTGTTGCCAGTACATCCCCAAAGTTGTTACTTGTTAGGGTGTTGTTGGCAAGGGTCTTACTTTGTAAATCGTTGCCTTCCAATGGGCGGTTCAATTTCCTGTGCCCTGTTTGAGGCCTTTAGTTCATTTTTTGAGTGGGTAGTTAGGGAAGTTGCTGGGGTTAACTCGGTCATCCATTATTTGGACAACTTCCTATGCATCGGTCCTCCAGAGTCCCGCTGTTGTGGGGTTTTGCTAGGGACAGTTCAACACTTGGCTGAGCGGTTTGGAATTCCATTAGCGGCCGACAAAACAGAAGGACCAACATCGGAGTTGGTTTTTCTGGGAATCATCATTGATTCTGTGGCCATGAAATGTAGGTTGCCAGAGGACAAATTGGTGGCCCCTGGCGGGAGGTGAGTATGGCGAGTGGCAAGCGTAAGATACGGTTGAAGGAGTTGTAATCGGGAAATTGAATTTTGCTTGCAGGATTATTCCCATAGGTCGCATTTTTTGCAGGCGGCTGTCGGCAGCAACGTCTGGGTTACGGGTACCCAATCACTTTGTAGGCCTGAGCAAGGAATTGCAGGATGACTTGAGGATTTGGGATGCATTTCTAGAATCCTTCAACAGTCATTCATTGTGGCAGGTGGGGGTGGTCAGAAATGCTGATTTGGTCTTGTTCACGGATGCAGCTGGGTCTGTGGGATATGGTGCTTTACTGTCAAGGGCAATGGAGCGCGGAGCCATGGCCTGCGACTTGGAGGGAGGCTGGGTTCCTGAAGAATTTGGTTTTGCTAGAACTATTTCCCATTGTCTTGTCAATAGAAATTTGGAGAGAGGTGTTGCAGAAGAAAAAAGTATGGTTTCATTGCGATAACATGGGAGTTGTGTAGGCAATTAATAACATCACAGCTTCCTCCCCCCCGTGATAAGGTTGTTGCGGCATCTGGTGCTTAGTTGTTTAAGGCTAAATGCTTTTATATATGCAGTGCATATTCCCAGGGTGGATAACAAGTTAGAGGATGCTTTGTCTCGTTTCCAGTGGGAAGAATTTTGCACGCTGGCACCGGAGGCGGACCGCATAGGGGAGCCATGTCCGCCAAGATTATAGAAAATTGTGCTGGAGTCGCCGCTGGATTGCTACGGCAGTTCCTCAGGGCTGGAACGTGGAAGGTGTATTCTAAAGTGTGGCAGGAATGGGACTGCGATAGGGAAAAAGATGGCAGCCTTGGCCTTTTTGTTTCAGTTGGCGGGTCACAGGGAGTTCACCAATTTTTTTGTGGTTCGGCGGGTGTTGAGAGGCCACCGGAAAGGCAGTTCCAAAAAGGATTCCAGACGACGGTTTCCTTTGAGGTGCTGGGTACAATTCTGGATAATCTGGGAAAAGTGTGTTCTTCATACTTCAAGCAGGTCCTTTTCTGGGTGGCTTTTGTGCTGGCCTTTTTTGGAGCTTTTAGAATCAGTGAGCTGGTTTCACCCTCCAAGCGGGTGGTGGGGGTTTACAGCTTGGGGACGTACAGTGCTAGGTATTGTCGGTACAGATTTGGATAAGGCGGTCAAAAACGGACCAGCTTGAAAAAGGGGTCTGAGTGGAATTATTCAGAGGCTATTGCACACAATTCTGCCCAGTGGCAGCCTTAGAGCAGTTCATGGTTCTTCACCCACAGGGGGATGGGGCGTTGTTAGTACACCTTGACAGATTGTGTCTGTCCAGGTTTCAATTTACGACAGTTTTCCGTAAGTGCCTGCAGGCAGGAGGATTGATCCTGGGGGATTTTGCAGCTCATTCATTTCGTATCGGGGTGGCCACGGAGGTGTCTCGGTGGGGACTTCCTATGGAAGCAATAAAAAAGATTGGTAGGTGGGAATCCACTAGATATCAGTTGTATGTTTGTCCACATTTGTTATGATTTGTTTTTTCACACTGAGAGTACATATTTTCTGTTGTTTGTTGGTCTCTTGCTGGGTATGTCTTTGTTGTGTCTTTTCAGATTCCCCACAATGTCTCATCTGGATAATAGGACATTCGTACATTTTTTGGGGGGCAAAAAGGGCGGATGTCAGGCCGGAAGGTAGACAGTTGAGGTTGGCTAGAGAGGAGGGAAGAATTAGGTGGATTTGGATGCCAGGTATGATGTGGTATAAGGTGGTCCCTGAGGTACATTGCTTCGCACGGCTGGACCAGCCTCTGGATATTTTGGTCCTTCACGTGGGGGGCAATGATTTGTCCATTAGACCCATGAGGCAGGTCATAAAAGACATTAAGTGGGATTTTTTCAGGTTACGGAACTCTTTCGCTGACATGATAATGGTGTGGTCGGACATTGTGGCCCGCATGTCTTGGAGGGGGGCACGGTCCATTGAAAAACTTAACAAGACTCGTATCAAAGTCAACAAGGAGGTGGGTAGGTTTATTGCCCGTAATGGTGGGGTGGTGGTCAGACACCTGGAGGTACTCGAAAGGGGATGGGGTATATCTCAACCCAGTCGGGATTGACCTCTGGGCATTGGTAATGGAAGATGGCATTCGCAGGGCGTTGCTGGTGTGGCGGCGGGCACAAGTGTAAGTTGTCACACTGGTGCCGCGGTGGCGGTTGGGTTCTTGATGACAGGTATAAAAACATGAGGTATTGAGAAAATGGTGGGACCCATCTCAGGTATGGAGTCCTCTCGGTTGGTCTGGTTTAAGTCTAGACTACCGGGTAATAAGTTGGTGGGGGTCTGTGGTTAGTTAGTGGTCCCTGAGGCAATTCTGGCGGCTGGGGACAGATGCTAACTAAAAGGTATTACAGACCAAAAAAGTTGCAGATGGGGTCGTCAGGGACCAGCAACCAAGTATGTGGATTGGAGCTGGAATATTTTGAATAATGGTTAGAGTTTATTTGGTTTTATTTGGTTTGTTAATAAAAGGCCGAATAGGCCATTTACATCCAGCAGGTGTCAGTGTCATTATTTATTAATAATGGTAAGTCTGAATACATGTGTGGTTTGGGGTAGTAAGTTATCTGACTGCCCTAGTCAAGACATGTATGCAGCCAAATTGCAAATCTAGGCGCAGAACATACATGACAGGGTGTAAGTAGCTTACAGAGAGGAAAAGGTTAAGAAAGGGAGGGGTGTTGAAGAAAGTACTTGTCTTACCGGATTGGAGGACAGGATGAGTGGGGGAGGAGTTGTAGGTAAAGTCCAGGAGGGGGGAGATCAGCAGTCTGGAGAAAGAAGCGCGGTGGAAAGTTCCCTCCCTCCCGCCCTAATAAAAGGGTTTTCTGGTATTGGAGTGGACTGCAAAAAAGTACGTGGAAGATGGGGTCGTCAGGGACCGGCAACCAAGTATGTGGATTGGAGCTGGAATATTTTGAATAATGGTTAGAGTTTATTTGGTTTTATTTGGTTTGTTAAAGGGGTTGTAAACCATATAATGCAGATGCTGGTGATGGTTGCTGGAACCTATCATACCTCGGCGTTGAGGACTGAAAAATTGTTTAAAGGCATCGGTCAGCCGGCCACCTTCTCCACCGCTCTTCCTCAGACTGAACAAAGCCTCAGAAACACATTGTGCAGCACCAGGAAATGGTAACCTCCCAGGGTCTGGAAATGCTTTTCACAAACTTTTTTTCAAGGCCTCCTGAAGATGTTTCAACCTCTGCTCCCTCTGCGAAGGCAGGATGAGTTCAGAAACCTTACCCTTGTAACATGGATCAAGAAGGGTTGCTAGCAAGTAATGATCCACCTCCTTGATACCACAAATCCTTCTTTCGCAGGCTTTGCAGAATCAGGGAGGCTATGCAGTGTAAGTTTGCAGTGGCATGCAATTCTGAGTCCTCTGCGTCACTAAGGATCACATTATCCGTAACTACCTCCTCCCAGCCACGTACAACTCCTTTGGTTTCTGGGGACTGAAAACCATCCCTTGAAGACTAAAACACACATCCAAAAAGGCAGCGCTAAAAACAAAAGACAATAATAAAAAATATATATAGCATAACATGAAATGCAGTGCAGCCAGCGGTAGTATTTAGAACAAACAGGTGATAAGTCCCATAATCAAAAGTGAATAAATTAAATCTGGTGAAGGATATCATTCAGTCCATAATCCACGGCGATCTACCACCAACACCTCCACTCGTGAGAAATGTGGGGGGATGAGCCTCCCCTACTGTAAATGCTCTTACCAGACTGTACTGGAATATAAGCCTCAAACAGTGACCACTGGTGTCTCTTTATAGATGGATGTCCTTACTGACACTCTCCTGCACAGGGATTGGATTTCATACTGACTTTCTCATATCAAAGCAAAAGAAATAAATGAAATCAATTTTGCTTTGATATGAGAGCGTCAGTATGAAATCCAATCCCTGTGCAGGAGAGTGTCAGTGAGGACTAGGGATGAGCTTCGAGTTTGAGTCAAATTGCGAACGTTATGGGCCGTTCGCGTCAAATTCGAGTGATGCATCACGGCCCATAATTCACTGCGGCATCGCAGTGCATTGCTGACTGATGATTGGCCAAGCATGAACTATGACCCTCATGCTTGGCCAATCACAGCGCCGTCTGTACATAGAGCCGTAATTGGCCAAAGCCAGGGTGACTTTGGCCAAATATGGCTCAGGGGGTTTAGTACATGCCCCACACTATATAAGGCTGCGTGGCGGCCTTGTGTAGTGTGTTGCAACAGCAGAGAGATAGACAGAGAGACAGTGTCATTTGATTTAAGTTAGATAGAGTAGGCAGGCGAGTCAGTTAGCTGCACTTACAGTGTATTGTGTATATATATATGCATCATAGGTGTTGTGTATATATATATATATATATGTATTCAGTTTAGCTAATTCCGTTCCTGTTATTCTCTTCCTACTGACAGGCAGGCAGGTGTTTTTACAGTATTTACAGCTACCTGAAGAAAATTGCTGGTGTTCTTCTGATCCTATTAGTACCACAGGCAGGCAGCTACAGTATTTTCAGTTAGTGTACTGTGTCCTCTGCACAGTAAGCTACCTGAAGAAAATTGCTGGTGTTCTTCTGATCCTATTAGTACCACAGGCAGGCAGCTACAGTATTTACAGTTAGTGTACTGTATCCTCTGCACAGTAAGCTACCTGAAGAAAATTGCTGGTGTTCTTTTGATCCTATTAGTACCACAGGCAGGCAGCTGAAGTATTTACAGTTAGTGTACTGTGTTCTCTGCACTGTGTGTACCTAAAGCTACCTGAAGAAAATTGGTGGTGTTCTGATCCTATTAGTACCACAGGCAGGCAGCTGCAGTATTTACAGTTAGTGTAGTGCGTCCTCTGCATAGTGTGCACCTAAAGCTACCTGAAGACAATTGCTGTTGTTCTGATCCTATTAATACCACAGGCAGGCAGCTGCAGTATTTACAGTTAGTGTACGTGTCCTCTGCACAGTGTGCACCTAAAGCTACCTGAAGAAAATTGGTGGTGTTCTTCGGATCCTATTAGTACCACAGGCAGGCAGCTGCAGTATTTACAGTTAGTGTACTGTGTCCTCTGCACAGTGTGCACCTTAAGCTACCTGAAGAAAATTGGTGGTGTTCTTCTGATCCTATTAGTACCACAGGCAGGCAGCTACAGTATTTACAGTTAGTGTACTGTGTCCTCTGCACAGTGTGCACCTAAAGCTACCTGAAGGAATTGGTGGTGTTCTTCTGATCCTATTAGTACCACAGGCAGGCAGCTTCAGTATTTACAGTTAGTGTACTGTGTCCTCTGCACAGTGTGCACCTTAAGCTACCTGAAGAAAATTGGTGGTGTTCTTCTGATCCTATTAGTACCACAGGCAGGCAGCTACAGTATTTACAGTTAGTGTACTGTGTCCTCTGCACAGTGTGCACCTAAAGCTACCTGAAGGAATTGGTGGTGTTCTTCTGATCCTATTAGTACCACAGGCAGGCAGCTTCAGTATTTACAGTTAGTGTAGTGCGTCCTCTGCACAGTGTGCACCTAAAGCTACCTGAAGACAATTGCTGTTGTTCTAAACCTATTAATACCACAGGCAGGCAGCTGCAGTATTTACAGTTAGTGTACTGTGTCCTCTGCACAGTGTGCACCTAAAGCTACCTGAAGACAATTGTTGTTGTTCTGGTCCTATTAATACCACAGGCAGGCAGCTGCAGTATTTACAGTTAGTGTACTGTGTCCTCTGCACAGTGTGCACCTAAAGCTACCTGAAGACAATTACTGGTGTTCTCATACTAATAATACTACAGGCAGGCAGTTGATTCTGCTAGCTTCAGTATCAGTATATATATACATCCCAGCTTTGTGCAGCTACATCTCACTGCAGGCCATTAGTATGTCTGGAAGGCCAACAAGGAGAGGCAGACAGTCACAAGCCAATAAGAGCAGGCTCTGGGTCTAGAGGCAACAGTGCTGGTCGTGGAGACGGTGCATCCTCATCTGCACGTGGCCATGGGAAACGCTTGTCCTTTTGTTCAGCAGCTGGCTGTGTTGAGCCGCAACATGCGGAAGACTTGGTAGAGTGGATGACCAAGCCGCCCTCATCCTCCTCATCCTCTCTCACCCAGGCTCAGGGTACTTTGTCTGGCAAAGCAGCTGCCAACACGGCCTCTTCCCTCGCCTCAATGGCATCAGCCACTCTTTCCCTAGCCACACCATGTCCTCTTGAGGAGTCCCCCGAACAGTTTGATCACAGTTAACACTAGAATAACTAAACGGTGATATAAATAACATTGAAGTGTTGGCAATCGCCATAAAGAACCACACTCATCAATATATATTCGCAGTGCTAAAAGCAATAAAACTAAATCAATGTGAATAATACAATGCTAAAAATTAACTCATCATAAAGATGCCATTAAGTGAAAACTCAGTCCATAACTGTAATCATGTGTAGAAATCAGTGGTGTCACCTAACATAGAAAACTTTTGTGACTCAAATAAAATGGCAAACAAAGTAGCACATAAAGTGACAAGGTGCAAAGTGAAACAAGTAAAAAATTGTAAACCAGTGCAATGTTCAGATATTGTCCAGGACTATAACAAGCGATAGTGCCAAATACTGTGACTTGGATAATTTAGCATGCACCAGATGTGACAGTAGAGCAAGGTCCTTTTTTAAAAAAGAATAATGGTGATAGCGTCCTGACATGCAACGGTCGCTCCGTGGTGCTGGACTTAACTCACACGGTGCTCAACTTCGTGTACAAACACTCATGTGAGAGATGGCCCCTTACCTTAAGGCAAAGGGGTAAACGCATATAACCAGGGGTCTTTACTCAGGGTCCTCCTTGGAGCAATGGAGCGGACGTATATGACCAAGACACTTTTTCATCCATTCACTTCATCCTCTGATGAAGTCACGTGCGGTGTGACGTCACGCGTAAGGAAGGGACAGGCTCTACACGCTGTGTCAGTAATTAGGAGCTCGCCACTCATCGGAGATAGGAACATTATTGCTCTTTGTTATGTGAGTACGAGTTTTACCTTAATAAAGTTACTGGTTTTAGCAGTATTTCACTATTGGGGCTCCCCGTGTCTTTTATCCCCCCCCCCTATTACCGAGGGAACCACCCCCTGGAATTGGGACCGTGAGGATAGGACTCTACATCCTTGAGGACCCCCTAAAAAGTGTCTTGGTCATATACGTCCGCTCCATTGCTCCAAGGAGGACCCTGAGTAAAGACCCCTGGTAATATGCGTTTACCCCTTTGCCTTAAGGTAAGGGGCCATCTCTCACATGAGTGTTTGTACACGAAGTTGAGCACCGTGTGAGTTAAGTCCAGCACCACGGAGCGACCGTTGCATGTCAGGACGCTATCACCATTATTCTTTTTTAAAAAAGGACCTTGCTCTACTGTCACATCTGATGCATGCTAAATTATCCAAGTCACAGTATTTGGCACTATCGCTTGTTATAGTCCTGGACAATATCTGAACATTGCACTGGTTTACAATTTTTTACTTGTTTCACTTTGCACCTTGTCACTTTATGTGCTACTTTGTTTGCCATTTTATTTGAGTCACAAAAGTTTTCTATGTTAGGTGACACCACTGATTTCTACACATGATTACAGTTATGGACTGAGTTTTCACTTAATGGCATCTTTATGATGAGTTAATTTTTAGCATTGTATTATTCAGTTTGATCACAGTGTTGGGTACATGCTCCAGGAGGATGCCCAGCGTTTTGAAGGCTCCGATGATGGTACCCAGCTAGAGGAAGGCAGTAACGTGAGCCCAGAGAGAGGGGGTGACCAAGAAGGAGAGCAATCTGGCAGTCATGTTCCCCCAGCTGCAGCATACTGGCAGGTTTGCTCCAGTGATGAGGAGGGAGGGGATGATGAGGTCACTGACTCCACATGGGTGCCTGATAGGAGAGAGGAGGAGGAGGCACATCTCCAATGAGGCAGGATGCCCTCCAGGGGTCAGCTTAAGGGCAGCACACCGACTGCATCACACCGCAGAGCTCCGCATGTGCAGGGCGCTGCTGTCTCTGCGCATTATTCCAAAAGTTCTTTGGTGTGGGCCTTTTTTGAGACGAGTGTATCAGATCCCACCACTGCCATTTGCAACATATGTCTCAAGCGTATCTCGCGTGGCCAAAACATCACCCACTTGGGCACCACATGCTTGACCAGACATATGTCAACCTGCCCCGCAGTTCATTGGCAAGCGCACCTAAGAGACCCACAACAAAGAACAAAGCGGACCTCTCCTTGCTCCTCATCAGCTGGGATCTCCAACCCCACTATACCTTCAGTCCTCTCTGAAACCTGCACTGAGAGGAATAAATATAGAATTAGGTGTGTCACAGCCAAGTACTTGTGGGCAATCTGCTATCGGTACACCAACGTCAGATTGTACCAGGCAAATTTCCTGCCCCAGCTGCTGCACCACTGAAAAAAGTTCGCTCCCAGCCATCCACATGCCCAGCGGTTGAATGCTAGCTTGGCTAAATTGCTAGCACTTCAACTGTTGCCTTTTCAGTTGGTAGACTCTGCCCCCTTCCGTGAGTTTGTGGAATGTGCGGTTCCTCAGTGGCATGTTCCCAAATGGCACTTTTTCTCACGGAAGGCGATTCCGGTTCTCTACCGGCATGTGGAAGGCAATGTCTTGGCTTTGCTGGACAGGGCAGTCAGCGGTAAGGTGCATATTACTGCTGACTCATGGTTCAGCAGGCATGGACAGGGACGTTACCTATCTTTCACCGCGCACTGGGTGACTCTTCTGGCAGCTGGGAAGGATGCAGGACAGGGTGCAGTAGTGTTGGAGGTTGTTCCACCACCACGCCTCCAAAACTCTACTAGTGGTGATTCTGCCACACCTCTCTCCTACACCCCCTCCTCTTCTTCTTCCTCCATGGCCTCTTCCTGTGCTGATTTGTCTTCGGAACCAGCTGTGCTCCGTAGGCATTTAAGGGGCTACGCAAGCACGCAGGCAAAAAGATGCCATGCAGTGCTTGAGCTGGTGTGCTTGGGTGATAGGAGCCATACTGGGGCAGAGATTCTGTCAGCTCTGCAGGGGCAGGTTCAGAGGTGGTTGACGTCACACCAGTTTAAGCCAGGTATGGTGGTTTGCGACAATGGCACTAACCTCCTCTCCGCCCTCCGACAGGGACAACTGAACCATGTGCCCTGTTTGTCTCACGTCCTTAACTTGGTGGTGCAGCAGTTCTTGGGTAGGTACCCGGGCTTACAGGATGTCCTGAGGCAGGCCAGGAAAGTCTGTGTGCATTTCTGCAGGTCATATAATGCCAGTGCTCGGCTGGCTGACCTCCAAAAGGAATTTAACCTGCCCAAGAACCATCTAATCTGTGACATGCCCACCAGGTGGAACTCAACGTTGGCCATGCTGCAGCGGCTGCACACGCAGCAGAGGGCCATCAATGAGTACCTATGTGACTATGGCACCAGGACAGGGTCAGGGGACTTTGTTTTTTTTCCCCATGCTAGTGGGCTATGATCAGGGATGCATGCACTGTCCTGTCACCATTTGAGGAGGCCACAAGGATGGTGAGCAGTGAGAGTGCATGCATCAGTGACACTTTCCCTCTTGTCCACCTGTTGGAGCACATGCTACGTGGAATAATGGACAGGGCACTTGAGACAGAACAGAGGGAGGAAGAGGAGGACTTACTTACCTCTCAAGGCCCCCTTTATCCAGACAGTGTTCCTGCGTGCCCGCTGATCACACAGGAAGAGGACGAGGAGGACGAGGAGGAGGATTGTGTCAGCAAGGAGGTGGAGCCTGGCACTCAGCATCAGCAGCAGTCCCAATAAACCCATGGACTTGTACGTGGCTGGGAGGAGGTGGCTGCGGATCATGTCGTCCTTAGTGACCCAGAGGACTCTTGACTTCAGCAAACCTACACAGCATGGCCTCCCTGATCCTGCAAAGCCTGCGGAAGGATCTGCGTATTTGTGGTATCAAGGGGAGGGATCATTACTGGCTGGCAACCCTCCTTGATCCACGTTACAAGGGTAAGGTTGCGGACCTTATCTTGCCATCGCAGAGGGAGCAGAGGATAAAACATCTTCGGGAGGCCTTGCAGAAAGGTTTGTGCAACGCGTTTCCAGTGCCTGGGAGGTAACAATTTCCTGGTCCTCCTGGACAATGTGTTGCTGAGGCTCAGTCACAGAAGGATCGGTGAAGAATGTGGCCGCCTGACCGATGCGTTCAGACAATTTTTTAGTCTGCAGCCCCAAGGTCTGATCGGTTCCAGCAACCATCGCCAGCGTCTGATTCACATGGTGCAGGATTACCTAGGGGCAAGATCAGACTTGGACACCTTTCCCACCGAAAATCCTCTGGGTTACTGGGTCTTGAGGATGGATCACTGGCCAGAGCTTGCACAGTATGCAATTGAGCTACTGGCCTGTCCTGCATCCAACGTTCTTTCGAAACGCACATTCAGTGCTGCTGCAGGCTTTGTAACTGATCACAGGGTGCGCCTGTCCACCGAATTGGTCGATCAGCTGACCTTCATAAAAATGAATCAGTCTTGGATCACCAGCTACCAAGCACCTGATACTGATGTAACCGACTGATTTTTTTTTTAATGTGAGATCCCTTCAAGACTGTCTATGCTGATGCTGAGTGACTATCCTGTTATGCTGAGTGACAATCCTCTTCCTCCTCAATTTTCATGCTGATAGCTTGTAAGAACATTTTTGGTTCTGGGCACCGCCACCAGTGGCCAAGGCCCAATTTTTCAGCCCCTGTTTAACAGGGGTGTGTAATTACAATTTTTGATGCAATACTTTACAGCAGGGCTCATTCCTGCACTCCAACTACACTATCTGTGAGGGGTTGCAGTGTTGTGGCACCAGTGCCCAAGGCCCAATTTTTCAGCCCCTGTTTAACAGGGGCGTATAATTACAATTTTTGATGCTATACTTTGCAGCAGGGCTCATTCCTGTGCTTCAACTATATCATCTGTAAAGGGTTGCAGTGTTGTGGCACCAGTCCCTAAGGCCCAATTTTTCTGCCCCTGTTTAACAGGGACATGTAGTTACAAATCTTGATCTAATATTTCACAGCAGGGCCCATTCCTGCGCCCACCAAGAGTAACTGTGAGGGCTTACAGTGTTGTGGCAACACCACCACCACCACCACCACCAAAGGCCCAATTTTTCTGCCCCTGTTCAACAGGTGCATTTAATTACAATTCTTGATAAAATATTTCACAGCAGGGCCCGTTCCAGCGCCCACCAAGAGTAACTGTGAAGACTTATAGTGTTGTGGCACCAGCACCACCACCAAAGGCCCAATATTTCTACCACTGTTCAAAAATGGCATGTAATTACAATTCTTGATCTAATATTTCACAGTACGGCCTGTTCCTGCGCCCACCAAGAGTAACTGTGAGGGCTTACAGTGTTGTGGCAACACCAACACCTAAGGCCCCAATTTCTGCAGCGTATATAGGTCAGGCCCCTACTTTCAAACATCCAACTTACAAACGACAAACGGAAGGAGACAACAGGAAGTGAGATGAAATCTACCCCTAGGAAGGGAAATTCTCTCCTGTAAGAGTTAATATGGGAAAAATGTGTCTCCTCTTCACTGATGCTTTATCACCAATCCTTGTTTTACTAAAAAACCCACATTTTCAAAAAACATTTGTCATTGGGACAGAAAGTGAGGTGAAATCTTCTGAAGAGGTGCACAGACAGCAAAACAAATGTTACAGGGGTGATAACCCTTCCCTATGTTTTTCAAAAAGCTTAAAAATAGATTTTTTTGGCTGGAGCTACACTTTAAAAATGTACCAGTTCAAAATTACAAACAGATTCTACTTAACAACAAACCTACAGTCCCTGTCTTGTTTGCACCGCCTGTATACTGCTGTTCAGAATATATAGGGCCTGGGGGGCCCCATGCCTTTCCTTTTTTTAATTTGGGTGCGGGGTTCCCCTTAATATCCATACAAGACCCAAAGGGCCTGATAATGGACTGGGGGGGGGTACCCATGCTGTTTGTCTCACTGATTTTCATCCATATTGCCGGGACCCGACATTACATTAAAGCCGCAAGCAGTTTTAAATGACTTTTATTTCTTTAAAAATATCATTTTTTGCAGGGACAGTTCTAAGCAAAGGAAACACGTGCCACTTTACAGGCATACTATAGACACCCCCCAGGTACAATATTTAGAGGAATATTTCACTTTTTTTTCACTTTAAGCATCATTAAAATCACTGCTCCCGAAAAAACGGCCGTTTTTAAAACTTTTTTTGCATTGATACATGTCCCCTGGGGCAGGACCCGGGTCCCCAAACCCTTTTTAGGACAATAACTTGCATATTAGCCTTTAAAATTAGCACTTTTGATTTTGAATGTTCGAGTCCCATAGACTTTAATGGGGCTCTAAAGTTTGCGCAAGCTTTCGGTCCGTTCGCAGGTTCTGGTGCGAACCGAACCGCGGGGTGTTTGGCTCATCCCTAGTGAGGACATCCATCTATAAAGAGACACCAGTGGTCACTGTTTGAGGCTTATATTCCAGTACAGTCTGGTAAGAGCATTTACAATAGGGTAGGCTCATCCCCACCTGTATTTCTCACGAGTGGAAGTGTTGGTGGTAGATCGCCGTGGATAAAGGACTGAATGATATCCTTCACTGGATTTAATTTATTCACTTTTTATTATGGGACTTATCACCTGTTTGTTCTAAATACTACCACTGACTGCATTTCATGTTATGCTATATATATTTTTTATTATTGTCTTTTGTTTTTAGCGCTGCCTTTTTGGATGTGTGTTTTTGTATTGTATACCTGTCAGTTGATAGGTGAACAGTAGCAGCTTTTACCCTAAATTGGCAATTGTTTTAATAGCGAGAGGGAGGTGTATTGTAGCTCT
Organism: Lithobates clamitans; assembly: GCA_037952925.1. NCBI lineage: Eukaryota > Metazoa > Chordata > Amphibia > Anura > Ranidae > Lithobates > Lithobates clamitans. The sequence goes on along the minus strand of JBBGZY010000251.1, from coordinate 14,872,879 downwards.
CCTGTCCCGCATTGATTCATATATTTTATTTCATTTTCTCACTTTCTCCATAAGTGCTTGGTTTAGGAAGGGCTAGCGATTAGTTATATTGCATCCCTTGAAGACTGTTGCGTGTTATCCTCCTCATCCATGCTGACACAATCCTCCTCCTCTTCTTCCTGTGTGTTTAGCAGACCCGCAGGAATGCTATCTGGATAAAGGGGACCTTGAGAGGAAAGGAAGTTCTCCTCTTCCTCTCGCTGTTCTGCCTCAAATGCCCTGTCCATGATACCACAAAGCGTGTGCTCCAACAGGAAGACTAGAGTGACAGTGTCATTGATGCATGCATTGTTTCTGCTCACCATCCTTGATCAGTACTGGAGTGGTGAAAAGAAGCCAAGCTCCCCTGACCGTGTCCTGGTGCCATACTCGCACAGGTACTCATTGATGGCCCTCTGCTGTGTGTGCAGCAGCTGCAGCATTGCCAACGTTGAGTTCCACCTGGTGGGCATGTCACAAATGAGGCGGTTGGTGGGCAGGTTGCATTCCCTTTGAATGTCAGCCAGCTGAGCACTGTCATTCTATGACCGCCGGAAATGACCACAGACTTTTCTGGCCTGCCTCAGGAGATCTTGTAAGCCTGGGTACCTGGTCAAGAAATTCTGCACCACCAAATTCAGGACGTGTGCCAAACTTGGAACATGAGTCAAATGTCCCTGTCAGAAGGCGAAGAGATGGCTTGTGACATTGTCGCATACAACCATTCCTGGCTGAAGCTAGCGTGGCGTCAAACACCTCTGAGCCTGCCCCTGCAGAGCTGACAGAATCTTTTCCCCAGTGTGGCTCCTGCCCAGTAGGCAGACCAACTGCTGGTTCAGAGGATAATTCTACAGAAGAGGCCATAGAGGAAGAAGAAGAGGAGAAAGGGGAGCATATAGATGTTGTGGAAGAATCACCACTAGCTTTTTGGAGGTGTGGTGTCGGAACAAGCTCCAACACTGAACCCTGTCCTGCATCCTTCCCAGCTGCCAGCAGAGTTACCCAGTGCACCGTGAAGGAAAAGGAACATCCCTGCCCATGCCTGCCGGACCATGAGTCAGCGGTAATATAAGCCTTACTGCTGACCGTCCTGTCCAACAAGGCCAAAACTTTGCCTTCCACATGGCACATTCACGAAAGGGGACTGAGTCTACCAGCTGGAAAGGCAGCAGTTGCAGTGCTAGCAATTTAGCCAAGCAAGCATTTAGACGCTAAGCATGTGGATGGCTGGGACCAAATTTCTTTTTACGGTTAAGCAGCTGGGGTAGGAAAATTTGCCTGCTGAATTGAACTAGTGGTGTACTGTTAGCAGATTGGCTGCTTGTGCTTGTGACACCTATTGCTATACCTTCATTCCTCTCAGTGCAGGTTTTTGAGAGGACTGGAGGTATAGCAGGGTTAGAGATCCCAGATGAGGAGCAAGGAGAAGTCTGCCTTTTTCTATCATGTGGGTCTTTCAGGTGCTGCTGCCAACGGACTGCATGACAGGTCATCATATGTCTGGTCAAGCATGTGGTGCCCAGGCGGCTGCTGTTCCGGCCACACTTGATCCGCTTCAGACATAGGTTGCAAACAGCAACGGTGCTATCTGCTGCACACGAGTCGAAAAAGGCCCACACCAGGGAACTTTTAAAAGTCAGCGGGGAGTCAGCAGTGCCCTGCACCTGCGGAGGTCTGTGGTGTGATGCAATAGGGTGGCTGCCCTTAAGCTGCACCCTGGAGGACATCCTGCCTCGGAGTTGTGCCTCCTCCTCACTTTCCTCCTCTCTTCTCTCAGACACCCAAGTACAGTCAGTGACCTCATCATCCCCTCCCTTCCCGCCACTGGAGCAAACTTGGCAGTATGCTGCAGCTGGGGGAACATGACTGCCAGTTTCTTGTCCTTCTGTGGCACCCCCTCTCTCTAGGCTCACGTTACTTCCTTTCTCAACCAACAATGAAGCCTTCAAAACGCTGCGCATCCTCCAGCAGCATATAACCGACACTGTGGTCGAATAATTCTGGGGACTCCTCAGTGCTTGATGGTGGGGCTATGGAAGGAGTGACTGTGGACAGGGAGCCGGTGAAATAGGCTGCTTTGGCAGCTGCATTGGAAGGCAAACTACTCTGAACCTGGGTGACAGAGGATGAGGAGGATGAGGACTGCTTCTTTATCCACTCCACTAACTCTTCTGCATGTTGTGGCTCAATAACACAGCCAGCAGCAGCAGCAAAAAAGGTAAAGCGTGCCCCACGGCCACCTGCAGAGGATGCACCATGTCCATGACCACCACTTTTGACTGTAGACGCAGAGGCTGCTTGCCCTCTTTAAGTGGTCTGTGAGCATCTGCCTCTCCTTGGTGGCCTTCCAGGCATGATGTATTTTTTGTTTTGCAACACCACACTGCACTGTATTGGATACTGTGTACACTGCCTGAAGTGTAGTAGAAACTGTACACACTGTATTAGATACTGTGTACACTGCCTGCACTGTATTAACAACTGTACAATGGCTGCACTGTATTGTATACTGTGTACACCACCAGAAGTGTAGTAGAAACTGTACACACTGTATTAGATACTGTATACACTGCCTGCACTATATTAGCAACTGTACAATGGCTGCACTGTATTGTATACTGTGTACACCAACAGAAGTATAGTAGAAACTGTACACACTGTATTATATACTGTGTATACCGCCTGCACTGTATAGGAACCCCCGGAGCAGAGGAGAGAAAGGGATTAGTGTAGGGGCAGCATGACATGTGCGGACTGCACAGTCACGCTGATTAGGAAAAGTTTTTCCCCTTTAAGAAAAGGGGAGGGGTTACAACAGGAAAAGCGTGGAAGGAAGGCAATTCTATGAGCTGGGGCATGTGACGTCATTGGAGAATGGCGGGGAGGAAAGATTCACACTCGCTCCCACCGCTCTGTCCATTTCTCTCTAAAAAAATTTTTAAAAAAAACAAAAACAAAAAAACAAACAACATACAATGTCAGCGGCGGCAATGGAGGAGCTGATAGTGCGGCTGCATTCAGCGGGGGCATCGCAGGGAGCAGACTGGTGGCAGGCTCAGGTAGCAGCCGTGCTAAATGAGATCGGAGAGGCAACGAGCGGGGGGGCCCCTGAGACTCCACGTGGGTGCCGCTCCCGGTCGCCGGAGCGTTTCAGCCCTGACACCGCTCTTGGGAGTCAGAGGCCACAGCAGCAGAGAGGAGCCGGCCACCCACCCCCCCAGCGAACAACAGCCTCAGGGATCCAAGGAAGGGGACACACGGAGGACGCAGCGCATCGTACAGCGAATCGTACACTTCTGACAGGAGACGGGGCAGGCACCCTCCACTGTCAGAAGTGTACGAGCTTGCCGCTCGTTGGATATATGCGCTCTCTTTTTTTACTGTTAATAAAGCTACTCTTTTTTTAAAAATACTACACTATGTGGCATCTATTCCCTTTCTTTGGCCGCCTTGCCCCCTGAGGATTTATGGTATTTAGAAGCCTAGTACAAGACCCAGGACCAACCCCCATAGGAGCTGTTATGAGCGGTGTCCATCTTATGCTGTTACCTCAGTATAATGAGGTAAGGGGCCATTACCTATCACTATAGGATTGCTGCATGAAGAGGATTGAGTACTGCAATTTTTTATATTTCTTTTTTGTTCATTGCACAAATCACCTTGGATGGACTTTATAGATGGTTGGATGTGTCTTATCATTTGAGCACTAATTTGGACACTTTAGATTACTCAGTACGCCTAGAGATCTCTCAGGACGTACAGTGTAACACTGTATTCTTAAAGTTTATTTTTATTCATTTATTTTTTTTTTATTCTTTATTTTTTATGCTTTACCGATTGGGATTAGTAGTCTGTTGCAACCCATACACTTGTATATTTTCATATGCACTGCTTTTGGATATGTTTGTTATCGCATGTTTTATGTTGATGTTTTTGCAATTTTATACGCCCAAATTTTATTATATAGATTTATCACTACTTTGACTATTTACCACCATCTTACCTGCATTTTTAAAAATTAAATTTCTACTCACTATTCACATAGTATATGCCCTTGCACTTTGAGGCTAATATACACTTTTGGAGCAGCATAGCACACTTTTCATTTATTTATTTATTTATTCATTCCTTGGATTAGCGCAACACCACTCTCACTCGCTTATTCACATTATTGCTGCTAGAAAAGTTCAATCTGGACAGATTGAAGCTGGAAGAAGGCAAGAAGGAGTACGAGGAAAAACGCAGATATAGGCTGATTCTGCGTACTTTTTCCAACTGGCTGCAGGCGTTCGCCATCCTGGTGAGTGTGGTTGGGGAAAAGGCCCCCGAACACTGCTCAGCTTTGTTCGTATACTTGGAAGCCATTAGTGAGGTGCACCGGAAGTATGGAGGGGTGGCATGGCTGCGGTACGACGAACAGTTTTGACAACGGATGGCTGTCTGACCGTCGCTTCGCTGGGACCAAAAGGATATCAGCCTGTGGATGAAGCTCATGACGGCTGCGAGGGCTCCTAATCAGTTTTTTCAGGCAGGAGTCGGAGGTACACAGCTCCAGGACAACCGACCGAAAAGAAATGGGGCTTTTGTTGGCAGTTTAATAAAGGCATATGTAAGTTTGGTGCAAACTGTCGATTTAAGCACACGTGCTCTGGCTGCCGGAGATCCCACGCACTGTCCAAGTGGGTTAGAAGAGGGAAGGGGCATGGCGGAGAGCCTGCGAATAAGAGGAACGATGCCGGTGCGGGTGGAATGGATGCGTCTTTTTCTCAGTAGGTACCACAACTGAAAAGCGGTTCAATTATTAGAATCTGGTTTTTCAATTGTTTTTGGAATACCGTGTGCACTGGCGGTTGTCCCTCCCATAGCGAAGAACTTACGTTCAGCCCTGCTGCATCCGACAGGGGTTTCAGAAAACATAGAGGAAGAAGTACAGTTGGGGCGTATGTCCGGCCCCTTTTACTTTGTTTCCTCTTCTGGGCTTGGTGGTATCCCCATTGGGAGTAGTTCCCGAGAAAGAGCCAAACAAATTCAGATTTATTCGCCACCTTTCCTTTCCGAAGGACGGTCGGTCGAGGATTCGATTGCGCCGGAGGAGTGTGCAGTAACTTATACTTCCTTCGATGCAGCGATAGCATGGGTTCGCCGCTACAGGCGGGGGTCACGATGGCAAAGGCGGATATCGAATCTGCTTTCCGACTTTTGCTGGTTCACCTGGGAAGTTTCCGTTTGCTGGGCTGCGCATTGAATGGTGCATACTACGTGGATCGTTGCCTCCCGATGGGATGCTCTACCTTATGCTCTTTCTTCAAAGCGTTCAGCTCATTTTTGGAATGGGTGGTGCGGGACATCTCTGGGATCAACTTGATCATCCCCTATCGGGACAATTTTCTATGCGTCGGCCCACAGGGTTCCAACATTTGTACTGTCCTTTTAGTGACGTTACAGCATATTGCGACCGTCTTCCAAAGAAAGTGGAGTGCCGCCTGATGGCCCCCGGCTTGGGGGGAAGCTGGGTTCTTGAAGAACCTTGTTCTCCTGTAACTGTTTCCATTGTGGTGGCAAGGGAAATAGGGGGGGCATCCTTCCGTAAGCTGAAGGTGCGGCTCAACGGTGACAACCTGGGGGTCATCCAGGCAATTAACCTATTGTCGGCCAAGTCTATACCAGTAGTCAGGTTGCTCAGGCATTTGGTAATGTGCTTGAGTTGGCATCAGACGCGGAGCAGCAGGGGGTTACCTGCCCCGACTGGATGTGGAACGCTGCCTTGGGAACATGGCAGGGTGGATTCAACGCTCCGTGAGTAAGGCCACTTGTGACGCCCACTCCAAGGTATGGCAAGAATGGTTAACATGCTTGCACAGGCTGGAGATCGCCCCCAAATTCTCTATTTTATTAATATAGGGTTTGAGCGGTAGGACTCAGCGGCTGCCATCGATAGTAAATTGGCAGGTCTGGCCTTTCTTTTTAAATTACAAGGGCAACGAGACTATACAAAAGACTTTTGGATGAAGCAAGCAGTAAAAGGATATAGAAAGGCGCATAGGAAGAGGGATGGGTGGTGCCCAGCATCATTCAACATGTTACACGGCCTATTCTTGCTTATATTGACCATTTGCAGTTCTGTGTTTGAAAGTGCCTTATTCCGCGCAGCCTTTGCACTAGCGTTCTTTGGGGTGTTACGGGTAAGCGAGCTGTTCAGCCCTTCCATTTGGGCTCAAGGGGGGCTGCAGTGGGGAGGATCTGGTTGATTTGAATGATTCAGTTAGAATATGGAATAAACGGTCAAAAACGGATCAGACCGGTAAGGGCATGCAACTGGAAGTTTTTTTTTTCGGATTGCGGAGTCACACATTTGCCCGGTTAGAGCAGTGCAATCCTTCAGGGATTTTCAGCCTTGCTTAGCAGGCCCCTTTATTGATGCATGCGAATGGGTCATCCTTGTCCAGGTTTCAATTTATAGCAGTGTTCAAAAAATGTTTAGTGGCGGCCGGGTACGATGCAAAAAAGCTACTCCTACCATTCTTTCCACATAGGTGCTGCTACAGAGGCAGCCAGGGCTAGTCTTAGTTATGAAGCAGTGCAGCGAATAGGGAGGTGGGACCCGGACAGGTTCAAGCTATATATTCGCCCACATTTGTTACAGTCTTGTTAAAAAAAAAAAAGAAAAGAAGAAAAAGTGGGTGTAAATTTGGTGTTAGTGTTTACAGTTGGGAGGGAACTTACTGTTTTGTTTGTCATCTTCTGATTCACAGGTGAGGAGGTGGGCCTGGTTTGGATCCTGGGCCACTCCTTTGAGTACTGGGGGGCCAGTGGAGTTGATGTTCGGCCGAATGGTAGGCAACTGGGCATCCCCAGACAGGAAGCTCAGGTCAGATGGATTGGGGCAACGGGCATGCTTTGGAATAGGGTGCGGTCCGAAGTCCACAGGTTCGCTCGTTGGGACAGGGCACCAGATGTTTTGGTGCTACATGTGGGGGGGATGAGATGGGAGTGAGGTCCATGAGGGAGTTAACACGGGACATAAAATGCGATTTTTTTTTTACGCCTCTTGGCGGTGGGCTTGGTCAGCTAAAAAGGTTGATAGGGCCCGTGTAGAAGTGAACAAAGAAGTTAGCAGGTTCATTATGAGGAATAGGGGTGTGACCATACAGCATAGGGAGTTGGAGGTGGACACCTGGAGGTACCTTAGGAGCGATGGGGTGCACCTTAATGAAATGGGAACTGATCTTTGGGCGCTAGGCTTGCAAGAAGGTATAGACCGAGCTTTGAGGGTGTGGAGGTGCTCGCAAGGGTAAGGTGTTACCCCTTGCGTGCGGTGGCAGTGGTTTGGGTCTGTGTGGAGGAGGAGATGTTTGTTATATGGAGATATAACATGGTTGGTACCCATATGTAATATGGGGGTTTATCTGGTACCTTCCGGTTACGAGGGGTTAACCAGGAAGGGGTAAAGTTAGGTCACTGCGAAGGTTGGGTACTGTCTCACAGTCCGGGGGTTGCGACTGGAGGCCTAATGTTTATACGAAGTTTGTCGCAGTGACCAGTGGTGTGTGTTTCCCTCCAAGACCCCAAAAGTACTAAAAGGTTATTAAAAGTTATTTAAAAAGTTATTTATTTAATGTTATTTTAATTTGTTAATAAAAGGCCGTCAAGGCCATTTACTCCAATACCTTGTCAAGTCATTTGTGGGGGGGAGTTTTTGGAGTGATTAGAGATTATTTTAAGGGGGTGGCTCGTAGAGACTGTGGGGTTAAGTCCTAAACATGTCATGGCAACTGTACAACGGCTGCACTGTATTTTATACTGTGTACACCACCAGAAGTGTAGTAGAAACTGTACACACTGCCTGAAGTGTATTAGAAAGTATACACCACCGAATGCACTGTAAATATAGGCTACATTGAATGCAGAGTATATACATATATATATATATATATATATATATATATATATATATATATATATATATATACACTATACTGTGTGTATATATATATACATATATATATATATATATATATATATATATATATATATATTAATACACCGCCTGAAGTGTATTAGAAACAGTACAACATGGAATGGAATGCACTGTAGATATAGGCTACACTGAATGCAGAGTTGTGGAGAGGCGATCCCAGATCACGGTGTATATTAGTTCCTTCAGCCTGGTTTTTGAAAAGACAGGCATGATGATTGCACACCTGTTGGCTGGGTTTATATTCCCCTCAGGAAGAGAGCTCAGGCCTCACACTTGGGAGCAGCGCCACCCTACATGCAGGTGGCCTTGTGTAGGAGTTGGGAGGGCTTTCAGGTGGAGGCGGCTCCACGAAAGAGAGACAGGTGGTCTCTAGGAGTCTGAGCGTGTATGTCTACAGAAGGCAGATGTGGCCCGCGACCAAGCAGCACGCAGCTGAGCAAGTAAGCTCCAGGAGGGAGTTTGACTAAGTAAGAGTGAGTGAGCCAGGAGGCTGAAGTTTTTTACTGTTAAACAATGATGATGGAACCTCCTGTGAGGTAAGACTTTCTGTGAAGTTTGTTTCGTTTAAATAAAATTGGGCTGCCACGCCCATATAAAATACAGTCTGGACTTACCGGTGTTCCTGAAAACGCATACACCACTTGAGCATAATCTCCCCAGTTCGATACAATATATACTAGACTTCCCAGTAAATGGATGTACGGGGGGTGCCAGGACAAGTCTGACGATTGGAGGAGAGTGGGCTGGAGAACTGACCATGCTCTTTGCTCCCATGCCTAGTGTGATCAGTTTTTAACACCAGGGATTTCACACACAGGAAGCAATACAAAGAGAACAGGATACTTTCTCATACAAGTACACAGTACAACAGGCACATATCAGGAATATAAATGTTGAGTTTACATATTTTTTAACTTTGCTTACTAAAAGTACCAATAAAAAGAAACAACAAGAAAACTTTGTAGTCATGTCCTTTTTACGTTTCTGGAAAGTACTTATTTCCATATTGTGATTAGGAAGTAGAATATGGTTTCTCTTTTTATTGTGTCACTGACACTATCCATTTTATCTTGCAGACTCTTTAGTTTCCCCTTTGTCGTCCTTGTCTTTCAGCATGATTTATGTAATATTTATCAAGATCTTCTTTTATAGAAGACCACATGATAGGCCTATGCCTCTATAATGTATGCATTCTCAGCAGTGGCTCACCTGAAAGTACAATCTATACCGTGTGCGCCTGAAGTACAGAGAATAGAACAAAGTCCGAAGGGTATAGATGCCTTTGAAGGGACTCTACGATTTTACCCAAATGCTGTGTCTGCTTCAAACACAACCTTGTTCTTTGTGAATTAAAAGTTCAAAGGAGTATATTTTTAGAGCTGACTTCAGCGGGGGATCTTTCAAGAAAAGACATCTCATTAAATATATGTTTTACATTAATAACATTAACCTGAATAAAATGTATCCTTTTATGATCAATAAAAATGATTACGAACGCATAGACAAAGAGAGAGAAAGAACACTATACACTTGGTGGCGTGCCTTCTTACATACAATAAGGTGGCAGTGTGAGGGGTTGGGAAGTGCCCCAAGCCTTGCCCTAGTTTGCTGCTGACTGGACCAACAAGACCTTCATTAAGTGGAGTTTAAGTGAGTAGGTTGTCCACTAGAAGCAGGACCCAGCATGCATTTTTGATATAGAAAAAGGTATTGGTTCTAAGAACATTTAAAACTTACCAAAATATTTTTTTATATAGATAGTACAATAGTATTCAGATTTAGTGCAAAATGTTCTGATGTTTTTGCCTTCATTTCACGATAGAAATTAGTTGGATGGAAGAAAACATTTATAAAACAACCAGGAAACTATCACACTGGTACTGGCTACTTAAAGTGTTTGTAACCCTAAAAAAATAAATAAATTGATCCTGTTCTCTTAAAGCATGCATAACAACACAGTGCTTGTGTTGTATAATTTGGCCCCTTGTATAATCTAAAATACCTGGCTGATCCTGCCTGTTCCTGCCCTCCCCTCTGTAAATTGACCATGTTTATCTTGGCTGCTGAGCCCTGACACCGTGGTCAGTTTACATGCCTCCATCATCCGCTGTCTCTCCTCTGTCCTCTCTCCCCCTCCCCTTTCTGCCTGTAAGCTAGTGACAGTGTCAATCTGCTCCCCGCCCCTTTCCTTTCTGCTGCTGAAATGACTGTGTTATTGTTATAGTCATACAATCCACTCTGTTCAATAACATTATGTGCCCCACTGTATGTGTTTTATAAAAAATATGTTGACTTCTACCTTATTTCAGAGCACCTCCTGACGCTCACATAACTGCCTGCCTTCTCCTCCTCTCCTCCCCTCTTCCTGGCTGACGTCAGCGGGGGACTCTCGGCCTCTCCTGCTGTAACTGTCAGACTGGGAGAGGAGAGCAGCAAGCAGTCATGTGAGTGTCGGAAGGCGCTCTGAAATAAGGTAGAAATCGGCATTTTTTTATTTTTTTTTAAACACGTACAGTGGGGCACATAACATTATTTAACAGAGGGGATTTTGTGATCACAATGAAGTGGCTTTACAACCACTTTAAATGCTACCTTGTATGTAACAACCTACCTAAGGATCCTTGTCACCTTGGAATAACCACAAATACAGTATATCTATAAAAAAGATCAATTGTCAGGTGCTCAAGAGATGGGACTAGTGGATCATATCTTCATACTCCCAAATGTGAAAACACCAGACGAACAGTAAGAAACTCCCCTAACAAATGTGTAGAAACAATTCAGTGAAAATTTTGTATTTTTTTTTAGGTTTTCAACTAATAGATTTAGTGGCTCAAGAATACAATTTAATGTCATTCTAAACCAGAAGAAGTAGCCCGATTTTTAAAAGTTGAATGTTGCTCTAACTACAAAAAGACAAAAAAGGCACAGAGCATGTGCAATGGGAATGCAAATATTCTACCATCCTTTGCACTGACAATGAGCATAAAAGGGAAAATAGCAATCTGTTAAAAAGAAACATTGAAAAAGGTCTAGTACTACTTTGGATGATGTTGTCCTATTTATATGTCGTTGTATTTTAGAACTTGATACCAGCACACAAATACCTGTTTGAGAGGTCTCCATGGTCCTCAACAACGGCCTAGCTCTTGTAGCAGGTACCTCTCCAGGCTGATTGCATCCATAAGGGAGAGAGCTGCCTGCTAGCAGCCGCGTGGGCTTTTTCACCCCCCTTCCTCTTTTCTTACACACACAGAGACACACAGAACTGCTTGCTCTGTAGCCTCCCTATTGGAAGAGACTGACAGCCAATCACCAGGAAACAGCAGCAGAGAAGTGTGGGATATGAAGTCTAAACACAAGGCAAGCTGATTGACTGTTTAAGGGACTGGACCCCAGGCTGCAATGCTCAGAGTCAGGAGGATTGTGGGAGAGACTATAAAAGACAGGGAGGGACTAGGCCAAAAAGCCTTGTTGGATCCCATGAGGAGAGCAACCCCTCTGTTGCTGTGTGTGAGGGGGATTGCGGCCTACCAAGGGGCACACAGTCTGCAGCCCAGCAAAGAGGAACAGAACCTGCATGCTCCAGCAAGATGCTCTTCAGCCGCGGGGAATGTTCACGGGAGAGGCCATTTCAACAGCTCAAAGACAGGACGCCATTGCGACACGTCTGCAGCCAGGAAAGTCGATTGATCACTCTGTGGAGGACCGCTGCTTGCGTACAGGATTGGTGAGAGGGCTTTGCTTAGGAACTTTATTGCACTCCATAAGATACCACACCTGAAATCTGTGTACAGGCACCTATTATCTGGAACACATAGGGGAGTGCTACATCACAGTACCAGCTGCTTACATTCCTCCCCATCACTCTGCTATATTGAGAGACCTTTATCCATACCTCCCAACTGTTCCTGATTTGGAGGGACTGTCCCTGATTTGGAGCAATGTCCCTCTGTCCCTCATTCCTCCTCATTTGTTCCTCATTTTGGTCTGATCTATATAGATGTATATAAAATGCACTTTTTATCTATCAAAAAGTGTTTCCCAGTGCTAAACCTTTCATCTGATTTCTAAATTGCTGCATTTGTAAATTCCAAAAGCCAATATGAAGGAATAATAGTGGTAAAAAAGCACTTGTGGGTTTAACCAATCTTGTTTTTTTTGCACAATTCTCCTTTAAGGGGCGTGGCAAGGGTGTGTGTCCTATGCCTGCATACTTTTGCTGATAGGTGTCCCTCATTCCCATCTCAAAAAGTTGGGAAGTATGCTTTATCCACAGAGCTCCTACATGCCGGTGAAGAGAATAAATGCAAAGCTTTGCTCATAGTAAATTACTGAGGTGGCTCTTAAAGGGGACATGCCACGGTGTTTAAAATCACTTCTTTACATGTATTGGAAGTATTATAGGCCGGCCTGGGATTCCACTTTAGCCATAGCATTTGACACACATCAATAGTGTATTGGGGGGAGCCTATTTAATCTGTGTATATTGTTATTTACCCTTTTATTTGTTGTATAGTGTTACTGATTGTTTTTTTTTCTTGCTGTTTCAACCAAGTCCTGGCTACTTACACAGGCCTTGACTGATTAATGTTAATCCAAACTTTATTCTGCTCCAAGTAAACTTGAAGTACAGAACTGTATTGTGTATTATTATCAGGTTATTCTAATCACCATCTTGTTAGGTGTGCCAGAGGGGCTGGGACAGTTCTTTGGGGTTGAGAGGCAAAGCAACGGACTGAACCAATAAAAAGCAGCTCCTTCGGGGGGTGTTGCTACCATGCATAAACAATCACACACATTGGGTTCCCCGCCATGCAGTGGCCGTGTGCCCCTGCTATTGCCCTTAAAGATACAGATCTACCCATACGGCGATTCGTGGGAATGAACCACTTTGCCAACGTATATCGGCATGAGCCGATCGGCAAGTGGTTAAATGATTGAATGCACAAGCTCCAAGTCATGTGCTATTGCTTTACCCTTTTTATCAGATTCATAGTCATTTATGATCTTCATGTAGCACCCTAATATGCATGGCAGACCCTCCTTACTCCCACCCTCCAGCTCTGAAAGTTTCTACAAACTTCCAGACCAGGTGGAAGTGCCAGAGAAAGCTGCCAGATGAGTCATCCAGCCCCTGAGTCACTGAACCCTCACCCAGATTCAAAGCTCAGGCTTAGCTCTGAGCTAAGAATACATTTCTCTACTCTAATAACACATCTATTTACATCTAGCACACTAGAGGGTGCTACATAAAAGTGTGTAAATGCTAGGTGCGCCAAGCATTTGAGCGTTAATTCATTTCAATAGCCAGAATCAATTATTATGCTGGCCAATGAAATGATTTAACACCCAGCATTTTTTCTGCCAAAAAAATACTGCAAGGAGGAAAGGCATTTAGGAGAGCTTGGCAAACACGTTGTGTGCATGGGGCTTCACTGCTGTATAAAAAAACAGTGAAGTTCAAAAATATTGTACTGAACATACAGCAATAAGGAGTTCTACAGTAAAAGCTGGCTGTGCAGGGAGCCACGAATAATTGTGGCCATCGGCGACCTGTCATTATAGCGAAAGGCGGTTGCCGTACCTAGCTTCCATAATATAATATAATATAGTACTGTACACTATATTCTAATAGTGCCAGCACAAAGCAACTGCACGCAGATACAGAATACAAGATTTTTGAGTACTGTCACTTATACTCCTGTCTGAAGCTCGGCCCATACTTGATTTCATTGGCTCTGTCCACCTCCTGCCCAGCCAATCCTTTTTTCTGGTACAATGTTTTTATTGATATGCAAAAGAAAACCAGATGTCAAATTCCCACATGGGGGTATAAACAGGAACATAATACAGATTTTCACGCAAGAAAAAGAAAATTTGTTATAGGATTTAAACTATAAACCAATAGTGACCCTAAGGCCAGGGCCAGGGGCCAACATGAGATACCTGAGCCTGCAGACTCAGGGGCTGAGGTGGACAGGGGAGCAGACCTGTCCACGAAAATGGGGTGAACCAAACCAAACTAAGCACAGGACAAAGAAATTAACAAAACAATACAAAAAAACAAAAAAAAAAACAACGGAGAGGGGCGAGGGACAAAGCGATGGGCAAGAGGCCCAGAAATAGAAGAAAGGGGTAGGAAGGAAGAAAGTGGTAGGGAGAGAGGCAAAGAAGAGGTAGAGAAAGGAAGTTCCCCCACGCTGGGGATGGGGTCAAGGTAGAGTTGGAAATGCATAGGACCACCACGGGGCCCATGCCCTGAGAAATCTGGCACAGGAGTCAGAGAAGATACTGGTAATTTTTTCTTGGATCATAAGAGTCGTCAAGGTGCTCTTCACCTCTGAAAGTGATACTGACGGCTTTTTCAAGGCTCAGCAGCTTTTTCGAGTTCTCGATCTGTAAGATACCCTTAGGGAATTCAAATTCCCATACCCGCACAATGGATCAGAGAAAGAGAAAAATTCCTTTTAATACTGTAGCGCTACCCCTGGAGGGGCCAGTGCATTGAACTGGTTCTTCCTCAACAGTGAAGAGGTCACCCATCCACTCAGACAATTACCAGTTTAGGGGATGTCTTTTTAGTATTTATTGCTTGTAGAAACTTGCAACAGAAGAGGGAAGTCGGGTATGGGATCCAAAATGCTTCAGCACAATTAGCAGAGGAAACTTCTCTCTTAGTAAAATCAGCACAGTCTGGGGACCATGAAATAGTATTTAACACAGATAATAGCAGACTGAATCAGTCTGTGTCCTTACCGCTGGGGACCACAAGGCAATTTGAAGCACAGGTGAAGGTAGACTGGAACAGTCCAATCCTTTATGGTTGGGGGCTATGAAGTTAGTTGCAGCACAGGAAAAAAGACTCTACTCACAAATCCTGGAACAGGATTAGTTCATAGGTTCAGTCCCTTGAAGAGCAGTCCAACACCCATTCTAGAAGCACTCCTAAGGCAGCAGCCCCCTGAAGCTCACAGATCCAATCCCTCATGGTATAAAGACCAGTCTACACAGGCATCAGCCTATTTACCCCCTCCCTGACCACCAAAATATTCAGGCTGGACATCTGGATTTTCCCACCCTAAGCTCTTGAAGATTCTCATAGAGGTGGGGGGAAACAAAGTCTGAGCCTGTGTAGTCATAAGGGTACCCAGGCAATCAATCATTGCTTCTCTGATTACAGAACAAGACACAAATTTAATTTACCTAGCATCCCAACTAGGAGGGCATTACAATACATTAGAATTAGAATTAGCATACATTAGAAGAGAATGAGGAGAGTGACATGTGATATATTTGATTTATATTGCTCAGAGATGAGTGTTAAAGTGGTATTAAAGGTTCGGCTTTTATTAAAAAAAAAAAAACAAACAAACATGTTATACTTACCTGCTCTGTGCAGTGCTATTGCACAGAGCAGCCCTGATCCTTTTCTACTTGGGTCCCCCACTGGAGCTCCTTGCTCCTTCCTTTTGTCCAGTGCACCCAATAGCAAGCCTCTTGCTACGGGGGTATTGGTGCTTGCTTGCTCCTGAGCCCTACTCAATGCGTCCATAAGACACATAGAGCTCCTGCTGCTGTCTCAGCCAATGAGAAAAGGGATTCCCGAGACAGCTGAGGCTCTTTTGCACATAGCTGGATTGAGAGGGAAGTCAGGTATTAGGTGGGGCTGTGGGGAGAGCAGCACACAGAAGGGTTTAAACCTTCATGAGTAGCATGCATGAAGGTAAAAAACTTTCAACTTTTACAACCACTTTAAGGCTATTAAAATTAAATCCATCAAAAAGACATTGCATTGAAAAAGCATTATAACACACATATTCATTAACGTGTATCTCAAGTACGCCTTTTTGTTCCTGTCTGTGATATCCCCCGACTTCAAATCAATCAAACTACGGAGGGTCCTAGCCTTTCCCTTGTTTAAACAAAACTGAAAAAAAGTGTTGGCTAGAGATACAGTGTAAGACATCATGTGCTTTCCACTGCTTTCTTTAATAAGGCCCTTTGGTCCTGCAAACTAAAACATGATCTATAACTATATCTTCAGCTGACTGCCTGTTCTAACTGTGCAAATTATATTGATTAGTCCAAACATAAATCTGCTCTCTATGCAAAAGTTCAGAAACTAGTAAAAAAATTAATTGTAAAACCGAGTTCTTTGTCACCATAGCAGATAAAGACACTTGAAATATGGATTTTTTTCTGTCTTCTTTTTTCCCTGAGTGTGCTTATTAACAAAGCAGACAGTATGAACAGTCATAATTAGACAGAAATATCCTCAAGAGGTTTCCACAATGTTCACCTCAGTCAATATGTGAATAGTACAAATTTATATATAGTAAAATTGGAAACATAAGGTCAAATTAAATGATTTTATTAGAGATGAAAGACTCATTTATTATTAAATTATTACAAAAACCAAGCTATGCTTGCCATTGCACACAGTACCTAAATGGTATAGGTTACTGCCTAATAACATTTACAGAATGTGTGCACTTGTTATACACCTAACCTATTTTATTGTCACCGCTATAACTTTCAAGGAGGACCAGTAACCCCGACCCACCCTCCTCCATGTATCCCAGGCTTACATGCCTTTCCTGGTTGCCTAGGGCATCCTTGAGATATTATGGTAAGCAATGGGAGATTAGTGAACATCTGTTCTCTGATCTCCACTTTTTAGTATGAACCCGGAAACACTTAGCTTTGAGACTTTCTGGGTTTAGAGCTGTCAACCTTGGTGTTTCTGGTCAGGGAAGAAGCAAAACTGAGGATAATCTGTGCTCAGGTGGCTTTAGCGGTGTACAGGGGTATTATTAGGGGTCCAATAGACCTCGATGTCATCTTAAGGGCTCATGGGCCATTTCTAACATTTTAGGAGGGGGGAGCTCTTGGACAGGTAACCCTCTCCACTTCATTGAGAGATGAATGCCTAAATAATGTGTATTACTTTGGCCAGCCCCTCCTTAGTTACACTATTGGCAGCCCACTGGACAGGTAAGAAATGTCATAATACAAAGATATAAATACACATTGTACACATTTGAGCACATTTGGAAATTCTGCTATTACCTATCAAAATAATAATAGGCAGGGCTTTTTTTCAGTTCTCTATAATACCTCCTCCACCGGCTGTATGCTGGCGCCTGCACCTAGAGCACCTTCCCCACACCTGATGATAGGTGCTCCGGATCCAGATGCTGCAACTGTAAGGAGTTTTAATCTAGTTCTTCCAGGGGTATCTTCTGTCCCCCCTGCTGCCTGTCAGATCAGTGTAGCACGGAGCCCAGTGAAGCGCTGTGAAAGTCCTCCTCGGCTCTGTGTACACTGATGATCTGACAGGCAGGGGTGGGCTGGGCCGGGGGCAAGGTGGCAATTTCTCCCCAGGTTGCTCCAACTTAAGATTAAAGCGGCCGGCGGCCGCCCGCTGCCCACTGATATTTTTTTGTTCTTAGAGGAAGTTGGCGGCCGCATCTGCCGATTCCCTGGTCTGTAGATTTGGCCGCCGCTTCCCACAGCCACTGAGGTGTCTGAGCAGTGCCGAAGTGATCTCCAGCCTTGTGTGCTGCGCTGGAGTTTGGGATCCGGGATGTGTCTGACAAGGGGAAATCCCACCCACTGCCCCACCATGCAGTGTGACTTGCCGCCCAGACTCTAGAAAGGGGTGGCCAGGAGCCGAGGACACCATTGTAAGGGGAGAGTGGGGAGGAGTGTATGGGGGGTGAAAGGCTGTGCAGTCTCCTCATGCTGTGTTTGGAGGACTTTTGGCAGCCCGCTCTGCTGGGAGTTGTAGTGCCCTCTGTGGGGGGCTGAGATATGGCAGCCTTCTATGCTGATATGGCAGCCTATCCTATCCTCAGTCCCCCACAGAGGGCACTACAAGTCCCAGCAGAGTGGGCTGCCATTCTTCAGTCCCCTGTAGTCTAGAGCTGCACTACAAGTCTCAGCATATCGGGCTGCTCTTACAGGACAGGAGAAGGAGCTGGGAGGGGGATTTGTACTGGAAGGGGAGAGAAGGAGACACAGGTTTGAGATGGGGGAGAATTTTTGCTGAGAGGGGGAATTTTTTTGCTGGGAGGGGGAGATGGGAGAGGATTTGTGATGAGAGGGGGATTTATGTTGGGAGGGGGAGATGGGGGAGGATTTGTGCTGGGAGGGAGAGATGGGGAAGGATTTGTACTGGGAAGGAGAGATGGGGGAGGATTTGTGCTGGGAAAGAAGGCGGAGGCAAGGGTTTGTGCTGAGAAGGGGGATTTGTACTGGGAGGGATTATATTAAGGTGAGGATTTGTGCTGCTAGGGGGAGATGGAGGGGGTGGGGGTCTGTGCTGAGAGGGGGGATTGTTGGTAAGAGAATTTGTGGATTTATGTTGTAGGGGGGATGTGGGGAGTGAGGATTTGTGCTGAGGGGGGGGGGGGGGGATTTGTGCTAGAAGGGGCATATGGGGGTGAGGAGTTTGCCATGTTTGCCCTGGGCACTGGATGATCTTGTCCCGGCATTGGCGCACTCTACAAATTGCGAGGGCAGAACTGTGAAGAGAGCCAGGTGACGAAGTGAGGACTGGATTGGAAGTTGCTCCAGCCTGTACTTACGCGGTGGCGACTATGACAGCCAGGAACGGCAGACTCGTGAGTACCTGGTGGCCCTGCTGAGTGGAGTGACACACACATGTTTCTTTGGTAAGATAGCCCCCTCAGCTAGCTCAGGTGTAAAGAGTGGCAGTGGGAGTACCTGGGTCCTGGTCCTGATGATTGGAGTCACTCAGCAGGGTCAGGACCCAGGAACTCCCTATTTAACATTACCACATTCTGAACTATGTAAATCATCACAGACTCTATTTAACCACACCCCTTTAAACCACGCACAATATTTAGCGCAGCTTAAACCACGTCCACTTTTTGTCATGGCGCAGCTTCTCCTTTCACACTGCATAGGGGGGCCCACTTTGGATCTCGCACACGGGCCCACTGATTTCATGATACACCCATGGTTGTAGTCCACATGCGCTCATACACGGTGGGTGGAGAACTGAGAGCAGCGCAACACAGCCAGGAAGCTACAACTCCCAGAACTTGGAGGCAGGCAGAGGCAGCAGGGAATGCAAGGGAGTCGGGACCCATGTGACTGGCTCGGGCTGCAAGTTTAATTGACCCTCAGGACATGAGCATCACACCTCCAGGACCAGAGGAGGCCATGCAAGGACCTGCTGAGCTGCACTGGCATGGGCAGCTGCCATCGCTGAGGTGAGAGACCCTGACACCCGCAGCTGAACCCCACATCCCATCTACCCCCCCCCATATGCCCTATTTACCCTGCCCCAGGCCAATACCCACCCAGTAACCTCAAAAAAGCCCTTAACACTGTGGGTCCTGCTGGGAGCTGGCCATGGTCAGCTCCCAGCAGTACCCACAGGCAAGCAGTCAGTAGGACCCACGGGCCAGTGGCCAGTAGGACCCACAGGTCAGTGGCGCATTGATGGGCACTGGTGATGGTGAGCTGATAGGTAGTTCAATGGGCCACTTGACTGGACTTGCCCCCCAGGCCTAAGGGTGCTTGCCCTCCCCTGTTGGCAGGTGACGCTGCACAGAGGAGACTGCACAGCAGGCTGAGGGGGGCGGGGGAGAGCCTGTTCTACCTTATAGAATGGAACCGACTGCACTGTTCTAATCCTGTGAAGAAAAACTGAGCTGTAAGATTTGAAGAGGTGAGAGCTGTGAAGGGAAAGGGGGGAGAAAGGGGGGGTGGCTGTGCAGATGTTAATGTTGTTCTGCAGAGGTCAGAGCTGGGGATGGGGGTTATTTGTGCACAGTAAAAGCTGTGTGGGGAGCTGGGGGTGCAGAGGTGAAATATTGGAGGTTGAGAGCTATGGATTAAGGGGAGCTGTAGCCAGGGGTGCAGAAGTGAAATGTGGAGGGACAGATAGATAATTTGTGGATGGGGGTGCAGAGGTAACATGTTGACAGAGGGGACAAAAGTGAGTTGTGGATGGGGGAGAGCGCACGGCCACACGCTAAGGTAAACTGTGGAACATGGGGAAGAGAAGGGGGTTTGAGCTGTGGGGTGGGAGGGGGGAAGGTGACCTGTGAATGGGGGAGAGGGTGACCCGTGAATGGGGGAGGGAGAGGGTGACCTGTATATAGGGAGGGAGAGGGTGACCTGTGTTTTGGGGAGGGAGAGGGTGAACTGTGTATAGGGAGGGAGAGGGTGACCTGTGTATAGGGAGGGAGAAGGTGAACTGTAGGGAGAGGGTGAACTGTGTATAGGGAGGGAGAGGGTGACCTGTGTATAGGGAGGGAGAGGGTGACCTGTGTATAGGGAGGGAGAGGGTGAACTGTAGGGAGAGGGTGAACTGTGTATAGGGAGGGAGAGGGTGACCTGTGTATAGGGAGGGAGAGGGTGAACTGTAGGGAGAGGGTGACCTGTTTATAGGGAGGGAGAGGGTGAACTGTAGAGAGAGGGTGAACTGTGTATAGGGAGGGAGAGGGTGAACTGTAGGAAGAGGGTGAACTGTGTATAGGGAGGGAGAGGGTGACCTGTGTATAGGGAGGGAGAGGGTGAACTGTCTATAGATAGGGAGAGGGTGACCTGTGTATAGGGGAGAGAGAGGGTGACCTGTGTTTTGGGGATCGAGAGGGTGACCTGTATTTTGGGGAGGGAGAGGGTGACCTGTGTTTTGGGGTGGGAGAGGGTGAACTGTGTATAGGGAGGGAGAGGGTGAACTGTGTATAGGGAGGGAGAGGGTGACCTGTGTATAGGGAGGGAGAGGGTGACCTGTGTATAGGGAGGGAGAGGGTGATCTGTGTTTTGGGGAGGGAGAGGGTGAATTGTGTATAGGGAGGGAGAGGGTGACCTGTGTTTTGGGGAGGGAGAGGGTGAACTGTGTATAGGGAGGGAGAGGGTGACCTGTGAATGAAGGAGGGAGAGGGTGACCTGTGTACAGGGGGGGAGAGGGTGACCTGTGTACAGGGGGGGAGAGGGTGACCTGTGAATGGGGGAGAGGAAGACCTTTGGACAGGGGGGGAAGAGAAGGTGACCTGTACACAAGGGGGAGAGGGTGAGCTGTAGATGTGGTCAGATAAATCTGACCACAAAAGAGATGGGTATAGTGTGTATGGGTTTGGCAAAGTCAGCAGATAGATGATTGAGGATAGATAGAGAATTGTTATCAGTTGACTTAGCAGTTAGGGGGAGGGAGGGTTCCAAATGATTTGGGGACCCAAAAAAAAAAAAGCCTCTGGCACTCTGCCTGAATTTAAAGCACAAATCACATTTTAAAACATTTTAGGGGGTGTTTGGGGTAAAGAACTACTATGGCGCTGATAAAATACATTGTTAAGTGACTACATGAGGTGAATATAGGGCCAGGAGACCATGCTGGGGATGTAAGTGAAGGCAAATATGTATGAAGGACAAAAAAAAAATTACAGAAAAATCCAGCATGAATGAGGACAAAGGGGACATTCACAGCATATTACAATCATGGTAATTAGGGAATGAGGAAAGAAATACAATATATTATCAAACTTTAAATACAATAAAATGTGATGTTAAAGGATAAAAATCTTACCTTCATATACTCCTTCTGCAGGACCTGGATGATGGCAGAACAGGTCTCTGGGATAATGATCCCCAGAGCCTGGGGGGAGATGCCTGTCGAGAACTTCAAGTCCTGCAGGCTTCTCCCCGTCTCCATGTACCGCAGGGTGGCCACTAGCCTCTGCTCCGGAGTGATGACTTGCCTCATGCAGGTATCCTGACTGCTAATATAAGGGGTCAGCAAAGCCAACAAACGGTGAAAAAGGGGGTCCGTCATCCTGAGAAAGATCCTGAAATCATCAGGATTATTCTCATGGATCTCACGGAGCAAAGGCATGTGACAGAACTGGTCACGCTGAAGCAACCAATTCTTGGTCCATGAACTCCTCCCCACCCTGTTCCATGGACTGGACTTGTGTCAAGGTCAGGACCCCAACACCAAGCCCCCGCACAGCACGAACTCTACGAGGAGTACGTATACACAACATGGCTAGAAAACGGTTGGCTGCTCAGAACGAAGTAACAGAACGCGCTGAAGAACAGCAAGGCCTGTGAAGAGCGACCTGAAAATCAGTAACGAACGAACAAGAACACAATGATAAATCAATGCGAACTCACTGCACGCACTGAAGAGCAGATACAAACCCACAAGCACAAACTGAACAGCAGAAAACGATCTGAAAGCCACGAGTCTGAAAAAGCGCAAATCGTCTCTCACCAAACTTTTACTAACACGAGATTAGCAAAAGGAGCCCAAAGGGTGCCGTGCTTGGTTAGGACCTTCCTTTTTCTAGTCTTGTCGTACGTGGTGTACGTGACCGCGTTCATGGCGATCGGAAATTTCGACAACTTTGTGCGACCGTGTGTATGCAAAACAAGTTTGAGCCAACATCCATTGGAAAAATCCATGGATTTTGTTGTCGGAATGTCCGATCGTGTGTACGGGACATAAATCTGTTGAAGAAAAAAATTTTAAAAAAATAAAGATTTACTCCTTCAGTGCTTGCCCTAGCTTAGTGAATGTTGGCATCCTTGTTAGTGACATTGTAGGTGCCAGTGTTAGTGGCATTAAGTGGCAGTGTTTCATTTTGTGTCAGTGTGTCAGTTACTGATAGTGTCAGTTAGTGACAGTGTAAATATCAGTTAGTGTCAGGTAGTGTCTGTGCAAGTGTCAGTTAGTGGCAGTGTGCTGGTTAGTGTCAGTGCAAGTAGCAGCTAGTGGCAGTGTTAGGGTCAGTGTGTTTTAGGTAAGAAAAAAAAAGGTTTTATACTTCGTGCCAGTGTAATTGTGTTTAGGTAAAAACCAAAAAACTAAATATGGACTATTGTTTTTTTGGCACTACTACAGGTTCAAAGAAGAAATCAGACATACACTATATTAGCAAAAGTATTGTGACGCCTGCCTTTACACACACATTAACTTTAATGGCATCCCAGCCTTAGTCCGTAGGGTTCAAACATTGAGTTAGCCCACCCTTTGCAGCTATACCAGCTTCAACTCTTCTGGGAAGGCTGTCCACAAGGTTTAGGAGTGTGTTCTATGGGAATGTTTGACCATTCTTCCAGAAGCATATTTGTGAGGTCAAGCACTGATGTTGTATAAGAAGACCTGGCTCGCAGGCTCCGCTCTAATTTATCCCAAAGGTGTTCTATGGGGTTGAGGTCAGGACTCTGCGCAGGCCAGTCAAGTTCCTCCACCTAAACTCGCTCTTCCATGTCTTTATGAACCTTGCTGTGTGCACTGATCCAAATCATTTTATGGAGGGGGGATTGTGGTGTGGGCTGTTTTTCAGGGGTTGGGCTTGGCCCCTTAGTTCCAATGAAGGGAACTCTTAAGGCATCAGCATACTAAGACATTTTAGACAATTTCATGCTCCCAGTTTAGGGATGGCCCCTTCCTGGTCCAACATGACTGCACACCAGTGCACAAACAAGGTCCATATAGACATGGATGAATGAGTTTGGGGTGAAGGAACTTGACTGGTCTGCACAGAATCCTGACCTCAACCCAATAGAACACCTTTGGGATGAATTAGAGTGGAGACTGCGAGCCAGGCCCTCTCACCCACATCAGTACCTGACCTCACAAATGTGCTTCTGGAAGAATGGTCAAACATTCCCATAGACACACTCCTAAATCTTGTGGACAACCTACCCAGAAGAGTTGAAGCTGTTATAGCTGCAAAGGGTGGGCCAACTCAATATAGTGAAAAAATTTTTTCACTATTTTGGGCCAGTTTGAAACTTCCATAATAAAAAAAATCAGGAAATATCCATTGATATTTCCCTTCAAATGACAGCCCAAACTGTCCTGAAAAAAACCAAGGTATACTCCACCTGGATACATTAAGTAGTTGCAATGACATGTACAGTTATACTAACACATGTCAAAGTTGCAAAATTGGGCAGGTTCGTTTTGACCTTGGTCATGAAGGGGTTAAAAAACGATAAATTCACATTTTTTAAAATTATATAATAAGGTTGCATTTGTTTATTTATTTTTTTGCAAAAGGTGGACTATGCCTTAAGTAAAAAAAATAATAATAATAAAGTTGATTAGAAAAATTAAAGTTTGATAAAAATAAATACAAAAATGCCCCTCAAAAATTGTAACCCCCTTCCCTCCACACCCATGTATATGCACAAACAAAATCAAGCACACACATCAGGTGTGCGCACAAATATGATGACAGTTGTGCAATACATTTTAGGTATTGCTGTGCATGGTGAAGTGGGAGCAATAGTTCTAAAGTCATCATTCATAAACAACTCTAAACTGATGAGCTGGAATGCATCTATGCTAGGCATAGATGCATACAGGGGCGTAACTAGAAATCACAGGGCCCATAGCAAAATGTTGTATGAACCCCCCGCAAACAGCCCCCCAGGCGCAAAATGGGCGTGGTTTAAGCGTAATATTGGGCGTGACTTAAATGGGCGTGACTCAAAAGGGGTGTGGTTAGAGTCTGAGATGAACGAGGGATGGAGGGAGAAACAAAGGAAGAAAGAGAGAGAGGAAGGAAAAAAGAGGAATGGAAGGACAGCAGGCCCAGATCCTACACCACAATAGAAATATGTGTATTCCAGAAAGTTTAACAATAAGCAGATAAAGATACTCCAAACATTTGGTGTTAGCGCTTCAATCGTCCCGGCACCATGGTTATTATGGTGTCAGGGTGATTGAAGCGCATTATTTCTATTATTACATTGTAATATAAAATGAAATAGTTCAACTCACCATAATGCAGAATCAGAATCAGTGGGAGCTCTGAGCGTGTCACTTGCCACGTCGCCTGCCACCAGATGCCATCAGGTGTCCCCAGCGGAGTTCTTCCTTACATCTCAGGTGTCCCCAGCAGAGTGCTTCCTTACATCTCAGGCGTCCCCAGTGGAGTGCTTCCTTACATCTCTGGTGTCCCCAGCGGAGTTTTCCTTACATCTCAGGTGTCACTGTCCCCAGCCAGCGGAGTGCTTCCTTACATCTCAGGTTCCCCAGCCAGCGGAGTGCTTCCTTACATCTCAGTTGTCCCCAGCCAGCAGAGTGTTTCCTTACATCTCAGGTGTCCCCAACGGAGTGCTTCCTTACCTCTCAGGTGTCCCCAGCGGAGTGTTTCCTTACATCTCAGGTGTCCCCAGCCAGCGGAGTTCTTCTTTACATCTCAGGTGTCTCCAGCGGAGTGTTTACTTACATCTCAGGTGTCCCCAGCGGAGTGTTTACTTACATCTCAGGTGTCCCCAGCGGAGTGCTTCCTTACATCTCAGGTGTCCCCAGCGGAGTGCTTCCTTACATCTCAGGTGTTCCCAGCCAGCGGAGTGTTTCCTTACATCTCAGGTGTCCCCAGCGGAGAGCCTCCTTACATCTCAGGTGTCCCCAGCAGAGTGCTTCCTTACATCTCAGGTGTCCCTAGTCAGCGGAGTGCTTACTTACATCTCAGGTGTCCCCAGCGGAGTGTTTACTTACATCTCAGGTGTACCCAGCGGAGTGTTTCCTTACATCTCAGGTGTCCCCAGCGGAGTGTTTCCTTACATCTCAGGTGTCCCCAGCGGAGTGCCTCCTTATATCTCAGGTGTCCCCAGCCAGTGGAGTGCTTCCTTACATCTCAGGTGTCCCCAGCCAGTGGAGTGCTTCCTTACATCTCAGGTGTCCCCAGCAGAGTGTTTACTTACATCTCAGGTGTCCCCAGCGGAGTGTTTCCTCACATCTCAGGTGTCCCCAATGGAGTGTTTCCTTACATCTCAGGTGTCCCCAGCGGAGTGCTTCCTTACATCTCAGGTGTCTCCAGCCAGCTAAATAAAATATAAATCTGCGCGTGTATGACAATAAGCAGCTGGACACCAGGGTCAATCAATCAAATCCCTTAAATCAAAATATAAAAGATGGTGCAGCGCTAAATGAACTAAACATCAAGGGATGCTATATACAGTTAAATGAGAGGATACCCATACAACATAAGATAAAGCGTTTTTAAGCTATATATCAAAGTCCAGAAAAGTCCATGAAAATCCAAAAACAATCCAAAAAAATCTTAAGAAATTCCACCAAGTGAAAGTGATATCATGCTGGTTTAGGTGACTGATGTGCCCTTCACCGATATCTGAAATAGCCTCTCACCTGGCGACCAGGACCCTTTAATTACAGAGGGTCGTGTAAGCCTTCCCTTACGGGTCATGTAAATGGATGGTATTCAGAATCAGGGACCAAGAGCTCCGTCACACACCGGGTGGGATAATTCAGGATGTTCCAATGGTGTCCGCTTTCTTTGCGTATCCCCGTAGCTGAACACTCCCGTTACTCCAGCCAGCGGAGTGCTTCCTTACATCTTAGGTGTCCCCAGCGGAGTGCTCCCTTACATCTCAGGTGTCCCCAGCGGAGTGCCTCCTTACATCTCAGGTGTCTCCAGCCAGCGGAGTGCTTCCTTACATCTTAGGTGTCCCCAGCCAGCGGAGTGCTTCCTTACATCTCAGGTGTCCCCAGCCAGCGTAGTGCTTTCTTACATCTCAGGTGTCCCCCCCATTGGAGCCCTTATATATCCCAGCTGGCCGGTGTCCTGCTGAAAAAGCTCCCCCGGCGGATAATGCCCCCTGTACTGTGCAGACACAGCGCTTGCGCGGTACGAACCACAACGGAGCCGCCAAAAATAGCCAAAGAGGAACAGCTGTACATGTCTTTGCGGGGCGTGTTTAAACAAATGAAGGGTGGGTTTAAACACCGGCTACAATAGAAATTGAGCTGCGGCTCCGCCCACCCCTTTCCACAACAGGTCACAGATGACTGACAGATAGACCGGGGGCGGGAGGTGGGACGTTATCTCTGCCGGCTGCGGACCTCTAGCGGCGGTCGGACAAAAATCGTCAAAAAAGGGGATATCTATTGGCAACTATGACCAAGCCCCACTCAGCTGCGGGCCCCATAATGCCCGCTGGGTTGCTATGGCTGTAGTTCCGCCACTTATTGCATATCTATCTCAGTGTAGTCAGTTTTCTTCTTTGCATTCTGCTTTTGAGCAAAGCCTGCCCGTACTCCAGTGGCCAGAATTGTGTTGACACGCTCTCCTGCACAGCTCTTCACTGTGAAGATCAGTACTGCTGTTTTTCTGCCTCCTGCTGACATACAATCTTTGCAGTCTACGCCCACACTTCTCTGAGCTCATTATGCAGTTGAGAACAGAGGTCATGTGAACACTTATTAAAAAAGATTAAAAAAAAGGTATTTTTATTTTTTTATGTATTTACAAATGTTTTGCCTTTCTTTTCTATTTTAAACTGAGTGGGTTGATTTAAAAGGTGAGGGTTCACATATACTTTAGGCCTACACTGGTGCAGTCACAGGCTGGGGAAGGGACAAAACTGATCAAGTCTGCTGCCAGGCAGTTTGTGCTGCGTGGTAGAAATCTGAAAATCTCAACACCGAATGGACGGGTAAACAGATCCCATATAGACATTTCAACTGCGTATTTATCTGATTGCCTTTAGTTTAGTTTTGAGCTACTGTCAGGAAAGGGTCCGTCCACTGGTAAGATATACCATTTGGCGTGCAGTACTGGGGTCCACCAGCAGGTGTCTCCTGACAGTTTGGAACTGTCAGGGGAATCTTTCCCTGCTGGTGTTATTTCATCTTTTGGCCGCAGTACTGACTTCCACCAGCGGATGGATCCTGGCAGTATGGAGCAAACAACACTCCCTGCGCTCAGGTGTTACATGAAGACAATTATTGTCAGTCCCATAAATACCCGGCAAGCCCTCACATGCTTGCCTTGGTATCTCTCTCCTTGAGCCCTGATCTTGTTTGCCTGTTTACCGATCCTGAGCCTGCATCTGACCTTGTTCCCGAGCTTATCCTGACCCGGTCCCATCTGTGTTCCTGTACCCTTCAGCCCGATCCATCCCCTCTCTGTCCTGTTGGTTACAATAGCAAAAGAGAAAAAAAAGAAAAAAAAAAAGAAAAAAAAGAAAAAAAAAGAAAAAAAAGTAACTCCTGCGCACAGGTGGATCACCAAATGTAGTACATGAACACAGGCCTTGCTGCCCTCAAGGATGGGGATCCTAGTAGAAACCAAAACAAAAAGAAGACAAGGGCGCACCAGCCTTGAGCATTAACTTTTAAAACATTTATTAAATAAAAATAGTAAAAGAAGTGACTCACAAGTGTTTGGTGGAGGAGGCACAACATTAAATCGCACCAGTAGACAGTCTGCGATTTGGGATGAGCGAGACCTTCCAGGGGTCGTGGAGGGACGCACAGACGTTGCAATCCGCTAACGCGTTTCGAGGGGAGAGTCCCCTCTTCCTCAGAGCTATGCAGTGCATAGCCGATAATCTTTGGCAAGTGTATAGTGGGGGATTTTAAACTGACCACCAATGTGAGGGGGGATTTGCACTAACCACCATGTAATGGGGGATTTTACACCACCCACCAATATAAAGAGGGATTTCTACACTGACACAATGTAAAATGAGCATTTACTCCAACCACCAGTGTAAGGGGAAATATATAATGACCTCCAAGTAAGAGGAAATTTACACTGACAACTATTGTACTGACCACCAATATAAGGTGACACTTCTACACTGACCACCAATGTTAGGGAGGATTTACAATGACCACCAATGTTAGGGGGGATTTACACTGACCCCCAGTGTAAGGGCAATTCTGCACTCACCATCAATGTAAAGGGAAATTTGGGCTGATCACCAATGTAATGAAGCATATTAAAGCGCTACGTAAACTGTTGGCGCTTTATAAATC
The DNA here is from genome assembly GCA_037952925.1 of Lithobates clamitans. Lineage (NCBI taxonomy): Eukaryota > Metazoa > Chordata > Amphibia > Anura > Ranidae > Lithobates > Lithobates clamitans. The sequence continues at coordinate 14,844,101 of JBBGZY010000251.1, read as the reverse complement.
CTGTATAATAATTTACGCTGACAACCAAAGTAATGGGGGATTAACAATTAATAAAGGGGGATTTCTACACTGGCCATCAATGTAAGGGGGAATTTGCACTCACCACCAAATTTAAAGGGGGCTTCTACATGGACCACCAATGTAAGGGAGGATTCTAAACTGACCACAAATGCAAGTTTTGATTTTCTTTACCGATTAACAATATAAAGAGGAGTTTCTACACTGGCCACCAATGTAATGGGGATTTACACTGACCATTAATGTAATGGGGATTTACACTGACCACTAATGTAATGGAGATTTACACTGACCACTAATCTGATGAGGATTTACACTGACCACCAATGTAATGGGGATTTACACTGACCACCAATGTAACAGGGATTTACACTGACCACCAATGTAATGGTAATTTACACTGACCACCAATGTAACAGGGATTTACATTGACCACCAATGTAATAGGGATTTACACTGACCACCAATGTAATGGGGATTTGAACTGGCCACTAATGTAATAGGAGCATTCCCAGTAACCACCAATGTAAGGACGGAGGGATTTACACCGACCACCAATGTAAGGGGGGCCTTCACACCGGCCACTAGTATGATTGAAGGGATTGTACAACAAGCTTAAATGTAATGAGAAGATTTACACTGACCACCAATGTAACTGAGACATTTAGCCTGTATTCACATTTGCATGTATCAGGAATGCATGCAAAATTGCTTTCCTTACACCACAGAAATGTGCTGCCTTTTAGCAGATACACAGCAGTGTCATTAATTGTAATTGACGCCTGAGATGTGCGTATTCACATGCACCAAAATTCATGGTGCTGTGGCACCATGTTATTTTAAAAAAAGGGGTTCCACCTCCAATTTGCTTACCCTTGCAGAACAGGCTGATAGGCTTAATGAGCGTAGTTGTATGCAGGACTTTCAAGCATGCCCTTTTACGTCATCAATGGGCAGCATTCAGCAGAAATGATAGTGAATACAACCTCGGGGGGGGGGGGCATGATATTATACATATGAATGCCGCCTCTATTTACATATCAATGCTGTCGATCCGCCACCATTTACATAACAATGCAGGTTATTTACATGTAAACACAGGGTCTGCAGGTGAGTCATCTGTACACCGCAATAGGGCAGAGCTGGGCAGCAATAGTAACAGAACGTCACACTCATATATCGGGACACAGCACATGACTAAAACTTCAAAAGACAAGGGAATTTAAACTGGGATAATTGGTAAGTATGAGACAGCTTTGGGCCCCACAGCAATGATGGGGCCCAGGGCAGCTGCCCCTTTTGCCCTGCCTTTAAAAATGGCCCTGACTCCGCCCATCCTGCCTTCACCATCCACTGCCCTACTGACACTGTCCTCTGCTCTACTGACGCCATCCATTATTCTACTGACACCATCTTCTGCCCCACTGACAAAGTCCACTTCCCTACTGACTCCGTACACTGCTCTACTGACTGACACCATCCTCTACCAAGTGCTATCAATGCATGTATGCAAAAGTAATGATGACGAAATGCGTAGGGTGGAGCATCTAGAACCTAGCGTCTGTGCATGATTTCCAGTTTTGGGTCATGGAACGCGAATTGTTCCCAGGTTCCTGTGTTTTTTTAAAGGCTTATATGCATTTGAATCAATGTGAGTATGTTTCCACTATTTGTAATAATAAATGTAATTTAAAACGGAATCACATTATCGAGATGTCTCTTTTCTATATGTGGGAGATGCGGAGGGAGATCTAAAGAAGGAAGATACACCTTATACCGCAAGCACGGAAAGATATAACTGACACAGCAGATAAAGATCTGATGATTTCTGCACTGTGGCAGATACTGGGAAAGCGAGATACCCCTGTGTGAGGTGAGTGGTTCAGGTGAGTGCAACACCTATAGGCGATCTATAAGGAGCACAGATTTGAAGAGCACCTGTCACTTTTTTCATTTTAAAATTTAAAATTTTTATATATTTAACTTTTTTTATTTTGAAATGAATTATGGACTATTTATGATCACAGCAGATATATATATAATATATATTTATTTTTTTTGCATGAAAATAATGTTGTGATATATAAGTATCACTAAGGCACGGTTTTGAAGAGCACCTGTCACTTTAGTCGTTTTTTTATTACAACACACTCATTTACTCTTGCATACGTGCATTGATAGCACTTGCACACACTAGGATTTGCACTAAGCGTTTGACACTTTAAACTCTGATTTTTATTTTTTGTAGTGGGAGTGTAATATAGGGATACACAGAGTGTCACACAGGGGCATGCAATTATTGTACCCTAGAACAGCGCAACACCTACTTTTTCTTATTTAACACTTGCACTTACATTCCAATTAGGTGGTTGTACCGGTAGGGACAGCAGTTCATTTTTCATCCCATTCATTGCCATAAGCACAGGGCCACCAATATATTTTACATTCACCATCCTCTACCAACCAACCTCTGGACCTATTGACATTGTCCAGACACCATCCACTGCCCTACCGACATTGTCCACACATCATCCACTGCCCTACTGACTCTGCCCACTGCTCTACTGATTGACACTTTTTAGGTATTGTTAATTAAGTTTATATTTTTACAGTTAAAATTTTTACTAGCTGCCATAACCCCGCTATCCACTTCTTCAGCGGGCGGTTCGCTTTCAGATAAAAGTGGTCTCAGCAGTGGATTCACCGTGAGATCACTTTTATCGGTGGCGGGAGAGGGTCCCCCCGCTGCGCTCTGTTGCCCTCCGCCCCTTACCGGAGTCGCTGGCAGCGGCGGAGGCGATCGGATCCTGTACACTGCTTGGCTGGCTGCCGAGTGAGGGGAAGGTGGCCCCTACCCGGCTCCATACTGTTGCAGGGTGGAAGCGACTTCAAAACGTCACTTCCGCCCATAGCTTTTAAAGGGACATTTTTTTTATTTATTTTTTACCCCAGATCTCATATTTAAGAGGTCCTGCCACGCTTTTTTTCTATTACAAGGGATGTTTACATTCCTTGTAATAGGAATAAAAGTAACACATTTTTTTTAAAAAGAACAGTGTAAAAACTAAAACCAAAAAGTAAAATAAATAAGAAAAAAAATAAAAACATTTTTAAAGCGCCTCGTTCCACGGAGCTCTCGTGCAGAAGTGAACACATACATGAGTAGCGCTCACATATAAAAACAGTGGTCAAACCACACATATGAGATATCACCGTGATTGTTAGATTGAGAGAAATATTTCTAGCCCTAGACCTCCTCTGTAACTCAAAACATGCAACCTGTAGAATTTTTTAAAGGTCACCTATGGAGGTTTATAAGGGTAAAAGTTTGTCGCCATTCCACGAGCGGGCGCAATTTTGATGCGTGACATGTTGGGTATCAACTTACTCGGCGTAACATCATCTTTCACAACAAAAACAAAATATTGGGTTAACTTTACTGTTGTCTTATTTTTAAGTTCAAAAAAGTGTATTTTTTCCAAAAAAAGTGCACTTGTAAGACAGCGGCGCAAATACGGTGTGACAGAAAGTATTGCAACGACCGCCATTTTATTCTCTAGGGTGTTAGAACAAAATATATAATGTTTGGGGGTTCTAAGTAATTTTCTAGCAAAAAAAATGATTTTAACTTGAAAACAACAAGTTTGAAAAATAGGCCTGGTCTTTAGGTGGTTAAATAGGCCTTGCTAGTTAATTCCTTTAACTGCTTTTGGACCACCCACTGCATATTTACTGTGGCAGGGCAGCCGGGCTGTTCAAAATCACGTACCTGTAAATGATTTTGTGCACGCGGTGTAGGGGGCGCCAATCAGCCGCGACCCGCCGATCGTTCAGTGGAGAGATGGAGCAGCGGTGTGTAAACAAAGCAAACCGCTGATCTGTCAGGGAGCAAAAGAGAGATCTTGTGTTTCAGCTACGCTGAAACTTTCCTCCAGTGTATCCATCCCCCACACAGTTAGAAAGCACCTCCACCAGGGAACACATTTAACCCTTTGATCGCCCCTAGTGTTAACCCCTTCCCTGCCAGTGTCATTTGTACTGTGACTGCATTTTTTTTTACCACTGATCACAGTATTGGTGTCACTGGTCCCCAAAAATTGTCACTTAGTGTCAGATTTGTCTGCCGCAATGTCGCAGTCCCACTAAAAATCGTTGATAGCTGCCAATACTAGTAAAAGCAATAAAAAGAAAAAAGTCCCTAAATATATCCCATCGTTTTTGGATGTTATAACTTTTTGCGCAAACCAATCTATATACGCTTATTGAAATTTTTTTTACCAAAAATTTGTAGGAGAATACTATTGGACTAAATTGATGAAGAAATTCGATAGTTTACATTTTTTTTATTGGGAATGTTTTATAGTAGAAAGTAAAAAATGTTGTTTTTTATTCAAAATTGTCAGTCTTTTGTTGTTTATAGCACAAAAAATAAAAACCGCAGAGGTGATCAAATACCACCAAAAGAAAGCTCTATTTGTGGGGGAAAAAAAGGACATAAATTTTACTTGGGTACAGCGTCGCACGGCCGTGCAATTGTCAGTTAAAGCAATGCAGTGCCATATCGCAAAAAATGGCCTGATCAGGTGCCTAAAACCCTGATGATATTTGATCTCTTTCATGTTGTTTGGGTAGATCTCCACTTCTCTAGATTTCCGCTTGTTTATTGTGTCTGTCATTGTCATACATGTATTTGAAAGTTCGTTTCCTAGCGAACGGGTAGAGGTCTTTAATAATCTCAAACTTGCTGGGAGAGGAATTAGGACAAAAACTAAGGCCAAGCTGAAGTAGCTCATGCTCTATGGTACTTAGGGGATAAGAGGATAAATTTATAACCTCTAATTTACATTGATCTTCCATAGATAAGGTGTTTTCTGTAGTTGGTGCAGATATGGGAAAGCTAGAGGACAAATTGGAGCTATTTGTCAGAAATGTAAGTTTTGACACTAGGAAAAAAACTATCTATATGTCATTTTTTTGGGGCCTTTTGAATTGCTCCAGCTGTCGACGTACTAGTCGGTCTTGCAAGAGCGAGGGAATTGGCACAGTCAATGATCTGTAATTGAGTGTCAAGTTCTACTTGAGAGGACACAGAAGTAGTGACATTGGAGATCTCAGAGGAGACACCCCGTGCTTGACTTGGAAACATAGGTACCCCTCTATTCACCATAGGAGTGGAGTCAGTGTGCGATACCTCTGTGTGTTTGTTACCTGTCAGGGGGTTAGAATCACCCAGTGCTCTTTTTTTTATCAGTACCTGTTTCATACCCACCACCAGTTTGCTATATATCAAACCCATTTTACGGAATTTTTTTTATATACAATGGAATAAGATATAACCATTTAATACATTATATAACCAATTTACAATTGTTCATGTGCATTATGGCTGTTTTTCTTATTTGGCGTGCGCTTTTTCATCCATGGGATCATGTGGGGATAGTATTTGGCCCTTAATCTTCGAATGGTACTATATATTTCCTCTTTTATCTTATTGCTATCTCATAGAGAAAAATCTACCAACTGGAGTCCCTGCTATACTATTACATTTAACAGACTGTGCCTAGGTAGATTTTTTTGTCCCGTTCACTAGTGTGCTGTAAGGAATTGAGTGGAGCTTTGTCTCCCACTCTGTCTACAAGCCCCATGAGTCAGCTTGCCTGTCTCCTGCACTCCACACATGCGCAAATCGCATGATCTGTTTGTTTACTTTGCCTTCCACTTTGCCTACATGCCCCATGAGTCAGCTCGTTCGTCTCCTGCACTTCGCACATGCGCAAACCACACAATCTGTTCCTAGCCTACATTACCCATAAGTCTTTTCACTACAATACTCTCATGGGATGCGTCATGTGACGCCGCTACTCTCATTGGATGCGATGCGGCTAGCTCTTATAAATAGCCCATGAATTTAACATGGGCTCCGAGTACAGCACCCGGCCATCTCCCAGGGGCATATATGTATAGTGTTACTTTCACGTAAGTTTTCTATCTGTTATATTCATGGGCATTTTTTGGCTACCACTTTTGGTTTTATATTATACTCTTTCCTTCCTGTTGTGCTTATAGGCATTGCATATTTTTAAAGGCTGCACTATATGCCCGCCAGCAGTGCTCAACCTCACTAAGGCTTACTGCTTTTTTGTGATGCCGGACACCTCAGCACCATTGTAATGATGGTCTCTGCTCCCTCTGCTACAAGACATATGCAGGCCCCTGCTTGAGGATAAAAAATAATAAAAAAGAGTAGGTATTTTGACCCAATTACGGTTTAATGATATATAAACTTTTCACTGCAGCGTATTCCTTATGCTAGCGCTTTCTGCATTCCTCTACTTTTCCATAGTTTAAATTAACCATTCCATAAATATTTAGGTGTACGTATATCCCCCAAAGTTACAGATTACTTAACACTTAATTTAATGCCACTGCTTTCAAAGGTCAAAATACAACTTGAGGCGTGGAAACATTTACCTCTCTCCTTAATTGGTAGGGTGAATCTCCTTAAAATGAAGATTCTACCAGTGTTCTTGTACTTCTTGCGCAACATTCCTATCTGGATTCCATGCTCTTTCTTTCGGCGCGCAGACAGCCTGTTCAGTTCTTTTTTGTGGAGTTCTGGACATCCTAGAATAGGCCTTCGCACATTGCAAGAACCCTATGGACAGGGAGGTTTGGCTTTACCTGACCTATTCAAATACTTCATTGCAGGGCAAATGGTTTTTGCTAGGCGTTGGTTGACGAGGGATGATGGGGATGCAGCGACTGTGCTGGGGGCTGCTCTGGTGGGATCATATGAAGGCCTTGGTCTCCTGCTATATAGAGGACCACGGACGGGGGCGCCCTTGACCGACTCCATGCGTGCTACTATTCGGGCGTGGGACAGGGCAAGGGTGCTCATGCGTACTGACACAGAGGCGTGGTCACCGGATACACTGTTGTGGTTTAATCCCAAATTAGCCCATTTTAGCGAAATACCAGATCCAATCATATGGGCCAGAGTTGGTATAAAACAACTAAAAAACATAGTGGGGGAAGGGAAAATACTCTCCTTTGACCAACTAAAGGAGAGGCATAACCTCCCGAACTGGTACTTCTTTCGCTATTTGCAGTTGCGGCATGCTTTTCTCACGCAATTTGGCACGGGTGTGATGGTGCTGCAGTCCTCGCCTCTGGAACAGTTGCTCTATGATGAATCAGTACAAAAGACACTGTCAGCCACTTATAAAGAGTTATTTGCCGAAAGGCCTCTAGCACTCAACAAATGTAGAGAGAGGTGGAGCTCCCTGGTACCCAATTTCCAAAGTGATGACTGGGACGATATGTGGGATCACCCTTTTCAGGTCCTAGTCTCGGCGCGTGATAGGTATATTCAATATAAAATACTTCACAGGGTGTACTATACCCCAGCCAGACTTGCCAGCATCTATGGCCTGGATGATGCAACCTGTTGGCGTTGCACCGCAGCAGACGCGGATTTCGACCATGTATTTTGGCAGTGTCGGCAGATACAGGAATTTTGGACAGGGGTTACCAAAACCATTCAGGGACTGATTTCTCTGCCTGTCCCCATGACAATATCAGTATGTCTGTTGGGCCTGGTGGAAGAAATAGCTCCACTAAGAGCACAGTGAACCATGCTCTCTCTCACTTTGTTTTATGCACGCAAAGCTATCCTTTTACACTGGAAAAAACCTGAGGCCCCATCATTAGCTTTCTGGAAAGGTATAGTGAATAAAGTATTACCGTTATATAAGGCAACATATCTAAGCAGAGGGTGCCCAAAAAAATTTGAGAAGATATGGCAATCCTGGCTCTCCTCGCATGCTACTGTATAACTTACTGTGTTACTCTATATCTGACGAATTGCACGTCGCATGAAAGGAATTTACAATAACTGAAGAGGCCTGATAGGCTTAATAGCAACTAAATGTTTGTAGTGCTGCTTTAGATTCTACATATGTTGGAATTGTTAAACTAATCTAAGTACGCTGAAAGGGCAAGAAATTGTGTTAGACTGTATGGAATTTCTGGGGCATTGCACAATGGGGAAGAGGGAGGGGGGAGGGGGGCTATTATTGGGGTTTTGTTATTGTTGTTATTAAACAAAATGTGAATAAAAAGAATTTTCCCCCAAAAAAAATTAACAATTCCATACCTTCCACCATGGGGATTTGATATACGAGGCTTACCAAATTAAAGGTACCCTTCCATTGCCATTTTACTGTTCTCTCGGATCCCCCCTTTTTTGCAGGGTTCAGCACATGCTTTTTAGTGTAATATGATGTAATGTGTTTATGCAACTGTCTTTCTTTTATCACGCCTTTGAACCTTGATCGTGTCCTGAAGAAGCCTCACGGTGAAACGCGTAGACGCACAAGGGCTCACTGTACTAACTGTATCAACCTTCATGTTTTTTTTATCTCTTTTTGAACATAATGTTTATAAATTGTATGTTTTTCAATAAATAATTTTAATTTATTTTTTTCACTTCTCCATTGTTTCCATTCCTACAAAGTCCTTTTTTTGGCTACTTTTATAGTATCCTCTCTTTTGTCAAACTATTTAACCACTTGCCCCAAATGACGTACTGGTACATCGCTTGACTTCAAGTCGTTGTACCAGGATGATGACTGCTGGTACTGTTTTTTTCAAAGCTGGCTGTTGGCTCGCTTGTAAGAGTAAATGAAGCAGCTAAGTAGCCGCTCTATTGCTCTTGCAAGCAGCAGGAGAGGCTTTCTTCCTCCTCCGTGGCTCACTTGGGCTCTCCTGTCCCACTGCCAGGTGGTCGGACACCTGAACAAAGCCGGGATAAGGTTTAATCGGGACTCCAAAACCATGAACTAACATCACTTCTGGTTTACCCGGATGTCATTGGCGCCATTTTCAATCAAATAAAAGCATTCAAAAATGCTGATCTTGGTGTTTTGAATGCTTGTGACACCAATACAAGTGATACATTTAGGCAAAAGTTTAAAAAAAAAAAAGAATAATTTCATTTTGTTTTTAAATGTTCCCCTCCTCGTTCTCGCGCGCAGGGGCGAATGCACATATCAGTCCTGAATGTGCAGAAACAGTGATCGTCCCACACATCTGAGGTTGTCAGTTCATGGGCAGTAATTCTAGCACCAGACCTCCTCTGTAAACCTAAATTGGTAACCTGTAAAGGCTTTTAAAGCATCGCGTATGGATAGTAGAAGAAATTACACTTTGCCACAATATAAAGTAGTGAGTGTACAGCTTGTATAACAGGGTAAATTTGCTGTTCTCTCAAAATAATTCAACACACAGCCATTAATGTCTAAACGGCTGGCAATAAAAGTGAGTACACCCCTAAGTGAAAATGTCCAAATTGGGCCCAAAGCGTCAATATTGTATGTGGCCACCATTATTTTCCAGCACTGCCTTAACCCTCTTGGGCACCAGAGCTTCACAGGTTGCCACTGGAGTCCTCTTCCACTCCTCCATGACGATATCATAGAGCTGGTGGATGCTAGAGGCCTTGCGCTCCTCCACCTTCCGTTTGAGGATGCCCCACAGATGCTCAATAGGGTTTAGGTTTGGAGACATGCTTGGCCAGCCCATCACCTTTACCCCCAGCTTCTTTAGCAAGGCAGTGGTCATCTTGGAGATGTGTTAGGGGTCCCCTGATGAAGTCACATGATGTGACAATACGTGTCGGGATTGGAGCAATAGAAGAAAACCGGAAGTGACAGAAGCATAGGGATTGGAGCAATAGGCGGAAACCGGAAGTGACAGAAGCATAGGGATTGGAGCAATAGGCGGAAACCGGAAGTGACAGAAGCATACGAGCTTGGTGCTCGTGGAGTGTTATCTGAGCATTTTAAATACAAAGTAAGTGTATCTACTTTGTGCTTTTTAATAAATTAATACATTTTAAGTGGTATCACGCTATTGGGATCTTTCTTCCATTTCCTATCATCCTAACCAAGCCAACTGGAGGCGAAAGCTGTAGTATATCCATGATCCATCTCTGCATACACCAAAGAGGGAACCTCTGAAGACCCCTGTCCAAAGCATTTGATTCATCCATGCTTTAACCTTACAGCAGTAAGGTGAGGGGCTTGTGCACATTCAGGTGTCACTACAGTGGATTGGCCTGGCATCGGCCGTTTGTTTTTTTACGTTTCACGGTGAAGGGATATACCACTCATTTAACATTGTTTGACTGTCACAGTGTTTTTTAGACTGTTTTACACATTTTTTGATACTTGAGCCCAGGGTGGCTCACTGGACATTTAATTTGTGTATATGTTCATTATCACAACATGTTATAAAGTTAACCTTTATTTTAAGATTGCACCCAGCAACATTTTCACTTCTTTATACTTACATTTGTGATTAGTTTTGTATCGTCTAGTGGTTATCATTATCACTTTATGTTGATCATTATGCTTACTGCACCTTACAATCCTTCCACTCTGTATTTTAGCATTTAGTAATTTGTCTTACAGTTCATGATTGCATTGTTATTCACTTCTGTATTTACTTTTGTTTATTTATTCCTATATTTTACCTTGCACTAGCACTTTAATGTAGTGATCCACATTATTTTTTAAAGGGTTCACAGCGCAACATCATTATTTACTCACTTACTCCATCTTGGAGATGAGTTTAGGGTCCTTATCATGTTGGAATATTACCCTGCGGCCCAGTCTCCGAAGGGAGGGGATCATGCTCTGCTTCAGTATGTCATAGTACATGTTGGCATTCATGATTTCCTCAATGAACTGTAGCTCCCCAGTGCTGGCAGCACTCATGCAGTCCCAGACCATGGCACTCCCACCACCATGCTTGACTGTAGGCAAGACACACTTGACTTTGTACTCCTCACCTGGTTCCAACACACAAGCTGACCCCACACCCCTTCAACCTCTGCAGCAATGCTGGAAGCACTCATACATCTATTTCCCAAAGACAACCTCTGGATATGAAGCTGAGCACATGCACTCACCTTCTTTGGTCGACCATGGCGAACCTGTTCTGTTAAACCACTGTATAGTCTTGGCCACTGTGCTGCAGCTCAGTTTCAGGGTCTTGGCAATCTTCTTATAGCCTATGCCATCTTTATGTAGAGCAACAATTCTTTTTTTCAGATTCTCAGAGAGTTCTTTGAAATGAGGTGCTATGTTGAACTTCCAGTGACCAGTATGAGAGAGTAAGAGTGATAACACCAAATTCAACATATCTGCTCCCCATTCATACCTTAGACCTTGTAACACTAACAAGTCACATGACACCGAAGAGGGAAAATGGCTAATTGGGCCCAATTTGGACATTTTCACTTAGGGGTGTACTCACTTTTGTTGCCAGCGGCTTAGACATTAATGGTGTTGAGTTATTTTGAGGGGACAGCAAATTTACACTGTTATACAAGCTGTACACTCACTACTTCACATAGTGAAGCTATTTAAGTTTTAATGTGTTCTCTAGTTACAATTTTGGATATCATCATTTTTCAGTGTTTTTAAAGCACACATGATTTTGAGGCTCGATGTTGTTTTTTGTTAACTTGGCATGGCTTCATCATTTATTGGGAAATTTGGATATGATATTTTACTATTAAGCAATAAAAATTATTTGCGTATTTATTTTTTTATAGAAAGTATAGATATTATAAACATGTGTGCAAATAGCATGCAACATGCAATATCAAACCTTCTATCGTTTTATTGTATAAATCCTCTGCTTTTAAAAAATATATCAATTTGGGGGGTTTAGCAAATTTACAAGTCTATTGTATGTGTGAAAAATGAAAAAAAACTGGCCCAAAATTTAACACTGAATCTTTCCCCCTTACCTTCCTTGGTTGATGCTGCTCACACCCGATAAGTTTAATTGGAATTCCTTTTCAAAATAAAATCACATTTATTTTTAAAGATCAATTATCCCAACCTTCCCTGATCCAGATCCAGATCCTAAATCCTTATGCCCATATATACCAACAATAGCAGTAAATCTACATATGCAAATATACATAATTTTGTATGTTTCTAATCTTAAACAGATTAGATTCCTTGAGCATTCCTATGAGCTACAAGAAAGCAGTTTCATTTAATAATTGAATTGGCCTACCCTTTATTATTTGGTTCAAGTATTTTATTGGATTTAAATTCCACTGTGACAGCAACTGGGGACACATTTTCTTTACATTTGATACATACTTATATGTTAATAATATTATTTTGTGGTTAAAATTACTTATAATCTAGCCTTTGAATATGTCCATTTATCTTTTGAGTTTCTGCAATGTTCATGTAAAAGGTGAGATTAGGCGAAAGTGATTCTATAGCGAAGCTTATTCATTTCCTGCACCCCCTGCCTGGACATTGGAACATAATGTGTTCTGATGTAAATTACGGGTTTGCATATATAAAAAAGTACAGTCTGTTTCATTAGCCTGCAATTTTATATTGTTCTTCAAACTTTAGTCCATCAGACTATGCCAAGAATCATAAACATGCGTAAAAGCCATCACACCCTAAGGATAATACTCCATTTTGCAAGCATGAAATATCTAGCTCCCACTGTTAAATGACATTGGAAAACAGCAATCAGGGTTCTAATTACTAGAGTATGTCTTTCTGGCATTCTCTCATAAATTAATACAGTGTCATTTTTATGATTTACATATAAATATATCTTTTTATCCTTCATCAGAGAATGCCTTTGTTGCTGAAGGTTTGATATAATTCATAACATAGTAAACTAAATACAGAGGAGTGTGTAGTCAATAAATCAGTACAGATTCCTCAAAATGTATATTCTATTCAGTTATAGTGATGGGTTGACTTTTCCAGGGATGTCAGTAAACAGAGTTCTCCAGTAGGTTTCCTGATTCAGCTCTCATCATATCCATTATGAAGCTAGATCGTAGAGTCTCTCTCTTTCTGTTGCATTCTTTATCATGGCTAATAAAGGAAGAAACCAGCAACAAGAGTAAAACTCACACGCAATGGCTATGGGAGTTGGATACAATTTTGCAGAAATCTTGTGGCCAGAGACTCGGAAAGAACTCTCACTCATCATGTCATGCTTTTAAATTCTTGGATCTTGGATTTATCTAAATAGCATATGTAGGTTATTATATGTATAATATTTGGGGGTTTATGTAACAACCTAGGTGTCTGCAGAGACATAAATCTGACACAAGAAAAGCTATTGATAACTTTGCTGAACTTTAGAAAATTATAATAGTAGTACCAACACAAGCAAAGAGAAGTTTAAAGTGGACTTTCCCAAATATCACCAAAGATCACATCAGTATGCAGCTCTGTGTACTGATATGAAACCATCATACAAATACATTATTTTCTTTTACTTTGCAATTTACTTACAACCACTTCCTGGTTGAGTAGGGCACTGATGTTATAATCAAGGCCTCACAGATGCATCCTGGGAAGTTCCTGTCACATGTTCCAGGAGGTAAACCCAGAGTTCCAGGAAGTAGAGGGAAATGGATTAATCTGCCTTTAGTAAAAATGGCCCCATGAGAAGAATGGGGAGAAAAAGAAAAATAAGGTAGTCAAAAATGAAAAAAAAAAACAGCACAAGGGACAATACTTATAATGTATATAAAAATGCAGATGAAGTGCTACCCACAATAACTCTATATGTGTAAAAAAAACAAATACATATTGCCAGTATCCATATTTAATTAATTTCATCTTATCAAAACATAAACAATATCAAAAATGGTCATATACTGTATGTGTATATAACTCATTGTGAAAAAAAAATGAAAAAGTAATGTTGTTCCTCAACAAAAACTTTCAGTCCCATACACCATTTAATCTTCCTGTGCAATCCTGCCTCTCATGGACAACATAGTATAGAAAAGCATAAAAGGGACTCAATAGTGCAGACTGCAATTTCTATTTTATTTGAAAATGTAAGTAAAAATGCACTCACAAAGTATAAAGGTAAAATTGCATGTAAAACCACATGTATGGAAGTACTCAACAAAATGGCTTCCTTACTCTGTGCCAGCATGATGAGAGCACTGCTTGCCTGGCAAGTTGCGCCGTGATTGGTTTTTGGAAAGGAAACCTGATATATTCCACTGTCCTGAACTTGAAAGAACTTTTAAATGGGAAACCACATTTGGATCCTGGAAAAATGCCAAGACAAATCATCTTTTTGATAGGGCTGAAAATATTGGTCATAAAAAAAAGACTTGTGTCGTTCGTCTACCATTCGTTGACCATTTAGCCAGCAGCTCCCGGGTATCTTTCTTTTCATCAAGCCCTATTAAAAAGGTTTCTTTGTCCTGACAACAAGAGTTAATTCATTCAAGTGGCTAAAATAACTGAATATTCTAGCCAATAGAATTGGTTCACAGACATACGCCTTTAAATGCTATGCAAGTATAAACACGCATAAACAAACAATTTTTAAGCTGTATTTTGAATAAACCTGTGTGCATTAGGCCTTAAAGGCTAGTTAGTTCAGTCCCAGCTATACCGTTCTAGTTTCGTCCATCTTCCCTCAGTCAGTGCTAGTGCATAGAAAAGACAGAGACAGGATATAGGAAAGTATTTGTCTTCTTACACTTCAGAGGACTGGAAAATATCCTCTGGACTGCAATTAGCTGAAGTAAAAATGGGTTGGGCTCAAATTATGTGTTCTTATTGAAAAGTTAAAGAGGAACTGCAGTCTGCTCACATAATTTGTAATAAAAACATCTTTGCCATTCTGAAGCTTCCCTCCAACCACTTTGCATATTTTTTTATATATACTATGATTCTGTACTTGCCAAATATGCTGCAGAAATCTCCCTCCACTGAGTATGGCTGCAGCCATTTTAACTGTGGGCAGCTGAAGCTGCTGCCTGTTCACTTCTTGGATGTATACAGCCACACAGAGGCACACCTCCAGCCCCACAGCTCTCATTGGTCCTCTTATGACTCATCCCCCCTCCCTTCCTGGCAAACTCTCACAAGAGTGAGAGAGAGAGCTGTGCATGATTTCATAAGCCTAGGCTTTTTACCAGACAAGAAAAAGGAAGTGGGCTGCATAAGGTATTTACTGGCAGAAGAAAAATGTTCTACAATCCAAAGTTAAAACAACAAGGACAGAAGATTTAATAGTTGGAAAGTTGAAAAAATGACTGAAAGTCCGCTTTAAGCTGCCTGTTGATGGTGCCAAGTCTGCAGGTGACCATACTAAACTAGACTACTATACAGCCTGGGTCTGAGAAGGTATGGCAATGCATAAAGTGGCATTTGAAACACAAAAAAACCCTAGCACCAATCAGCAATCAGGAGAGGTTTGCGGTTTATTATTATTATTCAGAATTTATATAACAGTTTGATGGCTACAAATTTACCCCAAACACCCACCAATCACACATTTAAAGGTTGCCTGTCCCTTTACACATACAAATGTAATGGAATCGCTTCATGAAAAAATGAGGAAGTCATGCCTCAACAGGTTTGATGTTGTCAGCGGCATTATACCAGGATCTATCATTGATCAAGTGTGCTTGTACTCCATGCATGTGTTTGATAGGGCTTTTATGCTGGCAGAATACGAGGCAGCACTGTGACAATTTGAAAGTTTTCCATCAGCATTTACCAAAAAAAAAGAAAAAGAAAAAAAAGCAATTGGATAGGTCTACAGGAATCGGGCACCCAGTAGTCAGCACCAAAACAACTGGAATGGAAATCAGTTAGAAATGCATTATAGTATAGTTCTAAACACCGACACCGAAAAGGCATTTGTCCGGGTAAACTGGACATTTATGTTTGCGGTACTCAGACATATTGGTCTGGGGGAGGTGACGCTCATTCGGATAGCCGGAATATATTCCAACCCAACAGCCCAGGTAAAGGCGAATGGAGTTCTGTCTGACCCTTTCCCAAAAACTAATGGGATGAGGCAGGGATGCCCGTTGCCCCCCCTCCTATTTTCCCTCTCCTTAGAACCCTTCCTATCTAAGATCAGATTGAACCCAGACAAGGTGTAACAGTCGGTCAGACGCAACACAAAATCTCAGCCTATGCGGATGACCTGCTCTTTTCGCTAACCAATCCAGTGGTATCCCTACTGAACCTTCTTAGTGAATTTGAGATTTAAGGGAAATTAGTAAACCTAAAGATACATTTTTCTAAGTCGGAAACAATGGGAATGACGATACCACTGCATATCCTCCCAAAAGTACAATCAAACTTTCGGTTTAAGTGGACGTCCTCCACCTTGACTTATTTAGGTACTAACATCCCACCTGACCTTTCCCGCATCTAACTTCCCCCCTCTACTAGCAAAGACCAGGGTGTTAATTAGACACATGGCACAAAGATCTGCACTCATGGTTTGGGAGGTGCAACTTATTGAAAATGAGCATACTACCAAAACTTTTATACCTCTTCCAGGCCTTACATATTAGGATACCTCCCACATATTTCAAACAAGTCCAAGCTCTCTTTACTCGCTTTGTCTGGGCACACAAAAAAACACGCACCCCCTGCACTCAACTTTCAACTTTTTTTGGACGCTTGGCATTACCCGATATCAGGAGATACTACCAGGTAGTACATCTGGGCAGGGTTATCGACTGGCAACACCACCATGGGTCCAAATTATGGGCACAAATAGAACAGCATCAAACTGCTATTCCCCTGAGGATGCACTATGGTGCAGTGACTCCCTACCCTCAGAACTAAAATCACACCCTCTGATAGGGAACACCCTGCGGCAGTGTTCTCAAGTTGTCCTACAAACTTCCCTAACAAAAAAACGTCACCCCTAACCCCTGATTCTGTGTAATCCCAGGTTTCCCCCCGGGATCTCGTCTATGCAATTTCAAGCACTGAGGAACACTAACTGTGTAACTGCCTCCCAGTTCGTGATAAGATATAGATGGCCCTCCATTCTGGAGTTAATGGACCCCACAGACCCTTTCCGACTCACATTCTGGAACGCAGCACAGATACACCACTTTCTCAAGACTATTCCGAATCCCCAAAATTACACTAGACCTTTGATCACGTTTGAGGAGTACTGCTCGGAGACAGAACCTCTACCACAGGTCCTTTCCAAAATGTATGCCCTCCTGAACACACCCCCCCAAAAACCATGTCTGCCTTGCATTACAAAATGGGAAACAGACCTCCACCGCACCTTCACTACAGCCCAAAAAACAGAACATGATCAGTTACTCACTCAAGTCCTCACTATGCACTAAAATACAGGAGACCAATTATAAGATTCTGATGAGGTTGTACTTGACACCCAGTCGCCTGCATATTATTTTTCCTGACACGCCAGAACACTGCTGGCGATGCCGTGAAGACAGAGGAACGATACTTCACTTGTTTTTTTCCTGGCCTAAGCTGACAGCTTTCTGGACTGCGGTTCGCACCATCTCCCAAAAATTCACAGACTTTCAGATCCGGAACGACCCGGCATTTTTTCTACTCCACATATTCACTCTCTCTCCAAGAATCTATAAAAAGTCTATACTACGTCACCTGACAAACGCAGCTAAATCCTGCATTCCCTTGCTCTGGAAACAACAGAGTCCACCGACCACAGCGATGTGGCTGCGGAAGGTGAAAGATATAAATAAGATGGAGGATTTGATAATGACAGCCCAAGATAGACACAAAACCAATATGCGTACTGAATGTTCTGATATACACTACTGCCTATTGTGACATGCTGTTAGGACGCTGCGACCTCCATTTTTAAAGGCTACTACTGCATTTTTGTGGGCCGTGCCCTATTTTTGAAAATTCAATAAAACTATATTTGGAACAAAAAAAAAAAGAAATGCATTATAACCGGCATTGCAGTGCTTTAAATTTCCACCACACTTTCAATGGTTTGGCTGGTCTGAGCCAGGAAAGGTTTGAATACATGAGGTTTACATTTTATTTGGACTGTTAATAAATATTCACTGCAGTTTGTCTGCAGGTATACATCACATATGTCTGCAGGTACACATCACATATATCTGCAGGTACACACGTCAGATATGTCTGCAGGTACACATCACATATGTCTGCAGGGACACATCACATATGTCTGCAGGTACACATCACATATGTCTGCAGGTACACATCACATATGTCTGCAGGTACACATCACATATGTCTGCAGGTACACATCACATATGTCTGCAGGTATACACGTCCCATATGCCTGCAGGGACACATCACATATGTCTGCAGGGACACATCACATATGTCTGCAGGTACACATCACATATGTTTGCAAGTACACATCACATATGTCTGCAGGTATACACGTCACATATGCCTGCAGGGACACATCACATATGTCTGCAGGGACACATCACATATGTCTGCAGGTACACGTCACATATGTCTGCAGGTACACGTCACATATGTCTGCAGGTACACGTCACATATGTCTGCAGGTACACATCACATATGTATGCAGGTACACTGCCTTGAAAATGTATTCATACCCCTTGAAAATCTCCATATTTTGTCATTTTACAACCAAAAACCTAAATGTATTTTATTGGGATTTTATGTTATAGACCAACACAAAGTGGCACATAATTGTGAAGTGGAAGTAAAATGATAAATGACGTTCAAAATTTTTTTCAAATAAATATGTGAAAAGTGTGGCGTGCATTTGTTTTCAGCCCCCCTGAGTCAATACTTTGTAGAATCACCTTTTGCTGCAATTAAAGCTGCAAGTCTTTTTAGGGACGTCTCTACCAGCTTTGCACATCTAGAGAGTGAAATTTTTGCCCATTCTTCTTGGCAAAATAGCTCAAGCTCTGTCAGATTGGATGGAGAGTGTCTGTGAACAGCAATTTTCAAGTCTTGCCACAGATTCTCAGTTGGATTTAGGTCTGCACTTTGACTGGGCCATTCTAACACATGAATATTCTTTGATCTAAATAATTCCATTGTAGCTCTAGCTGTATGTTTAGGGTCGTTGTCCTGCTGGAAGGTGAACCTCCACCTCAGTTTCAAGTCTTTTGCAGACTCTTAACAGGTTTTCTTCTAAGATTGCCCTGTATTTGTCTCTATTCATCTTCCCATCAACTCTGATCAGCTTCCCTGCCCCTGCTGAAGGAAAGCATCCCCACAACATGATGGTGCCACCACCATGTTTCATGGTGGGGATGGTGTGTTCAGGGTGATGTGTAGTGTTAGTTTTCCGGCACATAGCGTTTTGCTTTTAGGCCAAAATATTAATATTTGGTCTCGTCTGACCAGAGCACCTTCTTCCACATGTTTGCTGTGTCCTCCACATGCCTTCTCGCAAACTGTAAATGGGACTTCTTATGGCTTTCTTTCAACAATGGCTTTCTTCTTGCCACTTTTCCATAGAGGCCAGATTTGTGGCGTGCAAGACTAACATTTGCCTTGTGGACAGACTCTCCCACCTGAGCTGTGGATCTCTGCAGCTTCTCTAGAGTTACCATAGACCTCTTGGCTGCTTCTCTGATTAATGCTCTCCTTGTCTGGCCTGTCAGTTTAGGTGGACGGCCATGTCTTGGTAGGTTTACAGTTGTGCCATACGCTTTCCATTTTTGGATGGTGGATTGAACAGTGCTCCATGATATGCTCAAAGCTTGGGATTTTTTTTTATAACCTAACCCTGCTTTAAACTTCTCCGCAACTTTATCCCTGACCTGTCTGGTGTGTTCCTTGGCCTTCATGATGCTGTTTGTTCACTAAGGTTCTCTAACAAACCTACAAGGGCTTCACAGAACAGCTGTATTTATACTGAGATTAAATTACACACAGGTGGACTCTATTTACTAATTAGGTGACTTCTGAAGGCAATTGGTTCCACTAGATTTTAGTTAGGGGTATCTGAGTAAAAGGGGCTGAATACAAATGCATGCCACACTTTTCAGATATTTATCTGTAAAAAAATGTGAAAACCATTTATCATTTTCCTTCCACTTCCCAATTTTGTGCCACTTTGTTTTGGCCTATCACATAAAAATCCCAATAAAATACATTTACGTTTTTGATTGTAACATGACAAAATGTGGACAATTTAAAGGGGTATGAATAGTAGTTTTGAAATGTGCAATTTGGTGGTAATGCTTATTATTGCAGTTTTCCCCACAGCATAGACCGTAATTATGTACATAAATCAGGTTATTTGCTCTATATTTAACAAGCAAAAAAGTAAATTCACACTTTTTATAGAAGTGATTATGTTTGTCAGAATTCAACAAGTGCTCTGCAATGGTTTAAAGTTCACAGACGAGGTTTCCTGAATAAGTGAATTACCTTTTTCTGTTCCGAGATGGCTGGTGAGCTGTCCAATGTGCTGCAGACATAAAAGGCTGCACTACTTCCGTAAATTGCTAGGCCATGAGTGTGATGGCCTATTTGAAAGGATTCTCTGTCATTTGCCTAGTGTATTGGAATGACCTGCTTGACTTGCTCACAAGAATGTTGGTTTTGGTAGCTGACAAGACACTCGTACCATCTCTAAAGCACATGTAGCCACTGGCCATTTATCTGAGCTGTTTAAAGCATGATTCTTTTAATGCAAATGCTGTAGGTTTGATCTTTAAGCAAGTCATTTTCTTTAAAAATCATTTGACTTCATGCTACAATTGTTGGAAAAGACGTTTTTTAAAAGTGTTTTTAGGATTCCAGTTAGAAGGAGAATAATTTGTAAAGATAACCTCGAAATCCTTGTACTATAGGAACCACAACAATGACAAGTGAGCTATGCAGTGAGCAAATAAAATAATTCAACTTCTGTAAATGTGACTCTGTTTTTAGAAAAGTTTGGAGGTTCTGACTGCTGGCCCTCTTTTGAAGTTTGTAGATAAGTATCAAAAAGGGGCAAAATTCCTTATCGCTATACTGTACAGTGCCTTGCAATAATATTCACCCCCCTTGGCTTTTTACCTATTTTGTTACATTACAGACTTTAGTGCAATGTTTTTTTTAAAATCTGAATTATATGTGATGGATCAGAACACAATAGTCTAAGTTGGTGAATTAAAATTAGAAAAATATATACAAAAAATTATTTTTCAGAAATAAAAAACTGATAATTGGCATATGTATTCACCCCCTTTGTTATGAAGCTCATAAAAAGCTCTGGTGAAACCAATTACCTTCAGAAGTCACATAATTAGTGAAATGATGTCCACCTGTGTGCAATCTAAGTGTCACATGATCTGTCATTACATATACACACCTTATTGAAAGGCCCTAGAGGCTGCAACACCTAAGCAAGAGGCACCACTAACCAAACACTGCCATGAAGACCAAGGAACTCTCCAAACAAGTAAGGGACAATGTTGTTGAGAAGTACAAGTCAGTGTTAGGTTATAAAAAATATCCAAATCTTTGATGATCCCTAGGAGCACCATCAAATCTATCATAACCAAATGGAAAGAACATGGCACAATAGCAAACCTGCCAAGAGACGGCCGCACACCAAAACTCACGGATCGGGCAAGGAGGGCATTAATCAGAGAGGCAGCACAGAGACCTAAGGTAACCCTGGAGGATCTGCAGAGTTCCACAGCAGAGACTGGAGTATCTGTACAAAGGACAACAATAAGCCATACGCTCCATAGAGTTGGGCTTTATGGCAGAGTGGCCAGAAGAAAGCCATTACTTTCAGCAAAAAACAAAATGGCACGTTTTGAGTTTGCGAAAAGGCACGTGGGAGACTCCCAAAATGTATGGAGGAAGGTGCTCTGGTCTGATGAGACTGAAATTGAACTTTTTGGCCAAACCCAACACATCACATCACCCAAAGAACACCATCGCCACAATGAAACATGGTGGTGGCAGCATCATGCTGTGGGGATGTTTTTCAGCAGTTGGGACTGGGAAACTGGTCAGAGTTGTGGGAAAGATGAATGGTGCTAAATACAGGGATATTCTTGAGCAAAACCTGTACCACTCTGTGTGTGATTTGAGGCTAGGACGGAGGTTCACCTTCCAGCTGGACAATGACCCCAAACACACTGCTAAAGCAACACTTAAAACATAGGGAAACATGTAATCTGTTGGAATGGCCTAGTCAAAGCCCAGACCTCAATCCAATAGAAAATCTGTGGTCAGACTTAAAGATTGCTATTCACAAGCGCAAACCATCCAACTTGAAGGAGCTGGAGCAGTTTTGCAAGGAGGAATGAGCAAGAATCACAGTGGTAAGATTTGGCAAGCTCATAGAGACTTATCCAAAGTAACTTGGAGCTGTGATAGCCGCAAAAGTTGGCTCTACAAAGTTTTGACTTTAGGGGGGGTGGATAGTTATGCACATTGACTTTTTCTGTTATTTTGTCCTATTTCTTCACAGTAAAAAAAAAAAAACATCTTCAAGTTGTGGGCATGTTCTGTAAATTAAATGATGCAAATCCTCAAACAATCCATGTTAATTCCAGGTTGTGAGGCAACAAAACACGAAAAATGCCAAGGGGTAAATACTTTTGCAAGGCACTGTATTTCTTCCAGCTCAGAGAATCAGAAAGCATTGAAGCCTCAGCATGATAACCAGGAGAGGTAAGCAATGGCAAGCTTCCATATTTTTTGAGTGCTCGCTTTTGAGTGGACCTTGCACCAAAAATTTCATCTATTACATTGAGCCTCCCTCGACCCTTTACAATTCGGTGCTGGGTCCTGTTTAAAAAAATGCACCTGTGGATAAAAAAGTTAGCATACCATCCGATTCCACATGATCATTTCAGCGATATCCTAGGAGCAACAAGCATCCAAAATCTTATAAGAAGATGCTCTGGCACAAGAACATGTTTTTGTGTGATGTGGGATGCCCAGCATTCCTAGGGACTTGACAGAAGGATCATGACATCACCCTTGCATAGGCAATGCAGATGTGAAGGTACCTGTAAGGTAAGTATACTTTTTAACTCTTTTTCCACACATGTGATTCTTTAAAGGTATCACACAGGGATGTGAAATATGTGAGAGGCCTGATGTACAAAGCAATCCTTTCTATTTTGTGCAAGGTCCTCTTTAAGAAAGGTTGCCTTGTCATTGAGTCTAGCTGCGTAGGATCATGATAGAAAACAGGTCTGGTGAGCTTTTCCCTCAGATGTTGGTCTAGAGGGGAGTAATATAACTATGCTCAGGAGTGCAAGGGACAGTGTTTTAAGTCTTGTTTCTGTATTCTCCTAAGTAGGAATAAATTCAAAGCTAATTGACAGCGTGAACCTCCATTTAAAGTATCAGTAAACCCTATCAGTAAAGTCTTATGTAAAACCATAAAGTAATTTAAAACATTAGTATTTTAAAATGTATGTCTTTCATTAACCACTTCAGCCCAGGAAGGATTTACCCTCTTCCTGACCAGAGCACTTTTTGCGGTTCGGCACTGCGTCGCTTTAACTGACAATTACGCGGTCGTGTGACGTTGCACCCAATCAAAATTGATGTCCTTTTTTTCCCACAAATAGAGCTTTCTTTTGGTGGTATTTGATCACCTCTGCAGTTTTTATTTTTTGCGCTATAAACAAAAAAATAGCGTAAATTTTGAAAAAAAAACGCATTATTTTTTACTTTTTGCTATAATAAATATCCCCAAAAAATATATTAAAAAAAACATTTTTTTTCCTCAGTTTAGGCCGATACATATTCTTCTACATATTTTTGGTAAAAAAAATCGCAATAAGTGTTTATTGATTGGTTTGCACAAAAATTATGGCGTCTACAAAATAGGGGATAGTTTTATGGCATTTTTATTGATAATTTTTTTTAACTAGTAATAGTGGCGATCAGCGATTTTTACCGTGACTGCGACATTATGGCTGACACATCGGACACTTTTGGCGCGATTTTGGGACCATTCACATTTATACAGCGATCGGTGCAATTAAAAATGCATTGATTACTGTATAAATGTGACTGGCGGTGAAGGGGTTAACCACTAGGTGGCGCTGTAGAGGTAAAGTGTGTCCTAGGGAGTGATTCTAACTGTGGGGGGGAGGGGCTGTGTGTGACACATCACTGATCACCGCTCCCAATTACAGGGAGCTGTGATCAGTGACAGTGTCACTAGGCAGAACGGGGAAATGCTTGTTTACATCAGCATCTCCCCATTCTTCCTCACTGTGAGACAATCACAGGTATCCCCGCGGACATCGGGTCTGCGGGACCCGCGATCATGGTCACGGACCTCCCGGCCGACGCGCGTGCGTGCGCCCTAAGCTGCCTCTTAAAGGGCAACGTACAGGTACATTAATCTGCCTGTACATGCCCTTCTGCCGCAGTATATCTGCGTGAGACAGTCGGGAAGCAGTTAAAATAATACCTGCCATGAAGATCCTTGTGCAGGCACTTCTGTTATGAGATAAAAGCTCTCTGTCCTTGTCTCCCAGTTGTCTTCCTCACAGTGAGACAATCGCGGGGATCCCCGCGGACTTCGGGTCCGCGGGACCTGCGTTCACGGTCACGGAGCTCCCGGCAGGACGCACGTGCCCCAAGCCGCCTCTTAAAGGGCAACGTACAGGTACGTTAATCTGCCTGTACACGCCCTTCTGCCGCAGTATATCTGCGTGAGGTGGTCGGGAACCGGTTAAAATAATACCTGCCATGAAGATCCTTGTGCAGGCACTTCTGTTATGAGATAAAAGCTCTCTGTCCTTGTCCCCCAGTTGTCCGCCTGCATTTTCAATTGAGACTACAAGCAGCCCTGCTAGTGCATATTGTACAGGAATGTTCTGCTTTTGTCATCAACAGGAAACCCACCCTGAGAAATGGTAGGATGTAGTTGCTGGAGTGTGATCCTGTAGACAGGAAGTGACTGTAGGATGCTGCAGTAGATCAGCAACAGCTGATTAAAAAGGTAAATGCGGTATTTTATTTAAAAAATTGCAATTTTTATGATACATTGAGCTTTAACAAACTGTATGGCATTCAGTTAGTTTTATACTTGCTATAGCTGAAGTTTAGTTTTTAGTGTAATGGTGCATATCCCATTATCTGCAGGCAGCTGCTTCTGATAAATATCTTCCCTGAAGTACCTTCTTCATAGCTGTCAGATACTGCCCTGAACAGCCACTGCTACTGAGAATAGTTGCAGCGCTTGCCCGCCCTTTTCTGCCTTCTCCACCAATCATATTGCTGTTTTTACTCCTTTCACACAACGCATCAAATTCTGTGAATGGAGGAGGGGAGCAGTTAAATGATAGTATCTTCTCTGACCATAGCACTGAAAGACAGCCTCAGGGTACCATCCGGCAACTAGGAAAGAAGCACTGCATGGAAGGTTGTTACCAGAAACAACCATCTGCAGGTGATGGGGTGCACACAAGTACAAATACCTAATGTGTTTGGTGCTGCACCCCCCCCCCCCGAAAAAAAAAGAAAACAAACTCTAAACTTCAGTTTAATATCCTATTGTCCAAAAAATAAATGATTTCCACTAAATTTAAGCATATGTATCTGTAGTTGTTAAACAAAAATTCTAGGCAACACCAAGGCAAAGAAATATAAAAGATAAAAACCAACAAGCACATAATTTATACTTTCTGAAAGTAGTTTTCTTAAAAACACGAAACAGCTCTCTTTAAAGCAGTAGTAAACTCTTTCTGCTATTTTTACCTACAGGTTAGCTTATAATAAAGCTTTCCTGTAGGTAAAATGAATGTCTCCTAAACGTGTACCATTTAGGACATATTGGCACATGTCCTCTCAAGGGACATCATACTCATGGCGTCTCTTCAGAGCTCTGTGCCGCGGCCACGACTCCTGTGCGCATGCGCAGAAGTGACGTCATCACGACTTGGCCATCCAAACGGCTGGAGCCCGCAAACTCAGAAGGACCCGGTGCATACTACCACATTATGATATTACCTTGCAGGGAGATTTTCATTTTCTTCGGGAAAGTTTACTACCGCTTTAATCCCTTAATTTTTAAAGTACAAAAGTCATTTTTTAAAAATATGTCTGGCTCAAGATAAATCATTATCCCCACTGTGTTATTTAGAGTCTTAATTAGATACTATAAGCCATTATGAACTTTGTAGCTTGTGCATGAAGAAGAAATAATAGTTGAATCTGCTAAAACTTGAGTTTCAAATTGAAGCTCTCTGCTACTTTCTGTGAGATTCCATGTCAGATAATGGTAATTTAGAGCCTGAGGCACACTGAAAAAAGCAGGATTATTTTTAGAGGAAGCTTGTAGAGGTGTCCGCTACTGCTATATCTGACTGACAGATAGTGCCATAAATACATCACTTCCTTCATTCCTGCTGTCCCTTGAGATGCTGTGTGCAGCTTATTGCTGTAATGCTATAAGTTGCTTTTTCTGGCCCTTATACAAATATAAATGGTGGATTTTTGGGGACCATTAACCTCTTCATAGCTATAACGCATTGATATCCACTTCTCTCCTATTATTGATTTGTTGTCCAGTGTTTAAAAATCTTTGCTAGATGCTGCATAATTAATATTAATAATATTGTAGTCACTGTATAAGAATGTACTGGCTATGAGGTTTGTTCAGTAGAGTTGTAAAGAAGATACGGCTTCCAGTTCTCCCACAAATACACACATACTTGCACACATGTACCCATATACAACCATTTTTTCTCCTGTATGTTGCAACCTCCTAGTTAGGCTGCTAACAAATTCGTTTTTTGGCTTCTTTTGTAACCAGGGGAACAGTGATGGTTTGGTGTGGTCTGTTCAGGGCTTTACATACTGGGAGTTTGATTGCTTCCCCCCCCTTCCTCTAGAAGAAGTTTAGGCCAGCCTGATTACTGAGCAGGGCCTAACTAAGCCCAGGGGAGGTGTGCCCAGAAGGTGCCTGGGATGCTGTTAAATAGCCTGGAGCCCTGAGGAGATTAGTCATGTTCTCTGGCTGTGAACCTGTACACTGTTTCAGACTACCTTTACTTGTACTCAAACCTAGTTCATGGTCCCCAGCCATAAACCTGTAGACTGTTCCAGACTAGCCTTACTTGTGCTTAAAGTGGATGTAAACCCAATTGATGAAATTTGAGCTGGAGTGTTTTCTTATCTCTCTCCAAAGCACTGAGTCCTGTGTTTAATCTGTACTGTAGGTCTGTTTTAGCATGATAATTTCTGACAAGTTCTCAGAGACAGGAGATAAAAGCAGCCTGAAGTTTGTGTCATGGGAGGTTGCTATAAATAGATTAGCAGACAACTATTCACAAAACAGCCCTGCAAATCTGTCTATGTGGAATGGGGGTGTGTGCCTTTCCTACAATCTGCTGTCTTGGGTGTATCCCAATAATTCACTCCTACTGCTGAACAGGAAGGGAAAATCTCTAACACGATGTAAGAATTCTAAAGAATATAGCAAGGCAAAGACAGCAGATATGCATGTAAAACTTATGTAGGGAGATTTGTTACATCCCTGTGTATCATCTGAGGCTGTTCACTTCACTGGGTATAGGAGAGGATTTACATCCACTTTAAACCTACTTCATGGTCCTCAGCCATGAACCTGTACACTGTCCCAGTCTACCTTTATTTGTGCTCAAATCTACTTCATGGTCCCCAGCCGTGAATCTATAGACTTTCCCAGTCTACCTTTATTTGAGCTCAAATCTATTTCATGTTCCCCAGCCGTGAATCTATAGACTTTCCCAGTCTAACTTTATTTGAGCTCAAATCTACTTCATGGTCCCCAGCCGTGAATCTATAGACTTTCCCAGTCTACCTTTATTTGTGCTCAAATCTACTTCATGGTCCCCAGCTGTGAATCTATAGACTTTCCCAGTCTACC
This sequence comes from Lithobates clamitans, assembly GCA_037952925.1. Taxonomy (NCBI): domain Eukaryota; kingdom Metazoa; phylum Chordata; class Amphibia; order Anura; family Ranidae; genus Lithobates; species Lithobates clamitans. Next base: position 14,816,378 of record JBBGZY010000251.1, on the reverse strand, counting down.
TGTTATTAGTGCTGCTGTTACTAAGCAAGAAATGTCCTCTGCTAACAATACCTACCGTTTTGGAGTATCCCATACCACCCCAATCCCCCACCTGTTACCAGTTCTACAAGCAAATACAATTTAAAAAAGACATCTCCTAGACTGTCTATTAAGCTAGAGTGTAAAAACTACAGCGGCTGCTTTAGGGGTAGCGCTACATGTAGATGACATTGTGGGGGGAAAAAAATGTCATCACATTAAGGTTCAGAGTTTCAGGTCCTGGTAAACGTACAATTTTGCTGTAGTGTGCAAAATTGTTTACAAGAAATTCCCAATTGCAGCCTGTGGGTCTATTTTCATCTGGGCATTTTCATCCATTGTACTATTAAACCCCCCACACATAGCATGTATTTTGACAAAAATGGCATCAGTCCTAGAGGTGAATGAAAGTGCACGTAAAGTGTAATTTGCACATAACTACTATGTGTTTAACGCAGATCATCTCTTCTCTTATTCCTTATTGGTAACTATATAACCATCACCCTACACTGCTGTGTAGTGTTTTTGAAAATTGACATTTTTGCATTCATGATGGCTATGCTAATACCATTACTGATAACGTACAGCTATAAAACTTGATTATTATATAGAATTACCTTTCTGTTTTTCTTGCTTGATCAGAGAGCTGATGTTAGCTTTATGTTTCTGGCCTGTCTTAAAGGGTTTGAAACCTTCATATATGTGCGCAGCCCATTGCATTAGGGTGTGCACCCCAAAGGTAAAACACACAAAGGTAAAACACACATGCGTGTTTATATATATATATATATATACACACACACACATTATATTGTCAAAAGTATTGGGATGCACATGAACTTTAATGGCATTCCAATCTTAGTCCGTAGGGTTCAATATTGAGTTGGCCCACCCTTTGCAGCTATAACAGCTTCAACTCGTCTGGGAAGGCTGTCAACAAGGTTTAGGAGTGTGTCTATTGAAATGTTTGACCATTCTTCCAGAAGCACACTTGTGAGATCAGGCACTGATGTTGGACGAGAAGGCCTGGCTCGCAGTCTCCGCTCTAATTCATCCCAAAGGTGTTCTATCGGGTTCAGGACAGGACCATGTGCAGGCCAGTCAGGTTCCTCCACCCCAAACTCGCTCATACATGTCTTTATTGACCTTGCTTTGTGCACTGTTCCAAATCATTTGGTGGAGGAGGGATTATTGTGTGGGGGTGTTTTTCAGGGGTTGGGCTTGGCCCCTTAGTTCCAGTGAAGGGAACTCTTAAGGCGTCAGCATACCAAGACATTTTGGACAATTTCATGCTCCCAACTTTGTGAGAACAGTTTGGGGATGGCCCCTTCCTGTTCCAACATGACTGCACACCAGCGTACAGAGCAAGGTCCATAAAGACATGTATGAGCGAGTTTGGGATGGAGGAAAATTAACTTCAAGTGCAATAATTCACATTATAATAGTAAATAAAACATATAAAATTTAGTGTAACAATCCAAAAAAATAAAACTTCCAAAGTGCTGTAATGGTGTGAACCTCCCAACTAAAAAGTTGTTGCACTTGAAGTTAATTTGTATTGCAATTATCTGTAGAGGGGTTTCCACCATCCCTGCTAAATTTCATTTGTTATGTCTCCCCCATGAACAATGTGCCTGGCTACAGGGTTCATCTCCCCATCCCTGAACTCAGTGCACTGATGAGCAGCACAAAGAGGTGTCACTGATTGGCAGCACTGATGGGCACTGATTGGCACTGATAGGCAGCACTGATTGGCATTGATAGGCTGCACTGATTGGCACTGTTTAGCAGCATTGATGGGCTGTAATTGGCAGCACTGATGCGCACTGATAGGTGGCACTTTAGACGTCACTGATTTGCACTGATAAGTGGCACTGACTGGCAGCACTGATTGGCACTGATAGGTGGCACTAATAGTTGACACTAATTGGCACTGATAGGCAGCACTGATGGACACTGATAGGCAGCACTGATTGGCAATGATGGGCAGCACTGATTGGCACTGATAGCAGCACTGATGGGCACTGATTGGCAGCATTAATTGGCACTGATGGTCAGCACTGATTGGCACTGGTAGCGGCACTGATAGGCAGCATTGATGGGCACTGATTGGCAGCATTGATTGGCACTGATGGGCAGCACTAGTTGGCACTTATAGCGGCACTGATAGGCAGCACTGATAGGCACTGATGGGCAGCACTGATTGCCACTGATAGTGGCACTGATTGACAGCATTGATTAGCACGGATGGGCAAATACTGATTGGCACTGATAGCGGCACTGATGGACACTGATGCCAGCATTGATTAGCACTGATAGGCAGCACTGATGGGCACTGATTGGCAGCATTGATTGGCACTGATGGGCAGCACTGGTTGGCACTGATAGGCACTATATGGCAGCATTGATTGGCACTGATGGGCAACACTTATTGGCACAGATAGCGGCACTGATTGCAGCACTGATAGGCTGTGATTGGCACTGATAGCGGCAGTGATTTGCACTGATTGGCAGCATTGATTGGCACTGATGGGCAGTGCTGATTGGCACTACTAGCGGCACTGATGGGCACTAATAGCAGCACTGAATGGCAGCATTTATTGGCACTGATGGGCAGCACAGATTGGCACTGATTGTGGCACTGATGGGTACTAATTGTGGCACTGATGGGCACTGCTTGGCATTGATAGCGGCACTGACAGAGGAGATCGTGAGGCGAGATCGTGAGGCGAGAGCTGCTCAGTGTGTGAAGCTGTCAGCTAATGTAACTGCACACAGGGAGAAGATCAGCTGTCACAACTCTGCGGTGATGTCGGGGTTGGGCGGGACCCAGGATGGGCAGGACCGAGCAACTATCAAACACCAGCCAATAATTGGGCTGCTTAAGAAAGGGGGCGGAGGGGGGCGTGGCCTAGCGTGGCATGTGAACAGACCTGTTCACCGGAGCTCCCGCTGTTGATCCTGAGACCGATCCTTTCCTCGCTTATCCAGACGCCCAAAAGTCACGGTACCGGTACCTGCAGCCTCCCTCACATCCCAGGCCACAGTAACAGCACCAGACTGGGGCATGATGACCCGAGGGAATCGCGGAGAACAAGCGGCCTCGGCCGCGACTGACTTCCAAGATGGCGCCTGATCATCTCAGCCTCAGAGAACACCACGAGGCCAGGAGAAGAAAACGGAGCAGGGGGGTAAGTCACAGAAACCCCCTAAGACTAAAGATCAGCCCAGGGACAGGACATGCTCTACTATGCCCAGAAGTTAGCAGGCTCAGCAGAATCCACACAGAGCAGCACACAGCTTCCTGCAGCTTCTATGGGACAGGCAGGCAGGGGCGACACAGACAGGCCAGAAGACACTGACACCATGGAGTCTGTACCTGACCCTATGCCAGGCCTGTTTGACATGCAGGTGGAGGACACCCCCCAGCCCACGCTGAGTGAAATACTCCATGCAGTCCACAGATGTACTGCTTCAGTGGATGACCTTAAGGAGAAGTTTGGAGGGCTGAAGGAGACTGTCTCCCTCCTCCGGCAGGACATTCAGAAAATCAGAGAGAGAACCACGGCAGTGGAGGGGAGGGTCAGTGATATAGAAGACCAGATGCCCCACTTGAACAGGGATGTGAGGGGAGCCTCACAGCATGCACGCCAGGCCTTTGAAAAGACCGACGACATCGAGAACCGCCTGCGACGTAACAACGTTCGTATAGTTGGGCTACCAGAGAAAGTTGAGGGCAGAGACCCCACGATGTTCGTTGAGGAATGGCTGCAAAATATATTTGGCAAAGAGGCATTTTCGCCACTGTATGCGGTAGAACGGGCACATCGAGTACCACCAAGACCTCTCCCGCCTGGCAACCCCCCCAGAGCGATGCTGGCCAGGCTCCTCAACTATAGGGACCGTGAAGTGGTTCTAAGGTTAGCCAGAGAAAAGGGGACTGTGCAGTTTAACGGTACCAAAATATCCTTTTATCCTGACTTCTCAGCCGAAGTGCAGCGCAGAAGATCTAAGTTTGCTGACGTCAAAAAAAGGCTACAACGACTGCAACTCAAATATGCAATGCTGTTCCCCGCTAAGCTGAGAGTCATGGCCGGAGACCAGAATCACTTTTTTGAAACCGCACAGGATGCAGCAGAATGGCTGGACCAGAACGAACAGGATCTACAACGCCGCAGACGTGAAAATGAGGAAGGCTGATTTCAACTAACCAACTTACCCCATACATAAAAGGGTGCATACATTCCACTTCTTATATTGCTCCTTACACAGAGGACGTTTCCTTATTATCCAGTGACAGCGATTGAACACCAAACCTTACAGAGCTCGGCACATTTTCTGTCTAACCAACCGGGTGGGCTGTGAATGTGCCTCACCTCCGCACAATACAAGTTGCCATTGTTGATATGGCTTGAGTTTGTGTGCCCTGTTGGCACGGTTTGGGCATATGGAGCCCCACAGTTTTTGATGCCTTTCCGCTGGGCACTGCCAGCGGGACTTGTTTTACAAGTTCTACTTCATTTATGGATCCATCATGTGCTCAGTGTCACCATACAACTGAGCTGGTTTATTTTCTGCAAGGATTTGTTGCTTCTCCACTGTGTACTATGCCTCGTTGACCTGCCCCACGCCCCACACATTAGGATGGTCATTTTGCCTGCACGAGGACTGCGTCTTGGAAGACAACGGGTGCAAAGCCAAATGATACAGGACAGGGACATGCCTATCAGAAATGGTTCAAACCCTCGCTATGTCTGATACACCTATAGTGTCCTGGAACGTGCGAGGCGTAAATGACCCATTAAAAAGATCCATGATCTCTGCTGGGTTGCGGAAGTTTCACCCGGCCATAATAGGCTTGCAGGAAACCCACTTGAAGAGCGACACAGTTAATTTTTTGCAATATGCCTGGGTAGGTAAAGCCTATCACTCCACTTACTCTGCTTTTTCGCGTGGAGTAAGTGTTTTGATACACAAAGCCCTAGTGTACCAGGAACTTGACTCATTGATAGATATATCTGGAAGGTTTGTGTTTTTGCACTGTAAATTGTACACATTCACATTGATATTAGCCTTTGTATATGTGCCCCCTCCGTTCTCCAGAGAGGTTCTGCAGCTATTAATCTCATATTTAGTTAACAAACCGGATATTCCGGTATTAATCATGGGTGACTTTACTTGTTACCTGGATCCAAAATTAGACAGACACCCTCCTGTACAGCCTCCTGGGGGCGGACGAGGCACAGCTCTGAGCCGCTTACTTACAGAAATAGGATGGATGGAAATGTGGCGTAACAGAAATCCAAATAACAAGCAATTTTCTTGTTTCTCTAAGACCCATGGGTCACTATCTCGCATTGATTTATGCATAGGCACCCCAAACCTGGTTGGTAGTATATCTAAAATAGAATATTTCCCGCAAGGTGTCTCGGACCACTCCCCATTAGCTGTATGGCTAACTACTAGGCCCCCTAGTAACCTACCTAGAGCTCCTTGGAAGTTAAATGCTTTCTGGCTGAAACTTTTCACTTCACAAGATAGATTAGCCGCCCAGATCCAGGCTTTCTTTAAAATGCATAGACATCTAACTAATACTCATCTGAAATGGGAAACCTTTAAAGCACACTTAAGAGGGACATTTATCCAGGAAATACAGAAGGTCAAACACAATTCCTTGGTCCTGTTAGAACAGGCTGGGGACTTGGTGCGACAACTGGAATTAACTTATGTTACCAGCCCCACCGACTCCGCCAGGGAGGCATGGATGTCGGCCCAGGACTCCCTGGACCGGCTGAGATCCTCCACAGCGGAGAGAAAGAGATTTTTCTTGAAACTGGCGTTCTATGAAGAGGGGGAAAAGACAGGCCGTTTACTTGCAAAAATCGCACGATCCCAACAGCAGTCACCGGCCATTGGGGCTATTAGAGCAGCCAATGGGAAAATAGTTAATTCTCCGGAGGTTGTTATCTCCGAGCTGGCATCTTTCTATGGCGACTTGTATAAATCGAGGGATGCCTACTCGGATGCAGACCTAACCATGTACATGACAAAAATAGACGTACCCTCGCTGCCGGTGGCAGCTCGAAATCAGTTAGATGCTCCTATAGCCCTGGAGGAGCTACAGACCGCGGCCTGCTCTTTTCCCACATGTAAGGCGCCGGGAGAGGATGGCCTCCCCATGGAGGTGTTTAATGAATATGGTGAACAGATACTCCCTGAACTGTTAAAGGTTTTTAATGCTTGCTTAGAGGCTGGTAGACTTCCTGAATCCATGACGAGAGCCAACGTAATCCTACTACTCAAACAGGGGAAGGACCCGGTTGACCCCGGCTCCTACAGGCCTATATCGTTACTCCAGAGTGACGTGAAGATCCTAGCAAAGGTCCTGGCGCTACGGGTCAATGGGGTCATCTCCTCCATTATACACCAGGATCAGGCAGGTTTTATGCCGCAAAAGTCAACGGCTACAAATCTTAGGAGACTGTTCCTGAATATGCAGATGCAAGCGGATAACGGGGGTCAAAGGGCACTGTTGTCTCTAGACGCCAACAAGGCCTTTGACAGCGTTAGCTGGAGATATATATGGGCAGTGTTGGAAAAGTTTGGTTTTGGTGCACGGTTTATAGCTTGGGTTAAGTTGCTGTATGCGTCCCCTCAGGCCAATATTAGAGTGACAGACAGGGTTTCACACGCCTTCGCTCTGGGCAGGGGGACAAGGCAGGGTTGCCCTCTGTCCCCTCTGCTCTTTGCGATCGCGATAGAGCCCCTAGCAGCCCTGATAAGAGATAATGCCCAAATACAGGGATTCCAATACGGAAATCTACATGAAAAAATAATGTTGTATGCTGACGACATGCTACTCTTCTTAGGGGACACTGGTCGCTCGTTAGTGGAGGTGATGTCCATAATAAAAATGTTCGGTCACTATTCCGGGCTAACCATCAACTGGTCCAAGTCGGCTCTGATGTTGTTGGAAGGGGATCACGGGGTTGTACTCCCTGATAGCTGCCCCATTCCCCTGGTCACTGGTTACAAATACCTGGGCATACAAGTGGCGCCCAGGATTGGAGACTACTGCGCCCTAAACATCTACCCCTTGCTTTCTCGTTTTCGAGACAAAATAAATACCTGGAACAACCTGAAGATGTCCTTGGCGGGCAAAGCCAACCTAATTAAAATGATCCTAATGCCACAGCTGCTATACTTCCTACATAATACTCCTGTAGTGGTCCCACTAAAAATTTTCAGAATAGTGAATACACTCTTTCGTCGGTTACTATGGAACAACAAAAACCCCAGAATTAAGCTGGAGCAGCTGCAGCAATCAAAGGACAGTGGGGGGTTGGCAGTTCCCAACCCCTGGTTGTACTATATAGCATCCCAATTGCAGCAGCTGGTCGGCTCTATGACACCAGAACCGAAAGGCTCGTCGGCACGGCTGATGTTAATGGCAACGGGGGCAGAGACCATTCCCATGGGCCTTGAGGCACAGCTATTTGCAAAGTCCAACAAACAGACCCCAACACTATCACTAGTACAAAAAATTTGGAATAAGGTTAGACAGCTTCAGGGGGTGCAAGGCTTCACTGATTTCAGCCCAATATGGGGCAATCGCTCTTATACGGAGCTGGATAAATTATTACAAGGGCCAAGATGGCGCAAATATGGGGTTAAATTGCTACCACAAATATTCGCAAACGGGAAAATACTCTCCTTTACAGAACTGCAGGATAAATTTCACCTTCCAGATAACATGCTCTATTCTTACCTTCAGCTGCGACATGCAATTCTTACACAGGGGGACGCGGGGGGTTGGACACTGTCACCCACGCCGGTGTTTCATGTGTTGCAATCCAGTAGCGAGACCAAGGGTATTATATCTCAATGCTACCAGATGTTATTAGTGAGGCACTTGCGAGCATACCCGTGCAAGGCAATGCTGGCTTGGGAAAGGGACCTTGGTCAGATTACAGAGGAGCAATGGGAAGAGGCCTTGCAGTCTATATCCACTTGCTCCCTTAACGTTGCACAAAAGGTTTCCCAATTGTTTATAGCGTTAAGAGTGCACTATACCCCAAAAAAGCTATTTAAAATGGACAGGATGATAGACCCTCTATGTTCCCGCTGTCGTCAGCATGATGGGGACCTTATCCACCTCCGGTGGAGATGCCCGAAGCTCCACAGATATTGGAGGGAGGTGATGGGTACGCTCAATGAGGTATTTCAAACGAAAGTCCCCATAGACCCCATGTGCTGTATACTGGGGGTCCTGGAGGATGAGATCCCGGAAGAATTGGTCAGGGTCGCGTTCTCCAGAGCTTTATTTCAGGCCAGAAAACTTATACTTATGGGTTGGAAGTCAGTGGAGCCACCTACTAGTCGCACATGGGTGGAACACATGGGACAAACCCTCATAAGGGAGAAGTATATATATAAACACAGAGGGTGCCCTACCAGGTTTGAACGAATTTGGTCCAAATGGCTGGACGCACCGGGGCTAAGCCCGAGAGAGCTAGTGATGTCCAGACTCTTACAATCTCTGTAAATAAAACGAGGAGGTGCAGGATAGTGTAAATATTATAAGATGTGCGGGTGGGGGGGGGGGGTGATGAGGAAAAGGTGTACTTTGGTTTGCAGAAGTGACGCAGTGAGATGTAGAGCAAAGTTGAAATAAACACTGTATGTATGTACATGAAGGATATCTGCTACAACAAATCCTATGTAATTGTAAAATTGGTGACGTTGATCGATGGATAATATGTGAATGTTCAATAAAACCTTTTTTGATTTAAAAAAAAAGAAAGGGGGCGGAGCCACATACATGTAGCAGCCCGCCCAGACCCCATCCCATTGACTCATTTATTTGTTGTCCTATCGATCCCGCCCACTCCCGACATCACCGCTTAGTTGTGACAGCTGGTCTCTCTCTCTCTCTGCAAGCCGTTACATTACCTGACAGTTTCACACACTGAGCGACTCTCGCCTCATAATCTGCTCAGTGTTTCACAGGCAGCGCGGGCTACACAATGCCTGGATGTAATATTTCAGAGCAGATCTCAGGAGAGAGCTCCGGGTGATTAGGGTGTGCCCAGGCACAACCGGCACACCCCGTGCACATGCCTATGGTAACCTTACACTATGATTCACTGCCAGCCCCTCTCTTTTAAGAAGCCATAACACACTGTAATTGTTTGTTAAAAACAAAGTCTCTAAATACCTTTTTTAAGTATCTTCGGGCCAGTCATGTGACTCCTGATCGCTCTAATACTCAGACTTAAGGGCAACAGTGGGAGGGGTCGAGATCTCCCTCTGCAATCAGCTAGGGAGGTCACGTAACTTTCGTGCTGACCGCTCAGCCCCTCCCACTGTAGCCCTTAGATAGGGGAGGAGAGTCAAGTGACGGGCCTGAAGATACATGAAAAAAGGTATTTAGAGGCTTTATTTTTAACAAACACTTACACAATGCATTATTGCTGCTTAAAAGAGAGAGGCTGGCTGTGATTTTTTTTTAAAGTTTAGCACGTAGGGGGTCAGTTTACAAAGGGGTGGGCAGAACCAGGCAGGATCAGCAAGGTTTTTTACAGCTTCCAGAAGGACAGGTTAGACAGCACAAGCGCCGTGTTGTTTAACCTGCTAGAAGAGAACAGGATTTTTTTTATTTTAGGGTTACAACCACTTTACATGTGAAAGTGTCTTCGTTCATCCATATGTCTTTTTACAAGTTCCTAATCGATTAATTGACACCCCCTTCTTCCCACCCCCTCCTCAAATCCTTATATATTAAGATTATCTTATGGGGAAGGGGGGGTGACAATTCTGCCTGAGGGGACTGGCAATTCTAGTAATATATTAAAGTTAAACTAAGACAAAAAACAAAAAGGAATCTACAAACAACATTGCTGAACACCCAACAGACTGCAAGTAAACATATATTTTCTCCATCCAGCTCTTTTTTTCCAGGAATGATTGCTACTCTCTCTACCTTGTACTATGTTCTCTACACCTTTCCTTTTCACAAAAGCATCCTCTCTATAAATTCTCGTTTCATTATCCCTCTTCTCCACCCACAGCTTATACATATCACCTTTATGCCTGCCCTCTCCCTATTACTATAGTCATCATATCTTGCTAATTCTAAACCTTGGGGACATGTGTATGCATAAAAATTTTGCTTACATCTTTCTTTCCTCACTCTCCTGCTTCTCTTAACTTTGGGAGACATGTTATCTAATTCTGACTCTATTGAACTTCCACACCCACAGCCAGCATCTTCCTTTCCCAGCAGCTGCAATCCATACATTCTAATTTCTACTTCCCTGCTTCCAAGAACCAGAGCTCCATTCATATGTGTCCCCTGGAATGCACTTTCTCTAAGGAGCTACATTCTTTTTGTAGCACTGACCCCTGGGGGGTTGCTTGGTAATGCATGCTCTCCTGTGCAGCCATGACCCTGTGAACTCTCCAGCCCCTCTGACACTCTAGGTTCAGATATGTTGTGTATAACTTTAAATGACACATGGACACAAGGCAAGTCGTTTCAACTCTCTCTGATTTTTACTTACTCAAGAAGAGAGATTTAAATGAAGGATTAGTCAGCCAAGTCCTGGTTACAGCCAAGACTAGGTTGAAATAATGCTTGCAGCAATAGCAGTTAGTAATGACAAGTGAATGATAACAATATACACAATCACAATTGGATACCTTGAGAAAGCTATTGGTGGATATAAGGCAATGTTTCTGCTTTAAAGAAGAACCCTGGGTCGGCCTATAATTGGTTTAATCCTAATCCGTACTATAGTTACCAGTAAAGTGTCCCCTTCAAGAGAAATAAACAATAATGTCCAAAAAGCAAGGCCTTGCACTGTCTTCACTGGCAAGTTGGAGCTCATAGAACAAGAATTCCTTAAAGCGGAGTTCCAACTGTGAAAAAAAAAATTTTTTGGATGAATATCTTCATTTTAAAAGACTTATTACTATCACTCACGTTTCTCTTTTTAATCGCTGCCCGATTGCCGATTTAATTGAGCAAGATATGTTATATTCCTTGTTCATGGCACTTTCCATCTTGCTTGTGGGCATGTGAAGCCCACGAGCACTATCTTCCGGGGTCTGGTGCAGCTGAGCGACCAGCATGCACCTCCCGTTCTCGCGCATGCGCAGTATGTAAGGCGCAGCACCTTACACTTCTGACATTGCCATCACAACGGGCGTCAGCATTTGAAGTGCATTGTGATGGCAACAAAGCCCTCGGTGCTGCCCACTGACTCCTGGGAAATGATGACAAGCATCTCCCAGGAGCACTAGCGAGCACGGGCCCCGAGGGAAATGACGTCAGGCGCCAGGAAGAGGAAGAGGCAGATTCCAAGGCACCCCTTAGTAACAGACATCAAAACGTGAGTAAAAAAAAATGTGTTTTTCCAAATGTTGTTTATTGGGTTTAATGAAAAGTTAATTTTATTGGTGGAACTCCGCTTTAATGTAGAAAAGTAATGATGAACAGGGCAAGATAGCTGGTTCTGCCTTATAGCAATCCTATATGTAATCCAAGGGAATGTTGTCTGTGCACAGTGTTCAGAGTGTAGTACTAATGAAAGGCAATGGGATCTTTGGGCAAAGGCCTCCCTCTATTCAGAAGATTTCTCTCACATTGGAAAGATATCTTATAAAGGACAGGAAGTCAAGGAAAATCTCCCTAATGAGAATAAGATGGCAAAAAAAGGAACACAGTTACCTTCCCATACTTTTTTTTTAAATAAAAAAAATGTTTAGCTTTGGATGTACTTTAACCACTTAAAGCGGGGTTCCACCCAAATTTTGAACAATATCTGTATGTATTCTCTTCCTTGCCTAGATGCTGACATGGCGTTCAAAAAATGTGAAATCGCCGTAATTACCTTTTATTTTTCTATTCTTCTTTGCACTTCCTGGTTCTCCTCCCGTGGGAGTAGGCGTGTTTATAGCCTCTCCCAGACTCCTGGGAGCTAGTCTCAGGCTTCCCAGGATGCCACTGAGCATGTGCGGGAACGAGCAGTGAATGCTGGGAGCACAGCATTCACCACATCCAGGAAATAAATGCTTGTGGGCTTCAAATGCCCACAATGAAGATGGAAACCGCCTGCAGTGAATAATATAAGTTATTCTTTCTGACGAAATCTGACACAGGCGGACATATTACACACAATATGTGAGTATGTAATGCTGAGAAGAAAAGTTTGTGAATGAACTCAAAAAAAAACAAACGATAGATGGGATTGTTTTGGGGACTTTTTTTTAATTGTTTCTACTGGTTCTACTGGTTATGGCGGCGATCTGTGATTCCTAGCAGGACTGCAAAAAATCTGACCCCAAATGACACTTTTTGGGGACCAATGACATTATTACATTGATCGGTGCTATAAAAATGCACTGATCAATGTAAACATGACACTGGCAGGGAAGGGGTTAACACTAGGGGGAGATCAAGGGGTTAAGTGTGTTCTCTCAGCGTCTTCTAACTGTGGGGGGGATGGGCTACCTGGGACATGACAGAGATCACTGTTCCCGATCACTGGGAACAAAAGATCTCTGACATGTCCCCTGTCAGAATGGGGATCCGCCTTGTTTACAAAGGCAGATCCCCATTCTGCCTCTGTATTAGGCGATCACTTCAAGTCCACCCGAACCACGGGCATGCTCCCGCAGCGTGCGGGAGAGCATGCCAGCAGCGGCGCACGACCGCCTGCAACTGCGCCTGCGCAAGCCAACGTACAATGACAGTGGTTCGGCAAGAGAGCCAACCTGCCGCAGTACAACTGTGGTGGGCGGTCGTGAAGTTGTTAAAGTGATATACGCTCACTGTTTAATTTACATTGCCCCTTCTATTTCTGTATATGGATGATGGCACTGGTATTATTCTTTTTCTTATAGAAAGGAAAAAAATTGTTCCGGCATTGATGTCGTACCGCTATATACCCATAATCTAAACCTTAGGTGTTTTTCGTAGGATTATACTTTCACAAAAGGCATTGGATAGTAAGTTAGTACCAGAAAACACATAGAAAACTATAAAAACAATAGCAACCATCCATGTCGAGTAGGCAGGGTCTAACCCGCCAACCCAACACAGAAGAACAGAAGGCCAATGTGCCAAAGAATGATCGTAGTCGCCCTCATCCTACCCGCTCTTAAAGAAACTTCCCCTCTATGGTCAGAGGGTGCATATGGAAGTTGTACTTACACAAATAAATGTTAACAACAGTAAAAGTTGTCCTGTCTCCAGCACTAGATGTCAATGTCATACTTTTCCACAAACATTTATATCTTTTATGCTTGTAGCAACCGATGTAAGACCAGTTGCGGGGGTGCCAACCCCGGAGTTTCCAACCAGGCTTCCCATATGGAATAAAATTTACGATTCGTATTTCTATGCTGATATGTCAACTGCTCCCTGACCAGGATGTAATTGACTTATTCTACCCATTGTTTCTTAGTGGGAACACGTGGAGAAAGCCAAAACCTGGCCACTAGCTTTCGAGCTATATATAGTAGTCTGAGCACTGCTATATTGATGGGGGGTATATATTTCTTCGTCAACAGCTCCAAAGACACAGATTAAAGGATCCAATGAGACCCAAACCTGGTAAACTGTAGAGATGGCTTCAGTTATTTCACCCCAATAGCGGTGTAATTTGGGACAGCACCAGATTAAGTGAATTAGAGAGCCTTCCTCCCTATTACATTTGTGGCATAAAGAGGAATCTCTCCTTCCCCAGCGATGCAATTGGATGGGTGTTCGGTAAGCCCTGTGTAATAAGAATAAATGAGATAACCTGTGTGACTGTGAGACCGATGTAATCACATCTCCCAGATTTCATAATTTATCTCCCCTAAGTCCTGTGTCCATCCCCTCCTACACGGTAAATTTGCTGGGTCTTGTATGGATGATAGTAGGCTTGAATAGATATGAGATATCAGGCCCTTTTTCTCTTGTTCGTAAAAGATGTCCCTCAGCAAGGGATGACTCGAAAGTGAAAGTGTGGATATACAACCCTGGGCCTAGATTGCACTGGTATAATTCTAATTAATGAAACAATACTCTTTTCCTAATCGATATACAGCTGTCACATGACCCAGCTCTTTTCCCAGCCTGTCTGCAGGGAAAAATAAGCAGGAGGAGTATGTATTCCTCTGCTGCTGGTCACATGCTCAAAATACAAAAACAGCCTTTTGAATACAGAGTAAAAATAATATAAATAATATCAATAAACTGTATTAAATTGTCATACAAATATATATTTGAAATGAAATCTTTATTATTTTTAGAATAAACAAATAACATGGTGTGGATGTCAGGCCCCTCCAGCTTGTGTCTTAGAATAAGAGGGAGGTGAATCAAGATGTAATATCCCATCCCCATTGTGTTCAGCTGGTTAGTGGGCATAGAGGAGGAGGGAGGGAGTGGACTGTCATTTATCACCCACATGTGTGATTCTACAGTCACATGGGCTGCTCAGCTGTCATAGGGAGGAAATGCTCAGCATAAAAACTCACTGAAAACTGAGCATGTGCAGAGTTGCCTCAACAGCTGCAAAACCCCTAGCTGAATTGGGGACATGAATAGAAGGTGGACATATTATATATATATATATATATATATATATATATATATATATATAATTTTTTATGCTATGATATACTTTCTGATGAACCTGTGTCGTAACATACTTTGTTGTTATTTGAAAGCAAAAAAAAAATGTAGTGAAAAAATAATATCTTTGGGTTTTTGGGTGGGTTTGGTAGGGGAGAAGGGTGGGAGATGGATGTACAGAAGGTTGTTTCTGTGGTATTTGGTGAGAGGAAGCAGTATGTGGTAAAATATGCGGGCCAAGTGGTTCTCCAGTTGATGAAAGGTCATTAATGGATGCAAGTAAAAAATGGAAACCATGCTAAAAATAGATAAAACATTCACAGAGATGGAAAACAAATGAAGGCGTCCATAACTAATCAAATTGTGAAAAAATTAAAAGGGGCATTAGAAAACCTCCAGAAAGAACAGGAGGGATTAGAAAGAGTTGTCACCATTTTATTCATAGATTACAAGACACATTGACTGTATTTCAGCATTTGAACACTCCACTAGCCAGTATGAGAAAATGATCACTTAGCTTAGCAAGATAATCTATGGTTACAAGAAAAGGTAGATGACCTAGAAAATAGGTGAATAAGAAATAATTTGAGGCTAGAGTCACAACTTGACAAGTCTCTTGCAAATACACTCCTGCAATTACTATTTCTGAAAATTATGAAACTGCAGATGGAAAAAATCCATAGGACTGGCCCTGAGACAAGGAAATCTAGTATGGTCATTTTTTTTTAATTCTATGATTTTGAAGCAAAAGAATACAAGACAAATGACTAGAATACTTTGTGCTACAGAAAATATTTGTTCACATGAAATATAGGTCTCAAAAAAATACCAGCTCAATTGCAACAGATAATAAAATTGTAATTTTTAAAGTGCTAAGCTTCAAGGAGAAACAGGAGCTATTGTAGGTATATATACATATATTACAGTTAGACGAAAATGGTTCTTTGCAACATTTATGCACATCAATTTAAAAAAAGCTAGATTTTTCAGGCCTCTTATGAGAAAATTTGAGGAAAGAGAGGGTGAAGAGTTAATTATTGTATGTTATTTTTCAATTATTATTGAGACTTTAATGTAGCTTAGGATGGGAAAGGATTTTATTAGTGTTAGGGATATTCATCTAATTGGAAGGAGGGGTGTCCTGAGGATGGAGATGCCTTTAAATGGTTTGTTAAACCTGCTTTTTCACTTGTACCTGCAGGTAAGCCTATAATAAGGCTTACCTGT
Organism: Lithobates clamitans; assembly: GCA_037952925.1. Lineage (NCBI taxonomy): Eukaryota > Metazoa > Chordata > Amphibia > Anura > Ranidae > Lithobates > Lithobates clamitans. Next base: position 14,800,507 of record JBBGZY010000251.1, on the reverse strand, counting down.
AGGTACAGTAATTATCTCCTAAAAGTGCTCCATTTTGGAGATATTCACATTTGTAGCAGCCGGTGACATCACTGACACGCGCGCTGAGCTCTGAATGGATGACACACCCAAGTGTTCAGATCTCTTGTCTGTGATTGGAACTCCAGCGAGTGATATCATCGTGGCCTGTTAATTCAAACGGTCAGAGCGCGTGACTAGGAAGAAAAACCGGGCGAAGATGGAATCCCTGTCAGCGGTGACAGAGTGCTGCTGCAGGGACCTGGTTACAGGTAAGTCTGTCATAATGACATTATGACATTAATTATGACATTAACCTGCGAGGGGACATTTTTTTTGACAAGAGAGATTACTACCGCTTTAATTTCAAATTTCAGAATGCAGTTTGATCTTTATGATTTATGACAAATTTAACACAAAAATGTCACTCAAAGTCAAAAAAGGTTCTCATGTGTTATTTTTTTTTTGGTTCCAGGTGGTTTACGGGGGGGGAGGGGGCTGGAATTAAAACAGGATTTAACTATGTTGTACACTGAGATGCATTCAATTTTTTCTATGGACAGATCCAGGAATACTAGAAGAAAAGGAAAACAAACCCAGGCCGCTGTTAATCAAATTTTGAAAAACACCTTTAAAGACAAATTAAGTAATTAAATTATTACACCTTCACTAAGATGTATTTGTGGGGGGTTTGATGATTTGCAAAGTGAAATGAAGTAAGTTTTGGCCTCATACAGAAATAAAATACGAGATTTAGAGCCTGGGGTTACACTGGGATTTGTAAGATAAACACTGATGTGAGAGAGCTTTATTCAAAAATATTATATATTTAAAGCTGTGCAAGATTGCAGAAGATTGCTGAGTGGTCGTCAGCACCTATGACCTGATACCCTGCTTGCTTCTGTGTTCTACTGTATGTGTATTTGCTCTATTGTATATGTGTATGGACCACCTTCCGGTATATTAATAGGTGAACCTGTTTATCACAATAGAGTTTATGTGCAGCTATTGATATTTAAGCTAATCCTGTCCCTTCTGGTCTGGGATTCTATAGCCAGTTCTAGCTTAGGGTTCAATAACCAGCATAGGCTTAAGTCTTTATACACTTATAATCTTCCTTTATATCGATTAGGTTCACTTAAAGCCTACTCTTAGACCCCCCTTCAATCAAGTCAAGGATATCTATCTATTTAGCTTCTTCATCTACATCGTATTTGGGCCTGGCTAGTGGGCACTGTGACAGGGAGTCTGCTGCCTTGTTGCAGGGTGATCATGCAAGAAGAAGTAATATTGAGCAAATGTTTGAAAAGAGATTCTTCATGGACATACAGAGTTATCTGTCCCAATAAAATATTTTTTAAATGTTATGACTGTATGTGTGGGGGAAAGCATTGGGTATCGGCGCCACAATACAAAAAAACAATTTATTGATTATATACCAATGGTGCACCTAAAATGACTGAAAAGCTGAAACCGATGACGTGAAATGCATAGTGTTGAGGCCTGACGCTTACAACCATAGGAGCCCTATACTATTGCTTGCACAGCTGAGATGCACCACGCACATTGCGATTTTTATACCGGCGTTGGATCGGTTTCTGCTTCCCCCTGAGTGGATTGTTTGCGATTTCATGCTGGACTATGTAAGTGCTCTTTTTAGTGTCAGGGACTCTGCAACACAAGGACACTTAGCAGAGCTTCAGCGTGTACACATGTTCTTAGTACTAAGAGCCCTGTACCAAAAAACAATAGTGCTTGTAAACCTGTAAAAGGTTTTAAACTGGTATCAGTACTGGTATTAACCTGTATCTGAACACCCAAAGAAAACGTCAACTACATATAAATAAACCATATTTACTAACGAAAACTGGAGCAGAAAAGTAGGTGGGAGTAATATATATAGTAAAATATATTGAAGAGGTTAAGCACAAAGAAGGGGCGATCGATGGGAAGCAAATAGAAAAAGCAAGGTGGAAGGAGTAGAATGGTAAGAAAGGGCAAACAGGGAGTTTCCAGTCCTTTTAAATTTGAAATACCTGAAAACCAATGGGTAGGAAAGACATTTTTGTGGTATACTCATGCCAGAGTCTTAACCATTTCCTTCCCAAGGACATCCAGGGACGTCCTTGACTTTGCGGGGGTATATCTGAATGATGCCTGTAGCTACAGACATCATTCAGATATCAGCTTTTTCAGCCAGCGATTCCCTACACCATAATAATCATCATAGTGGCTGTTCCGCGGGGGGGGGGGGTGAGTCGGAGAACATTTCCACCGGCCCCAGATGGTGATCATAGAGATTTCCGGCTAACCAGATGGTCGCTGGAGTCTCTATGATTGTTCGGAGGCGGGGCGTGATGTTATGACATCATGCCCGGCCTCTGCATTCAAACGAATAGCCCTGCCTCGGCTGGGAAGCCGAGATTGTTTTTTTTTTTTTATTGCAGACTTCCCAGCCTAGAGGTGAGATGTGGGGTCTTATTGATCCCATATCTCACTGTAAAGAGGACGATCATGCCATATTCCTATTACAAGGGATGTTTACATTCCTTGTAATCGGAATACAAGTAATCAAATTTTTTTTTTTTTTTAAAGTGTTAAACTAAAAAAAATAAAAGTCAAATTAACAATAAAAAAAACATTTAAAGTTTTAAATGTGCTGTGTGTGTGCTCGCACGCAGAAACGAACGCATACGTAAGTCCCACCCACATATGAAAAAGGTGTTCAAACCACACATGTGAGGTATCGCCGCAAACTCAAAACATGTAACCAGTAAACATTTTTAAAGCATCGCCTATGGGGATTTTTAGGTACCGAAGTTTGGCGCCATTCCACGAGCATGTGCAATTTTGAAGCGCGACATGTTAGGTATCTATTTACTCGGCGTAACTGCGTCTTTCACATTATGTAAAAAAATTGGGCTAACTTTAATGTTTTGTTTTTTTTAAAAGCATTTTTCCAAAAAAAAGTGTTCGAAAAATTGCTGCACAAATACCGTGCGAGATAAAAAGTTGCAATGACTGCCATTGTATTCTCTAGGGTCTTTGCTAAAAAAACATATATAATGTTTGGGGGTTCTATGTAATTTTCTAGCAAAAAAAAATATGAATTTTACATGTAGAAGAGAAATGTCAGAATTGGCCTGGATGGGAAGTGGATTCTGGAGAATCAATTAATACTCAAACTTGAAGTAAACAGTGTCACTTTTCCAGCGCTTAGATATAAAATGAATCTTAATTGAACTAAGCCACTGCTATATGTACAAAACATTAAAAAGTGACATTAATACCCAAACTTGAAGTAAACAGGGTCACTTTTCCACTGCTTAGATATAAAATGAATCCTAATTGAACTATGCCGCTGCTATATGTACAAAACATTATAAAGTGAGCAAAAAAGATCTAATAATTAGTCCTTCTGGCATAAGCAGCACTAAAACGTTAATAATATGCAGAAAACAATTAATTAATAGTATTGTGAATCCAGGTAAGGGATGTTAGTACAGAGTGTTTGTGTGACAGTTCATATGGAAAACATCAGCTGTTTGAAGGTTCAACCAACAACCACACAAGTGATTCCACTCTCTTAGGAGAACCACTCACCGGATTTACAATTAACAAACGCCCTTGTATAGATTATGCATTTACGATCACTGCCTAAAGGACATCTGCCCGGATCTCCAAGAACGATTGACCAAAAATTTCAGACGTTCTGGTCCTATGGTTCACTCAGGTTAAGCATGCCAAAACCTTTTAATAAGCTTGGGCATAAGGAAGGAAAAGAATCCTCATAGTGTGAATCCATAAAACTTTTATTCATAAAAAACCCCTTCCCTTTCTCCCTATGCACTTACAAACATATTTGTAAAAAAAGCGTTCAGTATAAAATTTTGCACTGTATGATCAGTTCCGATACTCTCACCACCTCTCGTGAAGATACAATCGTCCATGGTGGTTCGCAGGAGGAGATCAGAGCCAGTGACAGATGGAGAAAGCCATGTGGTCATGCCTAGATGCGTTTCGTCATTCCGCCTTTGTCAATGGGCGTGGCCCACACGTCACAGACTTGCAACTTTATAGCCTCCCAGTATTGAACATTAACCCCCTCTGCACATCGAAGCATGATCCTCAGTGGTTCCCACAAAGAAACAATCAGACCCACACTGTACAAACCTAATGGTGCTCTCCACCAAGGGTCAAGAGGCGTTCTCATATTCTGTGGGGATGGTAGCCACAGGAACCACCGCATCAAGTTCAGAAGAAGCCGCGGCCACCACTCACCCACAGAATTATCATATTTAGGTCAATGCCCATACATATGAAGGGCTCCACATATTAAATCATGATTAATTAGTGTAAGATCTATTGAGAAAGCCAATTGTAGGCGATATGCATGTAGAGGGGAAGGAGCATCAGAGTGGAGAGCAAGCGGACGGCTTGTAACACTGTGGCAAATGATTTTATCTTTTGAAACCTTGTAAGTGCAAAATTTTAAGGGGGAAACCCAAATACATGATTTAAATGGAGAGCACTATGTTTCTTGCACTTGTATTTGCATGAATACGGACCATACCCCGAGGGAAAAGTCTTGTCTGTGAGCTGTTCATATAACAGGCTGGAGCAGGAGAGCTGATATTGAAGTGGAGAAAGGAGTGAGTTTTCATTCAGAGCTTGTGTGGCTCAGTGTTGAGGTGAGCAGGCATAACAGCTGGCACATTTTATAATATTGGAGAAGTGTGATAGATACACAGCGGTGGAATTTTGATGCACAGCAATCAAGAAATTAGAAAAGTCGATTGATATATATATGAACTTTTTTATTTTATTTTACTTATTATGGTTATTAAATGTTTATATTTTTCACTGTGTTCAGATGGTTTATTTATTTGAATATTCACATGAGAGTGGGCAGCGTGCACTATTTGTATAATAAATATTGTAGATGGTGAAGTGATACACTGAGAGTGTTCTGCAGCTGCAGAAATTTAATTTATAATTTATAATCTATAATTGTACACTTGAAAAATAATTTTAATTTTAATTTTATATTCTATTTATTTAGCACATTGCACTTTGTGTGGCACTGATTGACTTTTACACAAAATTAGTGTAATATACTTCGTAAACTTTGCACAACAATAATAACCTGTTAACGGATATCTACGCGATAAGAGACTCAATTATTTAACACATATCTGATCGGTAATGTAAACAATTAATCAATGACATCCAATAGCTTTGTATATACACTGTTTAGTCTGCGGACATCAATATTTCAAATGTATCAGCACCGCAGGGATGAGATGCTAATATGACCCAAATTTTTTTAAATAATTCCAAAAATAAATAAAAATTAGTTCTAAAATATTCAAATTGTAATAGAATAAAATAGGATAAACTCATCTTCAAGAGACTGGACATTAAACTAATAAAATTTAATAATGATTTATGCTTCCCACACTTCAATCCAACCTTCAGAGGATACCTACCGTGAAGGGAGATGGAACATTATTGGAACATTTAAAATAAACAGAGCAGGCAAAGATGAAATTAATTATATTCATCATATAAGCATTTGCTTGTACTAACAAGCGCATGCCCGTTACGTTAGGAGTAAACAATAAAAAATTAATGAATGAATGAAACAATAAAAAATGTTAGTGGTTGACCCACTGATGGGTACTTATGGGTGGCACTGATAGATGGCACTGATGGGCATTGATGGGTGCTGATGGCTGGCACTGGCACTGGATTTCACTGATAGGCATCACTGGCACTGGCAGGCATTGTTCATTGGCACTGATTGGCATTTCCCTGGTGGTCTAGGGTGGCATACCTGATGGTCCAGTGTGGTGGCCATCCCTGGTGATCCTGGCGGCATCCTGGTGGTCCTGGACAGGCATCCGAGGGGGGGTTGCGCTGATAAACAATCAGCACAGACCCCCCCTGTCAGAAGAGCAGCCAATCGGCTCTCCTCTACTCGTGTCTGTCAGACGCGAGTGAGGAAAAGCCGATCAAGGGCTCTTCCTGTTTACATCGTGATCAACCATGATTGGACACGGCTGATCACATGGTAAAGAGTCTCTGTCAGAGACTCTTTACCTAGATCGGAGTTGCGGTGTGTCAGACTGATGCGTGCCCCCGGGGGACATAAGTATCCTGATATTAGGCTACTAAGTGTTCCATTCTAATTATGTGGCAGCATATCTCCACCATCTAGTTAGTAACGGGTGAAGTGATGATGGTGTTTCAGTATCTGGGAATACTGGCTCTAGCTGCACAAAGTAAAACAGGAGAAAGACATTTTAATTGTAGTAACAGAGCAAGGAAAAGCAGATTAAACCCTTTTGGAACCAAGTAATCAAGATCATAAAACACATTACAGAAACGAAAATTCATTTAGACGCTGCCTGCTGTCTTATAGATATCACCAATTGCACCTTGAGAAAATACAAAAACTCCTTGACTAGATTCTTAATCACAGCAGCAAAAACAGTGATACCAAGACACTGGAGAAGCACCACCGCCCCCACAATCAAGGAATGGCTGGAAGAGATACATCTCCTCAAAGGCATGGAAGAGATCAGGGCAACAACACAAGGGAATACAGAAAATTCCAATAAAATATGGCAGTCGTGGATCATCTTTAAATATTCTGATTCCTATGCCACTTTAACACAGAGATAGACCTTTTAACCATAGAGAAACATGAATGGGTAATATCTTTTTTCCATTTTATTTATCCTCCTTTTTCTCTCTTTACTTTCATTTCTGATACCATTTACTTCTAAGGGCACCTCTCAGAGGACCACAAATGTATTCCTCTTTTCAAATTAAATAATAGATCTTTCTATACAAGTTGAGAGTATTTCTAAATAATTATCAATGTAACGATTGGCTGATTACGAAGCCATTCTGTTTTCAGTTTACTAGTAAAATACTCTACCATTGAATTCAATTATACACTGTATTTTCATATGATAATCCTGCACAAATGTTAGTATGATTGAACAAATGTTATTCCCAAGCATCAATAAAAGCTTATTTAAAAAAAAAAAAGCAGAGAGTAGAGCCAGTTCATGGGTACATTTAAGTGGGGACACAGTAATTTTGATGTAAATGTGAGTTATAAAGCCCTAAAATAGTTTAATTAGTGGATAACATCAACAGTGGTTTGATTTGTCTGTAAGGATTTGTAGTTTATGTACAGATCTGTACTAATGTGTTAAAAGTTTGAAGTTACTCTTATGTATGTGGCTTGCATTACTAAGCTTTTGTATTAGAACTAGGCAGTTATTCTTATTCTCCTCTGAGAGAATAACACCGAATTCATGTTCTCACTATTCAAGGAAATACAGTCAGGTCCATAAATATTGGGACATCGACACAATTCTAATCTTTTTGGCTTTATACACCACCACAATAGATTTGTAATGAAACAAAGATGTGCTTTAACTGCAGACTTTCAGCTTTAATTTGAGGGTATTTACGTCCAAATCAGGTGAACTATGTAGGAATTACAACAGTTTGTATATGTGCCTCCCACTTTTTAAGGGACCAAAAGTAATGGGACAGATTAACAATCATCCATCAAACTTTCACTTTTTAATACTTGCTTGCAAATCCTTTGCAGTCAATTACAGCCTGAAGTCTGGAACGCATAGACATCACCAGATGCTGGGTTTCATAATCTGGTGATGCTCTGCCAGGCCTCTACTGCAACTGTCTTCAGTTCCTGCTTGTTCTTGGGGAATTTTCCCTTCAGTTTTGTCTTCAGCAAGTGAAATGCATGCTCAATCGTATTCAGGTCAGGTGATTGACTTGGCCATTGCAGAACATTCCACTTCTTTCTCTTAAAAAACTCTTTGGTTGCTTTCGCAGCATGCTTCGGGTCATTGTCCATCTGCACTGTGAAGCGCCGTCCAATGAGTTCTGAAGCATTTTGCTGAATATGAGCAGATAATATTGCGGAAACACTTCAGAATTCATCCTGCTGCTTTTGTCAGCAGTCACATCATCAATAAATACAAGAGAACTAGTTCCATTGGCAGCCATACATGCTCACGCCATGACCCTACCACCACCATGCTTTACTGATGAGGTGATATGTTTTGGATCATGAGTAGTTCCTTTCCTTCTCCATACTCTTCTCTTCCCATCACTCTTGAGTTGATCTTGGTCTCATCTGTCCATAAGATGTTGTTCCAAAACTGTGAAGGCTTTTTTAGATGTTGTTTGGCAAACTCTAATCTGGCTTTCCTGTTTTTGAGGCTCACCAATGGTTTACATCTTGTGGTGAACCCTCTGTATTCACTCTGGTAAAGTCTTCTCTTGATTGTTGACTTTGACACACATACACCTACCTTCTGGAGAGTGTTCTTGATCTGGCCAACTGTTGTGATGGGGGTTTTCTTTACCAGGGAAAGAATTCTTCGGTCATTCACCACAGTTGTATTCCATGGTCTTTTGGGTCTTTTGGTGTTGCTGAGCTCACCAGTGCGTTCTTTGTTTTTAAGGATGTTCCAAACAGTTGATTTGGCCACATCTAATGTTTTTGCTATCTCTCTGATGGGTTTGTTTTGTTTTTTCAGCCTAATGATGGCTTGCTTCACTGATAGTGACAGCTCTTTGGATTTCATATTGAGAGTTGACAGCAACAGATTCCAAATGCAAATAGCACACTTGAAATGAACTCTGGACCTTTTATCTGCTCCTTGTAAATGGGATAATGAGAGAATAACACACACCTGGCCATGGAACAGCTGAGCAGCCAATTGTCCCATTACTTTTAGTCCCTTCAAAAGTGGGAGGCATATATACAAACTGTTGTAATTCCTACACATTTGGATGCAAATACCCTCAAATTAAAGCTGAAAGTCTGCAATTAAAGTACATCTTGTTCGTTTCATTTCAAATCCATTGTGGTGGTGTATAGAGCCAAAAAAGATTAGAATTGTAAATTGTGTCGATGTCCCAATATTTATGGACCTGACTGTACAAATCACCTGTGTTTACATAGGAAAGAAGTGTTCTCTATCAATAAAATAAAATGTGGTCAGGTATTTCTCTAGAAATACAGACTTCTCCTATGAATCACAGGAGTGCTGTTCGTTCTACACATCTGGGATCCGTTTTCAGCTGACAGGGGGCTGAAGCCCCCTGTCAGCTGATGTCACAGAGCCAGTCTAGGCTCTGAAAAGATCATGTGGTCAGTATCCACCCAGAAGCCAGGATCGGCACCTGGCTCAGTATCTGCAAGCTGCTAAGAGCCTGAGCCAGCCCCTCCCTCCCCCTTCACAGCCAAACCTTCCAGTGAGTGCTGGAGGGGAAAGTAGAGAGTAGCTGACTGACAGTCACGGCTCTCTGCTCAGAGCAGAGGGGGAGAACTGAGTGATCAGCGGTGTTTGATTGCTCAGTTCTCAGAGTCGGCGGGGGACAGATTGCAGCATAAGATCTATGCTGCATCCACCTAGGTGAGTATAAATGTTTTTTTTTCAAGTCTCGACCTTCTCTTTTAAATGTGTCACTTGTAAAAAATATTGTTGAATGTAAATGTCTTTTCTGTCATCCATGAAGCCTGGCCGAAATACTCCCAATGTTTACATTTGTACATTCTCTCCTAATTCTGAGTCTCCATTTTTGAGGAAAACTAGAGATTATCACTTTAGTTGTCCTCAAAGCAGAAGGCTCAGAGGCCTATTTGTTGTAGCCCATATCCTGGACATAAACCCAAGTACAGGTATGTATGATGTGGAAAGACCACATTTGATGAACTTCCAAAACTTGGGAATACTTAGAAGGAAGAATGGAAATTCAGATGAAGAGTGGAAAAATATGGTGGATAGCTATGGCGTGACCATAAGAGAAAGTATCACAGCTAATTTCAACCCAAAAGTAAACCCATAAAACGTTTTAATAGGTCGAGAACCAACATTCAAGGAATGTATATTTTAAAAACAAGATTGAGTTGTCTTCAGGGCTCTTTCCTTTGTTTTGCACCAGCCTGTTGTATTCCTCAGTGGATATTGATAGTGCATTCTGAAGCTATAAAATCTACAATTTTTAATGTGAACTTAAACTTTCTTAGGTCAATTACGATGCAGCACATTTTTACCCAAAAAAGAGAATCAGTATAAATATATTGTGTGAATACGTGCGTAACATAAAATATGTAGGTGAGAAAAGAATCGTGCTGTCTTCTGAAATTTCTTGCTGTACTTATCCCAAATTATTACCATGGTTCCAGCCTGTTCAGCCTTTGGAAACAGAAGCTTTAAACCACTATAGCATTTAGATTTACTAAATAATTTTCTGTTGTATGATGAGAATGGTATCCATCAATATTTGATTGTAACATAGGGATCCTCTTGGCAGACTGATTTAAATTTTACAGCTTTCTCTGTAATCCAACTTTTTCCTTCCAAAACAGTTAATTCATCTGGTTGGCTTACAGAAAACCACCCACTACAAAATACATTTTAGCTTTTGTAAAAAAAAAATAGTGCCTGTCTGAAATAATTGCACCAGATTAGTTTGGCTCACTTTTTGAAAGCCCCAAACATAGAATTTTACTGCTTTTGCTGTGTTGCATTTAACCACTTCAGCTCCGGAAGATTTGCTTGCTTAATGACCAGGCCATTTTTTGCGATACGGCACTGCGTCACTTTAACTGATAATTGCGCAGTCATGCAATGCTGTACCCAAACAAAATTGATGTCCTATTTTCCCACAAATAGAGCTTTCTTTTGGTGGTATTTGATCACCTCTGCGGTTTTTATTTTTTGCGCTATAAACAAAAAAAATAGAGACAATTTTGACAAAAACACAATATTTTGTACTTTTTGCTATAATAAAAATCCCCAATTTTTTTTAAAAAAAGCTATTTTTTTCCTCAGTTTAGGCTGATATGTATTCTTCTACATAATTTGGTAATAAAAATCGCAATAAGTGTCAATTGATTGGTTTGCGCAAAAGTTATAACATCTACAAACTATGGGAAAGATTTATGGTATTTTTATGGCATTTTTATTATTTATTTATTTTTTTACTAGTAATGGCGGTGATCTGCAATTTTTATCGGGACTGCGACATTATGGCGGACAGATCGGACACTTTTGATGCATTTTTGGGGCCATAAAATCACACTGATTACTGTGTAAATGTCACTGGCAGGGAAGGGGTTAACACTAGGGGGCGATCAAGGGGTTAACTGTGTTCCCTTGTGTTAGTTTTAACTGTAGGGGGAAGGAACTGACTAAAGGAGATGACAGATCGTTGTTCCTAGCTAGTAGGAAGAGACGATCTGTCTCTCCTCACAGAACAGGGATTTGTGTGTTTACAAACACACGTCCCTGTTCTGGCTTTCGTGCCCTCGATCGTGTGTGGCCGGCGGTCATTGCGACCGCCGGCTACGCGCATCGGTTCCCCCCGCAGTGCCTACTATTTCTACTTAAAGGGCCAACGTACAGCTACGATGGCTCGCGGGAACGTGCCGACCTGCCACAGTATAATGACGGCGGCTTTCGGCAAGCGGTTAAAAAATGAATAGGCTATCAAACTAGATAAATGCTGTTGGGTTTAGAGTTACAATCTGTTCATAAAATCTATATAGAACCTTTAGACTTACGAAACATGAACAGTTTTTTCGTTCAACCAGTGGGTTGAACAAAATAAAAATGACAGATCTGCGCATTCACACAAGCAATGTGGATGCAGTGATCTCCCCTGCTGCGCTATTGTATTCTGACAGCAAGGACTCCCCCCACCCTCAGAGTACACTAATCACTGCTGCAGCTATTGGCAGCAAGCACTGATTGAATGTTGGTTTTCCAGCAGGATCACTCGACAGAAGGCGGTCTAATGACCAGCTTCTGTTGAACAGATAGGGGTGCACAGTATACAGAAATCCAGCTAGTTCCTGCTGAACCAGACAAATTTTGGAACGTGTATACCCAGCTTAATACTCAAGCATATTCATAAATATTGGACTAGAGCTGAAATACAAACAGCCACCCAAAGCTAGATTCCATTAGGAGCCTAACACACATTTAAAATACATAGATTTTAATTATTTTATTGATTTTTAATTTCACAAAGTGAGTTTTCTGATCTTGGAACCCTGAAAAGATGTGTCCTGGACCTTCACCGAAGCAGCAGCAGCAGCAGAAAAACTTGGCCAAGAATAAACCCTAACCTACTGAGTACTGAGTCTTCATTACTCTGCTAACTCTTTTGTCCACCAGCAATTTCACAGTCATCACAAATGCATTACAGTAGGGCCTGACTGCCTCCTAGTGCTGGTGCTCTCTTTCCTAGTCTAAAGCTGCGTACACACAAGCGGAATGTCCGACAGAAAAAGTCCGACAGAAGCTTTTCATCATCTATTCCGATCGTGTGTATGCCTCATCGGACTTTTTTTTCTGAAAATTCTGACGGACCTAAAAATGGAACACGTTCTAAATATTTCCGAAGGAACCAATTCCTATCGGGAAAACTGCTCGTCTGTATGCTGTGCCGACGGACCAAAAATGACGCATGCTCTGAAGCAAGTATGACACGGAAGCTATTGGCTACTGGCTATTGAACTTCCTTTTTCTAGTCCCGTCGTACGTGTTGTTCGTCACCTCTTTCTGAACGGTCGGACTTTGGTGTGACCGTGTCTATGCAAGACCGCTTGAGCGGAATCCCGTCGGAGTTCCGTCGGAGAAACCTTCGGAGTTTATTCCGATGGCAAAACCGGTCGTGTGTACGTGGCATTAGTGTTGATGAACAGGGGACTACTGGAAGATTATATAAGTACAAGTTTGGGTATTTATAATAGTTGTGTTTCAAATACATTTAACTGTGTTGAATAATACTTAGCTGTATTAACTGAATGTTTAATGTATGCCCGGAGTTAATTCTTTTATAAGTATGATATATATATATATATATATATATATATATATATATATATATATATATATATATATATATATATATATATATTTATATTTATATTGTATATACAGCACTGCTGTACGCAGTACACAGACTCTGCCACTGTATTCTCCTGCTTCTTACATCCCTCAATTCCAATCATCATGCTGTCTCACCTCTGCACACTAGGGGGAGCTGGAGAGACAGAAGAAAGTAGGATGACTATGATTCAACTGCACTGGATAATGGGAGCTGTAGTTCATGGGAAGTACTTTGGAAGCAGGGGAGGCTGCAAACACAAAAACCCATGAAAAAAGGAGTAGGAGAGAGGGAGTTTTCCTGGGCTCTCCAGAGAGGAAGAGTGTCTTACTGTGTGTTTGGTGTGCGGATAGAGAGAAAGCTACTGAGTATCATAGTATTGTGACTGAGTCACTGAGGCTCAGGTTTCTGAGGACAGAGATATATGAGTGTCCAGGACAAGGTTCACTAGGTGCCAGGACTATGGAGTGGTTGCGACTGTGCTTACTCTACCACTGTTTAGCAATTCAGGACTGGAAGAGACTGTATGCAGATATAAAGGGGTGGTAATTAAGTGCCCCACCGTACAGACTGGGCCCCGCTGTCAGCCAGAAAAGTTTGCAGGATAGTTGCCACATACTAAACAACTTCCTCTCAGGGGTACCCCTTCAATACATACAATATATTCATAACAAAACTCAAGGAAGTATACACAGAGTGTACTTCAAGACACCTGTTGGTCATTATTTGCAGAGGAGCTACTGTAAGGCCTTTTTAACGTTAGTTATACTCAATAGACATGTGCGCCATCAATAAATTTGTTTCGTTCCGTTCCATTTCGTATTAGAATTAATTCGTAATTTGTGTCCAAAATTCAATTTGGATTCGTAAGACATACGAATTTTCGTTAAAATTTTCGTACAAAATTCGTATGCATAAAAATTTGTATTTCAGATCCTCATGAATGTACAAATTTCTGGAAATTCTTACAAATTTCCGATTCGTACGAATCTAATTACACAAGTCTAATACTCATCCATTGTTTATAAGGTTCACTGCTTATGCTGCTTATTACTAGTGTTGCTGATACTAGGTTAATCTTGCTCTGAAAAATGGACCTCGATCGTACTGATCGTGTGAAAGGGGCCTAAGGCTGCACTGCTGTTTACCTGCACCTCAACTGACCTCGAACTTCACTTCTTCCTCAGGATTCCTGCAGGTATCGCTGGCTGCTGCTGTCCCCCAGGCGGGTACGGCTGGTGGCTGCTGCTGGCTGTCCTCTAGGGCTGGTACTGCTGGTGGGTACTGCTGGCTGGTACTGCTGGTGGGTACTGCTGGTTAGTACTGTTGGCTGGTACTACTGGTTGGTACTGCTGGTGGGTACCGCTGGTTGATACTGCTGGTGTGTGCTGCTGGTGGGTACTGCTGGCTAATACTGCTGGTTGGTACTGCTGGCGGGTGCTGCTGGTGGGGACTGCTGCTGGGTACTACTGGCTGGTACTGCTGGTGGGTATTGTTGGCTGGTTGGTACTGCTGGCGGGTACTGATGGCTGGTACTGTTGGCGGATACTGTTAGAGGGTATTGCTAGCGGGTACCCTGCCCACCATCCCTGAGCATCAGTGTGACAGGAGCCGGCGCTAGAGGAAGCATGCGGCTGCAGTAGAGAGCAGAGCCAATGCTGCCTGTATCGCTCCTGTCACAAGCGGAGTACATTTGGTATCACTCCGCCTGTGACAGGAGCGCTATACAGGAAGTATCAGCTCTGCTTCCTCTGGTGCCGGCTCCGTTCTTCACACTGATACTCTGGGATGGCGGGTTGGGAACCTGAGATCTGGGCTTGCCGACCTGCCATCCCAGAGTAGGAAGTGGCGGGCCACATCAGAGGGCATTGTGGGCAGCGGTTGGGCACCCCCAACCAGCCCAATATTTACATTAGTTATCTTACTGCATGCAAACAGATTATTTTGCCTGTCCATTGATATTTATGCATTGCCATTTATTTTGCTTGATAATATACTTATTTTATTTACAATTAAGTAGCCTGGTGCCTATTTCCTATATGTTAATATAAATATAAGTAGCATTCTAATACTTGAGCTCATATAGGTGTTTTCAGCATCCTTGTACCTAACCAGGTGTGTCAGAGGGAAAAAGCAGCTCTCAGAGTTGTTGCAAAAAATAGAGAACCCTTCATACCAAGCTGCTCCTTTAGAGGTAAGCCCTACATGTGTTGTACATATTATTCCAGAGTTCATATTTAACTTTTTTTTCCCCCACAGATCACAGGCACCCTCCAGTGGTGTTTCTGCATGTAAGATGAAAGGAAAGTAGTAAAAGATCATGGATAAGTGCTTAATCTTTTGTAGCACCTTCTATTAGAAGGTGGTGCTAGAATAGGATTTTTCTGGGTTTAAGATATCAGTGTAGGTAAATTTAGACAGGCCTGTGCTGTAGGTTAGGCCTGTGTGTGTTGATTTGAGATTGGGAGTGTCTAGTGTAGTGGTGGGTGTGACCACCTGTGCTCTGACTCAGAAGCACCTCCCCTGCTTTCAGGAAGATTGTTCCGGAACAGAGGTTGGACCTGAGGTTTGAGTGGCAGGCAGCTCATGTGAGGAGCTCTGACCAATTACCTTTGGGTATTGGCAGGGGGCAGGCCTCCCATATAAGCTGGGGTCACATGTTGCCCGAGAGGTTCGGATGGTGCAGGAGAAAAGGAGAATGGAGTATTAGGTAGCTGCCTTAGGGCGTCCCCACGTGGGGGAGCATTCCGAGCGAGGAGGGGGGATGGAGGAGCTGCTAGAATGTATTCCTGGGAAAAGATCATCATGGAGTTGGTGTCAGGCTGCTGTGACCGGGGAACACAGGACTTGCACGCAGGAGAAGATCGGTGAAGGAGACAGTAGAACTGAGAAGAGCAGATTTCTGTGACCGGGGAACACAGAGCTTGCCCTTTGGAGAAGGACAGTGTACAGGAAGCAAAAGGAGAAGTGTTGAGAGTAGTGCAGAATGCTGTGGCCGGGGAACGAAGCGATCGCAATTATGGACTGGCTGGGAACAGTAGTCTGCCTATTACCGTGTGCTGGGCCATCGGGGAGAGGTACCAAGTATCTCTGGCCTAGTAACCTTGGTAATACCTTCCAAGAGACTGTGTAGCTACCAAATTCACTGAGCCACCGGGGAGAGGTATTGTATGCGCCTGGCTTATTGATTTGCTGAAGCAACACCATTCAAGTACAGCCAGCAAGATGGGATTATTCAGAGTGGTCCCTTTTTGTATTACTGGAAGTGAAGTAACAGAAATCTAACACTTTCGCAGTAGAGGATGTGTACAAGAGGAGTAATAATCTGCAGGAGGTAGTGCAGAGGAAGAGGAGCAATAGTCTGTAGTGGAGATATTCAGAGGAAATAGACTGTGAATGTTAGAAGTGCATCATTTCCAGGGCTAAAGCTGCTAATCAATGTTCTACAAATGTCCTTTACCCCAACCAAGTTGTATCCTGCAATAAACACAAAAAAACTACGCAAATGACTGCTCATTGTCTCAGAGTTGATAGATGGGGGTCTGGCAGAAGGGTGATGTTAGTAACTAGTGGTAACCAACCGCTACACTTGGTAAAGGAATGTTTGCAATTGCAGTACATAGAAAACTGAAAATCCTTTTCAGATAGACTCCATGACAGCATACGTGTGGGTTAACCCCGCCTCCACTCCTCCCCTATAGGACCCCTCTCCCATAAATCTTTGCTCCAAGCCAGCAGCCATGTTCCGTAACTAGCCTATTCCAGACATTTGTTAGGGAACTCCTGCTGCCACAGCTCTCTCCTCCACCCCCCCTCTTCTTCTTCCTCTATGGCATCTTCTGCAGATTTGTCCTCTGAAACAGCAATGTTCCGTAAGCGTTCAAGGGGCTATGCAAGCAGTCAGGCTAAAAGATGCCATGTGGTCCTTGAGTTGGTCTGCCTAGGGGACAGGAGCCACACTGGGGCAGAGATTCTGTCAGCTCTGCAGGGGCAGGCTCAGAGGTGGTTGACGCTACACTAGTTTCATCCAGGAATGGTTGTATGCGACAATGTCACCAACCTTCTCTCTGCCCTCCGACATTCCTGCGGAGCTGCCAAATACACGGGAAGGAGAGGAGGAAGATTGTGTAAGCATGGACGTAGAGGATAATACGCATCAGTCTTCAAGGAATGGTCTTCAGTCCCCAGAAACCAAAGAAGTTTTACGTGGCTGGGAGGAAGTAGTTCCTGATAATGTCATTCTTAGTGACCCAGAATCGAATGCCTCTGCGAACTTACGCTGCATGGCCTCCCTGATTCTGCAAAGCCTGCGAAAGGACCCTAGGATTCGTAGTATCAAGGAGAGGGATCATTACTGGCTGGCAACCCTTCTTGATCCACGTTACAACGGTAAAGTTGCAGAACTCATCCTGCCTATGCAGAGGTAGCGGAGGATGAAACATCTTCAGGAGGCCTTGAAGAAACATTTGTGTAATGCCTTTCCAGACCATGCGAGGTTACCATTTCCTGGCGCTGGACAATGTGTTTCTGAGGCTTTGTTCGGTCAGAGGAAGAGCGGTAGAGAAGGTGACCGGCTGACCGACCCCTTTAAACAATTTTTCAGTCCTTAGCTCCAAGGTCTGATAGGTTCAAGCAACCATCTCCAGCATCTGCATTATATGGTGCAGGAATATCTAGGGGCAAGAGTAGACTTGGAGACCTTTCCAACAGAGCATCCACTGGGTTACTGGGTCTTGAGGATGGACCACTGGCCAGAACTTGCTTAATATGCAATCGAGCTACTGGCCTGTCCTGCATCCAGCGTACTTTCTGAACGCACATTCAGTGCTGCTGGAGGGTTTGTAATGGATCAAAGAGTGCGCCTGTCCACAGACTCCGTTGATAGGCTCACATTTATAAAAATGAATCAGTCCTGGATAAGCAGCTATCAAGCCCCTGATGCTGATGTAACTGATTGAATTTGCCATGGATCTGGGATCCCTTGAAGACTGCCTATGCTGGCTATCCTATTCCTCCTGAATCTTGATGATGCTAGCTTCCAACAATATTTTTGTTTTAGGGCACCACCAACACCCAGGGCCCAATTTTTCTGCCCCAGTTTTACAGGGGTATGTATTTACAATTTTTGATATATTATTTAACAGCAGGGCCTGTTCCTGTGCCCAACAAGAATAACTGAGGGGTTACAGTGTTCTGGCACCACCAAAACCAAAGGCCCAATTTTCTGCACCTGTTTAACTGGAGCATGTATTTACAATTTTTGAAATAATATTTAACAGCAGGGCCCGTTCCTGCGCCCAACAAGAGTACCTGTGAGGGGTTACAGTGTTCTGGCACCACCAAAAACCAAAGGCCCAATTTTTATGCACCTGTTTGACTGGGGCATGTAATTACAATTTTTGAAATATTTAACAGCAGGGCCTGTTCCTGCGCCCAACAAGAATAACTGTAATGGGTTACCTTGTTCTGGCACCACCAACACCTAAGGCTCAATTTTTATGCAGAGTGTATAGTGCAGTCCGTATAGTATACGATATATACTGCAGTTTAGAATATATAGTGCAGTCCGTATAGTCTATATACTGCAGTTCAGAGTATATAGTACAGTCAGTGTAGTATATATAACACAGTGCAGGGTATATAGTGCAGTGTACAGTATATAATATAGTGTATTGAAGTGGTTAAGGGGAAGCCTATCACAGAATTAGCAAAAAAAATCATTGTGAGTTCCCCCCAGTCCATACCAGGCCCTTTGGAATTGGTATAGATTTTAAGGGGAACTCAACGCCAATTTTTTTTAAAAAAACAGCGTGGAGACCTCCTCAAAAGCAATACCAAGCCCTTTGGGTTTGGCAAAGGGGAACTTCATGCCAAGATTGAAAAAAAATGGCATGGGGTTACCCCCCAAAATCAATACAAGACCCTTATCTGAGCAAGCAGCCTGGCAGATCAGGAAAGGGGGGAGAACGAGCGAGCGCCCCCCCTCCTGAACCATACCAGGCTGCTTGCCCTCAACATGGGAAGGGTGCTTTGGGGTCCCCCCTAAAGCACCTTGTCACCATGTTGATGGGGACAAGGGCCTCGTCCCCACAACCCTGGCCATTAGTTTTGGGGGTCTGCGGGCGGGGGGTTTATCAAAACCTGGAAGACCCCTTCAACAAGGGGGCCCCCATATCCCAGCCCCCTATGTGAATGGGGGGTATAGGGGTATGGAAGGGGGGGGCACACTGATTTTTTCATTGATTTTTATCTGTATTGCTGCAATCCAGCAATAGATTACAGCCGCAAGCAATTTTAAATGACATTTTTTCCTTTAGAAATGTCATTTTGCAAAGTAAAACACATCAGAAAGATGCACCACTTTACAGGCAGACTAAGGGGACCCCCCAGGCATGATATTTAAAGGAATGTTTAATTTTCATTGTTTCACTTTAAGCATTTTTAAAATCACTGCTCCTTAAAAAACGGCTTTTTAAAAAAAAATGTTTTGCATTGACAAAATGTCCCCTGGGGCTGTACCCGGGTCCACAAACACTTTTTATGGCAATAACTTGCAAATAAGCCTTTAAAGTGAACACTTTTGATTTTCACGTTCGTGTCCCATAGACTTTAATGGTGTTCGCAGGTTCGCACAAATTTTCTGTCTGTTCGCATGTTCTGGTGCGAACCGAACCGGGGGGTGTTCGGCTTATCCCTAGTATTGAACAACTTTGACCAAATTCTCCTGTAAACTTTGTCTGCGTTCAATCTTCTAGTATTCAAAAGAGCTGAGTTGACTCTGGAAGAGCAGCCGAGGACCTCCAATCTCAAGAACCAGACCATCAGACGCAACCGTACCAGACATGGATGTAGAATTGTACTCAGTGACAGTAGGCCTGGCCTGAGGAGAAGGTGAACTGGGTTCCAGAAGCTGAACTGTACTAGCAACCATGACCTAATTGGCCGGAAATGCATCACTGCCAATAACACCACAACCTCTGTTCTGAGTCTTTGTAGAAAACCCAAGGTTGATCAGGACTGGAAGAAATGCATAGGTCCTACTGCATTTCCAAAGATCCATCAGGGCATCTGCACCTGAAAACCTCCACATGTAGAGACTATCATTGTGGACTCTGGAAAGAAAATCCATTCATTCATTTTGGATTCTGGGAACATACGCCACTGAACTGTAGGCTGGGTTCTTCTGAGCCCAAGACATAATTGGCTCCGCTTCCTGTAATAGAGAACAGGCTGTGAGTCCCCAGGCTGTCTTTTAACGTAGGAGACCTTCGTAGTGTTGACTAACCCAAAAGCACTAACGCTCCCTTTGTTATATGGTGAAAGGCCTGAAATCTGCTTCCTAGCTCCTACTGCTTGAGAAGCCCCTTCCAGAAAGGCCTCCTTCTCCAGCTTCCACTTGATCCTCGGATCCATAGATACCACAGTGCCAATCATTCAGTATTTAGATCCAAAACATTAGAATCCAGAGCCAATGCAATGATCCAAGATTATATTGAACTGAGCCCCAAGGGCCCACAAGAGACTGATTGGGCTCCAGGTGTCTCCCTGCCTGATTCAAAAACCAGCCGAATTTGAGAAGCATAGAAAAGACCTGAGCTCCCCACTCCAGCAGCTGTCTTGGGACAGTAGGACAAGGACATCCACGTAACTAGGCAGGCGTATGCTTCTTGTTTTGATAAAGACTATAATAACCAATAAGACCCTGAAAATACACAGGGTAATGTTGAAAGCCCGAATGGCTGGAGCTGGAGATGGTCTTGACCTACAGTGAACCGAAGGAACTTGGCGAAGTCTTCTACAATGGGCACATGAAGGTAAGCATCTTAAGTCTATTGGAAACAAGCCAGTCACCTGGATAGACCCCCTATATATCAGGGACAATGTTTCCACCTTGAACTTCTCCTTTACTGAAAATTGTATGAGGAGTGCAAGGTCTAAAACCGGCCTCCGTAAGTTGTTCTTCTTCATGAAATCTCTCGCCTTCAGAGACTGGCACAGCAGCACTTTGCGACACCAGCGACTTACGTAAAGCATGAGTATATGCTTTCTTTACCTCAACGTGAGGCAAAACCCATGGGAATGAATCAGAGAAGATGGGGGACTTCTGATGGACCATGCATGTCTCGAAAGGACCATTTTGACATCCCAATAGTCTGAAGCCCAACTCAGTAGCTTCTTGGATTCTGAGTTCAAGCTTTTAGCATACTTCTGAGGGGATATTAGGTCCCCTCACCAGCTCTTCCTAAAATCCTGAGTCTGTAAAAATGTGCGACACTCGCACGCTTTGAACTTTGTTCTCTAGACTGTCCTCTTCTGGCTTAGCCGGTGCTGGTCCTGAGGTAGGACCTCAACTTGCCAACTGTGGCCCAGGTTCCGGTGCTATCCAGCTTGCCAAAAGATAACTCTCCCTAAAAGTGGAATGCTACACTACGCCTATTAGAGGCAGGAACAGCAAGCCCAGGCCCCAGCCATAGCACTCACTTTTACATAACTGACAAGAGCATTACCCGTGCCACTATTCGGCTGATGTCATATTGAGCCTTATCATGGAAACCAACACCAGCTCCAACTTCTGAACTACAGTGTTTCTGAAAACGCTCCTGAATACTGCATCCACATTCTGCATCCACATTTCCATCCTTTTCGATATGACCACAAGAGCTCAGGCCGACTTTCGGACTAGTCGCTGCATCTTCCAAGGAAGAGCAACATGCTTGCTCACCTCATCAAGGCCTCAGCCGTTTAGAGAGGCAGCCTTTAGATGCTTCACATCCTTATCTCTGAATGGATAGAGCTTGGCCATCTTGCTCTGAAGGGAGGGATGTCTTGCTCCACTTATCCAAAATTATGTCCCCAAGTTTTCTGTTAAGAATGAGAACTTTGAACACTCTCTCTACGTCTATGTCTCCAAGTCATGCGTTTCAGAGTGCGACCCCGATCCAACTCCGAGTGCAGCCTTGATCCAACTTTACAGTCTCTGGATCAAAGTTGCATCAAAAGTCACATCAAAGTAGCGCAGGAACCCCTAAAAGTCGCTGCAACTCTAAGTTGCATAGATTGGAAAGGGTGCCATTGAACTCAATGGACTGTGACCCGCTATATGACCCCATGTGTCTAAAGTTGCATGAACAGTTACACTAGTCGAAACGGAGCCCAAAGGTGCTTACAGAACTTCCTCTTGCTTTGCAGGAGACTCTACATTGATTGGGACAGTTCCAGTTTTTCCTGGTCATCCTAGTGGGAGAACATGCCGCAATGGCTGTTGGACTTCGTTTGTGGCTTGTATCCCACTCTTTAAGGGATTCTTGCACCGCATGTCTCACTAGGGATTCCATTTCTGGAAAACACCACCGCCTGGGCTTAGTATGGCTCACACAGAAACTTGCCCTCCGGGACTGGAGTCCTGCATCCCCAGCAGGCTCCCTCCTTGGAACAGCTGACATAGGGGTGGGTGCGTAGAGGAGGATTCAGAGCTTCTGCTATGAAGGCTGGACCTTGACAGTGACCTATGACAAATACATCTGAAGAAAAATGTTGTGACCTAATGATTTTTTTATCATCTTGTGCCGTGTATTGTCAACCTGACCTAGAAAGAATCACAAAAGCAAAATAGGATAGAAAGAAAATGGCCAAAGAACCCAAAAAGAGGACCCAGGTCAACAAGGAAAGCAAAGGGTTAAACCCACCCTCTCATACCTGCTACACCAGGGCTGGCTACACGGGGGGGGCAGTGATACATCCACAGTGTGAAACTGCACAGAAAGACCGACAACCTGCACAGGTGATCAAATCATAGCAGAATGACACAGAGACAGCATACAAGGGTGTTACTGCAATTGATAATTGCACACAGCACTTTGGGAAACTGCTGCAAGCTGCCTACAGAGAAATCCAGAAATCCCTACATCAACAGTGCTGACCACCGATTGAATTTCTCCCCTGTAATGATGTCACCACTGCCCGTAGCGCTGGGCTCCTGGGCAGGAGCAACCCAAGGACGCTGGGCCGGAAGAGAAAGCAGCGGCTTGGAAGGCAAATGCACTCCAGCTGCCATAGACTGGAAGACACTAGAGCCAGAGAAGAAACAGACAAACAGAAACACACAAACTGCTGCCATCGAATATGTAATATAAAAGTATACATCATCGCACACGGCAACTGCAATCCTGCTTCCATGATCAGACCGGGCCAGGTAGGTTGATCACACCGGGCTTGGGACAGATAGCACCACCCGGTAGGAGCTGGGCTATCTGGCCATTGCGCTGCTTGCCCGTCAATGGCCAGGATTTAGCTCCTCCAGCGCCTCCTTTGTTTGCCCACTCCATACTCTGCTAACAGCCAAGGCTTATCGGAGTATCTTTCATTTAGCATGCTCCATACCCTGCTAATAGCCAAGGCTTATCGGAGTATCACGACATGTCTTCCCAGTGCTCACTGCCGGACGGTCTTGATTGTGGAGAGAAAAAAACTTCAGGTAGACAAATGACCAAACCGGTCCTTAGGAGGAGGACAAAAAAGGAACACGGCAGCTGGCTTGGAGCAAAGATTTATGGGAGAGGGGTCCTATAGGGGAGGAGTGGAGGCGGGGTTAACCCACAAGTATGCTGCCATGGAGTCTGTCAGGAAAGAGATTTATAGTGTTTACTTTTTTCTCCCATTTATACAAGGCCTGAGGGATGAGGAAATTAATAGAGAGGTATGAAACAACACACTAAGGCAGTGGAGCAGAGATTTTGAAAAGCACTATAACATTTCTAATTTTGTAAGCTGTATACACTAGTCCAGGTTCTATAACAATGGCTCTATTTTACTTCCCCCTTAGCAGCCACCTTTATGTATATGGCCTAATCGTGAATGTTTTTGTCAAAAAATGGCAACGGCTCCACAAAAATGGCCGCCGTCGCCTTCACGAGTCAGTCACAGTTTGTTTCCCCTTGTGTTCAGTGCAGGGGAGAGGGGCAGCCAATTGGCTTCTCTCTTCAGTGTACAAATAGAAAATTCTTTTGTACACTGAAGCCTATTGGCTGCAGGGATTGGCAACCCCTCCCCGCTCTCCACTGAACACAAGGTAGACGTGATCTGCCTCCACCCACCACCGCCGTCACCCTCCGCCCCCGTGTGTCCGACGAGCAGGGACATCGTGGGAGCGGCGGGGCTCAGGGAATGGTGGGAGTGACGAGAGGGAAGAAGGGAGGCTTCACCTGGCTGTTCAGGAGTTCTCTGACTGACCCGTTACGTAGTTGTGGCCTGTCAGTGTAATGGGGGAGAGGAGTAATAAGGGGAGGGGGTGTACTCAGTGTATGGGCAGGGGCACTGATATTGTTCTCCTTACATGGGAGGCTTGGAGCTTTCCCTGCAATACCCTTCTCATAGGCTGAGGCCCAGCATGGAAGGACCGGGGCTCCACTGGCTGGGGACATTGATGGTCCTGGCTCCCCTCTTGCACCCCATGTCACCACCATACCTGCACCCCCTCCCCCCTTGTCACCACCATACCTGCACCCCCCTGGCCCCATGTTATCACCATACCCGATTCCCCCCTCCCCCTGTGTCACCACCATACCTGCACCTCCCTCTCCCCATGTCACCACCATACCTGCTTCCCCCTCCCCCAATGTCACCACCATACCTGCACCCCCCTCTCCCCCGGTGTCACCACCATACCTGTTTCCCCCCTCCCCCCGTGTCACCACCATACCTGCTTCCCCCTCCCCCCCATGTCACCACCATACCTGCTTCCCCCCTCCCCCTGTGTCACCACCATACCTGCTTCCCCCTCCCCTCGTGTCACCACCATACCTGCACCCCCCTCTCCCCCCGTGTCACCACCATACCTGCTTCCCCCCTCCCTCGTGTCACCACCATACCTGCTTCCCCCTCCCCCCTGTGTCACCACCATACCTGCTTCCCCCCTCCCCCCGTATCACCACCATACCTGCTTCCCCTCCCCCTGTGTCACCACCATACCTGCTTCCCCCTCCCCCCTGTGTCACCACCATACCTGCAGCCCCCTCCCCCCATATCACCACCATACCTGCCCCCACTCCCCCATGTCATCACCATACCTGTTCCCCCCATGTCACCACTATACCTGCACCCCCTCCCCCCATATCACCACCATACCTGCCCCCCCTCCCCCATGTCATCACCATACCTGTTCCCCCCATGTCGACACTATACCTGCACCCCCTCCCCCCATATCACCACTATACCTGCCTCCCTCCCCCATGTCATCACCATACCTGTTCCCCCTCATGTCAGCACCATACCTGCACCCCCTCCTCCCCATGACAACACCATGCCTGCACCCCCTCCCCCAAGTCACCACCATTCCTGCACCCCCTCCGGCCTAGTCACCACCATGCCTGCACCCCCTCCGGCCTAGCCACCACCATGCCTGCACCTCCCAGGTCACCATCATGCCTGCACCCCCAAATCACGACCCTGTTTCCACCCTTCCCCAAGTCAGCCTGTAACACCCCAAGTCACCATGCCTCCACCCACACACCTCTCTCCCCTTGTCACCACTCTTGAGGAGATGTAGCTAGACTGTAGCCAACACTCCATCTGCAGCCAACACTATGCTGGGGGCACTGATTTGAGACACTCCGCTGGGGACACCTGATGTAAGAGGCACTCCGCTGGGGACACCTGATGTAAGAGGTTCTGTCCTGGGGAGACCTGATGTAAGAGGCACTCCACTGGGGATACATGATGTAAGGAGACACTCCGCTGGGAATGCCTGATGAAAGGAGGCACTCTGCTGGGGCACCTGATGCAAGGACGGACTCTGCTGGGGGCACCTGATGTAAGGATGAACTCTGCTGGGGGCACCCGATGTAAGGACAGACTCTGCTGGGGGCACGTGATATAAGGACAGACTCTGCTGGGGGAACCGGATGGCATCTGGTGGCAGGCGACGTAGCAGGTGACACGCTCAGTGGTCCCACTGATTCTGCATTATGGTGAGTTGAATGATTTCATTTTATATTACAATGTAATAATAGAAATAATGCGCTTCAATCATCCTGACACCATAACAACCATGGTGCCGGGATGATTGAAGCGCCAACACCAGGTGTTTGGAGTATCTTTATCTGCAGATGGTTAAACTCTGGAATACACATTGCTATTGTGGTGTAGGATCTGGGTCTGCTGTCCCTCCATCCCTCTCCCTCTACCCCCCTTTCCCCCTTTTCCTCTGCATCCCTCATTCATCTCAGACTCTAACCACACCCCAATTTTAGCCACGCCCATGTAAGCAATGCCCACTATTTCACGTAAACCACACCTATTCTTTTTGCTTTGCGCGCCGCATTTTCCTTTTCCCTATGCCACGCCTACTAACGCATGTCCCGCCCCTAATTGTAAACTGTCTCCACCTACAGCCAAAAAAGTGTCCCGAAATTTTTTTTTACAATGTTGGCAACTATGGTCAATGTCAAAGATCCCAGCATGCTCAGTCAGGTAGAGTTAAAGCAAGGTTATGATAAACAGAGTTAGCTACAAGATCAATCTGAAAACAGCCAGCAGAGACTCACACACAAATTTGTGAATGTTACAACTGGCAACTTGACTGTAAAATAAGCTGTCCGTAAAAAGGATCTGAAACCCTATAAATGAGTGCGCATTAGGATCTGAGCTAAAACCCCCTTACTCAAAGGTCCACATCTTATTACATGGATGGAGTGCAGGTTTATGCATTGGGACATTGGAAGGTTGTTGCCTAATATGAGAACCAGGTTTATTTTTCTGTATGTTCCTGTGCACCAGTCAATAGGGATGGTCCCAATGTTCGAGTCGAACGTAAGTTCACAAACGAACCAAACATATTGGGCGTTCGTGGCAAATTCGGCCTTTTGGGTCTGGCATAGATTTTAAGAGGAACTCCACACCAAAATTTAAAAAACAAATTGGTGTGGGGGTCCCCCCCCAAAATCCATACCAGACCCTTATCTGAGCAAGCAGCCTGACCGGCCAGGAAAAAGGGAGAACAAGCAAGCACCCGCCCTCATGAACCATGCCAAGCCACTTGCCCTCAACATGGGGAGGGTGCTTTGGGGTCCCCCCAAAGCACCTTGTCCCCATGTTGATGGGGACAAGGGCCTCATCCCCACAACCCTGGCCCGGTGGTTGTGGGAGTCTGCGGGCGGGGGGCTTATCGGAATCTAGAAGCCCCCTTTAACAAAGTGAATTAGTAGGCGTACATTGTACCCCTACCCATTCAAAAAAAGTGTCAAAAAGTAAAAACCACAATAGAAAATTTTTGGCAATTCATTTATTAAAAAAAAGAAAAGTGTCCATCCATCTTCAATCACGCCGCCTGACAGACCCGGAAAATAGAAAAAAAAAAGCTGTGCCTCGGTGGCAGACATAAAATCACACACATAGGTTGGACTTGATGGACTTTTTTCAACCTCGCCTACTATGTAACTATGATGGGAGGCCTCCCGCCGACTGCTGTCTCTTGGTTGTGACAGCTGGTATATAGACAAGGGCTGGGCCACCCGGTGATGTAACTGAGTGACCTGCCCCTTCTGACGTCATGTGATGTCAGAGGGGGGTGGGGTCATCCAGTTACATCAGCAGGTTGCCCCACCCTTGCCTATACAACAGCTGTAACAGCCAAAAGACAGCAGTCACCGGGAGGCCTCCCATTGAGGCAGAGTTTTTTTCAGGGTTTTCTTTCTATTTTTCAGGTCTGTCGGGCGACCTGATTGAAGATGGATGGCTTTTGCGGGAAACTTTTTATGTATTAATTTTTTTTCATAAAGGAATTGTTAAAAACTGTCTATTGTGGTTTTTACTTTTTTGACACTTATTTGGGTGAATGGGTTCACATAGTGGAGGGGCGGGATATGGGGTCCCCCTTGTTAAGGGGGATAAGCCCCCCCACCCGCAGACCCCCACAACCACCGGGCCAGGGTTGTGGAAATGAGGCTCATGTCCCGATCAACATGGGGACAAGGTGCTTTGGGGGGGACCCCAAAGCACCCTCTCCATATTGAGGGCAAGAGGCCTGGTATGGTTCAGGAGGGGGGTAGGGCACTCGCTCGTCCCCCCCCCCTTTCCTTGTCTGCCAGGCTGCTGGCTCGGATAAGGGTCTGGTATGGATTTTGGGGGGCCCCCACACCAATTTTTTAAAAAATGTTGGCGTGGAGTTCCCCTATCTATGCCAGACCCAAAGGGCCTGGTATGGACTTGGGGGGGGCCCACGCTGTTTTTTTTTTATTTTGACGTGGAGTTCCCCTTAAAAGCTATACCAGACCCAAAGGGCCTGGTATGGACTGTGGGGGGGCGACCAACACCAATTTTTTTCTTGATTTTTCATCTATATTGCCGGGAGCCGCAAGCAAGTTTGAATGAAATTTTTTCCTTTAGAAATTTCATTTTGCTGCAAGACTGTTGTACACATCACACAGATGCGCCAATTTACAGGCAGACCAAGGGAACCCCCAAGGCACAATATTTAAAGGAATATTTCATTTTTATTGTTTCACTTTAAGCATTATTAAAATTACTGCTCCTGAAAAAACTGTTGTTTTAAAAACGTTTTTTTTGCTTTGATACAGGTCCCCTAGGGCAGTATCCGGGTCCCCATACACTTTTTATGGCAATAACTTGCATATAAGCCTTTAAAATTAGCATTTTTGATTTTTCATGTTCATGTCCCATATACTTTTAGAGGGTTCGCATGTCATGCTAGCAGGAGAGTCGGGTAAAAGATAGAGTGCTGAGGAGGCTGTGGGTGGCCTAAGAGGGGTCTCCCCGGCCTAGGGGAGACCCCAGCTCCAGGCTGGGCTCGGGCTGGCTCAGGAGGATCCATTCAGCAGAGCGGTTTCACTTGGAATCTTGCCTGAGAGGCAGTGGGAGCAAGGAGGGCAGAGTGATTACTTCAGCACACCCAGGAATTTTCAAGGGGAGAGACTGCCACATGTAACAAGCTTTCTTAAAGGACAGTGTTCTGCCTAACCCTTTTATTCCTGCCCTGGGAGATCTTTAGAGCAGCCAGGAGGGCTGGTAGTGCCTGCAAGCAGTGCAGCTGGGAGCAGTTCTACACAAGGAGAGGATGTAATTCTGCATGCAGTTTGCCTCAGTTTTGGTGCTATTTCCAAGAGGGGCTGATAGCTCCTAGTCTGTAACGAACTCTTGCTATTAAATACATGAAGAACTGCGTGAGGAAAAGAAAGGAAGAAGTTCAGGATCTTTTTGTTCAGAAGAAGGAAGTTGTCCCCTTTGAGGTTGCTCAAACATTAACTTCATTGTGAGAGGCTGGAGGTAGTATGCATGTGTACCCATACCTGGACATTTAGATTTTTTTTAAACAAGTGAATTGGGCAGCAGGCAGCACTTACAAGGCCAATGCAGACACATTATGGTATCTGGTATACAACATGGCCACTTTAAACATAATGCATGTTTATTTTAAAGTCAGATAAAAGTCACAAAAATGCTCACAAAATACGTCCCTAATCAGAATGACAAATTGCTTTGTCTGGGAGCACCATCCAGATCGACTTGTTCCAATAAGATTATCGTGATTGATTTAATTTGTCCACTTTACCCTTGAACAAAGTTTGTGAGGAGATTGCGGTACAAATACGATTTTTTTTTTTTTTTTTACTAGGTTGACACCTATCTGTACAAAATTACTTTGCAAAGTGCTCTGACAATCTAAGATGTTTATCAGTACCTCAACTAAATAAGATGTAGAAGACAAGGATGTGCTTGGAATTAAGGGAACGGTAAACATGCTGCAAAGTATGGTCTGTGGCATACTGTACCAAAGATTACTTTAGATGCTTTTTAGTATTTTAACAGCAAATAAATCATGTATAAATAGATAGAAATGACTGTGTCATTTGAATATAACACTGAGATTAAAGAACTTGGCCCTAAATGTGAACTTTCATGTAGGTCTCTAGTCCTCTGGTTCAGTGATTCTCAACCTCAGTCCTCTAGTACCCCCAACAGGCCATGTTTTCAGGTTTTCCTTTAGCTTGCATAGGTGCTTTAAATCAGAGTCAATGGCTTGGTATTTTGGATAGCTATTTTATCTAAGAGAAATTCACAAAACATGGACTGTTGGGGGTACTTGAGGACTGAGGTTGAAAACCACTACTCTAGTTAGCTCGTCTGCAGCAACAACCAAGCCCACTTCAGCTCTCAGACCCCTTTCACACTGAGCCGCCCCGGGCGTCACCGGTAAGGCAGCGCTATTTTTAGCGCCACTTTACTGTCATTTTAGCGGCGCTATGCGGCTGCTAGCGGGACGGCTTTAAGGAGTTAAATCCGCCCGAAAAACAGCGCTGCAGCTGCGCTTTGCTGGCGTTATAGCAGCGCTGGCCCATTGTTTTCAATGGGCAGGAGCGGTGGAGGAGTGGTTTAGGAGCGGTGTATTCACTGCTCCTACACCGCTGCAAAGAAGCTGCTGGCAGGACTTTTTGTGATGCCCTGCCAGCGCAGCGCCCCAGTGTGAAAGCACTCGGGCTTTCACACTGGGTTTGCAGCTGAGGCTTTTTTCAGGTGCTATGCAGGCGCTATTTTTAGTGCTGTAGCACCTGAAAAACGTCTCAGCATGAAAGGGGTCTTAATAAGCCCCACCCATTTTCCCTGGGTAGGCATTTATCTAGGGAGCATTTATGAACTATCGTACCTATAGTAGCAGATTATACATGTGCTATGTTACTTTTTCTAAGGGGATTCAAATGCCAGGAGTTTTTCTAAGCAGAAAATGCTTTGGGTGGGTGGTAATGAAAACACATGTTCCAATATAGTTACTTTTCTTTGTTACCTTTACTTGTTAAAGCTGATCTATAAATTAAAACAGACAATACTTTTTAGTGTCAAGAGCCTGCATTTTTATTTGTACAGCTTTGCAATGATATTAGCATGCCAAGGTATTGAGGAGTGTTGACTGGATAGATATTTTCTCACTCTGATTGGAAAAGTTGGGTCAATTGAACTAGAGCTCAAGCTCAGA
Source organism: Lithobates clamitans (assembly GCA_037952925.1). Lineage (NCBI taxonomy): Eukaryota > Metazoa > Chordata > Amphibia > Anura > Ranidae > Lithobates > Lithobates clamitans. The sequence continues at coordinate 14,769,570 of JBBGZY010000251.1, read as the reverse complement.
ACCAAAAGGTCATACTTCGGGAAATCGTATAGTAAAGGCAGTTGTTTATACAGTATCTTACAAAAGTGAGTACACCTCTCACATTTTTGTAAATATTGTATTATATCTTTTAATGTGACAACACTGAAGAAATTACACTTTGCTACAATGTAAAGTAGTGAGTGTACAGCTTGTATAACAGTGTAAATTTGCTATCCCCTCAAAATAACTCAACACAAAGCCATTAATGTCTAAACTGCTGGCAACAAAAGTAAGTACACCCCTATGTGAAAATATCCAAATTGGGCCCAATTAGCCATTTTCCCTCCCTGGTGTCATGTGACTCCTTAGTGTTACAAGGTCTCATGTGTGAATGGGGAGCAGGTGTGTTAAATTTGGTGTTATCACTCTCACTCTCTCATACTGGTCACTGGAAGTTAAACATGGCACCTCTTGGCAAAGAACTCTCTGAGGATCTGAAAAAAAGAATTGTTGCTCTACATAAAGATGGCCTAGGCTATAAGAAGATTGCAAAGACCCTGAAACTGAGCTACAGCACAGTGGCCAAGACCATACAGCGCTTTAACAGGACAGGTTACACTCAGAACAGGCCTCGCCATGGTCAATCAAAAAAGCTGAGTACACCTGCTCAGCTTCATATCTAGAGGTTGTCTTTGCGAAATAGACGTATGAGTGCTGCCAGCATTGCTGCAGAGGTTGAAGGGGTGGGGGAGGTCAGCCTGTCAGTCCTCAGACCATATGCTGCACACTGAATCAAATTGATCTGCATGGCTGTCGTCCCAGAAGGAAGCCTCTTCTAAAGATGATGCACAAGAAAGCCCGCAAACAGTTTGCTGAAAACAAGCAGACTAAGGAAATGGACTACTGGAACCATGTCCTGTGGTCTGATGAGACCAAGATAAACGTATTTGGTTCAGATGGTGTCAAGCTTGTGTGGCGGCAACCTGGTGAGGAGTACAAAGACAAGTGGGTCTTGCCTACAGTCAAGCAGGGTGGTGGGAATGTCATAGTCTGGGGCTGCATGAGTGCTGCTGGCACTGGGGAGCTACAGTTCATTGTTGGAACCATAAATGCCAACATGTACTGTGACATACTCAAGCAGAGCATGGTCCCCTCCTTTCGGAGACTGGGCCGCAGGGCAGTATTCCAACTTGATAACAACCCCAAACACATCTCCAAGATTGCCATTGCCTTGCTAAAGAAGCTGAGGGTAAAGTTGATGGACTGGCCAAGCATGTCTCCAGACCTAAACCCTATTGAGCATCTGTGGGGCATCCTCAAATGGAAGGTGGAGGAGCACAAGGTCTCTAACATCCACCAGCTCCGTGATGTAGTCATGGAGGAGTAGAAGATACTCCAGTGGCAATCTGTGAAGCACTGGTGAACTCCGTGCCCAAGAGGGTTAAGGCAGTGCTGGAAAATAATGGTGGCAACACAAAATATTGACATTTTGGGCCCAGTTTGGACATTTTCACTTACGGGTGAAATTTTGTTGCCAGCGGTTTAGACATCAATGGCTGTGTGTTGAGATATTTTGAGGGGACGGCAAACTTACACTGTTATACAAGCTGTACACTCACTACTTTACATTGTAGCAAAGTGTCATTACTTCAGTGTTGTCACATGAAAAGATATAATAAAATATTTACAAATATTTGAGGGGTGTACTGGCTTTTGTGAGATACTGTATATAGACTAAAAAGCCCAGGAAAATATTTGGAATCAAAGGGGGTCATTTACTATAACACCAATATGCGATCCCACAGGACATGAAACTAGCGCCCAATTAAGCCAATTAGGACTTCAACTGGGTGGACATGCAAATGGAAAAAGTTTTTAAAACGATTGTTTTTGCAGGAGCAGTGATTTTAATAATGCTTAAAGTGAAACAATAAAAATGAAATATTCCTTTAAATATCGTGCCTGGGGGGTCCACTTAGTCTGCCTGTAAAATGGCACAAGTGTGCGATGTGTAGAACAGTGCCGCAGCAAAATTACATTTCTAGAGCAAAAAATGTAATTTAAACTTGCTCGCGGCTGTAGTGTATTGCCGCCTCCTGGCAATATATATGAAAAATCAAGGAAAAAAACAGCGTCGGGTCCCCCCCAGTCTATACCAGGCCCTTCAGGTCTGGTATGGATTTTAGGAGGAACTCCGTGCCAAAATGTAAAAAAAAATTGGTGTGGGGGTCCCCCCCAAAATACCAGACACTTATCCCAGCAAGTAGCCTGGAGGTCAGGATGGGGGGGATGAGCGAGTGCCCCCCCTGAACCAGGGCCACATGCCCTCAACATGGGAATGGTGCTTTAGGGTCCTGTCATGTACCTTACAGCGGAGCCCAAAATGATGAGGGTGGCCTCTTGCACGGTTCCGGTCCAAGCACCCCTGGTGGTGGGTACAGGGAGTGCGAGGGCCACGAAAGGGTGCAGGTGCCTGCAGTCTGGAGGCTGGAACTTGGAGATACAGGAACCTCTGCTGCGGAGATGTGGAAACTGATCACCAGACTTGTTCAGCGGGAGCCAGATCAGGGTCAACTGCAGAGTCAGGAACAGGCAGGAGTCAGCAACAGACTGGCAGTGGGGTACAGAATCAGAAGGCAGAGCCGTAATCATAAGTCCAAGCCAAGGTCAGTATTGCATGTAGAGGCAGGTTCAGCAGGCAGGGAAGATCCAAGAGAATGGTCAGAAGCCAGGTTTTCAGGATCAAGGTAAATCAGGCAGAGTAACCACAGGAACACAGGGACAAGCTGAAGACAATCCAGCTAAGCAGACTCTCTGTTTATATAGGGTGCCTTGTGCCTGGATTCATGGCAGCGTATGTGCGTGTGCGCATGCGTGTTAGCGCATTAACGCATGCGCATTAGTGCGTTGCACTCGCGGGTGCGCGTTAGCGCACGCGCGTTTGCATGGAGGTGCCATTGTGCATGCCCACTTTGGATCTCATTTGTCTCTGGCTATGGTTCTGTGCATGCACATTGGCATTCGCAGAACGAGGGTTGGCAGCTGCCTCACGGAGACAGGTGCTTGCTGTGTGAGTTCTCTGACAAGTCCCCCCAAAGCACCTTGTCCCAATGTTGATGGAGACAAGAGCCTCTTCCCGACAACCCTGGCCATTTTTTGTCGGGGTCTGCGAGAGGGGGGCTTATCGGAATCTGGAAGCCCCCTTTAAGCCACCAGATCCTGCCCCCCATGTGAATGGGTATCAGGTACATCATACCCCTACCCATTCACCAAAAGAAGCAGAAATGTAAAAAAAACACAAGATCCGTTTTTTGACAAGTCCTTTATTTCAAAATAGCTCTGAGCTGTCTTCTTCCCCGAGTCATCTTCTTCCCTGAGCCGTGTCTCCTGCTGCCATCTTCTCCTGGTGCTGTCTCTCTCACTGCCATCTTCCGTCGCCGTCTTCTCCTGTCACCGTCACTCCTGCCGCCATCGTCACTTCCGCTGCTGTGTTCTTCCTCGCCGCTGTCTTCCTCCGTAGTGTTGTCATCCGCTGTCTGGTGCCTCTTATCTGGGGTGTGGCCATTCGATGACGTCACCCGGAGAGCCCACTCCCTTTTTAAAAAATATTTTTTAGATTAGCGGGTAACTGGCGGCAATGAAGAACACAGCAGCAGGAGAAGACAGCGGCAGGAGATGATGGCGGCAGGAGTGACGGCGGCCGGAAAAGACGGCAACAGAGACAGCACCAGGAGAAGATGGCGGCGGGAGACAGGGCTCGGGGAGAAGATAGCGGTGGGAAACACAACTCAGGGAAGAAGATGGCTCAGAGCTATTTTACAATAAAGGACTTGTCAAAAACCGGCTTTTTTTGGTTTTGGGTAGGGGTACGATGTACCCAATACTCATTCACATAGGAGGGGGCCAGGATCTTCCAGATTCTGATAAGCCCCCCGCCTGCAGATCCTGACAACCACTGGCCAGGGTTGTCGGGAAGAGGCCCTTGTCCCCAACAACATGGGGACAAGGTGCTTTGGGGGGACCCCAAAGCACCCTCCCCATGTTGAGGGCATGTGGCCTGGTACGGTTCAGGAGGGGGGGTAATCCCTTGTCCCCCCATCCTGACCTTCAGGCTGCATGCTCTGATAAGGGTGGCTAATTTTGGGGGGAACCCTACACCAATTATTTTTATTTCCATTTGGTGTTGAGTTCCCCTTTAAATCCATACCAGACCCAAAGGGCCTGGTATGGATTTGGGGGGGGGAACCCCACACCAAATTTTTTGTAAACAATAGTTTTTGTGGTATTTTTTTCTTAACTGCTCCAATACCCGGTACTTTCTCCCTTTCATGCCCAGAACAATTTTCAACTTTCAGCGCTGTCACTGTTTAAATGACAATTGCGCGATGTACCCAAACAAAATGTGTTTTATTTTCTTCCCACAAATAGAGCATTTGGTGGTATTTGATCACCACTGGGGTTTTTAATTTTTGGTAAACAAACTGAAAAATACAGAAATTTTTGAAGAAAAAAGTTTTTCTTTGTTTCTGTTATAAAATTTTGTTTTCTCCTTCACTGACGGGCACTGATGAGGCAACACTGATGAGTTGGCACTGATTAAGTGGTACTGATGGGCACTGATGAGGAAGCATTAATACAGTATGTAGAATTGATGGGCACTCATAGGCGGCACTGATGGGCACCGATAGGCGGCACTGATATGCAGCATTGATGGGCACCGATAGGCAGCACTGATGGGCACTAATAGGTGGCACTGATGGGCACTGACAGGCGGAACTGATGGGCGCTGACAGGCGGAACTGATGTGCGCTGACAGGTGGCACTGATGGGCACTGACAGGCTGCACTGATGGGCACTGATAGGCGGCACTGATTGGCACTGACAGGTGGCACTGATGGGCACTAATAGATTGCACTGATGGGCAGCACTGATGATGAGGTACTGACAGGTTTTACTGATGGGCACTGATTGGCACTGTGATAGGCACTGATTGGTGCTGTGGTGGGCATTGATTGGCACTGTTGTGGGCACTGACTGGCACTTTGATGGGCACTGACAGGCATTTCTGATGGGGCACTGACTGGCCGGTCGGCTCTCCCTGTCAGCGCGAACCAAGGAAAGCCGTTTACCAGCACTTCCCGGTTCACGCTGTGATCAGCTATAATTGGTCACAGCTGATCACGTGGTAAGGAGCCACCGTCAGAGGCTCCTTACTAAGATCGGAGATGCAGTGTGTCAGAGTGACAAACGGCACCACTGATCGATGCGCTGCGCTCCCCCCGCAGGCGCGCACCGGCATGTTATCCTACTGGATGTCATATGGGTCAGGAATTATGCACACCCCCAAAAATCCCCAAAAACCATATCTATTTGTAACCCAATATACACACTGCAAAGAAAAATTTAGGACTGTTCTTAGGCCAAATACCCACCACAAATGCAGGCCTTCAAATAACCTAGCTAAGATTGCTCACCCACCCAGTAAAAAACACTCCCACCAATGTAATTGATTCCATCTCTTGAGGTAAGCCCTAAGTGCTCACACCTGTTCATTATGAATACACACTCTTTAGGCTGGGTTCACACTGGTCCAACAAACGCTCCGACATTGGGAGCTCATGTCGCATGACGTGTGAAATTTAATGTTTCCCTATGGGAGCCGTCCTAACTGGTCCGACACAAGTCGTTCCGACTTTAGAAATGCTCCCTGTACTACTTTGGTCCGACTTTGATCCTACTTCAGCCTATTGACTATCATTGAAGTCGGATCAAAGTCGGATTGCCGTCTTGCATGATCCGACTTCGGCACGCGACTTGTGCTCAGATGATCTTGAGGGGGAACTCCGCGCCAAATTTTAAATAAAAATCCGGCATGGGTTCCCCCTCCAGGAGCATTCCAGGCCCTTGGGTCTGGTATGGACCTTGAAGGGAACCCCCTACGCCGAAAAAACGGCGTGGGGGGTCGCCCCCCAATCCATACCAGACCCTTATCTGAGCACGCAGCCCGGCCGGACAGGAATGGGGGTGGGGACGAGCGAGCGCCCCCCCCCCTCCTGAACCGTACCAGGCCGCATGCCCTCAACATGGGGGGCTGGTGCCTTGGGGGAGGGGGCGCGCTGCGGCCCCCCCACCCCAAAGCACCTTGTCCCCATGTTGATGAGGACAAGGGCCTCTTCCCGACAACCCTGGCCGTTGGTTGTCGGGGTCTGCGGGCGGGGACTTATCGGAATCCGGGAGCCCCCTTTAATAAGGGGGCCCCCAGATCCCGGCCCCCCACCCTATGTGAATGAGTATGGGGTACAGCGTACCCCTACCCATTCACCTAGGAAAAAAGTGTCAATTTAAAAAAAAACACTACACAGATTTTTAAAGCATTTTATTAGACAGCTCCAGGGGTCTTCTTCCGACTTCGGGGGTCTCTCCGGTTCTTCTCCACGCTCTCCGGATCTTCTGCCGGGCTCCTCCGCTCTCTTCTGCTCTTTTGCCGCTCTTTTGCTAAAGCGGAGGAGCCTGGTCTTTAATCTTCTGCCTTCTGCCCTCTTCTCCTGATGTTGACACGACGCTCTCTGGGGCTAGAATGCTCTCTGTGCGCTCTGCTCTGATTTATATAGGCGGTGACTGGTATGGATTGGGGGGGACCCCCACGCCGTTTTTTCGGCGTAGGGGGTTTCCCTCAAGGTCCATACCAGACCCAAGGGCCTGGTATGCTCTTGGAGGGGGAACCCATGCCGGTTTTTTATTTAAAATTTGGCGCGGAGTTCCCCCCTAAAGATTCATACCAAACAGTGCCGGCATTGGCGGGGATCCAAGTCGGATCCCCGTTCATTGAAAGTCGGACACATGCCGGCTTCATGTCGCAGGGCAAAGTCGGATCCAAAGTAGGACGGCTGTCGTGTCGCACCAGTGTGAACCCAGCCTTACAAATGAAAAAATGCCTCAGCATTGATATCTGTGCAGGGTAAAGCTCAAAATAACACATGTTCAAGGCTCTGCCCATGATCAGTGATCCCACAAATGTCCAGATCAAACTTGTACATTGTTGGGCATGTGGAGGGTCTAAAACAGGAAATCATAAGCAAATTGATTAACTACTTCCCACCAGGCCACTGCACATAAACGGCCAGGTGGTCCTTTCCTCGTTCTGAGTGGATGTTCAGGAACGTCCCTCAGAACGAGTGCTCGCATCGTGGCCATGAGGCGTGCTGCGGCTTGATCTTGTGATCATTCTGATCACAAAATCCAGCTTAACAGAGATCGGGATATAGGCGCTGTGATTGGCCCTCCCGATTACCTGACGGCTGTGTCCAATCACAGCCGTCACAATGTAAACAGAGACGTGTGTCTCTGTGACAGGTCTCCCTGCCAAGCTCAGTGAAAGCTCAGTACAGTGGGGGAATCGGCAGATCTGTGACAGCTCTCTGTGTGATAATGATTTTACACAGAGATCTGTTACAGATCACCCCACAAAGTACACCAAGCACCACTAATATACCCCTGTCCCTATACACATTTCAGTGTCCCAAAAAAAAATCTGTCTGTCCCCCATCACTGCCAACACCAAATAAACACTGATTTGGGTTATTTTTACCAAAGAAATGTAGCAGCATTTTTGGTCAAAATTTATCAAGAAAAATTACTTATTTGCAAAATTTTATCACAGAAACTAAGAAAAATCCATTTTTTTTGGAAAATTTTCAGTCTTTTTTTATTTGTAGCGTAAAAAATAAAAACCCCAGCGGTGATTAAATACCACAAAAAAAAAGCGTGTGAAAAATATGATTTTTAATTTGGGTACAGTGTTACATGACTGCGCAATTGTCATTCAAAGTGTGACAGCACTGAAAGCTGAAAATTGGTCTGGGAAGGAAGGGGGTGAAAGTACCCAGTATTGAAGTGGTTAAAATATGTGTGCAGCATCTTACCAGACTTACGTACACACGATCGGACATTCCGACAACAAAATCCATGGATTTTTTCCGACAGATGTTAGCTCAAACTCGTCTTGCATACACATGGTCACACAAAGCTTGTCGGAAATACCGAACATCAAGGACGCGGTGACGTACAACACGTACGACGAGCCGAGAAAAATTAAGTTCAATAGCCAGTGCCGCTCTTCTGCTTGATTCCAAGCATGCGTGGAATTTTGTGCCTCAGAATTGTGTACACACGATCGGAATTTCTGACAACGCATTTTGTTGTTGAAAAATTTGAGATCCAGATCTCAAATTTTGTTTGTCGGAAATTCCGATGGAAAATGTCCGATGGAGCCTACACACGGTCGGAATTTCCGACAACAAGCTCCCATCGAACATTTGTTGTCGGAAAATCCTATCGCGTGTACAGGGCATAATGCCGCATACACACGATCGGACATTCCGACAACAAAATCCATGGATTTTTTCAGATGGATGTTGGCTCAAACTTGTCTTGCATACACACAGTCACACAAATCTTGTCGGAAATTCCGAACGTCAAGAAAGCGGTGACGTACAACACGTACGACGAGCTGAGAAAAATGAAGTTCAACAGCCAGTGCGGCTCTTCTGCTTGATTCCGAACATGTGTGCAACTTTGTGCGTCGGAATTGTGTACACACGATCGGAATTTACAACGGATTTTGTTGTCGAAAAATTTGAGATCCAGATCTCAAATTTTGGGTGACGGAAATTCCAATGGAAAATGTCCGATGCAGCCTTCACATGGTTGGAATTTCCGACAACAAGCTCCCATCAAACATTTTCCGTCGGAAAATCCGACCGTGTGTACGGGGCATAACAGTTATTTTTCGTTCAACCCAGTGGGCTGAAAAAAAAAATTTGAAGAGCTCAGGAGGAACCACTGTACTAACTATCTGATGTTCTCCCCCACTGAGTTATTGTCTTCTGACTGCCAGAACACACCAGCCAGTAGTCTCAGCCATTGACTGAGAGTGCTGATCGGGTGCCGATCGGCAGACTTTTTTCTGTCATGCCCCTTCAACAGCCGGCTTCTCTTGGACCAGCTGCCGTACCCACAGGCCGATATTCAGCCCATGTGTATGGCCCTTACGTTTGAAAAACGAATATGTTTCTGAAGAAACTTTCATCCCAACAATCCCAAAGCCACTCAAATAATACATTTCTCATACTCAATAAGAACTACAATGCCCTCTTTTAACAATTGATCAGACATACTGATAAATTAGTTTTATTTTCAGAGGGTGTGAGACAGAGGTGGCTGAGGATTACACAAGCTCCATAATCATCAAGTGAAGATAATGCTTTAGAAGGCTCAGGGAGATGAGATATCTTGTAGCAATGAGTATGTGCTGATTGCTTATGCTGGCATCTTGCTGCTGATACCATTTTTGTAACTGGTTTGTACATACAAATGTATTGTGGTTTTATACTTTTTTTTATTTTAGTGAGGTATGTGGGGAGATATGGCGCAGAAATATATAGGACCAACACACAGGAGGGAGATGGCTTGGGGAATCTAGGTGAGGTGGTGGAGTGATTCCAAAACACTGTAGTGCAGCACCTCTCAAGAGATCGAAAATGGTAACATATAAGGACAGCAGCAGGTGAATCTGAGTTTAGCAGTATAAAAACGAATTTATTCACATGACAATTGGCAACTTACAAGAAAATGTAGTGATATTGGGCATATACATGTAGAAACATAGGCGTGCGCAGCCTATTGCATTAGGGTGTGCACCCGAAAGCTCAAGCACACATACATATATATATATTGTCAAAAGTATTGGGACGCCTGCCTTTACACGCACATGAACTTTAATGCCGTTTTAGTCCATAGGGTTCAATATTGAATTGGCTCCGACCTTTGCAGCTATAACAGCTTCAACTCTTCTAGGAAGGCCGTCCACAAGGTTTAGGAGGGTGTATATGGGAATGTTTGATCATTCTTCCAGAAGGGCATTTGTGAGGTCAGGCACTGATGTTGGACGAGAAGGCCTGGCTCGCAGTCTCCACTCAAATTCATCCCAAAGGTGTTCTATCGGGTTGAGGTCAGGACTCTGTGCAGGTCAGTCAAGTTCCTCCACCCCAAACTCGCTCATCCATGTCTTTATGGACCTTGCTTTGTGCACTGGTCCAAATCATTTGATGGAGGGGGGATTATGGTGTGGGGTTGTTTTTCAGGGGTTGGGCTTGGCCCCTTAGTTCCAGTAAAGGGAGCTCTTAAGGCGTCAGCATACCAAGACATTTTGGACAATTTCATGCTCTCAACTTTGAGGGAACAGTTTGGGGATGACCCCTTCCAACATGACTGCGCACCAATGTACAAAGCAAGGTCCATAAAGACATGGACTTAGCAGGGGTGGTGGGAAATTAACTTCAAGTGCAATAATTCACATTATAACTGTAACTAAAACATATACAATTAAGTGTAACACTCTAAAAAATAAAAAATCCAAAGTGCTATAACCTCCCAACTAAAAAGTTTTTGCACTCTAAGGTAATTGGTATTGCAATTATCTGTAGAGGGGTTTCCAACATCCCTGCTAAGGCAGCACTGATGGGCACTGATAGGCAGCACTGATGGGCACTAATAGGCTGCACTGATTGGCAGCGTTGATGGGCACTAATTGGTAGCACTGATGTGCACTGATAGGTGGCACTGATAGGCAGCACTGATTGGCACTAATGGGCACTGATTGGCACTGATAGGTGGCACTGATGGGCACTTATATGCATCACTGATGGGCTCTTATTGGTAGCACTTATGGGCACTGATATGCTCTGATTCGCAGCACTGATTGGCAGCACTGATCTACACTGATTGGCACTGATAGGCAGCACTGATTGGAAGCACTGATGGGCACTGATAGGCTGCACTGATAGGCAGCACTGATGGGCACTGACTGGCAGCACTGATGGGCACTGGTAGGTGGCACTGATAGGCAGCACTGATGGGCACTAATTGTCAGCACTGATTGGCACTGATAGGCAGCACTGATGGGCACTGATATGCAGCACTGATGGGCACTGATATGCAGCACTGATGTGCACTGATTGGCAGCACTGATGGACAGCACTTATGGGCACTGATAGGCAGCACAGATGGGCACTGATATGCAGCACTGATAGGCGGCATTGGTTGGCACTGATTTACAGCATTGGTTGGCACTGATAGGCAGCATTGGTTGGCACTGATAGGCAGCACTGGTTTTCACTGATAAGCAGCACTGGTTGGCACTAATAGGCAGAATTGGTTGGCACTGATAAGCAGCACTGGCACTGATAGGCAGTACTGGTTGGCACTGATAGGCAGCACTGGCACTGATAGGCAGCATTGGTTGGCACTGATAAGCAGCACTGGTTTGCACTGATAGGCAGCACTGGTTTGAATTGGTTGGCACTGATAGGCAGAATTGGTTGGCACTGATAAGCAGCACTGGCACGGATAGGCAGTACTGGTTGGCACTGATTGGCAGCATTTGTTGGCACTGATTGGCAGCATTTGTTGGCACTGATTGGCAGCATTCGTTGGCACTGATAGGCAGCATTGGTTGACACTAATTGGCAGCACTGATGGGCACTGGCTGGCAGCACTGATGGGCACTAATTGTCAGCACTGATTGGCACTGATAGGCAGCACTGATGGGCACTGATATGCAGCACTGATGGGCACTGATTGGCAGCACTGATAGGCAGCATTGGTTGGCACTGATTGACAGCATTGGTTGGCACTGATTTACAGCATTGGTTGGCACTGATAGGCAGCACTGGTTTGCACTGATAGGCAGCACTGGTTGGCACTGATAGGCAGAATTGGTTGGCACTGATAAGCAGCACTGGCACAGATAGGCAGAACTGGTTGGCATTGATAGGCAACATTGGTTGGCACTGATAAGCAGCACTGGCACAGATAGGCAGCATTGGTTGGCACTGATAAGCAGCAGTGGCACTGATAGGCAACATTGGTTGGCACTGATAGGCGGCACTGGTTTGCACTGATAGGCAGCATTGGTTGGCACTGATTGGCAGCATTGGTTGGCACTGATTGGCAGCATTGGTTGGCACTAATAGACAGCATTGGTTGGCACTGATTGGCAGCATTGGTTGGCACTGATTGGCAGCATTGGTTGGCACTGATTGGCAGCATTGGTTGGCACTAATAGGCAGCATTGGTTGGCACTGATTGGCAGCATTGGTTGGCACTGATAGGCAGCATTGGTTGGCACTGATTGGCAGCATTGGTTGGCACTGATTGGCAGCATTGGTTGGCACTGATTGGCAGCATTGGTTGGCACTGATAGGCAGCATTGGGTGGCACAGATAGGAGAGAGGGGGAGTTTCACATTCAGGAGATCGTGAGAATTGCCAGAGCTGTTTAGTGTATGAAACTGTCAGATAATGACACTGCATGCAGGGAGAGACACAGCTGTTAAAAGTCAGCGGTGATGCTGGTGGTGGGCGGGACTGAACAGTTACCAAACACCAGCCAATAGGATGGGGTCTGGGCGGGCCGCTACATTTCTCTGGCTCCGCCCCCTCTCTGAAGCAGCCCAATCATTGGCTGGTGTTGGCGCTTGATCCCGCCCACCCCCGACATCGCGGCTGAGTTGTAATGACTTACAACTCAGCCACGATGTCGGGAGTGGGCGGGACCAAGCGCCATAAACACAAGCCAATGTTTGAGCTGCTTCAGAGAGGGGGCGGGGCCACATACATGTAGCGGCCCGCCCAGACCCCATCCCATTGGCTGGTGTTTGATGGCCGTTCTGTCCCGCCCACCCCCGACATCACCCTGACATTAAGACAGCTGGTCTCACTTCCTGCATGCAGTGTCATTATCTGACAGTTTCATACACGGATCAGCTCTGGCAATTCTCACGCTCTACTGCCTGTGAAACTGTTTCACAGGCAGCGCGGGCCACACACTCTCTTAGATGCAGCATTTTGGGGCAAATCTCTGGACACAGCATGGGGTGATTAGGGTGTGCCCAGGCACACCCGGCACACCCCGTGCGCACGCCTATGTGTAGAAACATCATTCAGGGTCAGCTTCTGGAGATGGAATTTTGCAAAACAGATGGAATTTAACAAAAACTATAGGAGCTTGTTGTCGGAAATTCTGACCGTGTGTAGGCTCCATCGGACATTTTCCATCGGAATTTCCATCACACAAAATTTGAGAGCTGGTCCTCAAATTTTACAACAACAAAATCCGTTGTCGTAAATTCCGATCGTGTGTACACAATTCCGATGCACAAAGTTCCACGCATGCTTGGAATCAAGCAGAAGAGCCGCACTGGCTATCGAACTTCATTTTTCTCGGCTCGTCGTGCGTGTTGTACATTACTGCATTCTTGACGTTTGGAATTTCCGACAAGATTTGTGTGACCGTGTGTATGTAAGACAAGTTTGAGCCAACATCCGTTGGAAAAAAAACATGGATTTTGTTGTCGGAAAATCCTATCGTGTGTACAGGGCATTAGTGTAGCGATCGGTAAATGAAACGCAAGCTATGTAAAAAGTAATTCACAGAAGTAAAGGGTTAGGAGTTTTATAACATTTTTCTAATGCCTCACGTAGGTCTAAATGTCCATTAAGCATTCAGATGCAAGAAGCCGAACAGGGGTTCAGCTGTCTTTGGAGCCTATGGATGTGGATTGCCAAGATGGCCATCTTGTGGTCTCTAATGTCGCGTACACACGAGCGGACTTTACGGCAGACTTGGTCCGGCGGACTTTTTGACGGACTTTCTGAATGAACGGACTTGCCTACACACGATCAACTAAAGTCCAACGGATTCGAACGTGATGACGTACGACCGGACTAAAACGTTCATAGCCAGTAGCCAATAGCTGCCCTAGCGTCGTTTTTTGTCCATCGGACTAGCATACAGATGAGTGGACTTTTCGACCGGACTCGAGTCCGTCGGAAAGATTTGAAACATGTTTAAGTCCGCTGGAGCCCACACACGATCGAATTATCCGACGGACTCCGGTCTGCCGGACCAAGTCTGCCGTAAAGTCCGCTCGTGGGTACGCGGCATTAGTTTTTTCCAGGGCTGCCATCCACATCCATAGGAACTACACAGTGTAGGCAAATGTAGTCTGTCTTTCATCCAGTAGGTGGCACTATGCCACTATACAGATGGAACAGAGGCACAGAGGTATATTGTTCCTTTGCAGACTAAGTAGGTATGTCAGGGAGAGCAGCTGTCTCATTGGACGCTGTTATCCATCAAGACATTCAGCAACCATCATACAAGGGGCAATTATTTTAAAATAGGAGTGTCCAGCTGGGTTTGATGTGCTTTTTTTGGGATAGGTCTGGGACAGCATCCTGCTGGCTAGGGTAAGTCATGCAGGGAGAGGTTCCTGTGTGAGAATGAGCAGTGTAAGGACACCACTATTTCTACATAATCATTTTGGTTGCCAGAGTAGTTGCAACAGTTCCCTGTTCTTCACTAAAGAAACACTTTAGGTTACCAGTCAGCCATCCCTTTAAGAGAGGCCATCCTTCTTGGCTTAAAGTGGATGTAAACCCACTCTCATCATATCTAAATTACATGACACATGACGATTGGCAACTTACAAGACAATGTAGTGATATTGGGCATATACATGTAGCATAGGTGTGCGCAAGGCGTGTGCCAGGTGTGCCTGGGCACACCCTAATCACTGTGTGGTGCTGATCCCCCCTATTGCCTTGGCTTCCCCTGTGTTGCTCCCTCTTGTAGTGCTGCTGGCTTCCCTCCTCTCTTTTCCCCTCAGCTCCTGCGAGGGATGTTTTTTTAGAATAGAGAGTGGAGGAAAGTGCTAGTAAATTTGTAAGTTACTATCCCCTTCCTTTTCTAAGTGAACACACTAACTGCATTTGTTTATAACTGAAGCATAGTAAACTGGGCTTACTATGCTTCAGTGTGTGAATGAACAGGAAGCCGCTCAGCACAAAGCACTATTCCACTTATTCACTGTCCAGTGCAGCTGAGGCTGCAGAGAAAGGCGTGTGTTTGAGCTTTGGGGTGCACAACCTAATGCAATAGGCTGCGCACACATATGACATGTAGAAATATCATTCAGGGTCAGCTTTTGGAGATGGAATTTCGCAAAACAGGATGTGCTTCCTTGGAAGGGATTGCACCACTTGTAGCTGTAATGGAAAGGAGCCACCGTGGCGGGCAACAGACTAAGTGTAGCAAACGGTAAATGAAACGCAAGCTATGTTAATAGCAGTTCACAGAAGTAAAGGGTTAGGAGCTTTATAACATTTTTCTAATACCTCACATAGGTCCAAACGTCCATTGAGCATTCAGATGCAAGAGAGCCAAACAGGGGTTCAGCTGTCTCTGGAGCCTATGGCTGTGGATTGCCAAGATGACCATCTTGTGGTCTCTTAGTGCTCTCCAGGGCTCCCATCCACATCCATAGGAACTACACAGTGTAGGCAGATGTAGTCTGTCTTTCATCCAGTAGGTGGCACTATGCCACTATACAGATGGAACAGAGGCACAGAGGAACATTGTTCCTTTGCAGACTGAATAGGTATGTCCGGGAGAGCAGCTGTCTCATTGGTCGCTGTTATCCGACAAGACATTCAGCAACCATCGTACAAGAGGCAGTTTTTTTAAAATATGAATGTCCAGCTGGGTTTGATGTGCTTTTTTTGGGATAGGTCTGGGACAGCACCCTGCTGGCTAGGGTAAGTCATGCAGGCAGAAGTTCCTGTGTGAGAATGAGCAGTGTAGGGACACCACAATTTCTACATAATCATTTTGGTTGCCAGAGTAGTTGCAACAGTTCCCTGTTCTTCACTAAAGAGACACTTTAGGTTACCAGTCAGCTACCCCTTTAAGAGAAGCCATCCTTCTTGGCTTAAAGTGAATGTAAACCCACTCTCATCATATCTAAATTACTTTAAAAGTGCTGATCTATAAGGATATTCATGCCTATCACATGTATCCTTACCTGTCAAATATCTCCCCTTTAGCTGTTTGGAGCCCTGCAATACTCCGGAGTCTGTGGGCAGGTCTGTTGTCCAGGGCCCGGTGGGTGGAGTCGTGACTTCAGTAGACTCCCCACCCACCTTTACACTTACCTTGGCTAGGCATCAATATTTCTTAAACTGAACTTCTGCTGGTCTCGTGGATTATGCCCCATGATTACTAACATCCAGTTAAAACCCAGGAAAGTCACCACATGACTTCAGCATGCCCAATCATGCATAGGTGTGAAGCAGCCAATCCTGAGAGAGCTGGAGAAGAAAGGAGGGGGGTGTGAAGTACACAGAATGCCTCTCTCACACTCCTGCATGAGATAAGGAAATCACCTGTCACTCACAGCAAGGGGGAAGAAACTGATACCTATTTCTCTGTGCTTCTGTTTTTATTTTACTGTAGAAAGATAAGAGGATTACTCAGGGCTGGATTAACTCTTTGTGGCAAGACTGAACACAGATGAAATGACATCCTCTGCTGTATGAGTCTTAATTAAAAAAAAAATGGGGGTTTACATCCACTTTAACCAAAAACAAAAATCTATACCATGTTTGCGCTGTCTATTTGCGCGCTCCTATTTTTCCGGGTACCCCATCCACTGGTTCCATCCACAATTATAGTAGCGGTGCCTAATACAGTGATTTTAAGATTCCACAAGGATCCCACATGTATGACACATGCATATGTAACACCCCCTAGCTAGCGTGCTAGAGTGCTAGATTTTTTTCTTGTTAGTGTAGGTAAAATGTTCAGGCTTGGCTGGCAGCCAAGCTTGTGTTTGTTTAATCTGGGTCAGAGTGAGTGGCTCAAGGGGGCTGGTATGACTCACAGGCAGCCTCTCTGATACCCCCCTACTTCTAGAAACTTGGAGAAGATTCTAGAAGAATGGGAGTGGAGGTGAGGAGGAGCTGCCTTGGAGTATTCATGAAGGCCCTGACCAATCCCCAACAGATGGGTTGGAAGGGGGTAGGCCCCCTCAAATACTCTGGGTCAGCCCAGCTAGGGCAGTGGAGTTCGGGTGGAAGGTGGAGATGGAGTGTTAGGAGGCTGTTGGTGGACCCTTGAGGGTAATCCCCTAGTCTGGAGGGGGGGAAGGGGGGGTCTGGATGCAGAAGTTACCCTCTTCATGACACACAGAGGTTTCTGTGGCATGGGAGCAGGTGTGAGGACAGCAGGATGAGAACAATGCTGGGCAAATCTCTAGGGAGGAAGGCATTTCCGACGGACTTAGATAGAGAACATGCTCTAAATTTTTCCATTGGAAATGCCGATGGAGCTTGTCCCGTTGGTAAGTCTGACCGTATGTACGCAGCATTACACTTACCTGTGCCCCATCACGATCCAGCGATGCGCACGAGAGCTTCAGCTCTCCGGGGACTCACCTTCCTTATTGGCTGAGACAATCACAGACAGTGAGCCAATGCGGAAAGAGAGACGGGGGGTCCGAGCCATGGCTCTGAGTGTGAATAGACTTGAAGAACAGCGGCTTGGGAGTGAGCCTGCTTGGGTGCCCCCAGAGCAAGCTGCTTGCTCTGGGGGCACTCAGCAGGAGGGGGGGCCCAGGAACGCTGGTGTGGTACCTGAGAAGAGGAAGATCGGTACTGCTCTGTGGAAAACCACTTCACAGAGCAAATAGGTATAACATGTTTGGAGAAAGTAGATTGTGATTTGCATAATTCCTCAGTGGTCACAATGTAGTAAATATATAAACCATGATAAAAGTGCAAAAACAAATGTCCAAATATCTGTGAATGATAAGGTGCAATATAAGCTCAATGAGTTAAATCCAAAACAAAAAAGTGTGGGTGAATGAACAAAATTCTTATTGATTAGACTTCCATCCACCAATGCATTCCGTGCCTTCACACTACTGCTTAATGCTCCCAGAACTCTCACCTCTATGTTGTGAATAATAAGCCTTTAACATCCAAAATGGTGACGGTATCCACGTTCCAAGCTCCAGACTCCAGATTATAAGCCGTGAAGGATTAGCCTCCAGGTCACATACAGGGAGTCTGATCTCCAGATTTATTAAAGCCCAATATGCTGTCCTTCTATTCCAGACTGATTCCTGAATGGGAGGATCTGCCTTTATGAGCTCAAGGTGAGCTATTGTTTTGCATTTGAGACCCCTTTCACACTGAAAGTGCCTGGGCGTCAGCGGGTAAAGCGCCGCTATTTTTAGCGGTGCTTTACCGACGTTTTAGTGGTGCTATTCGCCCGCTAACAGGGCAGTTTTTACCCCCGCTAGCGGCCGAAAAAGGGTTAAAACTGCCCGCAAAGCGCTGCCCCATTGTTTTCAATGTTTTCATTGTTTACACCGCTCCTACAGCACTGCAAAGATGCGGCTTGCAGGACTTATTTTACCATCCTGCAAGCGCACCACTCCAGCCTGAAAGCCCTCGGGCTTTCACACTGGAAGACAAGAGAGGCTCTTTACAGGCGCTATGCAGGAGCTTTTTTTAGCGCTGTAACGCCTGTAAAGCGCCTCAGTGTGAAAGGGGTCTAATTTATTGAGCTTTTATTGCACCTTATCATTCACAGATATTTGGACATTTGTTTTTGCACTTTTATCATGGTTTATATTTACTATACTGTGACCACTGAGGAATTGCGCAGATCACTATCTACTTTTATTGTTATTACATGTATTGTAAACACTATAGATTTGCAGCAATCTACATTACATTTGGTCACACTATCCAATTTTCCTGGTAGCGTGGGGGAGCAAACACATATAACATGTTTGGTATTTAAAAAAACATTACCTTGAATTACTTGCTGACTGCATAAAGCCAAAAGATGGCTATAGCACGGTCATCCAGTTCTGGAAGGGTGTCAATAGACCTCCTCCCAGAACCCCGCACCTTTCGGCATGCATTGGCCGCGCTCTGTGACTGCTGCGTCCTTCAGTCCCAGCTGAACACAGATTGGGGTAAAGGACCAATCACAGTGGTCCTTTATCATGGGATCAGCTGTGTCCAATCACAGCTGATCACATGTAAACAGACTTGCCGGTTATTGGCAAGTCCTTTCCTCCCATGCTGTGTCTGTGGGAGGAAAGGAGAGCTGTTAACCGGCAAGCCTATCAGTACATCGTGCCTTGATTATCAGTGCAGCCCCATCAGTGCCAATCAGTACAGCCTGAGAGCGTCCATCAGTGCAGCCTATCAGTGCACATCAGTGCAGCCTATCAGTGCCTCCTCATCAGTGCCCTTTAGGGCTATCAGTGCCCATCCGCAACGCCTATCAGTGCCTCCTCATCAGTGCCCAATCCCATCAGTGCTGCCTCATCAGTGCAATCTATCAGTACAGCCTATCAGTGCTCATCAGTGCAGCCTCATCAGCACACATCAGTGAAGAAGAAAAAATACTTATTTGCAAATTTTTTAACAGAAACTAAGAAAAACTTTTTTTTTCTTTGTTTAGCAAAAAATAAAAAACCCAGTGGTGATTAAATGCCACCAAAAGAAAGCTCTATTTGTGTAAAAAAAAAAGATAAAAATTTAATTTGGGTACAGTGTTGCATGACCACGTAATTGTCATTCAAAGTGTGCCAGCACTGAAAGCTGAAAATTGGCCTGGGCAGGAAGGGGGTAAAAATGCCCAGTACCTGAGGTAAATAATCTCACTTTAAGACATTAGTCTGTATTCCTTGCTGTAAAACCATCTATCAGAAGATTTCTACTTTGACATTCAGGAAAAGGCATATTAAAAATGTCAACAGCAAAAAATTGCAGTATTTTGTTCAATAGCATACCTCAAAATTTCTGCCTGGAGCCATTGGGCCTCTTGTATTTGTTGTCATTAGTATTATTGTTTTTAATGTTTACATGGCAGGACAGCTGCTGGGAGAAAACAGCACACATCCACATATTTGAAAGCAGCAGGATACATATTCCTTCAGCAGGGGACATGAAGAAAGCTGTGTGCTTTGTGATTACTCGCGACAGGGGATAGGACCAGTTGATTACAATTGCTCACTCATATTTTCTTGCACTTCTCAGACTCCTAGCAAACATTTATATCTTTTGTTGAGCACAAATTCATTATTCATTAATAAGCTATTAAAAGTGTAGAATTATTTGTGTTAGTAAACACAGGAATATTCATTAACTTACTGCATGATAATTTCCTATTTGTATTACAGATCTACAGCACAAACCTGGTGATGTTTGCAAAGTATTTTATTACCAATTAACATGCAGCATTTGTTATTTGTTTTTATCACATCCTTTCAGAGCGATAGGTACCAGTAGCATGGGGGCTAGAATTCAATTCTCTTCCAGTCCCAGTTTGTGTATTTTCTTTGAGTTCTATAATATTGATAACAGTACTTACCCCGTTCGAAGTAGATGCTCTCCTTGGGCTACATATAATTTTAATATCTCAGCACCACATCTGACTTAAAGCAATATTAAACTCAAAACCAAAAATGTATTATATTGCAGCATACTAATCATTAGATGTGGTGGCTGCATTTGTTTACTTTATTTTAGGCTTTTTTGGTGATCTTGCAAGTAACCAACCTCCTGTATTAGAATGCCCCCACTCTGGTTGAATGACAACAGGGGCATATTTGAACAGCTGCATTGTCAGTCTGAGGGAAGAGTAATGTTAGATGCACTAGCAGATTTAATTACACTAGCAAATTGAAGCCTAACTCCAGCTAATCACTTTTTAAGCAGTTACAGCAATAGTTTTGTTTTTTGGATAAATAAATAAATAAATAAAAATAAATCCTGACCATTGTAAGCAACCCTATCAATGTTCAATGGTTTGTCTCAACCCTCCAGCTACTACATCTGCAGCTTCTTGTGCTGTTGAAAAACAACACATCTAAGAATTGGTAAGCTGCAATATAATAAATATTTGCTTTTGGGTTTAATACCACAATTGGACTTTAGTTGATAACTGCTGTGTAACTTCTTCCTGTTGCTGCTGTAAAAGTGCAGCAGCACATCTTAAAAGAGACCATATTGCAATGCTCATCTATAGAATACCTCCATTGCAGGGGGAAGCCATCTTGGCTAAGTCTGATTCAATCGTGGAGATGATTGGCTGATGCAACAAAGGAGAGGGGGTCTGCATCTGAGAGAGAGCACCAGGAGGTTGCGGTGAAGGAGGTACAGCGGTGTGTGGGCAGAGTTAGCTGGAGCTATTTGATGCTGTACTGACAATGAAGGGTGCTGATCAGAGACTGCTTCTGCCATCATACTGTGTGCAATGCTACATGTGAGGGGACCTGGATCCTGAGACCCCGCACTAGGGAACAGTGTTTCACTTGTTGGACATTGCAAGTGACTGTAACCATCAGAAAACCCCTGACCCTCAGGAGAGGACCACTGGTTACTATTGCCGGGAGCTAGCTTGTGAGGGAGGACCATTTAGCAAACCTATGTAGAAAAGCCTGGAGTTGCCTACTTTGGTGGGAGGCCCCTTTGCCACTGGCTTTTCTTGTTTCCTGGTTCTGTGAAATAGTTCTGCTCCAGTGGGGATGCTGCCCTTTATTTTGGAACCGTATAGGGCCCCTGCAAATTACAAGGACTGTACTAGAGAACACTTCCCCCACTTGTAAGGAAGTAAAACAGGGACTGTCTCAGCAGGATTGAAAGAGAGAGATCACAGCAACTTCTATCCCTGTCTGACTTGAACTTAACTTTTATTGGATCAGAGCACATGTTCAGAGACCCTGAAGAGGTTGCTCTGAGTTTGGTAAGAGATTAACATTCTACAAGTTAAAGTGATTGTAAGCCTTCGTTTTCTTTTTATTTAAAATAACAAACATGTCATACTTACCTCCATTGTGGAGCTCGTTTTGCACAGAGTGGCCCCGATCATCCTCTTCTGAGGTCCCACGGTGGCTCTCGCAGCTCCTCCCTGCATCAGATAACCCCCTAGGAGAAGCACTCTCCCTGGGGGTTACCTTGCAGGCGCGCTCCCGAGTCCAGCATTCGGCATCCATAGACATGAATGCTGGACTTGGCCCCACCCCCAGCGCCCGCATCATTGGATTTGATTTACAGCAGCAGGAGCCAATGGCTGCGCTACTATCAATCTATCCAATCAAGAGCTGGGACCCTGTGCAGAGAGGGACAGTGCGTCTCCGCCAAGGGAAATATGGGGCTCAGGTAAGTAAAAGGGGGAGGCTGGGGAGCCGGTCACTGTTTATAACCCCTTTAATCAGTTATCTGCTGGTAACCGTTGTACTGTATTCAAGGGCCCCAACGTTGCTAGCCATTGTTTTTTTATTCATCATTTACTGGCCAGTATGATAAAATGGGGACTGTCTTTATATACTGCTGCTCTGTAAATTAAGTTCAGTTCTATTAATTATTGTTATTCAGAATACCGCAACTGTTTAACCATATCTCTCTCAGAGTAACAATATTGTTTTATTGATTGTATACGTGCACTTGCTAATCCTCTCTTCCCAAGTGGCTCTGGGTGGTATTGAACCCTTAACCTCCTGTTTGCTGCCCCTGTTGCTTTACCCCTGAGCCGCACCTAAGTTCTCTATTCAGCCTGCTTTCCAGCTATGCCTAGTTCTGCATGAAGGACTGAGGGCGATAATCTGATTGTACCTGTCACTCCTGGTTCAGCTGAGGCAGTTTATCCAATCAGCTGGGTATAAAACACTGCCTTACTCTGAGGGCTTTGTCAGTTCATTGTCTCTTGTCTCTACCATTGCCAAAGGTTCCTTTGTCTCTTGTTTTGCCAAAGGTTCCATTGTTCCTGTGTTCCAGTGTTTAAGTTACAGTGTTCCAAGACTGACCCTGGCTCTGTTTATTGTTTATTCTGACTTCTGGAATCCCTGACTACGGCTTTACCTCGACTTTCCTTTGGCAAATTCCTGTCAAACCCCCGTGCACAGATTCACAGCCCAGATAGCTTATCTCTTTGTTACCGTGGGCTGTGTGTACAGTAGGTGACCGTGATATTGTGTCAATCTCGCCGCTGTTATCGGCGAGATTTGACACCTGCGAGCCCCGTCGCAGGAGCCAGCAGCGAGCTGGCTCGCTCATCGGGAAAGGAAAAATGCGTTAAATAAAAAAACGGCATGGGTTCCCCTCCAAGAGCATACTAGGCCCTTAGGTCTGGTATGGATTTTAAGGGGAACTCCCTACGCCGAAAAAACAGCGTGGGGGTCCCCCCCAAAAGCCATACCAGACCCTAATCCGAGCACGCAACATGGCCGGTCAGGAAAGGGGGTGGGGGCGAGTTAGCGGACGCCCCCTCCGGAACCGTACCAGGCCACATGCCCTCAACATGGGGGCATGGGTGCTTTGGGGCAGGGGGGCACCCTGCGGCCCTCCCACCCCAAAGCACCTTGTCCCCATGTCCTGACAACCCTGCCGTTGGTTGTCGGGGTCTGGGGGCGGAGGGCTTATCGTAATCCGGGAGCCCCCTCCAATAAGGGGGCCCCCAGATCCTGGCCCCCCACCCTATGTGAATGAGTATGGAGTACATCGTACCCCTACCCATTCACCTGGGGGGAAAAAAGTGTCAATAAAAAAACACACTAGATGACACGACGCTCTCCCCCGCTGTAATGCCATGTGCGAGGTGCGCAACGACTTTTAAAGGCATGGGGCGTGGTCAGTGGGTGATGTCATCCGGTGGCCCCACCCCTTATGACATCACAGTCCCATTATGCCCCGGGACTGTGACATCATCAGTTTGCACCCGCCTCGAGTATTACCTCTATAAGAGGCATGTCTGGTTCCGCTCCGCTTCCCCAGTGATTTGGGGGCGATCCAGTCCAATCCAGAGGGTTTCCCAACCAGGTTGAGATATACTTTGAGATGCTGCCCCAGGCGTTTCCCAAGGGCAGAAGCAAAGTAGGTTTCTCGATATCTTTGCTTTCTGAGAGAGCCTTGGCCTGGGCAAACCCTCTATGGGAGATGCCAAAACCTGTTGTCTTGAGCTACCCCAAGTTTGTGGCTTAGCTTAAAAGGGTATTTGACATTCCCGCACGCTCCGCTTCTGCTGCCAAGAGCCTCATGTCCATCGAACAGAGTACGAGAACTGTTGCCGAATACGCCACTGAATTCCGTACTCTGGCTGCAGAGGTTGCGTGGAACAATGATGCCCTAGTGGCTGCTTTTTCTCATGGTCTCTCGGATACCATCAAAGATGAGATAGCAGCCAGAGATATACCCACTGAGCTGGAGAAGTTAATCACGTTTGCCATCCTCAAAGACTCTCTTTCAAGGAGCACTTGCAGAAGCCTCCTGTACGTTTATCTCCGAGCTTTGCAGTCCCACCCATGCCTCCCTCACCTCCCATGCCTCCTGGTCTAGAGTCGGTTAGTGAATGTGAACCCTTGCACTTGGGTTTCACGTGTCTCTCTGCGGATGAGAGACCCTTTAGGATGAGGGAGAGATTGTTCCTTTATTGTGGCCAGGCAGGTCACTTTTTGAAGTCTTGTCCTACCTGTCTACAGTGGCGTCTCTAGCTTTCATATTTAGGGGGGGCACATGGGGGGACAAGGACAAAAGTAGGGGAGCCAACCATTAAACGCAAATTATATATATATATATATATATATATATATATATATATATATATATATATACACACACACATACATACACACAAACACACACATTTTTATTAAAAAATAAATAAACCCACTCCCAGCAGGAATCACAGGCCATTATGGGCAAGGTAGATGAGGTGTATGGGGGGGAGATCGATCCTGTGGGGGTGTCAGGGTCTATCACCTTGCTCGGCAGACTCAGAGCTCAGCACTGTCAGCAGGACAGGACGGGTCCTCTCTCTTCCACCTTCTCCCTCCTTGCACTGCTGCTTCCTCAAGTCGTGGGGGTCGGTCAGTGATGTCTCTCCTGGTGTCTCCACTCTACAGTACTCTGTACTGCAGCCACCAGCCGCGCCCAGGCCAGCCACATGACGTGGTGTCCAGGCAGGCCAGGTAATATCCGACTGCAGCAATGGGAGTTGTAGCACGCAGGCTCAGGCTGGCTGCGTTGCTCTCCTCTGCTTATACTGACTCCATCCCCCGGGAGCGAGAGTAGGGAGCTTGAGCACGCAGCCGCCGCCGCGGACTACAACTTCCATAAACAACAGCGGCGGCTGTCGTGCGATGTCTCCTGGTCTAGTCCTGCTTACTGGCTCAGAGACTGACAGTCATAGTGAGTCATTCAAGCGGGCGGACTGCACTCAGACAGCCGCGGCGCCAGCCATTATTTCGGTTATTACAGTAACATAACTTGGGGGGGCACATGGGGGGCACACAGGAAAATTGGGGGGTCGTGGCCCCCTCAGGCCCCACCCTGGTGACGCCAATGCCCGTCCAGGGAACACCTGAACCTTGAGGTCCTGTCACGGACAGACCTTAGGTGGCGTTGTTTCATCCCCAGTTTTCCAGAAGGATAAGCCCCTGGTTTCGGTCACCCTTTCTTGGGCTGAGTCGTCTGTCGAGATGCAGGCTCTAATCGACTCTGGGGCTGCAAGCCTGTTCATTGAAGCTGCCTATGTATCGAAGCACCCAATTCCGCGGCAGCTGCGTGACACTCCACTTGTCATTGAGGCTCTTGACAGGAGACCTCTACAGCCTGCCCATGTGACTCATGAGACAGTTCCATTGTCCATGGCCGTAGGGGCTCTTCACCATGTTATTCCAAGTTATTTCCTCACCTAAGTTTTCGCTGGTAATTGGTTATCCTTGGTTACACAGGCACAACCCCTCTTTTGATTGGCTCCATGCTGAGATTCTCTCCTGATCACCACAATGCAGTGAGACATGCTTCCAGAAAGTAGCCAAGGTCCTGTGCACCTCTTCACTCTCCTCCCTACCGGAGGAGATTTTAGCGATGTGTTTGACAAAGGTCAAGCCGGTATTTTGCCTCCACACCGGCCGTATGATTGCGCAATTGAACTTCAACCTGGTGTCATACCCCCTCGTGGGCGGGATTACCCTTTGTCGGTCTTGGAGGATAAGGCCATGGAGGAGTATATTGCAGACGCCCTTTCTCGAGGTTTCATCCGCAAATCCTTGTCTCCTGCTGGTGCTGGTTTCTGCTTTGTGAAAAAGAAGAGTGGTGAACTGAGACCTTATATTGATTATAGGGGTCTCAGTCGTTTCACGATTAAGAATGCCTATCCGATTACAGAATTATTTGACCGCCTCAAGGGAGAAACGGTTTCCAAAAAGCTTGATTTGAGAGGAGCATACAATCTCATGAGGATTAAGGAGGGTGACAAGTGGAAAACTGCGTTTAATACCAGAACAGGCCATTATGAGTAACTCGTAATGCCTTTTGGCCTTTGTAACACCCCGGCAGTTTTCCAGGAATTTATTAACGATGTCCTCCGAGATTTGTTGCAGTGGCGGCTGGTGATCAACATTTTTTGGGGGGGCGCAAACAAACTAAAAAAAATACTGACCCCCCCATCAATTGCAGAGCCACTTGTGCCCATCAAACGTAGCCATTGTGCCCATCAAGCGCATCCATTTTGCCCATCAAATGCAGCCACTTGTGCCCATCATATGCAGCCATTGTGCCCATCAAACACAGCCACTTGTGCCCATCAAAGTAGCCATTGTGCCCATTAAGTGCATCCATCGTGCCCATCAAATGCAGCCACTTGTGCCCATCAAATGCAGCAACTTGTG
The DNA here is from genome assembly GCA_037952925.1 of Lithobates clamitans. Taxonomy (NCBI): domain Eukaryota; kingdom Metazoa; phylum Chordata; class Amphibia; order Anura; family Ranidae; genus Lithobates; species Lithobates clamitans. The sequence goes on along the minus strand of JBBGZY010000251.1, from coordinate 14,743,019 downwards.
CCCATCAAATGCTGCCACGTGTGCCCACTTGTGTCCATCAAATGCTGCCATGTGTGCTCATCAAATGCTGCCACTTGTGCCCATCATATGCAGCCACTTGCCCATCAAATGCAGCCACTTGAGCCCATCATATGCAGCCACTTGTGCCCATCATATGCAGCCACCTGTGCCCATCAAATGCAGCCATGTGTGCCCATCAAATGCTATCACTTGTGCCCATCAAATGCAGCCACCTGTGCCCATCAAATGCAGCCACCTGTGCCCATCATATGCAGCCACTTGCCCATCAAATGCAGCCATTGTGCCCATAAAATGCAACCACTTGTGCCCATCAAACGCAACCACTTGTGCCCATCAAATGCAGCCACTTGTGCCCATCATATGCAGCCATTGTGCCCATCAAACGCAGCTACTGTGCCAATCATATGCCGCCACTTGCCCATCAAATGCAGCCACCTGTGCCCATGAAACGCAGCCACTTGTGTCCATGAAACACAGCCATTGTGCCCATCATATGCAGCCACTTGCCAATCAAATCCAGCCACCTGTGCCCACCGACCCCCCCACGCGCGGATCGCGGCTCCGGGAATCCCCCCACCCCCCGCCCGCGGATCGCGGCTCCGGCACCCCCCCGTGGCTCTGACAGAGCTGAGGGGACTTACCACAGGACTGTCCTCTCAGAGCGATGGCTCCAGCGTGTGTCCCCTCGTTCCTCTTCCAAAGCGGCAGGCATCCGATGGATGGCCGGGCGCTTTGGCCAATCAGGAAGCAGGTCTGACGTCCTGCCTCCTGATTGGCGGGGAGGAAGGTTAGTGTGAAAATAGTGAAAATTAATTCGCTATGGTCACACAATTGGATGGGATCAGGGCACACTCTCAGTCCTTAAAAAATGGAGACATCTCCTCGAAGGTACCACTGTGCCGGTTCTCATTCTTACTGACCATAAGAATCTCACATTCTTGTCTGAGGCTAAATGCCTCTCTCCCAGAAGGGCGCGATGGGCTCTTTTCTTGTCAAGTTTCAATTGCATTGTCTCATTCTTACCCGGTACTAAATGTAAAGACTGACTTCCAAGTTGGAGTCGGTTCCGCTTCCTGTGATTCCTCCTGATCGTATTCTGGCTACGGTTCGCACCAGTCTCACTTCTCCTTTGGGTGACAAAATTATTGCTGCTCAGGTCCATGCTCCTCCTGAGAAACCTTGTGATCGCTACTTTGTCCCAGAGAGTCTCCATACTGCCGTGCTCCAGACTTACCATTCTCCCAAGACTGCTGGCCACCCTGGGAGGAATCAACTCTTTTGGGCCATTTTCCAACAATTCTGGTGGCCTAGTCTACGTGCTGATGTAACTGCCTTCGTAGCCGCCTGTTCCATGTGTGCTCAGAGTAAGACTCCATGACACCTTCCAGTGGGCCTCCTACAACCCATACCCAATGGAGAGAGGCCCTGGACCCACCTGTCTATGGATTTCATTGTGGAGTTACCCAAATCCCAGGGCAACACAGTTATCCTTATGGTGGTTGACCATTTCTCAAAGATGTGTCATTGTATTCCACGTAAGAAGTTGTCCACTTCTAAGGAACTGGCTTCCATTTTTGCTTGGGAGATCTTTCCTTACATGGGCAACCCAAGGTGATTGTCTCGGACAGGGGTAGTCAGTTTGTGTCCCGGTTCTGGTGAGCCTTTTGTGCACAGTTGACTGACTCGTTTGTTCCGCAGAATATTCCTGCATTAGAGGAGCATCTCCGTGGTCTTTGTTCCACTTGGGCACGAGTCCAGGAGGCTTTGCGACATGCCTATGATAGGTACAGACTCCATGCTGACCTCAGACACCTGCCTGTGCCTTCCTACCAGGTTGGGGACAGGGTCTGGCTGTCATCTTGCAACCTCTGACTTCGTGTTCCCTCACTGAAGTTCGCACCTCGGTTTATTGGGCCTTTCCGTATTCTTCACAGGATTAACCCAGTGGCTTACGTGTTAGACCTTCCTTCTGATATGCGTATTTCGAATGTATTTCATGTCTCCTTATTAAAACCTTTGGTCTGCAACCGCTTTACCACCTCGGTGCCACGTCCTCACCCTGTACAGGTTGAGAACCATGAGGAGTATGAAGTACAGAACTCCCGTAGGTTCCATGGGCGCATACAATACCTGGTGCATTGGAAAGGGTGCGGTGCGGAGGAACGCTCTTGGGTCCCATCCTCAGACGTACATGCCACTGTCCTCCTCCATGATTTCCTTTAGATGTTTTCCCCTCAAGGCTGCTGGTCCTCAGAGGGGGAGGGGTCATTGAGGCGGGGGTACTGTCAGTGCTGGGCTCAGCCCTTCCATCACTGAGCTGTCCGCTCAGCTGTCGGATAATTGCCAGCTCCTATCTCTGCACAGTTACTCAGCTGTTGATGAGATCCTGCTCATCAGTCCTGCCCACCTAAGCCATCCAGTCCAGAAGAGCTCTGCCTTCGCCTTGGTCAACATCACAGAAACTATCGCCTGTGATCCTGTTCAAGACTTGCTTTGCTGACATCCCTTCTGGCTCCAGATCCTGTTTGCTGTTCGACTACATTGATCCCTGACTTCTGGCTTGGCTGACTTTACGTTCCGGTTACTGAACTTTGGCTATGTTTTGACGTTTGTTCTTTTTACTTTTATTATTAAACAAGTGTGATTAACCTGTACTTCTGTCTTGGCCTGATTTCATGGTTTCTGACAACTATTAAGAATATAGTAGTGCCTTACTTTTGTCATTTTCTCTTATTTGAAGGAGAATTCTCCAGTTGATACTTATCTTTGTTTCTATATTACTAGGATCAGGCATCTAAGTCTCTTAGATGCCTCAAAAATACTCTGTCCCTGGACCTCTCTCTATGAACTCTCACAAAGAGTTTTTACCTAAATGGAACTGTAGGTGATTTATAATTTTTGGTGATTTTGGACAGTTTTTTTTTTTGAGAGAAGAGACATTGCATGTCTTTTTTGCTAAAGAATCCTTTCCTTTCTCTTTGAGCAATTTTAAAAGGGTGCACGCTGCCTGTGGCACATGGCTCTGTAGGATGCCAGAAATGCAGCACGGTGCTGGGAATGATGTAACTTTTGTGTGCAAGCAGCTGTCCAATGGAAGGGGAAGAGTGATTTTGGCAGAGCAAGAGACAGCTATAATCTGTTACTACTGGAGAAAGGTGAATACAGTGTAGGCAATTTATAATACTAAGGTAAAAATGTGCCAAGTTGAAGGGTCTCCAATATTATACATAAAGCTCACATCAGCACCACTGCTGTATTTTACTTGATTTAAGTCAGGATTCACACATTTGCATTGTGCTAAAGTGTGTTAAAGAAGATTGCATACAGAGCCTCCTCCCTTCGGCCGAGGGGAGAAGCGGGGCATCAGCGGCTAGGTCTACACTAGATACACTAGAATGCGGTGTGTTTCCCGCAACACGTTCATAATGCACTGCAGTTGCGATCTGCAGCGGCTATCAATAATAACTTAACGACACCCCAAACGCAGGTCACAAATGCAGTGTGTTTGCTTGCACCAGATTGCATGGTACAAAAGTACCATGCAAGCCGGTTGCAGTGCATTTCCAAAAGTAGCGCATGCACTATCAGGGAGTGAAGCAAAGTGTGTTTGCTGGGAATGGCATTAAAATGACCATTTCGCCCTGTCACTCCTCTAAGGATATCCATCTAGCTGCTCCCTGCAATAGAATATCTGAAAACGTACTCATCTAGCGAGCAGAAAGTGCTGTCTCCTTTAACTCCAGCTCCTTGAATAGCACGTCCCCCACTGAGCTCTGTGGTTCCTACTTCCCTCTGTTACCTGACACATTTAGAAGTTTTGTATAACAGAGCTGATATAGAAAGGGAAGATTTGACTTGTCACATGCTGGAGAGATAAGTTTTCAACTTTCTTTATGCATTCCTCGATTTTTTAAGAAAGCAGGTGGTGTATAACATGAATGGTAGTGATCAAAACAAATTACAGTTTAGAGAATCTAGATATAGAGATATGGATCAGGTGTACATATATCTTAAGCAGATAATATACATGAAGCAGAAGCAGGTACAGTGGGGCAAAAAAGTATTTAGTCAGCCACCAATTGTGCAAGTTCTCCCACTTAAAAAGATGAGAGAGGCCTGTAATTGTCATCATAGGTATACCTCAACTATGAGAGACAAAATGTAGAAACAAATCCAGACAATCACATTGTCTGATTTTTGAAAGAATTTATTTGCAAATTATGGTGGAAAATAAGTATTTGGTCACCTACAAACAAGCAAGATTTCTGGCTCTCACAGACCTGTATCTTCTTCTTTAAGAGGCTCCTCTGTCCTCCACTCATTGCCTGTATTAATGGCACCTGTTTGAACTTGTTATCAGTAAAAAAGACACCTGTCCACAACCTCAAACAGTCACACTCCAAACTCCACTATGGTGAAGACCAAAGAGCGGTCGAAGGACACAAGAAACAAAATTGTAGACCTGCACCAGGCTGGGAAGACTGAATCTGCAATAGGCAAGCAGCTTGGTGTGAAGAAATCAACTGTGGGGGCAATAATTAGAAAATGGAAGACATACAAGACCACTGATAATCTCCCTCGATCTCCCTCGCAAGATCTCACCCCTTAGGGTCAAAATGATCACAAGAATGGTGAGCAAAAATCCCAGAACCACACGGGGAGACCTAGTGAATGACCTGCAGAGAGCTGGGACTAGCGTAACAAAAATTACCATCAGTAACACACCACGCCGCCAGGGACTCAGATCCTGCAGTGTCAGACGTGTCCCCCTGCTTAAGCCAGTACATGTCCGGGCCCATCTGAGGTTTGCTAGAGAGCATTTGGATGTCCCAGAAGAGGATTGGGAGAATGTCATATGGTCAGATGAAACCAAAGTAGAACTGTTTGGTAGAAACACAACTCGTCGTGTTTGGAGGAGAGAGAATGCTAAGTTCCAACCAAAGAACACCATACCTACTGTGAAGCATGGGGGTGGCAACATCATGCATTGGGGCTGTTTCTCTGCAAAGGGAACAGGACGCCTGATCCGTGTACATGAAAGAATGAATGGGGCCATGTATTGTGAGATTTTGAGTGCAAACCTCCTCCCATCAGCAAGGGCATTGAAGATGAAACGTGGCTGGGTTTTTCAGCATGACAATGATCCCAAACAGACCGCCCGGGCAAAGAAGGAGTGGCTTTGTAAGAAGCATTTCAAGGTCCTGGAGTGGCCTAGCCAGTCTCCAGATCTCAACCCCATAGAAAACCTTTGGAGGGAGTTGAAAGTCCATGTTGCCCAGTGACAGCCCCAAAACATCACTGCTCTAGAAGAGATCTGCATGGAGGAATGGGCCAACATACCAGCAACAGTGTGTGACAACCTTGTGAAGACTTACAGAAAACGTTTGACCTCTGTCATTGCCAAGAAAGGATATATAACAAAGTATTGAGATGAACTTTTGATATTGACCAAATACTTATTTTTCACCATAATTTGCAAATAAATTCTTTCAAAAGTCAGACAATGTGATTGTCTGGATTTGTTTCCACATTTTGTCTCTCGTAGTTGAGGTATACCTATGATGACAATTACAGGCCTCTCTCATCTTTTTAAGTGGGAGAACTTGCACAATTGGTAGCTGACTAAATACTTTTTTGCCCCACTGTATAGTACATAAAACAACAGATTGCATATATCGGTAACAATATCATTCTTGTGAGTAGTGGTAATGTATGTAAACAGAATATCTGATATTTACGTTTTAATTTTAAAACAGCAGTAGGGATGGGGGTAAGTCCAACTCCATTAATAACAAGAAAGATTTGTCACAATAGAATGTATTTAAGGTGTATTAAGGGTGGAGCTTATCCCTCTATGTAAAAAGAGGGAGAATAAGAGACAAGGAACAAGAAGGACTGAGGGTGGAGGGGGCTGATCCGACAGGTAGGAAACCCATCCTCTGCCTCCAGGGAAATTGCCAAGGCCAGAAAACACATAATCATGTAAAAATCTTAGTTCTTCTCAGAACAGGTGGAATATGTACTTGTTGTTAGAAGGTACTCACCCTGAAAGCAACTGTTTTTATTAATTTGTACATGAGTACTCTAACCGGTAGAACCAAATAGTTCTATATTTATCATTTGAGCCCTTGATTGAACTGGTCAGGTCTCCCACCAGTCTAATGTCCTCAACTCAATGCAACCATTGTGATATTGTTGAAGGAGAACAGGACTTTCAGTTCACTGGTGTACAGGAGCGTGATGCATTCACTAAGGCTGGGTTCACATATGTACGGTCACGGATTTGTGCCTGGGGTCCAGTGCGTGTCTTTTCACTGGTTCAGGTGTGATTCAGGTCTAAATTTTTGCCTGAATTTGAAACTGAACTGGACCCAAACACACACAGGGCCCTTTTTCAATCCAGGCAGCAACCGCCCTGGACATATGTAAACTGGCTCTATTGAAAACCGGTCACAATCGCATGTCATGCGAATTGGATATGTGGAAACCAGCATCCAATTCAGATATGTATGAACGCCGCCTAAGTATCTAAGTAACTAATAATTTACTTTTTGTAGAGTTTTAGGTGAACTGGGTTTTGGTGAATAATACACAAATACACAATATCTTTAGGTAAGTATTCAAATGTTTTCTATTGCAAGGACCAGCTGGATGTTTAAAGTGAACCCATTATGTTGTCCTGCTTAGGCAAAGAAAGGTCTATACGCATCTTAAATCCAGCGATGCGCCATCCCTGGAATTCCCCTCCGGCCGTTAACCTCTTTGGCCGGCTGGCTTCCGGGTCTCGATCGCCAGCCGCTGTCATTGGCCAGGCCTGAGATGACATTACTTCCACGCATGCAGTCAGATTTAGCATTTTCGAATTTTTTGCAGTGTGCAGCTTGGTGTACAGGGGCAGATAGGCAGGTAAGTAGCTACAAAGCATGTCTCTTCTGCATTAAAAAGCCTGCCTGTCCCCCAATTTTCATTCCTAGCATCTAGCATAAAGTTTCACTTTAATGTACACTACTGCAACATAGCACTGTGATCTGAATAGCCCACCCACTCTCCAGTTCACTTAACCGTCTCTGCTTGCAGCAAAAAACATACATTGCAAGATACGCAAATGGGCCCCTCAGTGTTTAGACAGATCTGCTCTGTATTTAATGGCTCAAATGCTGTCAGGAACCCACAGCATCAGAACATTATCTGAGACAGGCTTCATTTCCGAAAGCTTTATGGAACATTATTTTTCCTTCCAAACTGCATTCCAAAACAAAACAGCAAGACTCAGGTGAATAGCTTTTCACTTTACATATTTATTATTGAGTTTTCTGGTTTGCCTGCAGTTTTTTAAGCTACTCATGGGGGGTTGAGGTGAGAAAGAAACATTATTTTAATTTGACAGTTGTTGTCAGCAGCAAGATAATTCTTGAGACAAATATGCAGCTTTTGATCAAACTGTGTTGTATCTCAGGTGCCACCCTTCACAAAATATTCACTGTACTGTACTGAAAATCTGAAATACGGCAATGGCCATTAATGACTTTCTTCTGAAATGACTGTCTGCCTATGGAAATGGTGGGAACTTTTCAGGCACCCATTAACTTTAACGTTAACTTAATTTAAAAATAATCATCAACTTTATTTGATACAAATATTTTGTAAAATCAACCTACATACTGTAAATCAATAAAAAAGACAAAATCTGTATATACAGACTTTTTGCCCCATAACCCCCTACTGTATATGGACATATTATAAAAGTGGTTTACATAGCCAACAGATTCCATAATTTTTGTTTAAGCAGTAGAAGATGGGCAATCCCACTCAACACATTTTTCGTTCAATTGATCCACTTCTTCAGGAGAGTATAGATGCACAGGTAATAGGAACAAATAGTCAGTGTCACTGCCAAAAAGCCTGCAAAAGGGGCAGGGAGCCAGATTATAGCCTCCAAATGAAATGAGGATGGTCCAATACTCTAAAGACCCACAAACATATATTCCTAGATAGAATTGTTTTGATAGATCTAGACCTAGATTCACACTATGAATCACTTAATAATCACACAGGAAGTGCACTACATACCTGCACAACTCACATAAGATTCAGTGCCGTGCGATTTGAGTCCATTCATTTTGAATGGACTCAAATTTCACCGCATCCACACCAAAGTTGTGCATGCAGCAATTTTGAAAATGCACTGTGACCAGAGTGCATGGTCGTTTTTGTAACATGCGATCAGGGGCAGGCTAACGAAAAGCATTTGTGACCTGCGTTTTGGGTGTTGTTAAGATTGCACTGACACCCATTGAAGATCTAATGATGAAACGCGTCACTTACGGTACTTCTGGTTTCTGTATACCCGGTCTGTGGAACGCACGCCCTCCTAGACCTATGAACTTGCTGTTTTTATTTGATCCCAGCATGTTTGTAGTGCTTTTTTATATTTCGATACAATATAATTTTCCCCATTCGGATTACACCATGAGTGTTTATTTTTTCCATCCATCCACATGCGGATATCCCACGATCTGATACATTGCGGAGGAGACCATTCCTGTGGACATCAGGATTAAGGATAGATCTGATTACATGTGCTTTACCCCTGCAAAGGTGCAACTGTCTGGTGAGTGTGGAACAGAGAGGGGAGCATGAGTGTTATTCAATATTTTGCACAGAAGATATGATTTTATGCACAAGTAACTTTTGGAATCCTGCACAAGTCACTTTGGAGTCACTTCAGAGAACCATTTATAAGGACATTATTTGCACCAATCATTTTGGAGTATCACTTAAGGGACATTACATTATTTGATGCATTTATTATATTACACATAATCATTTGATTTTTGTGGTAGTATTTTCAAGCAATGAAACTTACTTTACTACCAATACTAGTAATGGGCAGTCTCTACTGGCATTAAACTAAAAAAAAAAACAATCACAGCAAATGACCTTTCAGCAGTCCAGTCCATCCGGTTCCCAGGCATGGGGTCAGATACCTGAGCGACAGGTCTGCACTCTCTGCCTCCCTTCATTTTAAAAAAAGTTTCATTTTCTTCTCAGAGCTCAGGAAACTCACACTGTTCTACTTCTCTGTGTACAAGGAATGCTAGCCTTTGTAGTTTTTCTAGCCCCATTATCCTCCATTGTACAGCATTCCTTACAAACGACATTTCCCAGTGTCTTAAGTGGCTACATCCTCATAAGCATAAGGTGAGCTCCCATGTGTCTTGTTCCTGCTGAAATTCTTCTTTCCTTTGCATTGGAGATAAGCAGTCTCTAATAATACCACATATTAAATGTAATGTGTTTGTAATTAACTTGAATTTTTCTGTAATACTCTAGAGACTGAACTGGGAAGTCCATTGTGCTTTACCTGATATAAATCATTACTAGTTAGGTTATTTTGATTGTTGGCTAAGACTTTTTTGTATAAAAAAATAAATAAAAACATTATTTAAGACTGCAAGATATTAATAAGAATCTTTGTCTCTCTGTGAGAAATTTCCACCATCCTCTTCCTTTCCATGGCTATTATTCTTGGAGCAAAAGCAAGTTTCACTGGTTGGTATTCTTGAGCAGAGAAGAAAGTAAATGCAACACCTATTGTAGTAACCCATTGCTTTGTTTTTTTATACAGGGACACCTAGCTGATTAATTTATCCTAGTGCTGGAAAAATTTCCTTTAGCATCCAAGGCAGAAATGCCAAAGTAGATCCCCGTTCACTACCACCACCATTTTGTCCAGGTTCCAGAATACACAATTTTTGGGGGTTCTTTTCCTTTCCACCAGTCCTTCTTAAATAGCCACTGTTAAGATGTTCTATACAAATCCTATAATAGGGTCATGAGTCTAGCTAATGGTAGGGTAGAAGAGACTGAACCTAGCAGAGGCAGTAACAGGCACAGAGGGGAGGATACAATCACCATGTGCTGACTTCAAATTCAGCTTACAACTATTGATGTTAAAAGAGATTAACTTAAAAAATGATTAAATGCAAGAGAACTTTCCAATTGTGAGCCCTGTTTAGGATTAGCAGGCCAATTCATCCTGAAAAGGGTGGATAGTCTGCTTCTAACTCTGAGGTGTGATCTACATCAGCAGCATAGGTTGCTGATCCAGGACATTTGCTGCTTCATCTGCCTACCTTTTGCCCCATCTTTGCTCTATCCAAGGCAACAGTAAGTGCACTAAGCATGTTATAAGCAGACAAGACCTAATTCAATCCCCTGGAGGAGGTGAGTACACAGAGCACTGGCTGATGGTGTCTTCCTTTCACTCGACCATAGTATTAAATAAAGATGTATAGCCGGCAGCTCTTCATACAAATATGTTCATTTTTATTGATAGAGGTGGAGTCCAGAAAAAAACAGAGGCTTACGCATTTGGGCCCACAGCCTTAATCAGAGCCATGGCTCTGATTAAGGCTGTGGGCCCAAACGCGTAAGCCTCTGTATTTTTCAGTACTCCACCTGTATCATTAAAGACTACTATATTCAGATGATGAGCTGACGGCTATACACTTGTATCTCAACAGTAAGTGTACTGGCTGTTTCTACAAGGATGAGGCTTTATTCTCAACTTACCTCAAGGCAGAAACAAACCCTGCAATAAATGAGAATAAGACAAATTGTGAAGTCTAATGGTAAGGGCTACAGGACTTTCTTGATACAATTTAAATCATGCAGTTTGAATGTAATTATAAAAAGTAATGCATTTTCTCATTGTTTAGCTATACAATATATGGTGGTCAAAAGTGCATTTTAAACCTCTAAAGATTCTTTTATTATCAGGCTAGTCAATCACATAGAATTACTGTTTTTGTGAAGCTAGGTTCTCCTCGTACCTCTACATTGTCCTTAATTCACTTCTGCGTACACCAGTTATGTGAATATACTGCCATTATTAATCATTATATTAATGTCATGACAGACTCACACATTTCGCAAGAACTGAGGGAGTAGAAGCGAGAAGAATGTCAGGTACTTATTAGAGTCCATTTATCAAAGTCTCTCTACTCTTAAAGAATAATTTAAAAATAGAGTAAGTTCTTTTTATTCCTTTCAGGACTGGTTGTATTATACCATTAGTATAATGGATTACTCACTCAATAATTACATGTAATGTTGCATCATACACGTTTGTGAGGAATCAAAATTATTATCACAACTATGAGATCCCAGCCAGATTTGAATGCCGTACATGATGATCAGGGGTGGATTTGCCTGTACAGGGTTCTTTAGGGGGATACAATAAGTACTTCTGACCAAAGAAATTACCTTCTATAACACAAAGAGCTTTCCTAACTTTTTGAAAACATCTATTTAGGAGGTAACTTTTATCTTTTCTATATGAAAAGGGGAAGGAAATGTCAACTGCCTGTGCACTGCTACTTTACATCTTCAAAGTCCTAAAGGTGACACATTTACCCTTCCTGAAACATTTTTTGACAATAAACCAAAGAATGACTTAACACTCAGTGCTGCACTTTCTATCAACCAAGGGTAATTATATGAAATTCGAATTAAATGGTGTATGAGGGATAGAATCAAATAAAAAGTAGCTGATCAGTAAACTGTAAGTTTGTACATATAGAACGCATATAAACTAGTTAACAATGAAGGTAAGTCTGTGTGTAAATCACAGTCTGTAGCTAACACTGCTGGAAAGAGCAAGGCTGCATCTTGGAGCGGCCTGGGAACCTGGACACGCAATAGAAGAAGGAAGGGGGAAAGAGAGCCACCAAGCCGCCAATAGTTTAGCACATTCATTGTATCACAAAATAAATATTCAATTAAAAGATGCACTCATAAACGTCAGTGTGAAGCAGGCATGTAACTAGCTCCAAAGAGATCGCCAGTGGGGAATCCAATCCAGGCTGAAGCCACCAGGATGACAGATCTGCTGCGGTGCTCCATAAAGAGGTATCGGTGAGCCGCCAGGAGGCCGCCACGAGGGATCCTGTCAGAGGAGCTGTCAGATGCCCCCCTGTACTGTGCCCTCCTCCCCCCGTACTGCTCCTTCCTGTCACCCCTGTACTGTGCACTCCTCCCCCCTGTACCGCGCCTTCCTTTCTCCAGTACTGTGCCCTCCTCCCCTCCTACTGTGCCCTCCTCCCCCCCTACTGTGCCCTCCTCCCCCCTACTGTGCCCTCCTCCCCCCCTACGGTGCCCTCCACCTCCCCTACGGTGCCCTCCTCCCCCCCTACTGTGCCCTCCTCCTCCCCTACGGTGCCCTCCTCCCTTCCCCGTACTGTGCCCTCCTCCCCCCGTACTGTGCCCTTCTACGTTCCCCCCCATACTGTTCCCTCCTACCCCCCCTATTGTGCCCTTCTGCCCTCCCCATACTGTGCCCTCCTCCTCGCCCTGTACTGTGCCCCCTTCCCACATTGTAGTGTGCCCTCCTCCCCCTGTTTTGTGCTGTACTATGTCTTACTTCCCCCCCTCTGTACTGTGCCCTCTTGACCCCCTTTTACTGTGCCCTTTTGTCCCCTTTTTACTGTGCTCTCCTGCCTCCCTGTACTGTGCCCTCCTGCCCCCCTTGTACCATGCCCTCCTGCCCTCCTATACTGTGTCTCCCAGCCCCTCTGTACTGTGCCTTCCTCCCCCTTGTACTGTGCCCTCCTGCCCCCCTTGTACTGTGCCCTCCTGACCGCCCTGTACTGTGTCTTCCTCCCCCTTGTACTGTGCTTTCCTCCCCCCTGTACCATGCCCTCCTGCCCCTGTGTACTGTTATACATATATACAGGCTACAGGGGGCAGTGTGTACAGGAAGGGGGATAGTGTATAAAAGGATCCCCCTGCATCATCCCCCATTACTTTTCATATCATCCTGATCCTCCTGCATCATCCCCCATCACCTTCCATGTCATTATGATCCACCTGCATCATCCTCCAAAACTTTCCATGCCACCCTGATTCCCCTACATAATTTTCCCATTACCTTCCATGTCATCCTGATCCTCTTGCATCATTACCTTCCATGTCTTACTAATACTGCTGTATTATCATCCTCCTTTCTTTACTTGTCATCCTGATTTCCCTGCATCATCCTCTAATATTTTCCACGTCACCCTGATCCCTCTGCATTAAGATGGGATGGCTAGTGGGCGGATTCGGGCCCTGGGGAATGTTGGTTGTCAGACCCGGGCCTAAAGCTGTGTAAGGGGCGTCAAAATTTATGATGGCTGCCCTACCCCTGATATTTCACCAAAGCTCTTCAACAGGGCTCCTAAAAAAAATAAAAAAAATAAAACTACAGACTCTGTCCCTACTGACACCAATCTCTGCTCTACTGACACCATCCACTGTCCTACTGTAGCGCACCCCCTAAGGAGACGCAAGTAACTGGGATTCCCCCACTCTGCACAGCCAGGCACACCGAATCTTCACAGGCACACTTGAGTCAAAGAACAGTCCGTGACTTTGTTTTTTCTGTTTTATTGAGGTTAATAACTTGGATAGGGATGAGAGGTTATGGGATGCCCATTTGACTTCAAGAATGCTTTAGGGACAACTCTTACTATATAATATACAGTCTATATGCACAGCTCCTCTTCTTCCTCCAGCACACTTCCTCCAACACACTTAACTGGAACACTGAGAGCATCTGACAGTCACTTAACAGATGAAGCAATGGTCCATTACAGGCAGGAACCCGAGGCACCTTAGTTGTGTAGCAGAGGTTCAGTGTCCAGCTATCATTACTCCTGTGGCTACTGATCCCAGCACCACCTCTTCTCCCCACAGACCTCCAGACTGCCACTCACCAGCCCACCCGGCTGACTCTCAGGAGATCTCCCAGACGTGCTGACCTGCTCCTGCTGTCCTCTCTCCTTGCTTGCCTCCAGAAGGGTTTCCACTGTGTGTTTTAGAGGGAATCTTCCAGCACCTGAGCACCAGGCCTGAGGGTGCCCCCTACTCCTCAGCCCTCCATCTCCATCTTCCACCCAATTCCCCTTGCTGGCATGGCCCATGTCTATTTATGAGGTAGGCTCTGCCCCTTGGCAGCCCATTGCTGGGGATTAGTTGAGGCCTCATAAGTATGCATGACAGCCCCTCCTTACTCCCACCCTCTAGCTCTGGAAGTTTCTACAAACCTTCAGATCAGGGGGAAGTGTCAGAGAAGTGTGAAGTGTACCATTCAGGCAAAAAGCAGCATATGTTGGGAGCCAGGAGCGGACATACAGGGATCGCTATCGCGACCGGGCCCGTGCTTCAGGGGGCCCCCTGCGGGCCCCCTGTATGCATAAATAGGAAGAACGGCAAAGGCGGCTGAGACCGAGCACCTTGATCCTCATCCAAACTGTAAATTGGCACTACGAGAGATGGTCACACTGATTAGACCTAAGAAAGTTAAAGCACAGTGTGTACTGTGCTCTCTGCCTCACGTACCCACTTGTGACCGAATCCTGGTGTTCCGCCACCGGGCTCGGAGAAAAGGTCCCTGTCCGGGGATCAGGGAGGCCCTTTGTGGTTGCATCGGGACCCTGAAAGTTCTAGTTATGCCACTGTTGGGAGCACAACATGTTTTAATATCAGACATTTATGGATTTTTACTGTCTGGTTTTCAAAGAGCCATTTGGCCTACTGGAGATCATCTTGGAATACCAGTGGAATCAGTTTACATATCAGGGTGTTTGTAACATGGGGTCGAAAATGGGAATTCATCTCCTGGTGACGTGGAAATCTTGCATAAACTCAGCTGATGCAAGATCAAAAGACCAGCTGTTGCTGGAATGCTAACTTGGACCAAGGAACTTGCCTGCAGAGTAACATCGCCATATGCTGGAGGATATTCAGGACAGCACTATACTTCCCTGACAGCCCTAATAGTTTGCAGATTGTTGCTCATTGGACAGAGGCTATATAGGGGCAGGCAGAGGGTGTCAGTGTGGGTTGTGTTGTGAATGGTATAAAAGTGTGAGGGCCAGCTATGATCGCCCTCTTCCTGGAGCCCAGCTAAGATACAGAACTTTGAGGACGGACTTTCGTAACATATCATCTCTGCTCTTTCATTTCCATATGCTCTGTAATATTTTTTCCGATTTCTTTGTTAGGGTTTTACTTTCTTTGTAAATAAATAAGATCTTTGCATCTGAGCATTGTGTTTATTATTATAGCTATTATCATTTATAATGTCACCATCAATATTATCAGAGCTCTAACAGAATAGCACATTATAGGAACAGACAAGATAGTACTTATTTATAATTTTGGTAGGGGTAAGCCAAACCCCCCCACTTTATTTCACTTGAAATTCAGGCATTGTTTAAAGGGCCATTTAAAGGATAACCATACCTCACAACTTTTTGAGATGGGAACGAGTGGCGTCTATTAGCAAAAGTATGTAGGAATAGGACCTACTCCCTGCCACGCCCTCTTAAAGGAGAATTATACAAAAAAAATGATTGGTTAAAGCCACAAGTGTTTTTTTTTTAACACTACTATTCTTTTATACTGGCTTTTATACTGGCTTTACAAATGCAAAAAATTAGAAATTGGATGAAGGGTTTAGCACTGGGAAACACTTTTTAAAAGATAAAAAGTGCATTTTATATACAACTATATAGATCAGACCAAAATGAGGGACAAATGAGGAGGAACGAGGGACAGAGGGACTTAGTTCCAAATCAGGGACAGTCCCTCCAAACCAGGGACAATTGGGAGCTATGGGATAACTAGTCAATCTAAGTATTTTTTTTTTATTTTTTTACCAAGCACAGAAAATACCCGTTGATAGAAATGTTTCTTGTCACTTCCTGTGAGATGATCTGGAAGTAAAAACAACGTTATCTTTCCTGTGTACACTACTTATTCCAACAATCCACCGTGTAATGGAGATAAACAAAGGCATATAGAGTCAGGTCCATAAATATTGGGACATTGACACAATTCTAATCTTTTTGCCTCTATACACCACCACAATGGATTTGAAATAAAACAAACAAGATGTACTTTAACTGCAGACTTTCAGCTTTAATTTGAGGGTATTTACATCCAAATCAGGTGAAAGGTGTAGGAATTACAACAGTTTGTATATGTGCCTCCCACTTTTTAAGGGACCAAAAGTAATGGGACAGATTAACAATCTTCCATCAAACTTTCACTTTTTAATACTTGGTTGCAAATCCTTTGCAGTCGATTACAGCCTGAAGTCTGGAACGCATAGACATCACCAGACGCTGGGTTTCATCCCTGGTGATGCTCTGCCAGGCCTCTACTGCAACTGTGTTCAGTTCCTGCTTGTTCTTAGGGCATTTTCCCTTCAGTTTTGTCTTCAGCAAGTGAAATGCATGCTCAATCGGATTCAGGTCAGGTGATTGACTTGGCCATTGCATAACATTCCACTTCTTTCCCTTAAAAAACTCTTTGGTTGCTTTCGCAGTATGCTTCAGGTCATTGTCCATCTGCACTGTGAGGCGCGGTCCAATGTGTTCTGAAACATTTTGCTGAATATGAGCAGATAATATTGCTCGAAACACTTCAGAATTCATCCTGCTGCTTTTGCCAGCAGTCACATCATTAATAAATACAAGAGAACCAGTTCCATTGGCAGCCATACATGCCCACGCCATGACACTACCACCACCATGCTTCACTGATGAGGTGGTATGCTTTGGATCATGAGCAGTTCCTTTCCTTCTCCATACTCTTCTCTTCCCATCACTCTGGTACAAGTTGATCTTGGTCTCATCTGTCCTTAGGATGCTGTTCCAGAACTGTGAAGGCTTTTTTAGATGTTGTTTGGCAAACTCTAATCTGGCCTTCCTGTTTTTGAGGCTCACCAATGGTTTACATCTTGTGGTGAACCCTCTGTATTCACTCTGGTGAAGTCTTCACTTGATTGTTGACTTTGACACACATACACCTACCTCCTGGAGAGTGTTCTTGATCTAGCCAACTGTTGTGAAGGGTGTTTTCTTCACCAGGGAAAGAATTCTTCGGTCATCCACCACAGTTGTTTTCCGTGGTCTTCCGGGTCTTTTGGTGTTGCTGAGCTCACCGGTGCGTTCTTTCTTTTTAAGGGTGATCCACACAGTTGACTTGGCCACACCTAATGTTTTTGCTATCTCTCTGATGGGTTTGTTTTGTTTTTTCAGCCTAATGATGGCTTGCTTCACTGATAGTGACAGCTCTTTGGATCTCATATTGAGAGTTGACAGTAACAGATTCCAAATGCAAATAACACACTTGAAATTAACTCTGGACCTTTTATCTGCTCCTTGTAAATGGGATAATGAAGGAATAACACCAACTTAATAAGTATTAAGTAGAACTGTGCTGACCACTTTGCCTCTTAAAGGGATTTTTCCTATTCTTCACATCAAAAAGGGACTGCACCTTTCACTGGGTGCCAACAGAGGGCCCCAACTAAGCCGGCAGAAAAAAAATCAACCTTACAGATTGATTGTGCTCAGGTATTATCTTTTTTCGAAGTGCTGGCATGCAGGAGGTTTACCAGATTTCCTAGAGCTTAAACCTAGACTCTCCTAACTGAGAGACTGCAAGTGAGCTATCCCTAATTCCTTGTTAATCTTACATGTCTCATTTGGGGAGTAATCTACCAGTCAGAAGGCTATTGTTTATATCCTCAGTCCTGTAGGAGAGGTAGCTATGTTTTAAAGGGTAATTTACTGGACTGTATTACTCATGTGCTGATTCACCTTGTTTACTGTTTAACCATTTTCCTATCTGTTAAATTGTCTACCATTCTCTTTATTGCCATTAACACAACTTGATCATCTATTTTATAACTGTCATATGTGGCTGCCCAGACACCCTCTGGCCAAGGTAATTTGGTGGTCTCAGTTGCTTCCGTATCGGGACAGGAAAGGAACAGAGGACCCAAATATACCAGTGGCTCCTTTAGGGGTGACACAACATAACATTTATATTTTTAGGTTTGGATAAGCTTAAAGTGATTCTACCAGTTGCAGCCACTCCATTAGGAGCTCTGCCCCCTTATCCATGTGCCTGGCCCCTAATCTACATGCAGGGCACCGGACACATGGATATTAATGGGTTTTTTTTTGAGCACATGATTAGAGCCTGAGGCTCTAATTGGCTTCAAAAAAGGTTGGACATGGGGTGCAGAGCACTGCTCCCTGAGCCCATCCAGTTGTGTGACAATAGCCAAGTAATATTCGCTATTGTCTTCCTGATTCTCCTCCCGACCAATCAGGAAGTGGGTCTGAAGACCCGATTGGCCGAAAGGAGAAGCGACTTTATTGGCCGTCGAGGAGGAGACACAGGGGGAAGCCGCCGAGGAGGAGACACCGAGGAGGAAATGCCAAGGAGGAGACACCGAGGAGGAGACGCAGGGCCAAGACCTAGATAGGGTAAACGCGGGGTTTGCTGACCGATTGACGGGGAGGGAGGGAATTTTGACTGTCCGACTAAACGGGGGGTTGTTTGACTGATGGAAAAAGAGCTGTTGAAATGTTCTTGCAAGAGAAGAGTTAGTATACTCGCCTCTCCAGCACCCTCTGGCTCCTACCTCTCCTCCATTTCAGCAGTGCAACCTCCATCAGTCTGTTTAATTTTCCACATTTTCGAGTGTGTTGCATGCCTGTGTTCATTGTCATGCGCTGTTTTGCCATCCTCTGACCCCTACACCCTTATAATCCTGCTAGTTCTGTAGTTTTGTAATGGCATAATGAAGGGAGGATGAGATAACAGCATGCAGAGGGGTAAACAGTTTAATACTAAAGAGGCAACAATGCCGAAATGGAGGGAAAGTAGGAGGCATGAGTGGGTATACTACTTTCCCAGATAGCAAGGGTAACTTGCCACAAATTTGTGGCAGTGTTGAATTGTAAGTCTTATTAACTTGTTACACATTTTCACTGGCAAGTTGTACACTTGCAGAGAACTTGAAGCACAGGTCCTAGTTTACACTTTTCCAATTTGTAGCAAATTAGCATGGTAAGTTTCTAGCAAGAGCAAAGTTGCAGTGTTGAGTCTACAGCAAGATCTCTGCAAGTCTACAGAATGAAAATTCAGCTACAGTGACCCCTGTGGTGGGATGACTATTGCACAACATAATTAAACCAGAAGTTGCAGCATACTTGCAGAATGTTTGCAAAGAAAGTTGATTTGGAGTCATGCTATGTGGACTTGCTGCAATTGTGCAACAAACTTTTGAAGCCTGATAAGTCTAGCAATAGCTTAGCAAGGCATTTTCAAACTTTTAGCTCAATTGCTTGCTACTGTCACGTACCTGGTGATGGAGCCTGATATGCAGAGGACGGCCTCTCTTACAACTCTGACTTGGAGCTCCTGATAGAGCTGACAGGAAGCACCAAGATGCAGAGTTGCATGAGTGCCTGGCGGGATCACTGAACCTGGAGCTGGATCGGAGCACTCGGCTGGGCTGTAGAGGTGTCTGTAGGAATCCCAGAGCAGTGGTAGGCAGGTAGCTGGAGTGAGTAGACAACCGGTCCCCACAAGCAGAAGTGCAGGTGCAGCAGAAGGGATGGTGGCACCCTCGAGGCTGAAGAGAAGGCAGGTACAGGCAGGCCGGGTCATACACAAACGGGCACGTCAGGAACAGAGGCTGAAGTGGAATCAGATTACAGGCCGGGTCGTCAGCAGACTGGCAGCGAAGTGGCAGAAGAAGCAGGCAGATGCAGAGTAGAGGACAAGCCGGGGTCGGATGCAGGCAGGAAACAGGAACGTCAGGAAGCAAGCCGGGTCACAACAGGAACAGAAGTCAGGTAGGTAATTGCAGGATACACAGGGAACGCTGTAGAGCAGACAGCACTGAGTCTGGAAACTGACTGAGTTTAAGTAGCCTGTTTGGGTGTCAAAAAGCTGTCACAGGGTGTGTGTGCACCAATGGAATTCTGACAGGGGCAGAGGTAACAGGTCATCTTCTTTGGCAGCCATTTTGGGTGCTGGCATGCCCTTCCTGACAGGCAGAGGTAACAGGTCGTCTTCTTCGGCAGCCATCTTGGGTGCTGGCATGCCCTTCCTGACACTGCCCCCCCCCCCCCAAAGGGCAGCCTCCGGATGTCCAACTTGGCCCACTTGTCAGGATGGGAGTTCTTAAAAGCTTGAACCAAATTTTGGGCATGGATATTACCTCCAGGTTCCCAGGAGTTGTCCTCTGGCCCATACCCTTTCCATTTTATCAGGAACTGGATCTGATTTCTTCTCTTCCTCCAGTCTAAGATTGTTTCCACCTCAAACTCTTCCTCCCCGTCAATAATTACAGGTTCAGGCGGGCCGGAACTTTGTCCTGGGAATGGGTCAGGAATGGCAGGTTTCAACAAGGTTATGTGGAACACAGGGTGGATTCGTCTGCCAGATGTACAGAAAGTCTCTGAGCTTTGGGTAGTAGAGGAATTTGATGTTTGGTAGCAAAAGCTAAATCTATGAAACAGCTGCAAGCTCCAGAGTCAATTATAGCGGGGGTCTGGATAGTTCCTCCTGGGAGCTGTAACAAAATGGAAAGAGCAAGATGAGCAGAGTGATTGGGTAGAGATGGAGGAGAAGCGGATGTAACTGAGAGGCACTTGCGGATCTTGACCGGACAAGACCTCACATAATGTCCTGATCCTCCACAGTACAGGCAAAGATTTAGCTGGCGTCTGCGCTGGCGTTCTTCTGTAGTCAGAGAAGGACGGAGGAGACCAAGCTTCATGGGTTCAGGTGCGTCTGAAGCGGATGCGGAAGGAGCAGGTGAAGCGGGACTGAAAGAACCAGACACTCGTGGAAGCATCCATACTGGACGGGACTGGTCGGTGGCTCGTTCTGACCTACGTTCCCTTAAGCGACGGTCAATCTGGATTGACAAATTTATAAGTGTCTCCAAGGTGGAGGGGACACCTGTTCGTGCTAGCTCGTCCTTGAGATTAACAGAAAGGCCCATGCAGAACTGGTAACGCAGGGCAGCATCGCTCCAGTTAGTGTCGGAACTCCAGCGCCTGAATTCTGAAACATAGTCCTCCACGGCCCTGTGACGCTGCTGAAGCGTGTGAAGGGCGGCTTCCGCAGTAGCGGCTTGCTGGGGGTCTTCATATAACTGAGCCATGGCTCCAAAAAAAGAGGCTAAGTCCGTCAGAGATGTGGCCTTTTGTTCAAGGAGTCGGTGAGCCCAGGCCTGTGGTTCCCCCTGAAGCAAGGAAATGACAAACCCGACCTTGGTGGCTTCCAGGGAGAAGGTTCGTGGTTGTAGCGAAAAATAGAGTTTGCATGCATTGCGGAAGGCTCTGAACTCGTTGCGTTCTCCGTGGAACTTTTCAGGAGTTGGGACTCTGGGTTCAGGTGGTAGCATAATGACTGCAGGAGCTGCTGGCATCCCAGAAGTGGAAGGTGCTTGAGCAGTAGAGGCAGACAAGGTCTGTATTTGGCCTTCCAGCTGGGTATAACCCTGTTGTAAGTCTTTTACAGCTTGTGTTAATCCGGCTAGGTGTTGGCAGAGTTCCTCCATAGGAGAGGGTCCTTGCACAGGCTCAGACATGGCTGTCTGCTACTGTCACGTACCTGGTGATGGAGCCTGATATGCAGAGGACGGCCTCTCTTACAACTCTGACTTGGAGCCCCTGATAGAGCTGACAGGAAGCACCAAGATGCAGAGTCGCACGAGTGCCTGGCGGGATCACTGAACCTGGAGCTGGATCGGAGCACTCGGCCGGGCTGTAGAGGTGTCTGTAAGAATCCCAGAGCAGTGGTAGGCAGGTAGCTGGAGTGAGTAGACAACCGGTCCCCACAAGCAGAAGTGCAGGTGCAGCAGAAGGGATGGTGGCACCCTCGAGGCTGAAGAGAAGGCAGGTACAGGCAGGCCGGGTCATACACAAACGGGCACGTCAGGAACAGAGGCTGAAGCGGAAGCGGAATCAGATTACAGGCCGGGTCGTCAGCAGACTGGCAGCGAAGTGGCAGAAGGAGCAGGCAGATGCAGAGTAGAGGACAAGCCGGGGTCGGATGCAGGCAGGAAACAGGAACGTCAGGAAGCAAGCCGGGTCACAACAGGAACTGAAGTCAGGTAGGTAATTGCAGTATACACAGGGAACGCTGTAGAGTAGACAGCACTGAGTCTGGAAACTGACTGAGTTTAAGTAGCCTGTTTGGGTGTCAAAAAGCTGTCACAGGGTATGTGTGCACCAATGGAATTCTGACAGGGGCAAAGGTAACAGGTCATCTTCTTCGGCAGCCATTTTGGGTGCTGGCATGCCCTTCCTGACAGGCAGAGGTAACAGGTCGTCTTCTTTGGCAGCCATCTTGGGTGCTGGCATGCCCTTCCTGACACTACAGTGGGGGAAAAAGTATTTGATCCCCTGTTGATTTTGTACGTTTGCCCACTGACAAAGAAATTATCGGTCTATAATTTTAATGGTGGGTTCATTTTACCAGAAAGACAGAATAACAGCAAGAAAATCCAGAAAAACACAATTTAAAAAAAGTTATAAATTGATTTGCAATTTAAAGAGTGAAATGAGTATTTGACCCCTTTCGCAAAACATGACTTAGTACTTTGTGGCAAAACCCCCTGTTGGCAATCACAGGGGTCAGACATTTCTTGTAGTTGGTCACCAGGTTTGCACACATCTCAGGAGAGATTTTGTCCCACTCCTCTTTGCAGATCCTCTACAAGTCATTAGGGTTTCGAGGCTGACATTTGAACCTTCAGCTCCCTCCACATATTTTCTAGGGGATTAAGGTCTGAAGACTGGCTAGGCCACTCCTTAATGTGCTTCTTCTTGAACCACTTTTTTGTTGCCTTGGCCGTGTGTTTTGGGTCATTGTCATGCTTAAATACCCATCCATGACCCATTTTCAATGCCCTGGCTGAGGGAAGGAGGTTCTCACCCAAGATTTGATGGTACAGGGCCCTGTCCATCGTCCCTTTGATGCAGTGAAGTTGTCCTGTCCCCTTACCAGAAAAACACCCCCAAAGCATAATGTTTCCACCTCCATGTTTGACGGTGGGGCTGGTATTCTTGGAGTCATAGGTAGCATTCCTTCTACTCCAAATGCGGCGAGTTGAGTTGTTGCCAAAGAGCTTGATTTTGGTCTCATCTGACCACAACACTTTTACCCAGTTCGCCTCTAAATCATTCAGATATTCATTAGCACACTTCTGACGGGCCTGTACATGTGTTTTCTTGAGCAGGGGGACCTTGTGGGTGCTGCAGGATTTCAGTCATTCACAGCGTAGTACTAATTGTTTTCTTGGTGACTATGGTCCCAGCTGCCTTGAGGTAATTGACAAGATTCTCCTGTGTAGTTCTGGGCTTATTCCTCACCGTTCTCATGATCATTGAAACTCCACGAGGTTAGATTTTGCATGGAGCCCCAGACTGAGGGAAATTGACAGTTATTTTGTGTTTCTTCTATTTGCGAATTATCACAACAACTGTTACCCTCTTACCAAGCTGTTTGGAGATGGTCTTGTAGGCCGTTCCAGCCTTGTGTAGGTCTAAAATCTTGTCCTTGACATCCTTGGACAGCTCTTGGCCATGGCGGAGAGATTGGAATCTGATTGATTGATTGATTGATTGATTGATTGCTTCTGTGGACAGGCATCATTTATACAGGTAACAAGCCTGTATAAATGGGAGTGCTTCTAATCTCAGCTCATTACCTGTATAGAAGACACCTGGGAGCCAAAAATCTTGCTGATTGATAGGGGATCAGTATCTGTAATGCCCCGTACACATGGTCGGACATTGATCCGACATTCCGACAACAAAATCCTAGGATTTTTTCCGACGGATGTTGGCTCAAACTTGTCTTGCATACACACGGTCACACAAAGTTGTCGGAAAATCCGATCATTCTGAACGCGGGGACGCAAAACACGTACGTCGGGACTATAAACGGGGCAGTAGCCAATAGCTTTCATCTCTTTATTTATTCTGAGCATGCGTGGCACTTTGTCCGTCGGATTTGTGTACACACGATCGGAATTTCTGACAACGGATTTTGTTGTCGGAAAATTTTATAGCCTGCTCTCAAACTTTGTGTGTCAGAAAATCCAATGGAAAATGTGTGATGGAGCCCACACACGGTCGGAATTTCCGACAACAATGTCCTATCACACATTTTCCGTCGGAAAATTCAACCGTGTGTACAGGGCATAAGAGTGCAGGAACCTTTTGGCAGTTTTTTCAACATGACCTGATCATTTTAACACAAAGCTGTTCTAAAGGTTATTATACTAGGCACCTTGGAGTCCTAAAACTTTCCCTTTGTGCTGCTCCCCCTAATGTTCTTATATCTACTGCAATTTAAAACACAGTAGAGCATCCTACAATGTGGCATTCAGGACTTGAAAGGGCAGTTGCCAGGCCCAGTGCTGTCAACCCTTTGGTTGTGGCGATGTGGATCAGAAGAGCAGTCAACTGGAAAATTGAAAAAGAGAAGAATTCTAACATTAAGAAATGAGACATTTGTAAATGGGAACCTATAAATATTACTAGAGGGTGCTGGCAACTGCTGATCTATTGCAGAAAATTGAAGAGAAGCAGGCAGTTAGGTGGTTTATGTTATGAACTGCTGCTGGAATCAGCATGAACAGTTATGTTTGAAGAAAGACCATTCTTTCATTTTTATGTTACATTGTATGCAGTCATGCACAGCATTTTGCTGGCTATAGACAGATTGAATTCTTTCAAATTTCTTCTTAAGTGGCTGAAATTCAAGCCATGGGTAGCCCTGCATGCACCAGCTTGAAAAAAGTAAATTTAATAAACAACTGAGTGGATAGAAAAATATTTGTTGAACAATGACTACATGCTATCACATGCAGTTATTGTTTGGGTAGTTAGACAGATGTAGGTGCTTCAGCTGCCTGACTACAGTAGCCAGTGTGGATAGAAGAATTAACTGATACTTTCTCATTCAGCCTGTGGGCTGAACAAGAGAAAATCTAGCCACGTGTAGCTAACTTTGAAAAGTGTCCTACATCTTTCTATCAACAAGATGACATGATATTTACCCAATGGGAGAGACAGAAACCAGACCAACCATTTAATGATCGATGGTACCTGCAGATCTGCATTCCCTGCTTGATGTAAGAGTGAGGAGGGAGACCGATACTTAATATTAAATTGTGTGAAACTAAGGTGCATTTTCCAGAAATCTAAACACAGTGTCACTTTGATGTTGGTAAGTTAAAAGAATCAAAAGTAAAAAATACAATGTTTTCCAGAATACATGAAATAATACAACAGTTGAGCAATGCATAGTAAGTTCTGAAGAAAATTTTTAGTAGGGATGGGCAAAAGTGGGCCAAAAGTAACATTCACCAGTTCACTTATGGCACAAGCAAAGTGGTAGGAGGTCTTTTGTTCCCCTCACATACTCCCTGCCCTCTACTGTTATCCCACTTCTATAGCGTCTGGCTGTATATTCCCTTATTAGATGTTATAGTATTGTATAGTTCTCCCAAATCAGGGCAGTAGTGTCACCACATGTCATGCAAAAAAATGCTAAATGTAATTGTTAAACAACACCAAATCAGCCTAGGTCAAAACTAGACTGTGTACACCTTCTTTGAACCAAAAAAATTTGGAACACTAAGGGGTCTTTTAAAAAAAAAAATCTGCTGCGCTAATAATATGAAACACGCCAATAAAGTGCAAAAAAAATATAAGTGACAAAAAATAGTGTGTCAAAAATAATGTAAGTTCACTGAATATGGAGAATGAGAACAGGAGTCCAAATCAGAAGATGCGTACACCACTGTGTAATGGAAAGTGTCAGGAAACTTCTATGTTCACCACGTGGGCCATAACCAGTAACTGAATGGACTTTTATCAGAATCTATGGACTCTATCAGATTGGCCTGCAAGCAGTGTTCTAGCATCCGATGCTAAGACCTAGGTCATTTAATCAGATTCTCATGGTATCTCAGATCCACCAATGGTATATTAGATATATATAGCAACTAGGGATGAGCCGAACACCCTCCTGTTCGGTTCGCAGCAGAATATGCGAACAGGCAAAAAATTTGGCAGAACACATGAACACCGTTAAAGTCTATGGGACATGAACATGAATAATCAAAAGTGCTAATTTTAAAGGCTTATATGCAAGTTATTGTCATAAAAAGTGTTTGGGGACCCGGGTCCTGCCCCAGGCAAAAAAAAGTTTTAAAAACTGACGTTTTTTCGGGAGCAGTGATTTTTTTAATGCTTAAAGTGAAACAATAAATATGAAATATTCCTTTAAATATCGTGCCTGGGGGATGTCTATAATATGCCTGTAAAGTGGTGCATTTTTCCCGTGTTTAGAACAGTACCACAGCAAAATGACATTTCTAAAGGAGAAATTGTCATTTAAAACTGATCGCGGCTATAATGAATTGTCGGGTCTCGGCAATATAGATAAAACTCATTGAAAACAAGAGCATGGGATCCCCCCTCAGTCCATTACCAGGCCCTTTGGGTCTGGTTTGAATATTAAGGGGAACCCTGAAACCAAACTTTAAAAAAAATTCAGTGGGGGTCCCCCTAAAATCCATACAAGGCCCTTCGGGTCTGATATGGAAATTTAGGGAAACCCTGCCCCAAATTAAAAAAAAATGGTGTAGGGGTCACCCCAAAATCCATACCAGACCCTTAACCGAGCATGCGACCTGGCAGGCTGCAGGAAAAGAGGGGGGACAAGAGAGCGCTCCCTTCCTGAACCGTACCAGGCCACATGTCCTCAACATAGAGAGGGTGCTTTGGGGTAGCCCCCCAAAGCACCTTGTCCCCATGTTGATGGGGACAAGGGCCTCATTCCCACAACCCTTGCCCGGTGGTTGTGGGGGTCTGCGGGCGGGGGGGCTTATTGGAATCTGGAAGCCCCCTTTAACAAGGAGACCCCCAGATCCTGGCCCCTCTGTATGTGAATTGGTAACGGGGTGCAAATGTACCCCTACCATATCACAAAAAAAGTGTCAAAATGGTAAAAAAGGCAGGAGACAGCTTGGGCAAGTCCTTTATGAAAAAATAAAAATGTCCCACAGTGTAAGTTCACACCGCCCAATGGACCGAAAAAGAGAAAAAAAAAGCCTAAACCGACTCGCCTCCAAGAAAGGCTTCTGCCCCGCTCTGACGCCACGGGGAAGCCACGGGGAAGCCCCCGTGCGTCAGAGGGGGGTGGGGTCACTTGGTTACGTCCCTGGGTGGCCCCGCCCTCAGTTATATAAGAGTTGTCACAGCGAAGATGCGTCAGACAGTGGGAGCCTCCCATGGAGGCGGGTCGGTTGCAGCTTTTTTTTTCTTTTTTGGTCCATCGGGCAGCGTGAACTTATACTGTGGGACATTTTTGTTTTTTCTTTTTTAATAAAGGTTGTGTCCCAAGCTGTCTCTTGTCTTTTTTTACCATTTTGACACTTTTTTTGTGAAATGGTAGGGGTACATTTGTACCCCGCTACCAATTCACACAGGGGGGGTGGGATCTGAGAGTCCCCTTATTAAAGGGGGCTTCCAGATTCCGATAAGCCCCCCACCTGCAGACCCCCACAACCACCGGACAAGGGTTGTGGGGATGAGGCCCTTGTCCCCATCAACATGGGGACAAGGTGCTTTGGGGGGCTACCCCAAAGCACCCTCTCCATGTTGAGCCCATGTGGCCTAGTACGGTTCAGGAGGGGGGCCTTCTCTCGTCCCCCCTCTTTTCCTGCAGCCTGCCAGGTTGCATGCTCGGATAAGGGTCTGCCATGGATTTTGGGGGACCCCTACGCCATTTTAAAAAAAATTTTGGCACAGGGTTCCCCTTAATTTCCATATCAGACCCGAAGAGCCTGGTATGGATTTTAGGGGGACCCCCACGCAATTTTTTTAATATTCATATCAGACCCAAAGGGCCTGGTAATGGATGGGGGGGGAGATCCCATGCTCTTTTTTTAAATTATCTGTATCTATATTGCCGAGACCCGACAATTCATTACAGCCAAGATCAGTTTTAAGTGACAATTTTTCCTTTAAGAAATGTCTTTTGCTGTGGTACTGTTCTAAACACAGGAAAAACGCACCACTTTACAGGCATACTATAGACACCCCCCAGGCATGATATTTAACTACTAGCCGATCGCCCACTGTCATATGACGGTGGGACGAGGCAGCTCTTGTTCTGGGCAGACGTCATATGACGTGATCGCCTTCCCGGGCCACTAGGGGGCGCGCGCCCGCCGCGTCACTGGGGACCCGATGCGCGTGCCCGGTGGCCACAATGTCTGCCGGGCACCCGCGATTGCCCAGTAACTGAGCAGGACCGTGGATCTGTGTGTATGTAAACACACAGATCCACGTCCCGACAGAGGAGAGGAGACCGATGGTGTGTCCCTTGTACATAGGGACACCGATCGGTCACCTCCACCAGTCAGTCCCCTCCCCCACAGTTAGAATCACCTCCCTAGGACACAAATTAAACCCCTCGATCACCCCCTAGTGTTTACCCCTTCCCTGCCAGTCACATTTACACAGTAATCAATGCATTTTTATAGCACGGATCACTGTATAAATGTGAATGGTCCCACAAATGTGTCAAAAGTGTCCGATATGTCCTCCTCAATATCGCAGTCACAGTAAAAATCGCAGATCGCCGCCATGACTAGTAAAAAAAAAAAAATGCTATAAATCTATCCCCTATTTTGTAGACGCTATAACTTTTGCGCAAACCAACCAATATACACTTATTGCGATTTTTTTTACGAAAAATATGTAGAAGAATACATATCGGCCTAAACTGAGGAAAAAAATAAAAAAAAAAATGAATATTTATTATAGAAAAAAGTAAAAAATATTGTTTTTCAAACTTGTCCCTCTTTTTTTGTTTATAGCGCAATAAATAAAAAATGCAGAGGTGATCAGATACCACCAAAAGAAAGCTCTATTTGTGGGGAAAAAATGATAAAAATTAGGGTGCAGTGTTGCATGACCGCGCAAGTGCGACAGTGCTGAAAGCTGAAAAATGGCTTGGGCAGGAAGGGCGTGAAAGTACCCTGTATTGAGGTAAAAGATATAAAAGAAATATAAAGGAATATTTCATTTTTATTGTTTCACTTTAAGCATTAAAAAAATCACTGCTCCTGAAAAAACAGCAGTTTTTAAAAAAAATTTTTGCATTGATACATGTCCCCTGGGGCAGGACCCAGGTCCCCAAACACTTTTTATGACAATAACTTTCATATAAGCCTTTAAAATTGGCACTTTTGACTTTTCATGTTAGTGTTCCATAGACTTTAACGGTGTTCCGGCAGCTTTCAAATTTCCCGCAAACACCGCATATTGTTCGCTGTTCAGCGAACAGGCGAACACCTGATACTCGAGTAGCACTTTCGCTCGACTCAAACATCAGGCTCATCCCTAATAGCAATAGATGTGATGCAGGATTCCTCAATAAAATCAAAATAGATTTGGCCACAAAGTGTGAGTCCGTAAACCACTTTTATTAAAAGTAATGCCGCGTACACACGGGCGGACTTTTCGACCGGACTGGTCCGACCGACTTTCCGATGGACTTTTACTGGACTGGTCCGATGGACTTTCTAACGAACGGACTTACCTACACACAATCACACCAAAGTCCGACGTGATGACGTACGACCGGACTAAAATAAGGAAGGTGATAGCCAGTAGCCAATAGCTGCCCTAGCGTGGGTTTTAGTCCGTCGGACTAGCATACAGACGAGCGTTTTTTTGGGACGGACTCGAGTCCATCGGAAAAGTTTGAAACATGTTTTATTTCTAGGTCTGTCGGACTTTTGGGGAAAAAAAAGTCCGCTGGAGCCCACACACGATCGCGTTGTCCGACGGAGTCCGGTCTGCCGGACCAAGTCTGCCAGAAAGTCCGCTCGTGTGTACGCTGCATAAGTGTAAAACTAGTCGCATGTGAGTCATAAAAGTAGCTCTTTATATTCATTATGTAAAACCTTTATCCAAAAGGGGAAAAAAAAACCTCCTGCTGTAACTGCTTATAAATTGTTAGCTGGAGTTAAGCTTCAATTTGTTAGTCAAGTCTAACTAAATCTGCTAGTCTTCGTGTTGTATGCCTTCTTTTTTTTTTCTTTCTTTTTGTTTTCTTGCTTGTTAAAATGCCTGATTCAATGCATGCCAGTTTTTGTTTTTATGTATGTGGACAGGAACCCTGTCCTTGTTGGATCCCTTATTTCCTCTTACACATTTGACAACCTACTGGCTCGATCCTGTATTATTTTGATATGCTGAAACCTGAATAAAACATATATTTGACTATAAATCTGCTAGTCTAATGCCGTGTACACACGGGCAGACTTTTTGACCGGACTGGTCCGCCTGAACGAATCCGTCGGACAATCCGATCGTGTGTGGCTTCATCGGACCTCCAGCTGACTTTTTCTGTCAAAAATCAGACGGACTTTAGATTTAGAACATGTTTCAAATCTTTCAGACGGACTCGAGTCCGATCGAAAAATCCCTTCGTCTGTATGCTAGTCCGATGGACAAAAAAGGATGCAAGGGCAGCTATTGGCTACTGGCTATGAACTTCCTTATTCTAGTCCGGTCGTACGTGATCACGTTCAAACGACCGGACTTTCGAATGGACTTTAAGTCCGTTGTAACTCCGTTGAAAGTCCGTCGGAAAGACCATCGGACATTTGATGCTCAGAAGTCCACCAGTGTGTACACGGCATTACACTCCCCTCTCCCAGACTGACATTGCTGCTATCCAAAGGTGTCTTCTTTACTACTTCAGCCAGAATGCAGACACGCTTATTCAGGAAGTGTGTTGCTGGCAGGATCACCAGGTGAAATAAAGGAAAGAAAAGCCTAAAAAAATAAAACAAATGCAGCCACCACATCTGAAGATTGGTAAGCTGCAAAATATTACATTTTTGAATACTGATTTAAGGATTCTGGCTATATTTTGCTTACTTCTCAGCTTCATCGAGTTGCCATAATGGGGTATTCATCTCGCGGAGGTATTTCAAGAATTATGTACCGTATATACTCGAGTATAAGTCGAATTTTTCAGCACATTATTTAGTGCTGAAAGTGCCCCCCTTGACTTATACTCGAGTCAAGCACTTTTCTGCAGCAAAAAATTTCATTTTCCAAACCGACTTTGGGGCCCCGTATCTCAGGGCCCCTTGGTGCTAGGAACTCCAAATTTGGTGTGCAAACCCAGTGGACCTGGTACCACAACATATCCAAAGCTAAAGTTCCTAGCTCTAAGTGGCCCCGAGATACGGGGCCCCAAAATCGGTTCGGAAAATGTCATTCTCTGCTGCAGAAAAGTGCTTGACATTTTCTGAACCGAGTTTGAGGCCCCATATCTCAGGGCCACTTAGTGCTAGGAACCCCAAATTTGGTGTGCAAACCCAGTGGACCTGGTACCATAACATATCCAAAGCTGAAGTTCCTAGCACTAAGTGGCCCTGAGATACAGGGCCCCCAAACCGGTTCGGAAAATGTCATTCTCTGCTGTAGAAAAGTGCTTGACATTTTCTGAACTGATTTTTGGGGCCCTGTATCTCGGGGCCACTTGGTGCTAGAAACCCCAGCTTTGGAAATTTTATGGTGCTAGTTCCACTTGGTTTGCACACCAAATTTGGGGTTCTTAGCACTAAGTGGCCCTAAGATACAGGGCCCCAAATTCGGTCAACTGTGTCCATCTGCTGCAATGTCATTTCGGGACCCTTTGGGTTCAGAGACCCCAAATTTTGGCTGCAGCTAGGGGGCATCTAGGAACCCTTAACTACCAAGTTTGAAGTTCAGGGGACCTATGGCTGCAAATGGGCACAGTGAGGCTGCAAATGGGCACAGTGAGGCTGCAAATGGGCATTGTTGACCCTCTTTTCCACTTACAGTAGCTGTGCATTTCTCACCCTCGTCTTATACTCGGGTCAATAAGTTTTTCCCATTTTTTTGTGGTAAATTAGGGCCTCGACTTATACTCGGAACGACTTATACTCGAGTATATACGGTATATTATGGCCATTAGATGGAGCTGATGATCATAGGAACTCAACCTATCATGCAAAATACAATCAGAATTTGTGAATGCTTGTGACATTCATCTAACGTTTTTTTTTGTTATACATACACCACTAAGCTATCACAGTGCCACCGGTAACATTTGGTCTACTTGTTCCTCCCTGCTTTTCACAGAGTCATCCAGTGCCTGTGGTTCAAGAGTTTAATTTTGCAACATTGCAGTAAAGCTCCAACACAGTAATAGGGCGTACACACGGTCGGACTTTGTTCGGACATTCCGACAACAAAATCCTAGGATTTTTTCCGACGGATGTTGGCTCAAACTTGTTTTGTCTACACACGGTCGCACAAAGTTGTTGGAATTTCCGATTGCCAACCACGCGTCACGTACACCACGTACGACGAGACTAGAAAAGGCCGGTTCAGAACCAAGCGCGGCACCCTTTGGGCTACTTTTGCTAATCTCGTGTTAGTAAAAGTATGGTGAGAGACGATTCGCGCTTTTTCAGACTCGTGGCTTTCAGATCGTTTTCTGCCGTTCAGTTTGTGCTTGTGGGTTTGTATCTGCTCTTCAGTGCGTGCAAGCAAGTTCCGCGTGACTTTAAGTAGTCATTGTATTCTTGTTCATTCGTTACTGTTTTTCAGGTCGCTCTTCACAGGCCTTGCTGTTCTTCAGTGCGTTCTGTTACTTCGTTCTGAGCAGCCGACCTTTTTCTAGCCATGTTGCGTATGCGTACTCCTCGTAGAGTTCGTGCTGTGTGGGGGCTTGGTGTTGGGGTCCTGACCTTGACACAAGTCAAGTCCATTAACAGGGTGGGGAGGAGTTCATGGACCAAGAATTGGTTGCTTCAGCGTGACCAGTTCTCTCATATGCCTTTGCTCCGTGAGATCCGTGAGAATAATCCTGATGATTTCAGGAACTTTCTCAGGATGACGGACCCCGTGTTTCACCGTTTGTTGGCTTCGCTGACCCCCTATATCAGCAGGCATAATACCTGCATGAGGCAAGCCATCACTCCGGAGCAGAGGCTGGTCGCCCTCCTGCGGTATTTGGCGACAGGGAGAAGTCTGCAGGACTTGAAGTTCTCGACAGGCATCCCCCCCCAGGCTCTGGGGATCATTATCCCAGAGACCTGTTCTGCCATCATACAGGTCCTGCAGAAGGAGTATATGAAGGTGAGATTTTTATCCTTTAATATCACATTTTATTGTATTGAATGTTTGCTAATATCTTGTATTTCTTTCCTCATTCCCTAATTACCATGATTGTAATATGCTGTGAATGTCCCCTTTGTTCTCATGCATGCTGGATTTTTAGGTAATTATTATTTTATGTCCTTCATACATATTTGCCCTTCACTAACCTCCCCAGCATGGTGTCTCCTGGCCTATATTCACCTCATGTAGTCACTTAACAATGTATTTTATCAGCTCCATAGTAGTGCTTTACCCCAAACACCCCCTAAAATGTTTGGAAATGTTATTTTTGATTTAAATTCTGGCAGAGTGCCAGAGGCTTTTTTTTGTTGGTGTCCCCAAATAATTTTTAGTAACCCTCCCTCCCCCAACTGCTAAGTCAGCTGATCCCAATTCTCTATCCTCAATCATCTATCTGCTGACTTTGCCAAACCCATACACACTATAACCATCTCTTTTCTGCTCAGATTTATGGATGAATTCCCCAAAGCATGTAGTGCAAGGGCCTGCCTGTATATTTTCCAATGGTACTGTTTCACGTTTTTGGATCCTATTATTATCTTGATAGGTAATAGCAGACTGTTCAAATGTCCTCAAATGTGTACAGTGTGTATTTATATCTTTGTATTATGACACTTCTTACCTGTCCAGTGGTCTGCCAATAGTGTAACTAAGGAGGGGCTGTTCCAAGTAATACCCATTATTTAGGCATTCATCTCTCAATGAAGTGAAGAGGGTTACCTGTCCAAGAGTTCCCCCCCCCCTATAATGTTAGAAATGGCCCATGAGAGGGGGGGAGGGGGAATATGATAGGTGTACCTTATACTTTGGCCTTGTTAAATTCCCCTTACTAAATGCTATCTGGAGGTTGCCCCATAATGTTTGTGTCTAATCTGCTTGCCATGTTTCTGTGAAAAAATAGTAATGGTTATTGTTTTTTCCTCAAC
This sequence comes from Lithobates clamitans, assembly GCA_037952925.1. Taxonomy (NCBI): domain Eukaryota; kingdom Metazoa; phylum Chordata; class Amphibia; order Anura; family Ranidae; genus Lithobates; species Lithobates clamitans. The sequence continues at coordinate 14,708,950 of JBBGZY010000251.1, read as the reverse complement.
AGTTTCCTTCAACGCCACAGGAATGGCAGACTATGGCCTCCCACTTAGCCCAGCGGTGGAACTTTCCTAACTGCGGAGGGGCAATTGATGGGAAACACGTCCACATCATCCCACCACCCAACTCGGGGTCGTACTATTATAATTACAAGGGGTTCAATAGTATAGTGATGTTGGCGGTGGTGTCGGCTAATTACGACTTCTTGTATGTGGACGTGGGGAAGAATGGCCGGATGTCCGATGGTGGAGTCATCGCCCCGACGGAGTTCTACAGGCGTCTCCAGAATGGCAGCTTGGACTTGCCAGCTCCAGAGGACAATGTTGAAGGACTCCCATTTGTGTTCATTGCTGATGAAGCGTTTGCGCTGGGGGACCACCTGATGCGGCCATTCCCAATGAGGACCCTCACCCCGGGAAAAGAGGGTTTTTAATTACCGGCTGGCCGGAGCCCGAAGAGTGGTGGAGAACACATTTGGAATCCTGGCCAGCCGGTTCCGCCTATTTATGACACCCATCCATATGGCGGAGTATAAACTGAACCATATTATACTTTCGTGCTGTGTTCTCCATAACTTTTTAAGGAAACATTCGGCCAACTATGCTGGCTCAGTAGGGCCTGAGGCCGGAATGATACATCAAACCACACTGACGGCGCTTGAAAGTGGCCGTCCTGGCTTGCCCTCCCTGAGTGCCCGTGATGTCCGGTTACGCTACCTGGAGTTCTTTGCGGGTAGGGGGGCTTTCAATATGCCAGACAATCTGTGAAGCCTTTTTATAATAATAAAAAAAAAAGAAATTCTTTGTGGACATTTACTGCTTGTGTTTGTTTTAGCTGACCCTGACAGAAATGTTTTGAGTGCAGAAAATGGCGTGATTGTTTAACCTTATACAAAGCACTGTTGGCTGTTATTTACAAAATGCAAAAACACATTTCACTACAAGTGCACTTGCAACTGCACTGAAACTGCACTTGTAGTGCAAAGTGGATTTGCCCTTAGGAAATAACCCCCATTTTCGCAGAAAACAACAATTACATCACCCCAAAAGTGTTGTAGCATTGAGACAATAATCCACACATTCTTGATTAATAATCTTTTTAATACCTGCACAATCACATGTGCATTTACCAAAGGTTTTTCAAACAAACCAACATGTTTGTGGTATACCAATTTTTGTGGTGGCATTATCCAAACTCAAAATGTCCATTTTAGATAAAACAGGCATGTGTAAAACCAAACAAGAAAAGACACAAATCTTGAACTTACAAACGTCACATTTGGTCGAATTTGAAAGCAATATCAGACATGAGTATTTAGGACTTGTGTTTGATATTGCGTTCAGATGGGGGGAAATCACCCCTAGAAAAGCCAAATTTGGAAGATGCACACCAATTTACCAATGTCAACATGTGCTAGCTGCCATCATGGGGGATCAAGGGATTTGTTTTGGGGGAGCAAGCCCTTCCTCTCAGCTACTTTATTTTTGAGGAAGGGGTTGCACCCCCAAAACGCGTCCATTGATCTCCCGTGATGGCAGATAGCACATGTTGACACACTGTGTGCATCCTCCAAATTTGGCTTTGGGAAAAATCACAAAAACATTTAGCACATTGTAGCACACAAAAGAAGAAAGTGATTTGGAGGGGCTTTAAACTCGCCCCAAAACATCAATGATGTTTTTATTTTTTGGAATAACATCATTGATGGTTTTGCTTGATGATTTCCAATTGTAAATTATACCCCATGATCTCCCCGATCAGGATCTGGGCACTTGCGGATGTGAAAGGATCTGGATCCCCACCCTCACGATCACCTAAAAAGAGAGGAACCCCAAAATAAATTAGGTTTAAAAAAAATTCCGCCATCCATCTCTTATCTGAGCCTGTGGTCGCAGACACTCACCTGTTGTGGTGACTAGTTCCACCACATCTTCTTCCTCCTGCTCAGCTTGTGTTGGGGGGATTTCCCCTTCTTCCGGGGGGGGGCTCTGGTCTCCTCGGATGAGGGGTATCCTCCAAGTCTTTTATCCCCTATGTAAACCAAAAATGGTATACTTAGCACTCAGATATTTGATGGCAGAACTATAAAGGTGAAACATTGCTTGGAAGTGGGGTACAATTGTCAATTTTAGCAGAGTTCCAAGATGTAGCTTTTTTAGTGTCCTTTGTCAACATGCAATACTTTACCTGTTTTGTACAAGCTTCACAGATGTAGCCCCCCCCCCTATAGTATACACTGGAGCACCTGTGTGGCCCCCCTAATAAAAATGGTGTTCTTTTGTCCCACACTAGTGCTCCAGTGTCCAAATGTGAAAACAGCTGCTCAGTGTCCTCTCCTTACACAGAATCTATTTTGCATTTCATTCTAGTAACAAAGCCATCTACACAACCCAATTCTTTGAAGACAAGTATAGGGCGTCAAAATGGTGGCCAAATGCATATGGGCTAAACAATGGTATTTTATAGTTTGAACGAAAAATGTTTGATCCGAACGAATAATGTGCCCATGAACATGAAAGTTGCCATTTTAAACTGTACAACAGTTCCTAAATGCACATGGAGCAGCACGAACGTAATAAACATAAAGAATAGGAACACAGCACAACTACTTACTTTTTTGCAGCACTCTCCGGATCTTTCTGTACTGCTCATGTTCTCGTAATTTGAGGTCCGACCACCGTTTCCTGAGCTGATCTTTAGATCATCGTACCCCGAAATTCCGGTGCAGACTCCTGACCACTTTCGCCATGATCTTTGCCTTTCTGACATTGGGGTTGGGGTAAGGCCCATACTTTCCATCATAGTCAGCCCTCTTCAGGATGTCCACCATCTCCAACATCTCCCCAAAGGACATATTTGAGTCCTTAAATCTCCTTCTGGATCGGGACGTGTCCGGATCGGGCCTTTCCTCCTCCTCCTCGTCCTCGTTGCTACAATTAGCACGCACCTGCTGTCTATCCACCATGTGCTCTTCCCCCACTGCGCCGAATGAAAAGGGGCGGGGAATAGACTAGAAAGAATGTCAGGGGCGGGCGGAGTTATACGCATGCGCAGTGTGTATAAAGCGTAACACACGTGCGTATTACGTACGATCTGTGAGCGGAGGAAGGAGCATCGGAAACGCCGATCGTGATAATGAAGGTAAGATCTAAACTTGCGCCTATACTGCTTTGAAATGGAAGCCTATTTTGTAACAAGATATGGGAGTTTGGCCTGACATTAGGGTTTGTCTTGTGTTGTGTCTTGCAGAGAAAATGGATGGGTTCAACGACCACAATTTCCTGCCCCTGTTCATTGACAAATACAGGGAGCTGTCCTGTCTGTGGCAGGTCAGACACCCCACTATAATCACAAACAGAAGAGGCAGGCAGCGCTGGAGAAACTGCTGGAGTTGGTGAAGCCGGTGGTCCCCACAGCAACCATCCCTTATTTAAAAGCCAAAATTGGTGGCCTGAGGAGCACTTATCTGAGGGATCGCAAGAAGGTCACAGATTCCCAGAGATCCGGAGCTGCAGCAGATGACATTTATGTCCCCAGACTGTGGTACTATGAGAGACTGCGATTTCTGTCAGACCACACTGAAGTCAGGGAATCCATCTACTCTTCCTTCCACGCTTCCTTCCACCCCAGCTGAGGCTTCCGATGTCCAACCTGGGCCTTCCAGCCAGGAAGAAGTGGAGGAGCCCAGCTGGAGTCAGGTATAGCATTCTTCTACAGATTTCTGGTCAATAAATAAATTATGTTTACTAGATGTTATTATTGATCACTAATTGCTGCTTGAAAGTGTTTTACATATCAATAGACAGTAGTAGGCACCCAATATTGGGACAAGAATGAAAAAAGCTGGGCTCAGAAGGATAGTCTGTTATATTTGTTAACATTCAATTTGCAGCAGTCAGGAGGTGAAAATTGTGTGTGATTGATGAATAAAAAACTAAAACTATGTCCCTTTTTCATACACAGGAAGACCTCAGCCAGGAGAAGGTTGTGGAATGTGGCAGTCAGGAGGAGGCGGGGATTAGTGGCAGCCAGGAGGAGGCGGGGCTAATTGTCAGCCAGGAGAAGCCAGGGACCAGTCGCAGCCTGACTGAGTCTCAGATCCCTCCCCTCCGCCTGCCATATAAACGAGCCAGGAAGGCCATTCCGAGTCCCGTGCAGGATTCTGCGTTCAGGCTGATCCAGGAGGCTTCGGCGTCCCTACGAGCCTTACCAACTCCTGAAGAGGCCTTTGCCTGCATGGCTGCCACCAAATTGCAGGGCATGCAGGAGGGTCAACGCAAGCTCTGTGAGGACCTTATGTACAAAGTCCTACGTAAGGGGGTGAGTGGGGAACTAACACCCAAGACCGACGTGGTTGAGTTGGACCATCCTCCTCCTCATGCTGCCACAACTCCACCACCAGAGCCACCGCGTGTAAGGAAGCGTGGAAGGAAGGCAAGAGAGTGATGGCCCTGGGTTCAGTCTGGTCTGACAAAAGCTGCAGTCTCTCGTATGACCACAGCCTGGGGACACAGATGTCATCTGCTGCTGTTCATGATCTCTGGGACTTCTGGACCAGACTGCCCTCCCTTAGATAAGGACTCCGCAGGCCACCAATTTTGCGTAAAAATAGTTGATGTCTGCCCTGGGGGTACAAGGCTTCACCCACTTCTGCAGTTTCTCCAGCGTTGCCTCCCTCTTTGTTTAGTTGTGAGCCCTTAATAAAAAATTTTTAGGGAAATTATACTCTCCTGTGTGTGTTTTCATCCAAAAAGGACAGTTTGTTGGTGACGATTCAGGTACATTTCTAACATAAAATGTGAAATTAACAAGGGACACCAACACCAAACAATCTCCTACAGATTAAATAGAACAACATATCAATGGTGTTGTGGGAACTTGTCACAAAAAACACACACAAACATTTTTGGGAGTACAAATCAAAATCCCCCCCAAAAAAACATAAAAAAAATACAAACACAAAAAAGAATCTACATTAAAGCCAAAAAATATATAAAAAATATACAAAGATATGTTGTCAGATGTGAGAAATCAAAATATATTGAGGGAATCACGATAAATAGTAACAAAATAAGTTTGTGAGAAGTGTGTGTGAATATGAGCAGCAAAACTACTTTATTCTTGTCACATTATAAAGAAGAAGAGAGTGCGCTGTATTAAACCATTTTTAACATTGCAGCGTGACGAAAGTGCTGTATCCATTACGAACGCTAAGTTTACCAGAACGAGCTGTTCCGTCTTGGAATTTCTTCTGAGCATGCGTGGCACTTTGTGCGTCGGAACAGGCCACACACGATCGGAATTGACGCAATCGGATTTTGTTGTCGGAAAATTTTATCTCCTGCTCTCCAACTTTGTGTGTCAGAAAATCCGATGGAAAATGTCCGATGGAGCCCACACACGGTCGGAATTTCCGACAACACGCTCCGATCGGATATTTTCCATCGGAAAATCCGACCGTGTGTACGGGGCATTACTCTTTACAATGACACAAATATCCTTAAAGTGTCACTAAACTTACATCATAAAAAACTATAAATAAATGCTGTATTACTTACTGTTCATACTCACTCAGTCACTATGAGACTTCTTTTCTGTATTCTGCCAAAATCTGGTTGATCCTGTTCTCTATCTCCCCCCCTTCTGTCCAAATCCCCAATGCACCTAGAGATTTTACAGAGCAGTGTTTGCAGCTCTGCACATGCTCAGTTTTCAGTGAGTTTCTATGATGAGCAATTCTTCCCTATCACATTTGAGCAGCCCATGTGACTATAGAGTCACACATGTGGGTATATACACAGTGGTAAATGGCAGCCCACTCCCTCCCTCCTTTTCCATGCTCACTTGGGGTGGGATATTACATGTAGATTGATGGAGGCTTCACCTCCCTCTTATTCTAATACACAGGCTGGAGGGGTGTGACACAGCCTGTGACTGGCAGAAATCTGCCACACCATGTTATTGCTAAAAATAATAAACATTTGATTTCATATATGTATTTGTATGACAATTTAAAACAGTTTATTGATAGTAATTATTTATTTTTACTCTCTCATGTCTTTTTGAACATGTGACCCCCAGCAGAGGACTAGAAGCTCCTCCTGCTTATGTTTTCCTGCAGACAGGCTGGGAAAGATCTGGGCCACGTGACAGCAGTATATCTATTAGAAAAAAGGTACTTACAGTGCAGTGAAAAAGTATTGATAACCTTTGAAATTTTCCACATTTTGTCATGTTACAACCAAAAACGTAAATGTATTTTATTGGGATTTAATGTGATAGACCAACACAAAGTGGCACATAAATATCTCAAAAATGTGGCATGCATTTGTATTCATCCCCCTTCATTACTCTGATACCCCTAACTAAAATCTAGTGGAACCTATTGCCTTTACAAGTCACCTAATTAGTAATTAGATTCCACCTGTGTGTAATTTACTCTCAGTATAAATACAGCTGTTCTGTGAAGCAGTCAGAGCTTTGTTAGAGAACCTTAGTGAACAAACAGCATCATGAAGGCCAAGGAACACACCAGACAGGTCAGGGATAGAGTTGCGGAGATGTTTAAAGCAGGGTTAGGTTAAAAAAATATCCCAAGCCTTGAACATCTCACAGGGCACTGTTCAATCCATCATCCAAAAATGGAAAGAGTATGGCACAACTGCAAACCTGCCAAGATATGACTATCCACCTAAACTGACAGGCCGGGCAAGGAGAGCATTAATCAGAGAAGCAGCCAAGAGGCCCATGGTAACTCTGGAGGAGCTGCAGAGATCCACTGCTCAGGTGGGAGAATCTGTCCACAGGACAACTATTAGTCATGCACTGCACAAAATTGGGTTTTATGGAAGAGTGGCAAGAAGAAAGCCATTGTTGAAAGAAAGCCATAAGAAGTTCCCTTTACAGTTTGCAAGAAGCCATGTGGGGGACACAGCAAACATGTGGAAGAAGGTGCTCTGGTCAGATGTGACCAAAATTGAATTTTCTGGCCTAAAAGCAAAATGCTATGTGTGGCAAAAAACTAACTGCACATCACTCTGAACACAGCATCCCCACCATGAAACATAGCGGTGGCAGCATTATGTTGAGGGGATGTTTTTCTTCAGCAGGAACAGGGAAGCTGATCAGAGTTGATGGGAAGATGGATGGAGCCAAATACAGAGCAATCTTAGAAGAAAACCTGTTAGAGTCTGCAAAAGACTTGAGACTGGGGCGGAGGTTCACCTTCCAGGAGGACAACGATCCTAAACAAACAGCCAGAGCTACAATGGAATGGTTTATTTAGATCAAAAGCATATTCATGTGTTAGAATGACCCAGTCAAATTTCCAGACCTAAATCCAATTGAGAATCTGTGGCAAGACTTGAAAATTGCTGTTCACAGACGCTCTTCATCCAATCTGCCAGAGCTTGAGCTATTTTGCAAAAAAGAATGGGCAAAAATGTCACTCTCTGGATGTACAAAGCTGATAGAGACATACCAAAAAAGACTTGTAGCTGTAATTGCAGCGAAAGATGGTTCTATAGAGTATGCCAAATCCAAATGCATGCCACACTTTTCACATATTTATTTGTAAATGTAGCAATACCCCCGCAGTAGCCGCTGTTTAAGTTTGTTCTTTCCGTTACTCTGCCCTTCAACCCCAAGAATGGCTTCAGCCCCTACTGGCACACCTGGCAATGTGATTAATGGAATACCACAGTAATGACACACTGACACAGTTCAACTATTAATGTTTCTTCAACTTACTTAGGAAGCAAGAAACTCATAAATGGTATTGGTAAACCAGATCCCGGACAATCAGGATTTCGTTAAAGTGATTCTTATAGCGCTCAAACAAATTTATAAGATATACAAATAGAAAGCATCAATATACACAGTGACAGATAATCAGTAAATACTTTCTTCAACACTATTGGTTACTTGTAGATATTACCAATACTTAAGGGGAACCCTAGGCCAAACTATTAACCGTTAACTCTAATGAGAGGTCTGACTTAAAGGTAATGGTATAAGGGCCCTTATATCAGCAGTAACAGTAATGTCCCCATTGCAGATCTGATGGTCTTTACTGGCATGTAGGAGCTCATTAACTTTTATCCAATAAGGTGTAGTAGCAAGCAATAGGTTTCTTGAAATGAGGAGAACTAAAGGTGTCTATGCACAGTATTCAACGTAGGTTCAGTAAGGTATTCATAAGGTAGAGACGTCTGTGCAAAGTGTCTCAGTGAAACCGTGAGAAAGAATTTGTAAAGGTGGGCGACTGCCCTCACACCAACGACCAGGCCGATTCGATGCCTTCAGGACATTAGCTCATGTAGCGACACTCATGCCGTATCGATCTCCGATGTGAAGCTTAGTACACAGGTTGGCAGGCGACCGGAGTTTTGCTGTATGAATGTCTGATGAACAGCAAGATGAGCTAGGCCCCTCTCATCCAGGTTGGAATGTGGTATTCTGCGTGGTAGGCCGCAATCCCTCTCTCACATCGATGGGATGGCATCCACATGAGGGGATCCAGGAAGCAAAGAGAGCTGGGCCTAGTCTGCCCTGTACTTTTATAGTCTCTCCCACAATCCTCTTGACTCTCTGCCATGCAGCCTGGGATTTTCAGTTCTATCACCTTAGTGATAGTCAGTCAGGCTGCTTTGTGCTGGGACTTCATATCTCACAGTTCTCTGCTGCTGCTCCCTGATGATTGGCTCTCAGTCTCTGCCAATAGGGAAGCAGGGGAAAGAGCGGAGCGGGCGGATACCTGTGTGTGAGCGCCGCTCTGCACACAGAGAAAACAAGAGGGAGAAGGGAGAAAGCCTGCAAAGGGGCTGACAGGAGCTTCAATGCCTGAGTTAGTCTCTGCCTGGCGGCGGATGACAGGAGGTGCAGGGGCCACGGGTGGCAGAGCAGACCCCCGCTACACAAACAATTTTGAAAACCATTTATTATTTTCCTTCCACAAAATGTGGAAAATTTCAAGGGGTATAAATACTTTTTCAAGGCACTGTGGATGTTTTTTTTAATGAAAATATTACAGTGTCATTGTCCACATATAGAAATAGAAGGGCAATGTAAATTAAACAGTGTCTTTAATATCACTTTAAATGCCATTATTATTATAATGTTAAATACTAATTACACATTCTTTGTACCTTTGTTGCCAGTATAAAATATTCATTAGCTTTACATCCATTTACTTAACATGTATGTCAAACCAAAATCTATTTTATTACTTTTCAATTTCAAAATGGGGAACAATTAGAACCCCTGTCTGTTTTTTACTGCTATCTTTGGTCTGGTTAGAGAGTTTTTGCTTTACTATCTGAAAAAACTTTTAGCAGAGAGGAACTGAGGGAAAATCTAACTGGGACACGTTCAAGCAAAATCCTTATGAAAGTTCTAACCCTTACCTACTCATTCAAAACTAAGATATTAAGCTTTAGCTTGAAATATACTTTTTAACTTTTACTGATCTTCAGTTTTTCTAACAGAAGTACTTCATTTAAGATAACATTTTCATAATCATGAGCTATAGGCAGTGCCGGCCCAAGACATTGTGCTGCCTGCTACCAAGAATAAAATGCTGTGCCCCCCCCCCCCCCAAAAAAAAATCACACCCACCAAAATGCCCCCACATCCATCTTTTCATATCATGATAACTAAAGTGGACCTGTCATGGCTCCATACATGTATATAGGAGTATAAAGAGGACCTGTCGGGGGGGGGGGGCGTGGGATGCACAGGGGGACAGTGGTGCTCAGTGATGGACTGTACATACCTCTCTTCTGCTGTCCTGTTCTGTAAACTGTGGGTTGCACTTGCTCCCTTTACACTGGCTGCTTCTTCTGCTGGGCTCCTGCAAGAAGCGCAGCATTGACAGGGGCGAGTGGGGTCAGGGCGGCCGCTGCTTTGCTCTGCATGCAGAGAGGGACTGAGGGAGCCGGAATTAGGGGGCAGAGCTGAGGTGGACCAAGCATCGGCAAGCATCATTGGTTGCCAGGACACTGGTCATAGCTGCCAATGACTTCAAAGTAGATAATGCGGGAAGGAGGGGGGCGGCAGGCGCAGGGCGGGAGAGAGGAAAGTTGGACACAGAGGCACTGGAAATATGTTGTGCCCGAGTTTACAGGGAACAGAAACCCGGGCACAAGTTGGCTGGCAGGCGGCAATTTGCCTCCCCCCTGAAAGTGCCGCCTGGAGCCATTGCTCCATCGGGTCCCATGGTAGGGCCGGCCCTGGCTATAGGACATAGTTATATCCAAATTAGGTATTTTGGGGTTCAATAGTTTTCCGCCACTTTGGCAGAATCAATCTTGGCTGAACTTTGTATGGTTCCACATCCCAAACTCTGGTGTAGACATGGTACTACTCGTTTAGCTAAGATCTTAACCAGTGGGCAGCTCAATTCATTTTCAGGTCCTAAAAATAAAAACCTAATTTGGTAAATTCCATGATTTTTGATGCCTTCAACTTACATACTAGGCAATTTGGGCCCATATTAGCTGTATTTGAAAAAAATTATTTGGCTGCCACTATGGTTAGAGCTTCTCCCAAACAATTTTTTTTGGAATTGTATGCAGCCTTCCAGGATCCCAAGGCACAAGCTTTAATGGAAAGATTTTATGAGAGGCTGCTTTGGGTTCTATTGATGATGAGATCTTGGAAAAGGTTCTAAATGGCCACCAGTTAGTCTCCCTGAAATCTTCTGATAAGCTTACCTATCTATTTATGCTTCATCGTACCTATTTGACACAAGTTAGCAATATATAAACCTTCTTATCAAACATTATGCCCTAAGAATCAAAAGCACCCTAGCTCCCTTTTCTACTTGCTCTGGTCCTGCCTTACTGGAAGAAATAAGCTTTTTGCATGACATCATGAGTTCCCTTGTACAATTAGACCCTCGGCTATGCCTGCTGGGTCCCCCTGAGTCATTACAATAAGACATTTATTGGTGCACCTTTTTACATAAGATATTGTTTACTGTCAAGAAACTGATAACTAAGGTCCAAGCTGGGGTGCTTACCTTACAGCAATAGAAAGTGGAGATTAATAAAACACTCCCTTCTTATATGTGTTGTAATTTTGATGCAGCTCCTTATTGATATTGAACAGTGGTCCTTTTGTGTTTAGGTTCGATGTACTTGGGTTGCAGTGCAATATACTCATTTGTGATCTGTTATAAATAAGGGTACTACTAATTTCTAAATACCTCTATACTTGAGATAGCACACAACACTTGAATTATATGGGCTTTGCTATATTATTCCAATCTGGAGCGCGAACGGATGGCCACATGCTTGCTGGCCACATGCTTGACATCCGGCGCCATCATTCAGTAACGCTGTGCTCACTCGCTGACCCCAATTGCGCTGTCATGCAATTGGAGCAATTAAGGCCCTACACAGGTATTTATACCTGCATCCCAGGCCTGGAGGACACACCGTACACAGATCCACGGTATGTTAGGAGGTTTTGTCTCCACAGTCCTACACTTGTTTTCTTCAGCGTCACCCACACATCATTGATTGTGTTGGGGTGATGCTGGCACTTATAGACATATACTTACTGTAAGGAACTTTATAACTATGGACAAATGTTAATTTATACCTCCTTTGCTTTTTGACATATAGATCTACAGGAAAAGACTGTGCCTTTCACTCTGCCTTTCACACATACCACCTATCTGATTGCTGGCCAGTCTAAGGCCAGGGCTGGATTAAGAACATCATGGACCTGGTGCTGAGGATTTTGGTGGGGCTTTTTAAAAAAAAAAAAAATAAATAAATAAAAATGCAAACATTTTTTGTTATAACAAATTAAATGAAATAGAGAGAGGGAGGATGAGAGAGAGAGAAAGGGGATGAGAGAGGGGTGAGGGGTAAGGGAGGGAGGATGAGAGAGAGAGGGGGATAAGAGAGAGAGGATGTGCATGAGTGGGAGTGGCATCAACGCAGCCTGGCCAAGGCAAGTGACCGAAGGCACAGAACCCAGAAGGAAGACAGGGTGAAGATGGAAGTGCCCGGATTGATCACAGCGTAGCGCTGGAGAGCTCAGTCTGACAGGTAAGTGTACCCTAATGTGCTAATATACTGTGCATACTAGTACACTATGGCATAACCTACCTCAGCGCCTCTAAAAAGTAGTAATGTTAGCAAAGTTTACTACCGCTTTAATATCACAGGATCCCAGGAGCCTCTAATGGGGCCCCCTACTGACCCAGTGTCCCTTGGGCCGTGCCCAAGTGCATAGTTGCCAACATTTCAAAAATATTTTCAGGGACACTTTTTTTACCAGTGGTATATTTAGAGTAGCTGACATCCCCTATGTTCCTCTATACATCACAATAGTAATAACAAAATTAAATGAGTACTAATAATTGGCAGAACAAATATGAGGACTGAGAAGATTTCCTTTATTTGAACTAACAAAAGTGTTCCCATTCTAGAGCTGGTAACATTGAGGATATTCAATATAATTTTAAAGAACTGTTTTTGTGGGTAGGAGGCATAGGGGAGGAGTATGGATGGTATAAAAGTGGGAAGTATGTGCAGGTGAGGGAGAGGAATGTGGAGGCTATAACAGTGGGCACTATGTACAGGAGAGTGTGGAGGGTATGACAGTGGGCAGTATGAACAGCAGAGGAGTGTGGAGGGTTGATAGTGGGCACTATGTAAATGAGAGGAATGTGGAGCAGTGTTAATTTAGTCGACTAAAACGACTCAAACATTTTAGTCGACTAAAATTACTAAAACATTTTAGTTGACTAAATGAATAGTATTTTAGTCGACTAAAATATGACTAAAACTAAAACAATTGAGATGACTAAAACTAAAATGCCATTTTAGTCCTAAGACTAAAATGAAACTAAAACTAAAATGCCATTTTAGTCAAAAGACTATGACTAAAACTAAATTGCAATTACTGAAATGTACTGGAGATTTTAGTCGACTAAAACGTAGGACATTTTAGTCAACTAAAATGTACTGGAGATTTAGTTGACTAAATATGACTAAAACTAAAACAATTGCAGAAGACTAAAATTGGACTAAAACTAAAATGCCATTTTAGTCCTAAGACTTAAATTAACACTGGTGTGGAGGGTATGCCAGTGGGCAGTATGTACAGGAGAGGAGTGTGGAGGGTATGACAGTGGGCAGTATGTACAGGAGAGAAGTGTGGAGGGTATGACAGTGGGAGGCATGTATATGAGAGGAGTGTGGAGGGTATGCCAGTGGGCAGTATGTACAGGAGAGGAGTGTAGAGGGTATGATGGGGGAAGTATGTACAAGAGGGAAGTGTGAGGGGTGTGATAGGGGCAGTATGTACAGAAGAGGAGTGTGGAGAGTATGATAGGGGCAGTATGTACAGGAGAGCAGTGTGGAGGGTATGCCAGTGGGCAGTATGTAGAGGAGAGGAGTGTGGAGGGTATGATGGGGGAAGTATGTACAGGAGAGGAGTGTGGCGGGTGTGATAGGGGCAGTATGTACAGAAGAGGAGTGTGGAGGGTATGATAGGGGCAGTATGTACAGGAGAGCAGTGTGGAGAGAAAGACAGTTGGCAATATGTATAGGAGAGGAATGTGGAGGGTATGACAGTGAGCAGTATGTACAGAAGAGGAGTGTGGAGGGTATGACAGTGGGCAGTATGTACAGGAGAGGAGCGTGGAGGGTATGCCAATGGGCAGTATGTACAGGAGAGGAGTGTGGAGGGTATGACAGTGGGCAATATGCACAGGAGAGGAATGTGGAGGGTATGACAGCGGGCACTATGTACAGGAGAGAAGTGTATGACAGTGGGCAGTATGTACAGGAGAGGAGTTTGGAGGGTATTGCAGTGGGCAGTATGTACAGGAGAGGAGTGTGGAGGGTATGACAGTGTGCAGTATGTACAGGAGAGGAGTGTGGAGGGTATGACAGTGAGCAGTATGTACAGGAGAGGAATGTGGAGGGTATGACAGTGGGCACTATGTAGAGGAGAGAAGTATATGACAGTGGGCAGTATGTACAGGAGAGGATTGTGGGGGGTATGACAGGGGGCACTATGTATAGGAGAGAAGTGTGGAGGGTATGCCAGTGGGCACTATGTACAGGTGAGGAGGATGAAGGAATCTGGAAAAGAAAATGTAAAGGTTTGTGGAAGGATGTTTAAGGACTGCATAGTGGTTAAGCGGGCCATACATGGATTGAAATTAAACCAATTAAGCAGAGACCAGCCATAGTCGATCTATGTATGGGCTAGCTGGTTGTACACAAGTCAATCTATAAATCGACTTGAGTACAACCAGCCTGTCAGGTTTTTCCCAAAACAATCAGTGCTGCCAGCTATGGTTAGCAACATTGATCATTGTATTCTGTGGGTAGGGAAGGCTCCCCACTGGCAGAACACAATAACACCAAGGGAGTGATTCCCCTATTCATCAGGTCAGCAGGTGAGAGGGTGTCTGGGGACAGGCTGGGGAGAAAGATCTGTCAGCAGGGGGGTGTGAGGTGGTCGTAAAGGGATATCAATTAGTGGGTGGGGGGAGTAACTGGAGTGATATCTTTTGGAGTAGGGTCAGTCATCTGCAGGTTGGGAAATGGTCACCTGTGATATAAGTTGAAGGGAGGTGGCTAACATGGGAAGTGGCTGGGAAGTGACCTGGTTGGTGAGGGGTGTGAAATTAATGATGTGTTTCAAGTTTCTTTCACATGTGTGGTAATGCTTACTGCCCGCTGAAAAGTGATCTGTGGTGGATTGCTTTTTAACGAGTGGTATAGCAGCAGCTGACAGGCGTTCATGAGGTGCTACTGCTGCCTCCTTGGTTTTTTTTTTACATTGCTGAATGGCAGTTTTACATTGTTGGACTATGCTGCCACTGCAACCGAGTTTGGCTTGCAGTTGCAGAGTGACCCCATTGAAATCAATAGGCGATTTTTTAAAGGCAGTGCTGCCTGTCAAACTCTGCAGGCTCCAAGCTGTCCATTGAGCTCAGTGCCTCTGACAAGAAGTGAGGAGACGCACTGTGAGCTCATCCTCTCAGTCTGCTGCAAACAGAGTGTGTCAGCTTGTATTTAAACTGGCTGCTCTGTATGTAGCCTCTGACAGGCTGCGCAAGGAGCCCCGTATCTCCATGGTAGGGTACGTCTTCAGCTACCTACCCCCCAAATTTGGGGTCTCTGTAACCCCTGGTCGTCGAGCCACGACCCTAGAAGTCGATCATTTTTTTTGGCAAATGGGCCTATCTTAAAGTGGAGTTCCACACAAAAATGGAACTTCCGCTTTTCGGAACCCTCCCCCCCTCCGGTGTCACATTTGGCACCTTTCAGGGGGGAGGGGGGTGCAGATACCTGTCAAAGACAGGTATTTGCACCTACTTCCGGCATAGACTACCATGGGAGTCTATGCTTCTTCCTGTCCCGACTGCGCTGTCTGCTGGGAACACACAGCTCCCAGCAGAGAGCGGGGACCACTAGGGACGCGCAGTGCGACTCGTGTATGCGCAGTAGGGAACCGGGAAGTGAAGCCGCAACGCTTCACTTCCTGATTCCCTCACCTAGGATGGCGGCGGCAGCTGCCGAGAACCGAGCGGGTTCTCTGCGTCCCCTGCCGACATCGCTGGACCCTGGGACAGGTAAGTGGCAATGTATTAAAAGTCAGCAGCTGCAGTATTTGTAGCTGCTGGCTTTTATAATTTTTTTTTTTTGGCGGTGTGTTTGAACCCCCGCTTTAAGGTAAGGGGCCTGGAGCTGCAGCTCCAATAGCCCCTATGTTAATCTGGACCTGTCTAAGGCAAGAACCTATGTTCCAATGCCTAGGGGTCCGTGTAGCTGAGTCATTGGCTGCCTCCCCCCTGGTGTCCCCATTCCCTCCCCTCCACCATTGGGCCTGTTCGGCTGTGCTGTGTGACTTGTGGGCTATTGATCATCACATCTCCGGCTTACTGCTCTATCTGCTTGTACATCTTTTGTAAGTATGGGCTGAATATTGGCACCATATGTGATATTATACACCGAAAAAAATTCTATATGCTCTACTACACCTTAGGAATCCTGTACTGAATCTACTTTGAACAATACGCATAGACACCTTTCATCTTCCTCATTATAAGACACCTATTGCTTGCTACTACACCTTTCTGGATTACAGTTAATGAGCTCCTACATGCCAGTGAAGAACATCAGATCTGCAATGGGGACATTACTGTCATTATTGTTATAGGGCCCTTATACCTTTACCTTTAAGTCAGACCTCTCATTATGCCCCGTACACACGGTCAGATTTTCCGACGTAAAATGTGTGATAGGACCTAGTTGTCGGAAATTCCGACCGTGTGTAGGCTCCATCACACATTTTCCATCGGATTTTCCGACACACAAAGTTTGAGAGCAGGATATAAAATTTTCCGACAACAAAATCTGTTGTCGGAAATTCCGATCGTGTGTACACAAATCCGACGGACAAAGTGCCACGCATGCTCAGAATAAATAAAGAGATGAAAGCTATTGGCCACTGCCCCGTTTATAGTCCAGACGTACGTGTTTTACGTCATCGCGTTCAGGACGATCGGATTTTCCGACAACTTTGTGTGACCGTGTGTATGCAAGACAAGTTTGAGCCAACATCCGTCTGAAAAAATCCTAGGATTTTGTTGTCGGAATGTCCGAACAAAGTCCGACCGTGTGTACGGGGCATTAGAGTAACGGGTAATAGTTTGGCCTGGGGTTCCCTTTTAGTATTGGTAATCTCTACAAGTACTCAATAGCTGTTGAAGAAGTTATTTACGGATTATCTGTCACTGACTGTATTGATGCTGCCTATTTGCATGTCTATTAAATTTGTTTGGGCACTATAAAAATCACTTCACTTCAACTTCAATCCTGCTTGTTTGTCCAGGATCCGGCTGACCAATACTGTTTTGAGTTTCTAGCTGCCTAAGTAAATTATATGAAAATATTAATACTTGAACTGTGTCAGTGTGCCATTACTGTGGTATTCTATTTATCACATTGCCAGGTGTGCCAGAGGGGCTGAGGCCATTCCTTGGGTTGAGAGGCAGAGTAACAGGCTGAACAAACTTAACCAGCTCTTTCGGGGGTATCGCTACATTTGTAATAAAATGTACTTATTTTATTTACTCACTTGGTCTATTAAAGTCCTAGGGGGTTAGACCGTGCCATCGGCACCAGGTACTATTTTTTTCTGCTGTTTTACATTGGATTAGACAGACCAGGTTTAATTATACACCTACCAAATCCTCTTTCCTGTTGCTAAATTATTTTACACTTAATCCTGCACCTGTGATCAGGTTTTGTCATGAGCAATTTGATAACTTGCCTGTCTAAATAATACATTTCTTTAGTGTATGTTATATTGCAGAGACTGTGCTTTTCTATTCCTTTGACTAAATATGAATATTGAACGTTCATGCACAGCTCAGTGTCCATTTGCAGCAAACTTTGGCTGTGTGTAAATGACTGACTGCCATGCACATGATTTTGTCATCCTCAGCCAGCCAATCAAGAGGCTGAAAGCTTGGGGAGAAGATGACAGTGAATAGCAAAGGATGTAGCTGTGCTGGAAGGTAGACGTGAGTGTATGTAGTCTTCCGCCCTTCCAGGCGTGTTCTCAGGAAGCAGGGTGGAAGGCTACACTGATGAATACTGACAGTAAGAAAGAGCATGCTCCAATTTTAAATGGGCCTGTCTTATTGGATTTATGTATGCTGATGCCTGCTAGAAATTGCAGCTTCCATCCATAGTGCCTCCAGTGGTGAATTTGAGGAATACTGTATGTCGTACATCTGTAGTGCACCAGTTAAAGTGCACATCACTATGTAGTGTATACTAGTGTATTTTGTTTTGTTCAATAATTTGATTTTGCAGAAAGCACTATCATGGTTTCAAAATCTTGTTATTTTCAAGTATTATCCTTGGAATCTGGTGAATGTTTACATAATAGTCCAATAAAAATCTGGGGGAGATTTTTTTTGCCAAAGATAACATTGTGCTTGGAGAGGCTCAATCAAGAGATAAGGTGAGCTGCTAGTGGTAGTGGTGTGTTTTCCACAAGGTGGAAATCACAGAAGATTGATATTGTAACGTGTGATTCTGGACTTCTGAATTTGTACTAATACATACACAACTTTTCTAAATTGGGACTTTTCTGATTCATGTAATTTTTAGGTTTGATTTAAGCTGGCTTGAATGAGGAATAATTTTTTTTTTTATTGCAGCACTGAATCATTTTAGTAAGATATTTTAGCATATACCATGAGACTATGATAAATCATAAAAAAAATAAAGAATCATAAAGCATTGAGGGATGACACATATTTAAGGGTATATTACATATCATTGAGGAATCACAGATATTAAAGATCAATGCCAGTTTTTATTGATTCTATGCATGGCATTATAGGGGTGCCATATATCACAAGACAGTTATCATAGCAGAATGTCAGATACTACAGGATGAATACCAAATAGCACAGTAGCTACAGCCTGCATCTTCATGCCTGAAAACGTAGCACCTCTGTGAGCACTATTTGATACTGTATCTATTGTCTATAAAATTTACTCTGTATTGGCATATTCCATGTAGCATTTTTGGGGGAACGTACATCAGTAAACCAGGGTCAGAATATGTCCCCATTGTTTTTGGAACACAATGTTATAATGAAGGAAAATGTATCTGTTCATAGTGGTGATTATATGAAAAATAAAATGGGCAGCACAAAATCATCTTGATGGACCTACCCATAAGACTATAACCCTTACGTCATATGGAGGTGGCAGCGGGGGGGGGGGGGGGGGGCTTTTTACAAAAATCCCCAGCGGCTGTATTCTTATCAAGCTAACTGCCGGCCATTGGATGAAAGCTATCCGACAACTGTGCAGCCACCGTATTTTTTCCATACATAGCCGTTACTACGTTTTCCCCCACCATGTATCCCAGGTTTGCCCAGGACTGGCATGGAGGGTGCCACCGGGTAGAGGGGAGGCAGCCCACAGAACTTCCATTCACTTTCCTGCCTTTCCTCTTACTGACCCGGAAGCAACATGCAAAATGTCACTTCTGGGTTCCCATGTCCCTTTCCCCAGCCAATATGCTGGGAAAGGAGCTGGTGGAACATGATCTGTAGTTCATTAGCTTTATTGGAGGACAGGTGGGACATTAAAGGTCTTTTAGATCCCTTTTGTCTCATTAAAGAGAATCTTTCACTATAAAAATAATATCAGAGGGGACTTTTTGTCCCCCATGTGATGAAAAAAAAAACATTTAGTAGAACAAAAAAAAAAAAAATTGTAAAAAATGTAAAGTTTCACCCAAGCACTGAAAATCACCCCAAAGAGTTTTGAACCCCGCCCCCACCCCACTTCATGCAAGCGTAAATATGCCCGTTGGGGGAACCTACGCAGGAAAACATTGATTGTGCTACAGATATTACATATAGCCATCCATGCCTTAGTGAGAGCAATATGTCTAGGTTCATTATTTATGGGTAACTCTAAACTGATGTCCAGTAGGGGCTTTTAAAGCATTGCCTATAAATAATTTAGGGTACATAAGTTTGTTGCTGCTTCATGGGTGCACGCAATTTTAAGGTTTGACATATTGGGTATCTATTTACTCGACACAACCTCATCTTTTATATTTTACTGACATATTGAGTAATTTATTGTGTTTGGGTGCCCTTGTGTGCTTTCAGAAAAATATATAATGTTTGGCGGTTTTTATTAATCTTTGGACCAAAATTTTTTTGGTTATTATAAATTACGAGTCCGCGCTCAGGACTTAAAGGGTTGCAACCTGCCCCTTGTTAGTTCCCAATTGGGACTATTTAGGTATATATAAAAAGAATGGGGAAATGGCGCTACCCTATTAAGAGCTATGGTTAAATATCTAATTCCAATACAAAAATAAATAAACACAAATAGTGCTAATCCCAGTGTAGTTAACACTTATAAATGTGCGTGATGGTAATCATAAACATGCACTAATTCCCATACAGTGACATAAGATACAAATATCTGAACTGTGACAGTGTGCTCCTTAGGGCAAGCAGCAATTATGTGCAATACTAGAGTGTATGTTCAATGTGTACAATAATTCCAGAGGGCTGTGTGCCCTTTAACACAAGCCCCAGCAATAATGGGTATTCAAAAAATGGACTCAGTATGTGCATACAGTCCATTAGCTGCTGTTTGTAGTGAAATGATCAAAGTGATATCTGCTAAACTAACCGGCAACCAAACATATGTATATATATATATATATATATATATATATATATATATATATATATATATATATATATATATATATATGAAAAAATGAAAAAAAATGGCAAATAATCTAAATTGAACTGTAAATTCATGTGACATATATATACCACAATCTGTAGAGGTATATCAGGACCGAGTGTGTATAAAGCTAAAATAGACTCTTGTATAAAGACAAAGTCTCTAGAAAAACCAAAGTCTCTGAAAAACCAAAGTCTCTGTGCAATCCAATAAAAATAAAAATAAAAATCAGCGGTGACTTCTGTGCTCATCAACAATGGTGACTCCAAGTGCTCCCCCAATGTGTCCCCACTCACCAGAAGCAGTCGCCCCTGCAGGGGTAATGGGCATAGAGTGGGTATCTTAGAGTAGATGCTCCCTTGGATATCAAGCTTAACCTCCGATCCTCCGTGGATGTGCCCCGGCAATCCGGTTCGAAGTTTCCACCTGGCATTTCAGAGATGGACTCCTCGGTGTCTCATCACCATCAATATATGTTTACTCAGTACCACTCAGCTCCTGTCCTGGCATAGCATGACAACCAACACTTCCGGGATCCGGCTCCGCCCTCTCCAGCTGCGTGTCAAGGAGCTGAGTGGTACTGAGTAAACATATATTGATGGTGATAAGGCACAGAAGAGTCCATCTCTGAAACGCCAGGTGGGAACCTCGAACCGGTTTGCCGGGGCACATCCACGGAGGATCGGAGGTTAAGCTTGATATCCAAGGGAGCATCTACTCTAAGATACCCACTCTATGCCCATTACCCCTGCAGGGGTGACTGCTTCTGGTGAGTGGTAACACATTGGGGGAGCACTTGGAGTCACCATTGTTGATGAGCACAGAAGTCACCGCTGATTTTTATTTTTATTTTTATTGGATTGCATAGAGACTTTGGTTTTTCAGATACTTTTGTTTTTCTAGAGACTTTGTCTTTATACAAGAGTCTATTTTAGCTTTATGCACACTCGGTCCTGATATACCTTTACAGATTGTGGTATATATATGTCACATGAATTTACAGTTCAATTTATATTATTTCCCATTTTTTTCATTTTTTTATTTTATAAATATATATATGTATATATATATATATATATATATATATATATATATATATATATATACATATGTTTGGTTGCCGGTTAGTTTAGCAGATATCACTTTGATCATTTCACTACAAACAGCAGCTAATGGACTGTATGCACATACTGAGTCCATTTTTTGAATACGCATTATTGCTGGGGCTTGTGTTAAAGGGCACACAGCCCTCTGGAATGAATGTACACATTGAACATGCACTCTAGTATTGCACATCATTGCTGCTTGCCCTAAGGAGCACACTGTCACAGTTCAGATATTTGTATCTTATGTCACTGTATGGGAATTAGTGCATGTTTATGATTACCATCACGCACATTTATAAGTGTTAACTACACTGGGATTAGCACTATTTGTGTTTATTTATTTTTGTATTGGAATTAGGTATTTAACCATAGATCTTAATAGGGTAGCACCATTTCCCCATTCTTTTTATATATACCAAAATGTTTTTGGGCCTTTTTTTTACATGTGTGTTAAAAAAAACACAAAAATGGCACCACCAGAGATGTTTTTTCATTTTTTTTACACATGTTAAAATACATATTTTATGCCTGAATGTTACTTAAACACCCCAAACCTTATATATTTCCTAAAAGGAAAGATCCTGGAAGATAAAATTGTCATAGTGGCAATTTTCACATCACACGATATTAGCGTAAGGATTTGTCAAATACATATTTTAAGTAAATAAAATTCTGTCTGGTGCTGGACTGTGTGATCAGCAGGTGCTTTCATCAACTCATCCTTGCCTGGACAAGGAAGTGGTCTTTTAAGCATAGTGATATGCAGGGCTTTTTTTTTTAGCAGGAACGTGGGGGAACGCAGTTCCGGCACCTCCAGCATTAAATGTATGTAATGGCAAGGGGTGCTGGGATGTGTACTGTTGCTGGCTGCTGGGGGATCTCTTGTTGCAGGGGTGTCTATCATTGCCAGTGGGGGATCTATTGTTTCTGGGTGGGTCAATTGTTGCTGGGAGTGATCTACTGTTGACAGAGGGGTCTATTGATGCTGGCTGCTGAGGAATCTATTGTTGCCTGCAGGGGTCTATTGCTGCTTGGGGGGGGGGGGCTGTTGTTGCTGGCTGCAGGGGATCTTTTTTATTGTTATCATTAACACATTCTATACAAATTACTTAGGACCATGTGATTCCAAGGGATGGTGCTCAGCGGTGAGTAGGAGACGGAGACAAGGGGTGACTTGGAAGAAGGGAGTACCTGCACCTATTCGCTGAGAAAAAAAGCCCTGGTGATATGTGCTTGTTTTGGAACTTCTGGGGGTATTTGGGGTATTACTAGCTCCTCTGGCTCGGCCTATTGCATAAGCTTACCCCCTCAGAGATACCAGGCCTGACCTGTGTTGGATTCTCCAGCTGTGTTTCCACATTCCCACGACAGGCCTTACTGTAATATGTCCCTATGGCAGCCTGCCCTGCACTTGAAGTTTTGTTACCAGGAGATGTTCCCAATAGGTTAGGGCAAGGAAAATTTCAGAACCAGAAAGCTCTTTCAAAGCTTTACTAAAGCAATCTGCTAGTAAAAACTTCAGTTATCCTGATCCCAGGAGATGACTCACATCTTTGTGAGTCATCTCCTCATAGAGAGAAAGAGAGAGTGTGTCAAAGAGTAGCCTGTACCTTACAGTGGTTTCCCAGAGTCCTGCCTCCCTAGCCAGGTATGTACATAGTCTAGAATATAAACAAAGAAAAGGGCCCCCTAATGGTGAACTTTTAAGGCACGTAAAAAAGGTTAAAAATGTGGTAGTACAAATATAGTTTATTAAATTCAAATGTTAAAAACACAGTAGTAGTGTAGCAGAAGTTACATGGAATGCATAACAGACATTTTATACACAATTAAGGAATGCTCTTGCACCCGACGCATTTTGGAGTGTGTATCTCCTTCCTCAGGGGTGGGTGTGAGCAGAAAGCTTTTATATTATTGTTATAGTATGTTGTTCATTTGTCATTCCATGTGTTTCAAATTAAAAACAACGAACAGGGGACACAGTCTGTCTACCATACGGATTCCTGGTTCCAAAAGAGTGTACTAGTTTTCAATTTGGGTATTCCTGAGGAATTGTTTTATCATACTCAAATGAGAAATGAAGTGCAAAATTTGTTCAGACAATAGTGGAGGAGGGGGAGTAGGATCCTCACTTGGCCTTCCAAAAAGAGGGAAGGAGGAGGCCAGATGAAGGCGTAGTAATATAGTGTTTCTGAGGATGCACTGAGGCCGAAAGGTGAGTCCTGAGAATTGTTTTACGGTCCAGCGATTAATGTTGTATATGGGTGGTAACTATAAGTTGCAGGGATACACAGGTATCTGGCAGCACAGACCGGTGTCATACAACAATGTGACAATGTGGTATGACACCAGTCTGTGCTGCCAGTGTCTGTCACATTGTTGTATGACACCGGTCTGTGCTGCCAGATACCTGTGTACGCTGGACCGTAAAACAATTCTCAGGACTCACCTTTCGGCCTCAGTGCATCGTCAGAAACACTATATTACTACGCCTTCATCTGGCGAAAAACCTTCTGTTCTGCAGCTGCCCCCAAGAGCCCCCCTTTTACTTACCTGAAACGGATCGTTCCAGAGTCGAGGGATAGCCCAGCAGCTCGGGTACTCATTGGAAAGATTGATAGCAGCAGGAGCCATCAAATCCAGTGACACGGGACCCGGGGCCGAGTCCTGCTGTCAGAGTCAATGGACGCAGCAGCGGGACTTGTGAGCGTGCCCGCATGGGTGCCCCCTTGGTAAGTGGCTCTCTGTGGGGGCACTCAATGAAGAGGAGGACCCAGGAACACCGCCGGGGGACCACAGAAAAGGAGGATCGGGGCCGCTCTGTGCAAAACCCTTGCAAAGAGGAGGTATGTATACTATGTTATTTTCAATCACTTTAAGTGGTTAAACTGACCTCATTTGCAGACCAAGTTCATTCCTTTGATCTAAAACATGGGTCTCCAAACTTTTCAAAGGGCCAGTCTACTATCCTTCAGGCTTTAGGAGGGCTGGATTGTGGCCAGCAGGGGTAGAAAATGTCCCGAGCCAAGCATCAGTGAGATTAAACATGGCCTCAGGGTTGGTGGTCAGTAGGAGGAGTAGTGCCCCATTATTGGTATTAGTAGGAGGAATAGTATCCCATCATTGGTATTAGTGGAAGACATAGTGCCACTTTGCTGGTGTGAGTGGGAGGAATAGTGTCCCAAGGGCCAGATAAAGGCTAGCAAAGGACCACATCTGGCCCTCGGGCCACAGTTTGGAGACCCCTGATCTAAAAGAACCAAATGATACAATGTCTCTTTTTATCTCAGCGCTGAGCAATGTTGTGATAAACATTGCAGGCTGCTCTTTTTTTTTGACAGCTCTGCACTTGTTACATGAATCATGGAAATGCCAGATCGTAAGGGGGGGTATTAAATCGAGATTTAATCATGCAGCTCTAATCAATACCTTCCCTACTGACAGAACGGTGATCTGCCTTGTTTACATAGACAGATCGCCATTCTGAGGGTGTACTGTACAAATGGTAGGTGTCATGGTACCCGCCGCTGGGCTTCCACTTTGTGCGATCACATCGGGAGTGGGTCGCCCCCAGCGTGCTTGCGCACCCTAGACCCGGAAGTATCAGATCATGCATAGCTCCCAACTGATTCCCATAGCTCCCTGATTTCGAAGGACTGTCCCTGATTTGGAGCAATGTCCCTCTGTCCCTCATTCCTCCTAATTTTTGTCCCCCATTTTGGTCTTATCTATATAGTTGAATATAAAATGCACTTTTTATCTATTAAAAAGTGTTTTCCAGCGCTAAACCTTTCATCTGATTTCTAAATTGCTGCAATTGTAAATTCCAAAAGCCAATATAAAGGAATAGTAGTGGTAAAAAAAAGCACTTGTGGGTTTAATAAATCTTGTTTTTTTTGTACAATTCTTCTTTAAGGGGGCGTGCCATGGGGTGTGTCCTATGCCTGCATACTTTTGCTGATAGGTGTCCCTCATTCCCATCTCAAAAAGTTGGGAGGTATGGATCATGTACTAGGAAAGCGATCTGGCACAGAGGGGCCGCCCGTCAGGGTCGTCTTTAATATCGATTGGACCCTGGGCAAGCGTTTTCTTGCCCCCCCCCATACAATTTCGCTCTCCACCTGCTTTGAGACATAAAATAAATAGCAGCTAGACTTAAAATCAATTTACTGTATCAGATCAGGCAGCGATTGCGATTGGTTGCCAGAGGTTACAGTGTATCATTACTGCTTACTGACTGGTTGCTAGAGGTTACAGCACACTTTACAGGTCACTGATTAGTTGCTAGATGTTACAGCAAATGATTTTTGCTTGTTGATTGGTTGTTAGAGATTACTGTACAGTAATACTGCTCACTGATTGGTTGCTAGAGGTTACAGCACATCATCTCCTCACTGCAGGGGGCATGATATACATATGAATGCCGTCTTTATTTATGTATCTATGCCGCCGGATGCAGCTATTTACATATGAATGCTGCTGCTATTTACATATGAATGCTGGTTATTTACATGTAAACACAGGGTCTGCAGGTGAGTCATCTGTACACAATAGGGCAGAGCTGGGCAGCATGAGTAGCAGCACTTCACACTGAGATATCAGGACACAGCAAAGGACTAAAACTTCAAGGGACAAGGGAATTTAAACTGGCATAGTTGGCAAGTATGAGGCAGCTGCTTTGGGCTACACAACAATGACAGGGCCCAGGGCAGCTGCCCCTTTTGTCCTGCCTTAAAGACAGCCCTGGCCACAGTATACCTACAGTGGGCAGTCGGGAAGCAATTAACGAAGTGGCAAGCAAGCCGCCATGAAGTCGTTCAGGATGTTGGCTGTCAAAGTCATGCGACTTTGTGTGAACTGCCACTAATCCAAGTTGCAATTATGTAATCGTATCCAAACACGGAATTCATCTGTAACCTTTACCTACTCTATCTGAAACAAAGAAAGGAAATAAATATTTCAGGTGTTAATCCATTTGTATAGCAGAAGCTGCAGAGACAGAGAACTATTCCATTGATCCTCAGCGCTCTCTGACATCCCCGCTGCAGCTCATGTGATTGGCAGAGAAAGGATAATTCCCTTCTCCGAGGGATACACGAGATTAGTAAAAGGCTGCATTTCGCGGCGTGCACACTCCTCGCTTCTAGGTGGCGCTGTGAGCGGCAGGAAACGCTCGAGGCGTTCAGTTCTGCTTGAGTGTGTCTATGGCAAGGAGCTGTCCAGCACTTCAGCAGCGACAAGGGCTTTTCTAGAGCTTTGGAGGAGAGCGGTCCTGACAGATGCACGTAGACCTGCATGCATTGACAGCTTGGAGAGCTGAGCCGTGCACCTGACAGCCTCATCCCGAGCAGCACACACACACACACACATATATATATACAGGAAGAAGCTGTGACAACAATAACACTGCTGAGCTGAGCATCTTCAGGGTGCAGCAAGGAGCCAGGATCCTGCCTGAAGGTAAGCCAACACAGTGACATAGGGAGGAGGAGGAGGAGGGGATGTGTGTTTACACAATGCTTTCATGTGGAAGGCATGCTGCATTCTCTATTGTGTAGCCAGGCTCCTGCTGCAGTTTGAACACAAAAGGCTGCCCAGAGATGTAGGGCTCATCAGCAACACGGAGCTTTATTTTAGCCATGTGACTGTCATTTTTACATCTCATTGGGCTCAGCTGAAAATAACTGACACTTTTCTTTTTTGTAAAAGAAGCATCCCTATTCTGGTGTGTTTGCTTTGTGTATGGAGAGAGCTGGGCTGGGTGATCCCCTTCTGGACACACTTAAGCCCTGCTTAACTCTGTATTAAAGCAGGGATTCTTCATTCCACGCAGTATTGGCCAGCTGCGTCAAAGCCCCCCCCCCCCCCCCACCGGTTGGTCCTATACTAGGCAAACCGTAATATTCAGAGGTTAGCGTAATACTTTGTGTAAGCCGAGACCATTGGGGGGCTGGGCTGTTTGGGGCAGGGTGACACATCAGGTCTGTTCATTGACAAATAGAGAGAAGCAGGTTTTCTTCTCGTCCCCCTGGCCGATCAGTTCACCTCCTGGGGCTACCATCTAGGCACAGGTGTGTCCTACTCACATGTCTCTGACTACATACAGTGGAGGAGACTCGCTGCTCTTTAATCACTTCTAGGGGGAGTAGATCCTATGACCTTATGGATGCACTGAAAGAACAGATGGCTCCAGTGAGGGGAGGGGGTGGTCATATATCAGCCTAAATAATTGAAACAATCTTTCTTTTTTTTCTTACCTGTGTGGACACAAACAATAAATACTGGGAGTTTTAAACAATAAAAAAAATGAGGGCTTCATTTAGGATAGAGGAAAAGTTGAATTGTGCCTCTCCGTGAAATAAATGTACAGAAGCAAGCGATCTGTTGTTGACTGATACTTTCCTGTTTGCTTGGTAGGCTTTGTAATTCCAGCTTTCGTCACAACTTAAACAGGTCACTAGTCTTAAGGAGCTGCTGGCTATATTAGAAATTTGCTTTAATGATGCCAGAAAGATGTTTATTTAATGAAAGGCTTTCAAAGTCACGATTCTATATACAGAAATGCTACTCTCGGTTCTGAAATACAGTGCAATCTTTCTTTTTTTTTTTTTGTTTGCAGTAAATTACTTAACAGATGTTAAGGTTCCGTTCTTACAAGCTATAGTAGCATTCCCTTGAATGCCAGGCTTTCAGGATTTAAAGTTACCATAGGTATGAGCTTTTATTAACCATCTGTTATCTATAAATAGAATGGGATGATGTGGACATAATTAGCTTTAGATCATGCTGATAACCTATTGCCCCAGGCAAAGGTGGCAGTCCAGTATTGCTTACTGCATATGTCATTTTATAGTTATGACTTACTGTCTGATATAAAACATGGTTTGTATTTGATTGAACATTTTAATTATTCAGACACTTTTCATTTTGTACTTACTTGTTGCTCAAAGTGTAATATATACATCAAGTGTAATATATATATCTTATACATGTGCAGTTAGAGTATACAATTTGATCACAACTATATATATATATATATATATATATATATATATATATTTGTGATCAAATTGTATACTCTAACTGCACATGTATAAGATTTTACTATCCTTCTATCCTTTATCCTGGGTCTGAATCTGTGAATTGGTCAAACAGAAAAGCTAAAATCCTTTTGAAATTGTGCTTCTTTATTACAAGCACATGGTTTTGTTCACAGAAACATTGTATACCATGCTTGGTCTTGCCAGCCACACTGCAGTCACAACAGTAATACTGTGAAAAGTAATGCTTTATATGTATGTCAATTTATATGTGTAACATTTACATATAAATATAACATATTAAGGCTTGATTTAATAAAACTGGCGAGTGCAAAATCTGGTGCAGCTGTGTATAGCAGCCAATCAGCTTCTAACTTCAGCTTCTTTAATTAGGCTTTGACAAAAAAATAAAATAAAATGGAAGCTGATTGGTTTCTATGTAGAGCTGCACCACGTTTTGCACTCTCCAGTTTTAGTAAATCAACCGCATTATTTATATGTAATCTTTAACATTACATATATGCATAAAATAATATGTAGGCTTTGATGAACATGCATGCCTTGCTGAATAATAGATAATGGGGTTGATTTTCTAAAACTGGAGAGTACAAAATTTGGTGCAACTGTGTATAGTAGCCAATCAGCTTCTAACTTCAGCTTGTGTCATTAAGCTTTGACAACCTGGAAGCTGATTGGTTTCTATGCAGAACTGCACCAGATTTTGCACGCTCCGGATTTAGTACACCAACCCCAATGTGTGTATTTAAATTGGTGAATGTTTTTCTTTCTAATTTATTTATAGCACTGACAGTATCACATTCACTTTAGTTGTTGGGACAGGTTTTACAATCCTGTGTCCTTTCCACAATAATATGGTCCAATAAATTTAGGGCCAGCGTAGCCAGAAGCCAGGGATACTACTGGTATATATAGGGTTTTGGAAGGAAACCAGAGTCCATTCTAAAAAGGGAAACCAAGAGCACTATTATATATATATATATATATATATATATATATATATATATAAAATGGTAGACCAATCTGCAGCACCTTGTATCTTTATTAGGAGAGTTACAAATTCATCAAAATGACAATTTTTGGACCCATCAAGACCCTTTATTAGGTATGACAAGACAGGTATGTCATACTTGATCTTGATGGGTCTGAAACTGTCTTTTTGATGAATTTGTATTTCTCGTTTTCTTGTATTGGAGAATGGGGGATCGCCTTATCTGCTTTGCACCTGAAGGATTGTGATACGTGCCAATTGAGTGCTGTCCTGACCAGCTTATATACATACTATACATTGTGTGTATATATATATACTGCAAGGACTCTCCTGTTAGAAAGCTACTGGGAAACAGAATATTGTTGCTAATTCCACACGAAAATTTTTTTTTTATTTTAACCACTTGACCACTGGGCACTTAAACCCCCTTAATAACCAGACCAATTTTCAGCTTTTGGTGCTCTCACATTTTGAATGACAATTACTTAGTCATGCAACACTGTATCCATATGAAATTTTTGTCCTTTTTTTCACACAAATGGAGCTTTCTTTTGGTGGTATTTAATCACTGCTGGGTTCTTTATTTTTTGCGCTATAAAAGAAAAAAGACTGAAAAATCTGTAAAAAAATGCATTTTCTTCATTTCTGTTATACAATTTTGCAAATTAGTAATTTTTCTTCATATATTTTGGCCAAAATTTATACCGCTACATATCTTTGGTAAAAATAACCCAAATCGGTGGATATTATTTGGTCTTTGTGAAAGTTATAAAGTCCAAAAGCTATGGTGCCAATATCTGAAAATTGATCGCACCTGAAGTACTTGCGGCCTATCTCATTTCTTGAGACCCTAACAAGCCAGAAAAGTACAAATACCCCCCAAATGACCCCTTTTTGGAAAGAAGACATTCCAAGGTATTTAGTAAGATGCAGGGTGAGTTTTTTGAAGTTGTCATTTTTTCCCACAATTCTTTGCAAAATCAAGTTTTTTTTTTTTCACAAAATTGTCATATTAGCAGGTTATTTCTCACACATCGCATATGCATACCACAAATTACACCCCAAAACACATTCTGCTATTACTCCTGAGTATGGCGATACCACATGTGTGAGACTTTTACACAGCGT
This sequence comes from Lithobates clamitans, assembly GCA_037952925.1. Classification (NCBI taxonomy): domain Eukaryota; kingdom Metazoa; phylum Chordata; class Amphibia; order Anura; family Ranidae; genus Lithobates; species Lithobates clamitans. The sequence continues at coordinate 14,678,393 of JBBGZY010000251.1, read as the reverse complement.
ACAGAGGCCCAACATGCGGGGGAGCACCTTCAGGCGTTCTGGAGTGCCCAGGCCAATTCTGACATTTCTCTCCTACATGTAAAAATCATCATTTATTAGCTAGAAAATTACATAGAACCCCAAAACATTATATATATATGGTTTTTTAGCAAAGACCCTAGAGAATACAATGGTGGTCATTGCAACTTTTTATCTCGCACGGTATTTGCGCAGCAATTTTTTTAACGCTTTTTTTTGGAAAAGAAACAGTTTTGTGCTTTAAAAAAAACCAAAACAGTAAAGTTAGCCCAATGTTTTTGCATAATGTGAAAAATAAAGTTACGCCGAGTAAATAGATACCCAACATGTCACCTTTCAAAATTGCACGCGCTTGTGGAATGGCGCCAAACTTTGCTACTCAAAAATCCCCATAGGGGACGCTTTAAAATTTTTCTACTGGTTACATGTTTTGAGTTACAGAGGAGGTCTAGGGCCAAAATGATTGCTCTTGCTCTACCGATCGCAGCGATACCTCACATGTGTGGTTTGAACACCGTTTTCATATGTGGGCGGGACTTACGCATGCGTTCGCTTCTGCAGGCGAGCACACAGGGACAGGGGCACTTTAAAAATTTTTTTTTTTTTATTGTTCATTTTACTTTATTTATTTTAGTTTGATGCCTTTTTTCCCCCCAAAAAGTTTTTTGACCACTTTTATTCCTATTACAAGGAATGTAAACATCCATTGTAATAGGAATATGGCATGACAGGTCCTCTTTACAGTGAGATATGGGGTCAATAAGACCCCAGATCTCACCTCTAGGCTGGGAAGCCTGAAATAAAAAAAAAAAAAAAAAAAAAAAGATCCTGGCTTCGATCGTAGCGATGAGACGGTAGAAGCACCGGAGGGCGGCGGGAGGGGGGGGACATCCCCTCTCGTCTCCCGTAAGAATGATCAAGCAGTGTAACAGCCGCTATGATCATTCTCATGGTGTAGGGAATCGCCGGCTGAAAAAGCTGATATCTGAATGATGCCTGTAACTGCAGGCATCATTCAGATATCCCCGCACAAAGTCAAGGACGTTGTATGACAGCCAACGGGCGGGAAGTGGTTAAAACGCATTTTTTTTTTTTTTTAACACAAAGTTGTCCATTTATACAATATTTCTAACACATAGCATGTACATACCAAAAATGACACCCCAAAATAGATTCTCCTACTCCTGAGTACGGCGATACCACATGTGTGGCCACATACAGAGGCCGAGTACAGCCGAGTATGGGAGAGCATGGCAGAGTATGGCTGAGCATGGAAGGGTATGGCTGGGTATGACGGGGTATTGCAGGGTATGGCGGGGTATTGCAGAGTATGGTGGGGTATTGCAGAGTATGGCGGGGTATTGCAGAGTATGGGGGGTATTGCAGAATATGGCAGGGTATTGCAGGGTTTCGCCGAGTATGACTGGGTATGGCTGGGTATCACCGAGTATTGCAGAGTATGGCTGGGTATGGCAGAGTATTGCGGCGTATTGCAGAGTACTGCGGGGTATTGCATGGTATTGCGGGGTATTGCAGGGTATTGCGGGGTATTGCAGAGTATTGTGGGGTATTGCAGAGTATTGCGGGGTATTGCAGTGTACTGCGGGGTGTTGCAGAGTATTGCGGGGTATTGCAGTGTACTGCGGGGTGTTGCAGAGTATTGCGGGGTATTGCAGTGTACTGCGGGGTATTGCAGAGTATTGCGGGGTATTGCAGAGTACTGCGGGGTATTGCAGAGTATTGCGGGGTATTGCAGAGTATTGTGGGGCATTGCAGAGTATTGCGGGGTATTGCAGAGTATTGTGGGGTATTGCAGAGTACTGCGGGGTATTGCAGAGTATTGTGGGGCATTGCAGAGTATTGTGGGGTATTGCAGAGTATTGTAGGGTATTGCAGAGTATTGTGGGGGTATTGCATAGTATTGTGGGGTATTGCAGTGTATTGTGGGGCATTGCAGAGTATTGCAGGGCATTGCAGAGTAGTGCAGGGCATTGCAGAGCATTAGGGATGGCTGAGCATGGATGGATGGATGGCTGGATGTCACTGTGCAGCGCTGTGGGCACGACACATCCAGCCCACAGTGCTGCAGCCATCCATCCCCCTCTCCGCTCACAGTGTACCGATCGGTACGGGAGGAGGGTGACGCCGGTTTGTTTACATGTGATCGCTCCATCATTTGACGGAGCGATCACATGGTAAACGGCCGCGATCAGCAGCCATTTACCGGGATCCGTGATGCGATCACGGATGTGTTCAGGTGCGCGCCCCAGGGGGCGCGCGAGAGGGGAGTTCTGGGAGGACGTCATAGTACGCCCTCCCAGAGTTAAGCAACCGCCCTGCAGCCGTCATTCGGCTATGGGCCGGTTGTTAAGTGGTTAAGGTGTCTTAGCCACTTTTATTTTCTATCTGCTTCAAGTAACTGCGTCCATTGCAGGGGGTACATAACTGCCACTCAAATATTTTCTTTTTTCTTGCAGTCTCTTAGAGCCCTTTCACACTGAGGCACTTATAAACTAGCCATAAAACGCTGAGCACTTTTGCAGCGCTTTTGTGCAGTTTTTCAGGCACTTTTCAGGTGCTTTTGAGGCATTTGCGGTATGCTTTTTAAAGAACATGTGACTCAAAAAGTGCCCCAAAAACCATTTTGACGTACATTTTCAGGCTTTTTTCAGGTGCTTCCCATTCATTTCAATAAAGAGGAGCATTTTGAGGTGCTTTTTTTAGCTCTCCAAACATGCTCCAATGATGCTGCATGCCAGATTTTTTTCACCGTACTGCCAGCGCACCACCCCAGTGTGTAAGCGATCATTGATTTTAATGGGTACATTTTTTGTGAGCTTTTCATGTGCTTTTTTTTATGTCAAAGTGCTTGAAAAACTCCTCAGTGTGAAAGGGGTCTTAAAGGTTTTGTTTGTGATCTAACTCACAGAAACCATCTCTGATACTTATACATATTCCCAAGATGAGGAGGTACAGGGTAGGGCTTTCAGCTCCATAGCCTCTGCTCTACATCAGGAGGGTAGCCAGGTTTCTGCTGATCCCTGGTTTTCAGTCATAATGCCCTATGTAATTATTCTGCATCTAGGCTCCAGACAGCAATGCCATAGCTTATACCAGTTAGGGCCCAACAAAAAATATACATTTATGCATTTGATCATTCAATTTTATACTATATGCACACTCATGTTTATTTTCTTGTACTTTAGGGTGACCATTTATATTACCAACATCTAACTTCAGCTATAAAGAGTGCATTTCACAGTATATAGCTTTGTTTGTATTTTTGATTATATCCTTTTTTGCAGTGACTACATTTTATGAGACTGTGGCTCTGTTTCCTGTCTAGTAAACAGAAAAAATAAATGTTATTTTCATTGCCCCTGTAAATGTTTATTGTTGCAGACTTTGTTTTTCTGTATCTGGATGAGTTGGAAAATTTACTTTTCGCTATTTAAAGGATCACTAAAGCTATTTTTTTTTTTTTTAAATAACAAACATGTTATACTTACCTCCACTATGCAGCTCGTTTTGCACATAGTGGCCCCGAACCTGGTCTTCTGGGGTCCCTCGACAGCTGTCTCGGCTCCCCCCCGTAAGCACTCAACACTTTCATCCAAGCTCCCTCGCATGGTGTTGAGTGCTTGCGGGCGCGCTCCCGTGATACAGCTGGCGGCCATAGCCGCTCACTGTATCACTCGGCCCCGCCCACCGGCGCGCCGCATCATTGGATGTGATTGACAGCAGTGCAAGCCAATGGCTGCGCTGCTTTCAATCCAACCACTCTAGCCAATCAACGGCCAGGCTGAGCGGCGAAGAGGATGTCGGGAGCGAGCACGGGACTTTCGAGTGGTCAGGTAAGTAAAACGGGGGGGACGGTATTGTCGGATGTTTTTTCACCTTAATGCATAGAATGCATTAAGCTGAAAAAAACTTTTACCTTTACAACCCCTTTAATATGGCTAATATGGACATACAGGGGTTGATTTACTAAAACTGGAGCGTGCAAGGTGTAAAAAACTTTTACCTTTACAACCCCTTTAATATGGCTAATATGGACATACAGGGGTTGATCTACTAAAACTGGAGCGTGCAAAATCTTGTGCAATTGTGCACAAAATCAGCTTCCAAGTTTTTTTTGTCAAAGCTTAATTAAACAAGCTGAAGTTAGAAACGAATTGGCTGTCATGCAGAGCTGCACCAGATTTTGCACTCTCCAGTTTTAGTAAATCATCCCCATAGTAACTAAATGCTTGTAGTCAATAAGCAGATGTGCACATTCCTACATAGCTTTTAATTTATTGGAACACATTTATTATTCTTAGCAACAGTAGTAGTAAATGGCCTCCATAAGATGACAATGCTTTCAAATCATGCGTATTTCTAACATGATTGGCCAACTCAGGTTGGCCATACACCATTAGGTCAATTCAAGAGAAACTGCAAAGGGCAATGATGATTTTCCAAGTACAGAAAGACATAGAAACACATCAGCATACAATTTTCTGTAGCCACTACTTCATGCTTTAGTAGATAAGTACATATAACATTTGCAAGCGATTCAACAAAACTGAGCATTGCTAGAGATAGTTGCTTATTGCATGGGACACAACATGATTGAACAAGTGCTCAATCAAAGAGTTATATAGGTTGCCAATTCCATAGAAACCAGCAGCAGTTCTTTAACTATGCATGTGCCGAAGAAAGTAGCAACAACTGAGTTATGATTATGTTGGTTAACAGGTTTTTAAATCTTGTTGTTTTCTATGAATATAAGTATTAAGACAGCCTTAGGAGAATGTCTATCTTCCACCTATCATTCCACTTATCTGTCCATCCTTCTCACCTTTATCCCACTGTCTGCCTTTGTGCTGCTCAGCACTGCTGCTTCCTTTTGTCATAACGAATGAGGATTATGCATTTTTAATGATCCTTTAAATAATAAATGACAGGTATTTCTATTTTCACCCTCGTTGTTTGTCCTTTATGCTTTCCTGCAAACAACACAAGGGCCTATGTTTGTATAAATTTATGTTTTAATATTCTGTCAGGTTAACCTTCATCTATGAAATAAAGTGATAAAGTCGTTGACTGCCAAACTATACTGTGCTTGGTGAGTTATCAAAATGTCATGATATGGACAAACATCTATTTGTACTGCACATATATTTACAACCACCTTTGTGTGCCTAGAATTATAGAATGATGTCACCATGCTTATGTAGATTTTTAAATTTGGTTTGCTGTGCAGATCAACCAATCATCCCTTATTTTATACACAAGCAAGTGTGAAGTATTAAAACAAGTTAGCAATAAAGATGTTACTGGGGTCTAACTATAGCTAAGTGACCCCCAAATGCTATTTCTTAGTCAAATGGACCAACAAGAATATTTTAGTGGCCAGTTAGGGCATAGGACAGAGGCTTAGCAGATGGCAGGGCTTAGCCATGACGTCAGGCCCAAATAACAGGTGAAACGACATCAGAGAGGGCCACAGAAGAGGTGTTTCTGGCTAATAAAGGTAACAATCAGATATTGTGTGTTGTCTGCTGATAGAAAGGAGTTTTACATTATACATTTAAAGCATTATTAAAGAAGAACTCTATTTTTCCACACACTTTACATAGTTTGTTTGGGCCAAGCTGAGGCTACATACAGCATACTGCACTGTGTTCCAGGTGCGAGCCGAGACCTTCCTATCTCATACCTGGAACACAGAAGAGTCTATAGAAGTGGGGCTCAGCCGCTCGGAGCAAGCAATGTATTCTGTCAATGAATACAAAGCTTCCTCTGAATGGCTGAGTCAGAGGTTGTGATATCATCAGCCCACCTCTTTGACTTAGCCAATAATAGGAAGATTTGTATTCATTGATAGAATACATCCCTTGCTCTGAGTGGCTGAGCGCCAGAGACTCTTCTGTGTTCTGGGTATGAGACTGGAAGTCTCGGTTTGCACCTGGAACACAGTGCAGTATGTTGTATGTAGCCACAGCTACATACAGTTTATACAGCACAACCAGCGGCCTCACAGGTTGGTGTGGGACATAATCATTTGGGCCAGCTTAGCCCAAACAAACTATTTATATGTGGAAACATTTTGTTCTTCTTTAAACCCAAAAGCAAGCATTTATTATATTGCAGCTTGCCAGTTCTTAGATGTGATCGCTGTATTCGTATTTTTTTACGTGGTGATCTAGCCAGCAAGTCTGTTGTTTTTTTTAACAGAACAAGCTGTCCTGCAGATGTAGCAGTTAGAGGGTTTGGATAAAAAATTTAACACTAAAAGGGCTGCCTACAATGGTCAGCTTTTCATTATTTATGTGAAACACCTATCACAAAAGGACACAACTGCTGCTGTAACTGCTTAAAAGTGTTAGCTGGAGTTTGGCTTCAATTTGTTTAGTGTATCTAATGCTTCTGGCAGCGGCAGCCCATCCATGAGGGACCCGGCCTCTAATCTCCATGCAGGGTGCCAGACGCATAGAGTTCTAGAGGGTTTTTTTTTTTTGCAAAGCACATGATTAGAGCCTGGGGCTCTAGTTGGCTTCAAAAGAGGTGGGCTCGGCGTGCAGAGCACAGTGCCCTGAGCCCACCCACTTGTGACAAAAGCGAATCAACATTCACTATTGTTTTCCTGCTTCTCCTCCTGGCCAATTAGGACAGGAAGCGGGTCCTGAGACCGGATTGGCCGGGAGGAGAAGTGACCGGATTTGCCGGGAAGAGAAGCTGCTCCGGACCTGTTTGCCACCCCCCACCCCAAAAAAATGGAGCACCAGCTGCCACTGGCTTCTGGTACATCTAACACTCCCCTCCCCCCAGACTGACAATGCTGATGTCCAACGATGCCTCTGTGCTCCTTCATTCAGAGTTCAGTCACCCTAATACAGGAGGTATGTTACTGGCAAGGTGAAAACAGTGGGAAAAAGCCTTAAAAAAGAAAACTGATGCAGCCAGCACATCTATTGATTGGTAATCTGCAATATATTACATTTTTGGTTTTGGGTGTAATGCCAGTTTAAAACAGTTGTGGCCTCCCTGGCGGTATGATTATGTCAGATTTTTGAATGTCAAAGCAGTATATTGTTTTGCATAGAAATTTGGTGTTTTATATTGTAGGCCTGTAATTCTTAGTAATAACACACTTCAATCTGTCCAAACAAGAGTTTAGTAGATATTCTGGGTATGATAAAGTTTGAAACACGAAATCATAAATTATAATATAATAAATAACTGTAAATAATTATAAAAAATATTAATTTAATAATAATAAAATTAATTTCCCCACAATTCACTATCGCTCAATTCTGCAAGTGTTCTAATTTACTATCGCTGTTTTCTAGCTGGTCTAAAGCCACTTTTGACGTAAAGGGACACTTTTTGGTTGCTATGGACAATCTCCAGTTTCCAGACAGAAAGAACAGTATATATAATATAAAAGTGCCTGCGCACAAAGCATTAGGGACAAAAGAGATGTGAAATGATTTGATACAGTAATGTAATTTTACAGATTACAATGTACTGTATGTGTTATGTATTTTGTACTTTTTGAATTTGCCGCCAGGCTCCGCCCCCGTGTTGCGACGCTCGCAGGGAACGGAGCCCGGAACATAGAGTATCGGGTGGATGATCCGGTGGAGGACGCAGTGGGGGGACATCGCAGGATCCTGGTGACAAGGTAAGTATGCTGTTCCAGAATTCTGCAATGCAATCCTGAGTGTGGCTCAGGGTTACCGCTAATGGTACTGAAATTTAACCCTGAGCCACACTCAGGAAAACTGTCAGGAGGGTTAAACAGCTTAGACTAGTTTGGCTGTCAATGCCAGAAGTGTCTGTAAAGTGCAATAGCCGTCAACTCTTGGCTGTGGGCAGCAGATTGATTCATAATAAAAATGTGTGTCATCAATATTTGAAGACAGATTATGTATGGCTTATTTGTTTTGATCTACTGAAAATAAATTCAATCTATTATTAGTTTAGCCACGTGGGCACACTTACGCTACGCTATGCTGTGCAAAGGTATGAATAGATACAGAGATAACATAGTATAAATATGTCTGTAATGAAAGCCATCAAAGCTTCCTTTTTCATTGGACAGATTTTGCTTATCAGGAAATGATCAGACAGGGGAAACCTTTTTGCTTTTTTCCTGTCATACAAATACACAACATACTTAGGATTTAAATAGCAGGACTGTGGACAGTGGTCTGTGGTCTGAAACATTCCCCCTATGCTGGTAGGCCATTGTTCTGTTGAGTTGTGCCCTGAGATCACCCTTTGATGTGCCTAATAAACAGAAAATATACACTTGGCAAAGGGAATATTCCTTTAAGGATTTGGAAGTTAGTTAAGTGAACATGGCTACTTTTTGCCACTTAAACATTCTTCACTCCTTTACTAAATATACTCTCTTATGTCTGCCTGATTTGACATCTGAAACAATTAAAATCTCAATAAATCACTAAAACCACAAAACAAACGGCAACTAAAATATGTGGGAGATTTGTGGTTGGTACTGAGATAAATTTCTTAGTAGATCAGGCTGGAAATGGATAGGCCCCTTTCACACAGGCGCCTCCATGAAGCGGGATCTGCTTGCTCAGCAGGGAATCTCTCTGCTGATCCCCACTGAGCTATGTGGATGACAGATCCGTAACCGCTCCACTATGCAGTGCAGACACGGACACAGCCCGCTCTCGTCTATGGGGCAATTGGATGCAAATGGACCGCCTGTCCAATCTGCTAGACGAATGGGGATTAGTTCCTCCATCCGTCTGTTTTTGGCAGACAGGATCGGATCGGATGGCGTTGGGTGTCGGCAGACATGTGTCTGCTGACACCTGCTGCTCCATAAAAGAGACTGGAGGGTCCAATCAGGTCCGCCTGAGAAAACCGACAGTCAGACCTGATCGGATTGCCTGTGTGGAAGGGGCCTTAGTGTGTATTTTTGTAGCACTGAAATACAAAGGAGTTATTTTTAAATAAACAGTAGTTTTTCAATCTTGTATTAGCACTGTTTATCATTGATATAAACAATTGCTGGTCTGTATAGAATACCTAAATTTTGATGGATAATCCAATCTCAGTTGATCTAATGCTACCATAACATTAGCTATTGGTTGTATCCAGGGCTAAAAGAAATAAACCATGCTTCTAAAGACTACTGAATCTAAATATATCCAGGCAGAGTCTAAATTTTGGCATGGCAACAGATCTACGGTAATACATTTTTGCTAATAATATAAACACATGCCGTTTTTTTTTTTAAGTAGTTGTAAACCCTAACTAAATGACGATTGCTGAAGGACTGTGTATCCCAAGTAGCACTGGAACCAATGATTTTTTAGTACTGCTTGGGTCACTCAGCCTACTCTCCTTTGCTTGCACTGGAGCCATGTTGACAGGCGCAGGAGTGCCGGCTTTGGTACATCTTCCAGCCGGCTTATACACGTGGGATGCCAATCTACACACAGAGGACTACTCCATTCACTGGGCTGTAGCCATTGATGTTCATTTACTACCAAATGTTAGGTTGATAATTTCACTTTCTTTTAGCTAGCAACAATTAAAGGATTAACTGTGCCAGAGTCTGTGCTTCCCTTTTTGTTTATTTTTTAAAATAAAATACTTGTTTACACCTTTTTTATTCTTTAATCTCAGTGGTGCTGGTTCTTTAATCTCAGTGGTGCTAATTTCCTGCAACCCATTTACAGCCACTTCCTGAGAACATAAAAAAACTCCAGCAGTTTCTTAGGGGGTATTCCTGATGGTGACATAATGTGCATAATGTGTGTTAAAACAGCCATTTGTAGCCACTTATCTCCATCAGAGGTCCATATGCCAGGGTGACAATGCTAGGACTCAGCTGGGATAGAGGGACAGGATGTTGTCATCCTATAACAGGAACTGCCTGAACAAGGACATGGCGAGATCACCAGGTATTATTTTAAAGAAAGCTGCAGATTGAAAAATATCAAAATTCCTTTTGAAATGAGATAAACATTTGTTTAGCAATTGGGCTTACTTTTACTTCAACACAATCATATGCAGTTTTTTTATTTTGAATCTGCCATGAAGAGAAGAGATATATTGCATGTATACAGTATATACAGGTGCTTCTCATGAAATTAGAATATCATCAAAAAGTTAATTTATTTCAGTAATTCGATTCAAAAAGTGAAACTCGTATATTTTATATACCATATTTATCGGCGTATAACACGCACCCCAAGTTTAGGAGGGAATTTTAAGGAAAAAAAACTTTTAGGAGGGAAGTTGAAGGGAAAAAAACTTACATTTAAATGCCCATCATTGCAGCCTTCTCAGTGCAGCCTTGCCCCAGTGCAGCCATGTCAGTGCAGCCATGTCAGTGCAGCCTTGTCAGTGCAGCCTTGTCAGTGCAGCCTTCCCCAGTGTCCATTGCAGCCTTATCATAGTGCAGCCTTGCCCCAGTGCAGCCTTTCCCCAGTGCAGCCTTGCCCCAGTGCAGCTCCCCTGCGATCCTGAGCTTCAAAATCGCTGACCGTGATTTGAAAATGGCGCCGCCGGCGCTGAAATACACAGAGCCGGTCATCGGCTCTTCTCGGTGGCTCTCGTTCACTCGAAGTGCCGCCCGGGATGGGTGTGACTGTGAGCAGAGCTATCCAAACCTAGCCGAGTACACTCGGCTAGGTTCAGGCGGCGCTCAAGTGAAGCCGAAAGTGGCCGAGAAGAGCCAAGGACCGGCTCTGTGTATTTCGGCGCCGGCGGTCGGCGATTTTGAAGATCTGTCAGCTCAGGATCGCAGGGGATCGGCGTATAACACGCACCCGCGATTTTCCCCTGATTTTAAGGGGAAAAAAGTGCATGTTATAGGCCGATAAATACAGTAGATGCGTTATACACAGTGATATAGTGAGTGATATATTTCAAGCTTTTCTTTCTTTTATTTTGATGATTATGGCTTACAGCTAGTGAAAACCCAAAATTAAGTATCTCAGAAAAGTAAAATATTACATAAAACCAATAAAAAAAAGATTTTTAATACAGGAATGTTAGCTTACTGAAAAGTATGTCCATGTACAGTATAGTAGGTACTCAATACTTGGTTGGGGCTCCTTTTGCATGAATTACTGCATCAATGTGGCTTGGCATGGAGGTAATCAGCCTGTGGCACTGCTGAAGTGTTATGGAAGCCCAGGTTTCTTTAATAGTGGCCTTCAGCTCGTCTGTATTGTTGGGTCTGTTGTCTCTCATCTTCCTCTTGACAACACCCCACAGATTCTCTATGGGGTTAGGCCAGGTGAGTGTGCTGGCCAATCAAGCACAGTGACACCATGATCATTAAACCAGGTATTGGTACTTTTGGCAGTGTGGGCAGGTGCCAAGTCCTACTGGAAAATGAAATCGGCATCTCCATAAAGCTGGTCAGCAAAGGGAAGCATTAAGTGCTCTAAAATTTCCTGGTAGAGGGCTGTACTGACTTTGGACTTGATAAAACACAGTGGGCCAACACTGGCAGATGACATGGATCCCCAAATCATCACAGACTGTGGAAAATGTTGCATTTAATTTGGAAATCAAGGTCCTAGAATCTGGAGTAAGAGTTGAGAGGCACAGAATCCAAGTTGCATGAGGTCCAGTGTGAAGTTTTCACAGTCAGTGATGATTTGGGGAGCCATGTCATCTGCTGGTGTTGATCCACTGTGTTTTATCAAGTCCAAGGTCAGCACTCCATGCTTCCCTCTGCTGACTAGCTTTATGGAGATGCTGTTTTCATTTTCCAGCAGGACTTGGCACCTGCCCACACTGCCAAAAGTACCAATACCTGGTTAATGATCATGGTATCACTGTGCTTGATTGGTCAGCAAACTTGCCTGACCTAAACTCCATCTGAGAATCCGAGAATCTGAGAATCTGTGGGGTATTGTTAGGAGGAAGATGAGAGACACCAGACCCAACAAGCTGAAGGCTGCTATCAAAGCAACCTAGGCTTCCATAACACCTCAGCAGTGCCACAGGCTGATCACCTCCATGCCACACCGCATCAATGCAGTAATTCATGCAAAAGGAGCCCTTAAGTATTGAGTGCATACTATACTTTACATGGACATTCTTTTCAGTAAGCCAACATTTCTGTATTAAAAATCCTTTTTTAATTGGTCTTATGTACTATTCTAATTTTCTGAGATACAGATTTTTGGGTTTTCACTAGCTGTAAGCCATAATCATCAAAATTAAAAGAAAGAAATACTTAAAATATATCACTCTGTGTGTAACACATCTATATAAAATATACGAGTTTCACTTTTTAATTGAATTACTGAAACAAATTAACTTTTTAAAGATATTCTAATTTTATGAGATGCACCTGTATATACATTATCTTACAAAAGTGAGTACACCCCTCACATTTTTTGTAAATATTTTATTATATCTTTTCATGTGACAACACTGAAGAAATTACATTTTGCTACAATGTAAAGTAGTGAGTGTGTACAGCTTGTATAACAGTGTCAATTTGCTGTCCCCTCAAAATAGCTCAACATACAGCCATTAATGTCTAAACCGCTGGCAACAAAACTGCGTACACCCCTAAGTGAAAATGTCCAAACTGGGCCCAATTAGCCATTTTCTCTCCCCGGTGTCATGTGACTCGTTAGTGTTACAAGGTCTCAGGAAAACCTTATGCAAAATATATAATAAAATATTACAAAAAGTGTGAGGTGTGTACTCACTTTTGTGAGATACTGTATATATTTTTAGCAGTGTGTTAGAGCAATGTTCACTTTCATGTGCTACAAAGATCATGCTTACTTCAGCATCAGCTGTACACATACATGATTGGGGAATAGTGGCCATTGCTCAGTGAGCGATCTCTAACATACTAAGCTGCCTAGCAAGATCTCTGACATACTGAGCTACTAGTGCCCACAACCTCTTCTTCCAACCCCACTTCACCTGGAGCATGAAGATCTGGTCAGATGATGTCAGGTGACACTACCTACATTCTCAGGTGTCCATCTACACACTTTGTGTATAGGTTGAGGGCTTTTAGGACATATAGTTCTGTGGACCATGCCTACAGTATATCAATAGAATGTGACATAGAGTGACCTGCAGAAACCTTCTCTTGTTGGCTGGGCATCACTGTAACTTGATGGATGTGATGGCATCACAGGATTAATACAAGATTTTCTGGGCAAATTAGTGAAGTATAGAAAAGATTCTTTTTAGTGACATCTGTACTAGGGAATAGGAAGGTTTGGGGGGCATGGTTGTCAAGCATGCTTCATTGGAATGTGTGCTGCCAGTATTACAAACGTAATGCATGTGTGTTCTGTGATACATTTCCCATGTGATGCAGATGTTTTCTACAGATTCATCAAGGAAAGTCTTGAGGGTAGGAACAGTAAGTAGTATTTCTGGCACATGCATGCATGCACAGTTAGTGGAAGGTGGAGGTTGGGAAGCTGTCAGGTAAGCTAGTTTTAAGGTCTTCTGGGTGTTATTTATACAGGCAGAATGTAGCATCATTACATATTTAGAGCTTTATTTATATATGATTTACATTTTTAATACAGAGTTTAAAATCTGGTTTTAAATGTTGTCTGTGTCCCTGCTGGGTAGATCTTTCAGTCAGATTTTAAATGCTGTCTGTATTTCCATTAAGGAGGTTGCTATTTCCATTAAGGAGGTTCTATCTCAACTGGTGCTGTTGCCTGTAGCAATCAATTTGCTTCTATCTTTCATTTTTTTCCACATAGCTTAAAAATTTCAAATTTAAAAGCTGATTGGCTGGTCTCCAGTTGAGACAAAATTTGTCCCAGACACTTTTGTTTTTCAATTGTTTTTATTTAAATTTTCAAAGAAAGGGTACAGAGAAAATTTGCCAAATGGCAGCACAGTAGATGCAATGCTTTCCCCCCCGCAATCAGTAGGTACATTCAATAGAAAAAGGGAGCAGGATACACTCACACTGTATGCTCTCAAGTATGTGACCAGTTATGCATGTAAAATAAAATACAGCTACAGAGTAAGTCAACTTGGCCATCCAATTAACTGTGATATCTAGCGAAGAGTTGAGGAGTGCAAGAGCTTGATTATTGTTGTCCTAGTGATTAACAATATAGTAGCTACATCCATAGCCAGTGACAGGGAAATCTGCCAAGCACAGCAGGTGCTCTCACTGTACCTGGAAGATCCCCGCCACTAGCAGATATGTACAACAAGGGCCTGTGACTCGAGTTTGGAGGGCAACCCCCCTCTCTTGCACCATGGGGGCTTTCTCACAGCATTATAAATAAGAATACAAAGAATGAGAAGAAAAAGAAAGGATAGAATGAAAGGTGAAAGAACATAGGGGTTGATTTACTAAAACTAGGAAGCTGAAGTTAGAAGCTGATTGGCTATCTTGAACAGTTGCACCACACTTTGTACTCTCCAGTTCTAGTAAATCAACCCCATAGTGACCGACCAGACGATCCAGGAATGCTGCACAACAGAAAAGTTCCCAGGAATCTCATGTCAAATTTTTTATCCAAGAGTCCCAGGTCTTTTCATGGAGTTTGACTTTATCGTTCAACGTCGCAGAAATACGCTCATTGATCATGATCCAGGACAATTTGGCTTTAACTAGATCAAATGGTATCATTAGCATCCTCCAGGACCAAGCTATGGAAACTTTGTCTGCCACAAAGATGAAGGTGATTAATTGTCTCAGATGTTTCGGGCCTCCTCCACTGGGCTGCTCAGCAAAGTATGTTCTGGGGATTTTCTCAGTTTCACAAGGATGAGGGAGTTAATGACATTATAAATGCGTATCCAAAAATGCCTCACCTTCGGGCATTGTGTCTCAGGCACTTTTTAACAATTTCTCCCTTTGTGTTACATCTGAAACTACCATAAAATGTGTGTTTATTGCTGACTCTCACTCTATTGTGGGATTTCTCCTCATTGCTTGTACAGGTGTCAAGTTTCAGACAAGAAAAAGAGGAAATTATAGAAAGCCAAGAGGGGTCTCCCAAACTGGTCCACAGACAGGCACTAAAAACCAGGCAAAGGTTCTAACTCTTCAGCATTTTTTAATATGCATACATACCATTTTTCCATGGTTCTTTGGTCCAGTCACATGATGTTACCTACCTCCATGGTGCAAAGGTCCTGTGTGCTGCAGAGAGTGGTGCCATGTGAGGATGTGGTACTGCTCACAGCAGCATTCTCTTTTGCGTCCGGGGGGCCTGATGACATGTCCCCAGGGGACAGATCTTTGACGCCATGATGCTGAATGTCATTCAACTGGAAGTTGACCAGTGCTGTATTGCAAAGTCTATGAGAACAGTGCTGTATATAGGATGGGTATTACAGTGAGAGCTTTTTTTAAAAACAGAAACAAAAAAAACAAACTGTATATGCTAGAGTTGAGCTTTAAATATACTGCTCCCTAACCATTTACCGGTAGTTATATTATCACAAGTGTATGCAGAGGAAAAATGTTTTTTCTTCTTTGTTTTCAATAGCGTGGGGAAGGGTTAGCACTCTTGTCAAGTTTGTATTTCTGTCTGTGTCCCCATTCAGTAGATTCCACATCTCTATTTGTCCTAGTGACCATTGTTATTGAGACAGAAAGTGATGAGAAATCCAATGTTTTAGAGAGGAGGGTAAATCTTCCAATTTAGAAAACATTTTGAATAATTCTCTCCAGTGTCCAAGTATTGGCAGCTCCCAAGTTTGCAGCTTTATGCATATGTCAGAGTATTCATATAGAGCGCAAGAATAGATTTCATACTGCTGATTACTTGACAGTTGCAGAATTTCAAAATTATTTCTTTTTTACTTTGCTCCACAACGCCACAGTCCTGCTTCATGATACAGTTTCATTTTACCTTTAGTAATATGGCTAGACCACTTAAAGTAAGATATTTGGATTTTAGATGAATATGTCTTGGGCATACTTAATGCCTTATTATCAGAGCTGCCACAGTTATATTGATATAATAATGCTGACCCAGCAGCGCTGGAGAATAGGCTCAGCACTAAAGCTACAAGATGTACTAGATATTGTGCATTGTCATTTTACCTCTTTATGAAGTGAAAGCTTTGCATAATGTGATATAACAAAGGTTCATTTCTCCTTCTCATTAAACTTGTAAATGTCCTTTTCTGTTTGAGCTTGCCATTGTTAGTGGACAGGGTATACGTTGATAATTAAATATAAGACTTATTTAGAGTTGGCTTACAAGTATGACTGCAAATGGATAGAACACAAGACCTTCACTTTGTACAGCACAGTATTAAATGTGATATGCAATCTTAGAGTGGGCTGTTTTGATCGTGCGTGAATGAGCTGACCTTTTATTAACTTAATAAAACAAGAATACTGTGGATTGCAGTGAATTCATTGTATTACTATTTTGACATCTGCTTGCAATATATATATATATATATATATATATATATATATATATATATATATATGTATATGTATATATATATATAAGTCCTTACATTTTCCACTGTTGTTTACATGGTTCCGGTTTATTTGCTGAAGCCAATTAAAACAACATAGATCAAATACAAAAGAAAAAGATGGTCTCCTTTAATTAGAGTATGTAAACCTGTAATGGATATTCCCCACGGTGACAATTGTAAGGTCAACACAAATGGAGTATGTCTGTTTTTTATGACTTCTTGTGACATCGGAATTGATGTGTGTTAAATGTCGGAGATTGTTAATTTGCTAGTTCCGGTATTTCTGGAACCCATGTATTATTACATTGGCAAGTAGAAGGAAGAGTACTAACTAATAAATATGCAGATGTGGAAATGTTTCAATCCCCCAAATAAAATAAAGTGGTTATTACTTACTGAATAAGCCTTTTCACTATGTAACATTATGTATCATAACCTATTATGCCCAGATACATTCTCCAAATTAGGATGTGATCTATTGGTTATAGTATATGTGAAGTCAAAATATTTTCATTGTATTTATGTATAGATTATTAAACAAAACAAATCTCTGTCAGGTTTTTATTGCTGTCTGTGCCCTTGTTAGGTACATTCTCCAGCTCTTGTTTCTGGTGCCTACTGTCTCTACTGTCTCTAATACAGAAAGTGATCAGAAATCAAGGTTTTTTAAGTTATCTCTGTAAAAGAAAGGAAAGGTATATCATACAATGGGCCAATATTTATTGACAGCAAACAGACAGCAAAAACAAAGTTTTGACTTTTCATACACTTTACCTCTGTATTCAACAGCTCTAATTGAAACCCTCTGAAGTGTCTCTTCATTGAACTTGACTTCTAATTATACATTGAATGCAGCAAAACGTTATATGTGGGTGATTGTGCAGCAGCTTTTGGGATTAGGAAGTTGTGAATAATGTTCTGTAACTTTATTTTCTGCTTTACTTTAGAAATATAAAAAAAATGTAATAATACAAATCTATATGTGGAGAAATACATTTGAAATAATAACATATTGTAGGAACTTAAACAAAGATCGTCAGGGACCCTCCCAAACGAAAAAGATTTTGTGGTATAAAGGAGCATTCTACTGAAAACGTACTCGATTTTAGCTATGTCTGCATGCATATGGGATGCATTGGCCACTGGTTTCTTATATCTCCCCCAGTGGCAAGAGTAGTTTCCAATTCTGGGCCCCGCCAAATAGTTTGAGGCCTACTTTTATAATGGGACTTATTCTTCTTGTTTTTTGTATAGCTTATGATTAATACAAAAAAAAAATTGGGGAGATTGAGACCCCATTTTATTGGCTACAGCAGGAAAGAGTACCTAAAGATCAATTTGCTGTTTGAAAATCAGCATTGCATTAACAAGCTTAGAGTAGTGAGATGGGCCCCCACTTGACTTTGTGTTCAAGCGTGAAACCAGCAGATCATTGCTGAGTCTGTGCATGGTAGGGGGAGGAGGCAGTTACACAGATAAGATTGTGAGTTGAAAAGAGCAATTCTAGTTGGAAATGTCTACTACTGAATGTAAATACTGTACATATTTTATTTTTCTTGGCTTTACTATAGTATGCAGCAATAGAAAAGAGAGAGCCCACAACGTCCATTGTTATTTGTCTTTGTATGGCTTTTCTGACATCTTGGTAAACATTCTTTTCTTGGTAACATTGTAACAGTACACTGGTAACATGGTAACAATACACTTGTTACCAACATGGTAACAGTACACGTATTTGGGTCTTTCGATTCAAAACTTTAGGAAGCCCTGACTTGGATGATTTGTACTCATTTTACATTCGTATGGGAAAATACAAGTGGCCTTGCTGACATGCATTGTGTAAACATACTCCAACATTTTCATTATCAAGAATTCTTCCCTAAGAAATGATGTGCAACTGTTGCTGGAATGCACAGGCAATTGCTTTAAGGGGTTAGAGGAGATCAGCAGTCCTGAGATGCACAAAAGAATGAAAAAAAGGTGAATAAAGTTTTTTATGTGGCATTTATTTTATGTTGAAAGGCACTTATAGCAAATTAAATATTATCCAATAAGGGTGTACCTCTACTTAAAAGTAAACATTTCTAGTAATGGTTATATAAGGTTTATGTATTAGGTGTGTATTTGTTGCTCTAGTGTTCTTTGGTAATTGCGGATGAAGATCCAGTGGCTCAGACAGGCATTGGTAGAACAGAGCATTGCATGAGTGGCCTGGGTAATTTAAAGCATAATGAGTATTTTTTCTCACACACTACCAGCTGAAGGTAAAGTTTCAATGGTGGCTGAGGTTTTTCATTTCTTTTTTTTTTTTTAAAAACTATCACTGCTGAAAGCCTAAGTTCAAGACACTGGGGTTGATTTACTAAAGGCAAATAGACTGTGCACCTTGCAAACTTTAGTAAATGAGATGACGGTTCACTTTGCAAAGAACACCTAATCATATACAAGGGAAATTAAGAAAACCCATTTTTGCTTGCATATGATTGGATGATGGAAGTCAGCAGAGTTTCTGAAGCTCATTTACTAAGCTCTGGAGCAACTGCAATTCTAGAGTGCAAAGTCCACAGTCTATTTGTCTTTAGTAAATCGAACCCCACTGTATTCAACATCTCTATTGTCATGGCAACCCTCCCAAACCAGAATAATCATGCTTGCTGCACTTCAAAAATCACATCAAATCATATGTAACGAGTACATCAAAATGGATAGCAAAGGGCATTTGGCCGGCCATCCAGTGTTATCAGTTGCAGAATTTCCATTTGAATGTAGCCTTATGCTGTTATTAGTACATTGCAATGTCTGAACTTTTTGTTCAAAACTAAAAGCATTAAAAAAAACCTATTCTGAGTTGGCTCTTTGTCATACATCTTTAAATATTGTTGAAATAATCCAGAAAATAAAGAAATGAGAAACACCTACAAAGGAAATGCCTTGCTGTTAAATTGTAGCTGCCTATTTTTGTTATCTTTTCTTCTCTTATAAATAGGAGCTTATTTATAATGACATTTAATGTGCAGATGTAGTTTGCAAGTAAACCATATCTCAATTAACTCAGCTGGGTCTAATAGCTGACAGTATAACCTTTTATTTGATTTTTTTTCCTTTGTGATTTTAAGTGAGAAAGCTGTCTTTCCAATTGTACGATAGAACTTTCAGAAAGAGCATAGTAAGCAGGAAGAGGCAGCCAGAGAAGTGTTTTTACCTGCAACAATGCATTGGTCACATATGAAACGTGACAAATAACTGGGAGTTCATAATGTAGCTAAGCGATATTTCTCAAGCTTTACGACAGATCTGTGAAATTACATTTTTGATAAAGGACTTTATGATCCAAAGCAGAGCACATTTTCCTTCCCTTTTTTTACAAAGCGTCCCTCTCATTTTTTCCTGTCTGCTGCTTATGCATGTCTTAGATCTGTGTTGTTCCTGTAGCAGTAATTGGTGAAGGAACAGATGGTGAATGTTAAGCCTCTGCCGTTCTTTCTGTTAAAGAAGCAGAGATGCATTTTTAAGAAGGTTCAAGTAAGAGCACAAGATTATACCAAAGACTTTTAATCTAAATATCTTTATAATTAAACTTTTCTTTTTAAAGCAAACGATTAACAAGGGGACAGCAAATATGTTACTGTGCAATATTTACATATATTGGTTTGTCTGTGAAGGTTTTCATTTATCCAGGTAAAGGTATATCTATCTAGTGATAGTTAGTTACAGTTAACTGCATTCGCCTGGACATGTTCTGTAATGTTGAAGATGTTTTGTAGCTTACTTCTTTAGTTCCTAGAGTGTCAGGGAGACCTTTAACAAACATTGCACCCATGTGTCGTTAACCAGAAATTCACTGAAACTGAAGCTTGTACATTCTGAAGACTCAACACTCAAACACAGGTAAAGTGACTTGGTATATGCAGTGCAGTATAGTGAGAGGTGCAGAGAACTGTACACTGGGAAGACAAAACAACCTCTCAACAAATGAATGGCTCAATATAGAAGAGCAAATTCTACAGGCTAAGACTCAGCAGTCTTATGCCTCGTACACACAGTCGGATTTTCCGATGGAAAATGTCTGATCGGAGCGTGTTGTCGGAAATTCCGACCGTGTGTGGGCTCCATCGGACATTTTCCATCGGATTTTCCGACACACAAAGTTTGAGAGCAGGCTATAAAATTTTCCGACAACAAAATCCGTTGTCGGAAATTCCGATCGTGTGTACACAAATCCGACGGACAAAGTGCCACGCATGCTCAGAATAAATAAAGAGATGAAAGCTATTGGCCACTGCCCCGTTTATACTCCCGACGTACGTGTTTTACGTCACCGCGTTCAGAATGATCGGATTTTCCGACAACTTTGTGTGACCGTGTGTATGCAAGACAAGTTTGAGCCAACATCCGTCGGAAAAAATCCTAGGATTTTGTTGTCGGAATGTCCGAACAAAGTCCGGCCGTGTGTACGGGGGCATTACTATACAGTACCTTTAGGAAAAGATATAGTTTTTGAGGACAGTGAAGTGCACGTTTTGGACCGAGCTAACAACTGGTTTGTGAAAGAGGTCATCTACATCAAAACCAAACAACCTTCCCCGATCAGAGGTGGAGGCCTTTGTCAACATCTTTCTTCCACATATAATGCAGTTTTACCATCTCTACTGCAGCACTTTGATATCAATTCACACTTTTAGTCATGTAAATGGAAAAATAACACTTCTGAAGGCTTACTGACACCAACAATAGGGTTATGTAACTAGGACAGGATGGCACCACAAGTTTCATCCCCCATCCTCCCATCACCACAACCTTAACCTCCCATCCTGCTCTTGGATTGGATTAGGGTGTGAACATAAATGCTACAAAGAAAGTCTGGGAACTGACCCCTAACATAAAGCACCTCCATCCCTAATATCAGAAAAAAGCAAATGAAAGTCGCCCACGGGACTTTAAATGAGGTGTAAATGGTGATCAAAGGGTAGACAAATATAAAGGTACAAGTATTTATTGAATACAGCAGCATAATCCATAATAGAGCATAAGCATGGGTGAAAAGGTTCATAAAACAGCAACATTGCATGGTAATCCTAAAACATAGCCATAATAAATAGTAATACATATAATACAGGTATGCATAATACATCTCTAACCCGACGCGTTTCGCGAGCTTTCCTCGCTTCATCAGGGGCTGATGTGCATAGCTGCTGTCTGTAAATACAGATAAAGTAATTAGAGTATCGGTTATGAAGGGATACAGCAAGAAGCCAGAACCGGTCATCCCATACTTACTTGTAAAACCAAGGCTACAAACACATAACCCAAGTACAGGTCGGCGGAGAGCATCTCCCCCGGGAGCTGAAGGGGCCGAGGAACCAACCAGAGGACCGAGGCCAGGCGTGGGGGGCAGCATGGCAGAGTGAGGAGAAGAAAAGAGGGCGTGAACCCAGATTGTTCCCAAATGTACTGCAGGGCAACTCTCTGTATGGAAATGTAAACATATGGTAATATAGAGTTAAAGAGTAAATAAGTATGAGATGTATATCGTAGCATAAAATGCAAGATATGTTGATAAACAAGATCTAAAGTAGTGACATTGGTATTGTCATGGAAATATAAATATGTACTGCTTGCATGGTATGCATAAGGTGTCCCGCAGAGCAGAGGGAAAAAGGAGGGTACAAGGTAGAGGAGTGAATGAGAGAGGGAAGAAAGTGGAGGGGGAGGAGGGAAGAACAAGGGGAGGTGAAGTGGATGGTGACAGGAAAAGACAAAAAAGAGAAAAAAGAAGAAAGAAAAAAAAGAAAAAAGAAAAAGAAAAAGAAAAAAAAAAGAAAAAAGAAGGGAAGAACAGGGCCAGGGGAAAGAGAAAGAGAAAGTGAGAGGGGTGAGGAGAGATGAAACAGAGTGAAGAGGAGGACAAATTAGTTGATGGTGTAATGAACTAGAGAAGTGTTTCCGTGTGGAAAGAAAAACAGTGTAGTAAGGGGAATCAATCAGAGACAGTAAGTGAGGATAGGTCCGCTGTGGAGTGCAGGTGATTATGTAGAAGTAAATGAGTAGGGTGCTTACCAAAATATGCAGCGTCCGGACTGAGTGTAGGAGAAATAGTGAGAGAGAAGTTGCCATGCTGACATCCCCGGCCTTATATCCGGACATCCGCCGGGTTCTCCGCCCCTAACGTCATGCGTCAGGTGGGGCAAAGGGGATCGCAACGCACCCGCCGCGAAGAGGCGGGCACTCGCGATCCCCAGCCCCCTTCAAGATGACATATCCCGCCCATCAAAAAGGGGAGACCGCTGTGATGCAGACATCCCCAGGTGGGCGTGGAAAGGCATGACGCCGATGCACTGGTGGCCCCGCCCCTCCGGAAAAACCAGAGAGACGGGGACAGCTGGGGAAGTGAATCCCCATTTGTGCATCGCAGCTCCCGGGGGGTAAAACAGACCGTCCAACCCGAACACGGGCGCAGTGAAGGAGCAAGGTCTACAAGTACATGGTAGATTATATGAACAGTAATATAAAGATATGCTGGTAAGGGTCATGGAGGTTCAGTAATAGCCGAACCCATGTAGCCCCTAGGATCTAGGCCCGACCTGTACTTGGGTTATGTGTTTGTAGCCTTGGTTTTACAAGTAAGTATGGGATGACCGGTTCTGGCTTCTTGCTGTATCTTGCTGTATCCCTTCATAACCGATACTCTAATTACTTTATCTGTATTTACAGACAGCAGCTATGCACATCAGCCCCTGATGAAGCGAGGAAAGCTCGCGAAACGCGTCGGGTTAGAGATGTATTATGCATACCTGTATTATATGTATTACTATTTATTATGGCTATGTTTTAGGATTACCATGCAATGTTGCTGTTTTATGAACCTTTTCACCCATGCTTATGCTCTATTATGGATTATGCTGCTGTATTCAATAAATACTTGTACCTTTATATTTGTCTACCCTTTGATCACCATTTACACCTCATTTAAAGTCCCGTGGGCGACTTTCATTTGCTTTTTTGTGAACATAAATGCTAAGGCGTCTTCTTGCCACTCTAGGAACTGTTCTGCTGTTAGATACTTTTGCTATAAGGTTTCCCACTGGAAAGACAAGTCAAAATGTACAAAACCACAAGGGAACCCGGGTGGGTGTGTAAACCTGTATTTCTATATTTCTATAGCTTAGCGTAGTGTAAACTGTTTTCTCTGGCCCTGGTGTCAGAGAGCTCTCAAAAACATGGGTAACATATACCAAGTGTTATATCAGCCAAAAAAACTATATATTTGTAGTGCAACTTGTGTGGAAAAACTACAGCATTAAAAAAGTGAGCAAATTAAAATGTCACAAAAAGTTCATAAATAAAATAATGGAGAAGTGTACCCCATGCATAGAGATGATAAAAGTCCATCCAGTGCTTCACTAACCACCAACAGCAGCTCCTCAATCAACGACCAGCTGGCACAGAGAAAATGGGCAAACACACGGTGTAAAGGAGGTATTAGTATAATAAAAAATGTTATGTTTATTTCGGAATATTTTACATACAATAAAGCAGTAGATAATTGTTGACACTGAAAGGTACATTCTGCCAATAGCATATGAGCACAACAAACAAGGGGAATGGGCAGAGAAGCAAGCAAGTTAGGATGCAGACTTTCATCAGGGCAATCCTCTGGCTGCCAGCATGGTCAGTTAATCTATGCTAGGGAAGCGTGGGTGCTGCTGGTGAGCGTTTGCCTGTGTACTGCCTCTAACTTCTGGATCTGAACTGTCAGTGCTGCTATGTGTTCCTGGTGTGCCTTTTTCAATTGTGTGGAAAGAGCGATACAATTACCTCACTCCCCTCTGAGAATGCATTTCTTCCCATTGGGTTAATGCTCAGGTTTCTGGAGTGACATTGATATTGAAATATTCATGTAGTCTTGCCTGAAGCTTCTGTCAATCACCCAGTAAAGAGGGGTTATGTCTCCAGAGTTTTGCACTGTGTTCTTTGTCCGGTAACAACTGAATCATAGTGATTGGGTTGTGGTTTAGAAATGTACATGGGTTTGAGCGTACATTTCTGAAAATAGTCTGGTTGAGTTAGAAAAAATAACATAGTTGAGAATAATTTTGCTGTGATGAGGAGAAATATGTGAAATCTTTCACATTAGTGTAAAGCATCGTGGAGAAACATTGTGGCTAGTTGTAATTTGATTTGTCATAACACCTGATAAGGGCTAAAAGGGCTAAAAGATTGCCCAGTTGAGGAGTCCAGTGGAGGATTAAGAGGGATTTTCATGTCACCCCCTAAAAAAAGCAAACCTGTTTTGAATTCTTATCAGTAGGTCACACATCTTGCGAAAAAATGCAACAGGTTGTTTTATATTGGGACATTATACAGTATGTTAGCTAGTGTAATCAATCTATTCTCTAGTCTAGACTGCCTTTAAGAAAAAGAAAGCACCCCTTAGGATCCGACAAATGTTCAAGGACCTGAAATTTAAAGAATTTAGCTAGCTTTATAGCAACACCTTTAGTTTTAGAAGAAGCATTGGCTACATGGTACATTGTTAGATAACTATGACTGGTAATTTTAGGCAAGGAAGAGTGTTTAAAATGTGTCTCCTGTAGAAAAGCAACAATTCAGAGAATAGATCTGAAAAAGGATCCCAAATGTGGACTGTTATGCTGTATTATGGTCTGCAGGGGGGGGTCAAATAAACCTGAGACATCAACCCCCCCCCCCCCGGTAGCTCCAGCCTGCCACCCCACCACCCCATCCCAGTAGCTCTGCGCCCTGAGCCCACCCTTTTTTAAGCCAATTAAAGCCTCAGGCTCTAATCATATGCTTAAAAAACAAACAAACATTGAAATCCATGCGTCCGGCGCCCTGCATGTAGATTAGGGGCTGGGCACATGGATCAGGGGAGTGGCGCCCCTGCGCCCCTTATGGAGCGGCCGCCACTGTTTGCTAATGTACATCTAGATATTTTAACTTGCTGACATGTGCCCTTTCTAATCTTTTCCTCGAAAGGGAATGAAGGAGTTAGAGATGCATATGGTACTTCAGTCTGTTGGGCAAGTTAAACAAGAATCACCAGTGGGTCCTGGCTCTATAAAAAGCAGATGTCTTTCTGTCCATCACTATAAGGGAGCCATCTGCTTCTAAGGCTAACCTAAAGCGGTAGTAAACTCACTTCATTGCACCCCAAATTATAAATAAGTAATTACATGTTGTTCTTTTGTAGCTATGCGCGGCATATATAAGGAAAAAGAACGTTCTTACTGGATATTAAAATGCATTTTGACAAGCTCCTGCTTGTTTGCAGCTGCCGCCATTCTAACTCCTGTCTTCCCCGTCTGAATAGTATTGCATTTCAACCCTCACTAGGGTTCCGTGTCTATAACCCCGCGCATGCGCAGTAGTTCCTGAATCCAAGCCTCCTTTTCACTCCATTTTACCATGGCAACCTTATTTAGCCAATAGGAGCCAATGTAACACCAGTCCTGCTGCTGTCTTACTTGAGAAGAGGGTAATAGTATTGCGGGGTGTCAGGGCTGAAGCCGAGCTAAGGAAATGATACAGCCCCTGCATGTAAACCACATTTTTCCAGCACAAAAAGCTTTCCGGAAAAATCGGGCGAACAGCGCATGTGCCAGTGACATCATTGCACACAAATCGAGTGATAACACTGAAAGCAAGCAGGTAGGAAGCTGGGCACACAAAGCAGCCTAGCTTCCTTAGAAATATTACTTTAAAAGAAACTTGATGGAAGGGGTTTACTACCGCTTTAAAGAGGCAGTGGCAAGATGCACATTTGGGGCAAAGTAAACATTTTTTTATGCAAGGGGCTTCCCTGACCCCATATACTTGTGCTCTCTTCTGGCTCCTTCCTCAGTAGACAGTGTTGCAGTCATCTGTGTTGGCAACCCAGAGGTGCGGTGCCATCACTTCATCAGTGACAGTCCTCACGCCTAACAACTGGCAGCTAGACTTGAGCACCATCACAGGAGAGCAATTTACATGTTTCTCCATACCAAGATATGGCTAGTATTCCTGTACTCTTGTTCTTTGGCTCTGGATGAACAAGGAACTGGAACAAAGTGCAGGTAAAGAGAGAGACTTTGTCACTTTGAAAATTCAGTGTCTTTAAAGTCCAACCCCCTGGACCCACTCAAACCTACCTTTCCCACAGTTCCCCACCGCTCTGGTCTTTCACTGGCCTAATGCAGTGGGTTGGATGGTGGGCTTTAAAGAGGCTCTATTACTGTGCCCTGAATGATCTTTTTCAAGCCTGATATTTATAACAGAGGTTTTTGTGGTGAAAGAAAATTCTATGTCTGATATCTAACTGGCATTAATGGATGAACCTGTCCTTTATTTTGTTTCTCTGTTTCACCGTGGCCAAAAGCACATGAGGTCGGAACAGATACTGTAGGTTATCTTGCCTGATGGTCATGTCAGATTTATATATCTGGTTTAACCCTCGTTCACACTGCCATGACTTGTCATGCCACTTGAGAGTTCAAAGTTGCATGACAAGTCGCACCCTATTAATGGCAATGGAACCATTCTAATCAGTGCGACTCAAGTCACTCCGACTTACACAAAGGTTCCTGCACTCCTTTGGTTCGACTTCAACACAACTTGCACTGACTTCTATTAAAGAAGTTGTATGCAAGCCGCAATGAGGTTGCGCAGGGGTGCCAGATTCAAAGTTACGCGCCTTTGAAGCTGCGGCAGTGTGAACAAGGGCTTAACCTGTACATCCAGAAGCTCTCTTAAGCTTCTTTCATTGTTCTTCAGCATATCTGTAAAATCTATAGAGATGATTGGATAGCGTTGTATTTAAAAAGTTTTTTTCCTGCACAAATACAGAAATATGATTATATTAGTGCAGTTCTCTTCTGGGAAGCATTGTGAGCAAAACTAGAACACTCCATTGAATTGTAAAATGTAAACTTGTTATAGCCATAGACAGACAAATATTTACTGATTAATATCTATATATACTTCTGACATAACATTAAATATAAACAGAGAAAATAATCTGCGCTAAATTTTGTGATCTAAAATCTGTGATAAATGATTAATAAACAGCTGCACTCACTGTATTGTACATCCAAATACAAAACCATAACAATCAAAAAAACGTGTGGCGCTGTGAATATACACAAACATACATGTATTTAAATAATTAAAATCATGTAGTGCTTAAACACTGATGAGAATAAAGTAGTATAAGTGCAAAAAAGAAAATGCATCCATATATCCATGTAAAGCTGTAAATATGTGCATTCATAAATGATATTATTCAATAAAGTGCCAAGTAAGGTATACAGATTGGATATTGTCAATTAAAGTGCCAATTATTCTGTGCAAAGCATAAAAAACTCAAATAATGTTCATTCAAAATGCCAAATCTTCAAATCTGGCATACAATTGGTAAATGATAGATACAGAGGAATCCCAATTCCAAATACTGGTGGTGACACAGGTGCTCCATTGAGGGTTGGGGGGTGTTGCCCACTAATGCGTGACTAGACCTCATTTGGGGTCTCCTCATCTGGTAAGCGTCCGTTCATTATTGTATATGGTGGAGCATGGACAAGAGAACCACTTGGAACACTTTTGGACTGTAATTAGGCACGTGTGGAGCACCTGTGTCACCACCAGTATTTGGAATTGGGATTCCTCTGTCTATATAATTTACCAATGTTATGCCAGATTTGAAGATTTGGTATTTTGAATGAACATTATTTGATTTTTTTATGGTTTGCACAGAATAATTGGCACTTTAATTGAAAATATCCAGTCTGTATACCTAAAATAATTTTAAAAAGGTGCACTAATTACTAATAGTTACACAGTGCAAAAAGGCATACAATCCTCAATTCTGAACAAAGTAATAAAATGGAACAAAAACTAGTGAAAAAAAGTGTTTTGAAAACTGGTAGTGAGCAAAATATAAAGTTCAATCAAAAAATGGGTGAATGCCCAATCGGAAGAACATTTAAAAAGGGATTAAGATACACCTGGTGAATAAATACTTTCAGTGCCTTCCAAATATCCAAGACCATAAATCGTGAATATCCCATCACCACACATATGCGTCTCTTAGGCCATAACAGTGGATCCAATTTTAAAGCAATCACAGGAACCTCCGTATCGATGGATATACAGACATCCAATGGAAGGGCTCACAGGTAGGCTCAAAGCATGTGTGGGAAGAAGAGGAAAGCCTTGTAGTGCAGTAAGTTTTAACAAGGGACTTTTATACAAACACCACATCAAGGCAACTGGTAATCAGCAAAAAAACTACAAACAGAGCAGCGGTCTGCACCAGCCTGCTCTCACAGATTGATGTCTCACAATGGGTCCACCCTGGAATGTCTGTATATCCATCGATATGAAGGTTCCTGTAATTGCTGCAAAATTGGATCCGCTGTTATGGCCCAGCATGCCAGAGCCTGTCTGGATAGTCATCCAGTGTTTGAGATCTCTATAATCTGAGATCCATTCACTCCGGTAAGAGGCGCATATGTGTGGTGATGGGATATTCATGATTTATGGTCTTGCATATTTGAAGAACACTGAAGTATTTATTCACTGGGTGTATCTTAATCCCTTTTTTAAAGGGTCTTCCAGTTGGACATTCACCCATTTTTTAATTGAACTTTATTACCAGTTTTCAAAACACTTTTTTCCCTTAGTTTTTGTTCTATTTTATTAATTCGTTCACAATTGAGGATTGTATGCCTTTTTGCATTGTTTAACTATTAGTGATTAGCGCACCTTTTAAAATTATTTTTGTTTGTGTCAGGGTGTTCGGTCCTTTTTTGGTTGCAGCTTTTCTACATTGTTTTAGTCATTAAGTAGTCATATTTTTTATTTATTCACCTTGCCCCACCTAGGTGGGGGGATAAGTGCAGGATTTTCCTTCTTTTTAGAAATCTGTATACCTTACTTGGCACTTTATTGAATAATATAATTTATGAATGCACATGTTTACAGCTTTATATTGTATATATGGATGCATTTTGTATTTTGCACTTATAGTACTTTATTCTCATTAGTGTATGAGCACTACATGATTTTGATTATTTGAATACATGTTTGTTTGAATATATTCACAACGCAACACATTTTTTTGATTGTTATAACATTAAATATGTACATGGCATTAATAAGAAGGTAAATTAATTATGGTTAAAGATGTTAGCTGCGCAATTCTAAACAAGTATTCAAAAAAAAAAAAAAAGATCTGAAAGCTTAATAGAAATGTTTCATATCATGCCATTGAATGATTAAAACTTGTTGCAAATAAACATATTTGCAACCTATTAATTTTAATGTGTTGAAAATAGTATAATTGTCACAAGGGGTTAAACGTCTCGGTAGTTTGAGATTGTAATCTCTGGTGTAGTTTAGCCTAAAAATAGATGTGTGGTTGACAGTATTTGTTTGCCAGAGACATGTGTTCATTAATTAATTCATTATTACATGGGTTAAAGCTGCCTCTGAACATTATGCTTCTAACTAATGTGTTAATTGTTGTTGTATGTCTTTAGAATAGTGAGATTTTTGTTGCCGTTCAGTGTCTATAAAGTAGAAAATCTTAACTCAAATAATTTCTTATAGGCTGGTCAACAATAAAATCTTCATATCATATTTATTAAAGTGGCTGTAAACTCTTACATATGCCGAGTGAAGTGACTGACCTCAGGTGATACAAAGAGATGAAACAAATCCTCCTAAATATGTTGCACCTGTTTATCTGCAGTCTTCTCTTCTCTACTTCTCTCTTAAGTGCAGAAATGCAAGCTTGTCTGAGCTGTCAAAAAAGGGGGCAGAGGGCTCTGAGAGCTGATTGGAGGGAAGGGACACACCTCTCTTCACACAGCACACAGGAAAATAGCTGAGGCTGTCAATCAGTTGGAGATCCCTCCTCTGATATCTTTTTCTTTTTCTTGGTGTCAGGAAAACTTGTCAGAAGTGAGTAATGCTGATAACAGAGGAATGAGGCAGCAGACAGAAATGACAATTAGTGCTATTAAGTGAGACAAGTACACACTATAGTGGGATATGCCATATCATGTTTGAGGTTTACAACCACTTTAAATGCCAGTAGTATATTATGTGTTTGCCAGGTTTAGGCAATAACTCTGTGGTTTATGTGTTGGAGAAAACTAAACATGGACTTGTAAGTTTTTGGTGTTTTGTGTTTGCTTCTGATTAGCAACTTTCAGCAATTGCATTAAAAATGTGTGAATACAAATAGATCATTCTCAAACGGAATGTTACCTGCTATGGTGCTTACCTTTTTAACTGAAATATTATTATCCCATGAGGGTATAGAAACTAAATGAGGGGTATAGGTCAAGATCTGGGCTATATAATAAAAAAAAGAAACAGGATTCTTTGCATTACTGATCCTGAAATCAAAGCAAGAAAGATGACATGCAGGCAATATTGTTAGCTAGTTTGTGTATTTGTAATATGCAATTTACATATACATTAGATTACCAAATGTATTGGGACGCCTGCCTTTACACTCACATGAACTTTAATGGCATCCCAGTCTTAGTCCGTCGGGGTTCAATATTGAGTTGGCCCACCCCTTGCAGCTTTAACAACTTCCACTCTTCTCGGAAGGCCGTCCACAAGGTTTAGGGCAGGTTTGTGGGAGCAGTTTGGGGATGGCCCCTTCCTGTTCCAACATGACTGTGCACCAGTGCACAAAGCAAGGTCCATAAAGACATGGATGAGCGAGTTTGGGGTGGAGGAACTTGACTGACCTGCACAGAGCCCTGACCTCAACCCGATAGAACACCTTTGTGATGAATTAGAGCGGAGACTGCGAGCCAGGCCTTCTCGTCCAACATCAGTGCCTGATCTCACAAATGCGCTTCTGGAAGAATGGTCAAACATTCCCATAGACACACTGCTAAACTTTGTAGACAGCCTTGTGGATGTCTCCAGAAATCTTGCTGCTACCCAAAATAACCCTTAATAATAAACATGATGAGATAGAGATTCGTGCTTGGATAGCCCCAGTACTCGGGCATTAAAACGTCCAATCAAAGAGAAAAAATCCGGCACCACAATGTCGCAAAGATAAAACATATATATCTTTATTAGATCCATCCAATAAAAAGAATCAATACCTGTAATTATTGACGCATTTCAGCCTCTTATATAGACGTTAGTCATATTAATAATTTTTATTAATTCCATTAAAAGGATGGATCTAATAAAATTGTATATGTTTTATATTTGACACATCTGGGTGCCGGATTTTTTTCTTTTTTTTTTTCTCTTTGATTAGCCTTCCCAGAAGAGTTGAAGCTGTTATAGCTGCAAAGGGTGGGCCAACTCAATATTGAACCCTACAGACTAAGACTGGGATGCCATTAAAGATCACGTGTATGTAAAGGCAAGCGTCCCAAAAGGTTTTGGTAATATAGTGTATATGTATATGCAACTATGATAAAATCTCTAACATGCTCAGCTTCCTTGTTTCTTATGTAAACAAACAAAAAAAAAACTATTGCCATCTTTTGCAGTCATACTGGTACCTAATAGGAATGGCTATGAGGATGATTTTAGCAGTCTGGAGAAGCGGGTATGAGGGACATATTGGGCAATCCATTGGGGGTCTGTAATCATAAAAAAAATGAAAGCTGGATCACACCATTGTGTTTTTGCTTGATGGATTTTGCATTGAAATCAATGGAAACGCTTTAAAATGCATGTTAGCTCATGTGTTAAGACACATGTCAACCTATGCAACGTCGCTGCATCATGATGCAGGTCAGCCCATCATAATGTGCATTATGGTGTGCTGACATTCAACACAATGTGCATTGCAACACTTGCTAATAATGCGTGACAATGCATCTTAATATGTGTCAATGCTCGATGGCATGCGTTTTGATGCATTTCCATTGATTTTAATGGAAAACGCATCAAGGGTAAACACATAGGTTTAAATAGACTAATAGAAAAGCGGTATTTTATGGAAGTTAATTGACAAAGTATGTTAATAAATCAATACTTCTGGCTGCTATGAGCTCATGGACATCTTCACCTTGTTAGTAAATAACCTTCAGAGACAGGTACAAAGGTCAAAGAGTTCTGCCATGTTTTCAAGAGATTCCATCTTACTTTTTCAAAGACGATCTCAAGAGAGAAAAGTCACAGCAAAAAAAGAAATCCTTGGGGCTATAATATTCCTTCTTATCTGTGAAGGGAAATCATATAAAAGAAACGTTACTTGTCTTGGCCACTTCACTTTGTTGACAGAGTTTCATGCTTGCAATCTCTACGCACCTTCAAAGAGTAAATCAGACACTTCATAGAACTGTTTGACAATGTTATACTGATGTGGCATGCGCGCCAGACAAAGGACGCTGCAAAATACTTTCATAACACTACAATAGCAAAATCATTTTATGACTCTTTTTAATGTTTTGATGTGGAGTGTTTTGCATGATTACTATCAAAATACTATCCTGGGTAAATGCACACTCATAATGATAGTTTTTATATGACTATATAGCCAAATATTTAGTTGTTAACATTTCTGAAAAAAATAGGACACATTAATGCTGCGGTAAGCGCCGCTTAAACAGCGCTAACGCTCCGGTAAAATGAGCGTCACTTTAGCGCTAACGGCCGGAGCTTCCAGTGTGAAAGCAGTTTGAGGCCTCATGTACACTGCTGCTGGTAAACAGACGTTTAGGAACAGTGGGAAATTTTTTTCAGCTGCTCCTGAACTCTCCTCTATGTGATCTTATTAGTACATGTACACAGGGTTGTTTATAGTCGTTTCTAGGTAGTTGAGTTCAGAGGCCTTTTTTGGAAAGCAAAAAAATGAGTTCAGACGCTGAGTTTAGAGGCATTTCAAGCGCCAAACGCTTCTAAACGCGGCTAAACGTGGTAACTCTTGTTTAGCTGCATTTTGTTTACAGGCGTTTTTAATTTTTGGCTATTTTGGCCTTTTTTTTCCGCTTCTAAACGCAAACGCGGTATGTAAACGTGGCAAAACTGACGTTTTAAACGTGGGTTACTATCTGTCAAGTTAAATCCTTCAGGAGAGGTTGTAAAAAACGTCCCCTGTACATTAAGCCTTGTTGGATAGAGTGAGGAAAGCAGAGAATCTGTGTCCTTGTGTGACGGGTTGTCAATGAGTCAGGATGTAAAGGAACAGCAGTAAAAACCTCACACAGATCACTTTTTCTTTTGAAAGGGCAAAAGAGATAATGCCACATTCTTGTTAATTTACTGCATGCAAACTTTTATGCCCCGTACACACGGTAGGACATTGATCAGACATTCCGACAACAAAATCCTAGGATTTTTTCCGACGGATGTTGGCTCAAACTTGTCTTGCATACACACGGTCACACAAAGTTGTTGGAAAATCCGATTGTTCTGAACGCGGTGAAGTAAAACACGTACGTCGGGACTATAAACGGGGCAGTGGCCAATAGCTTTCATCTCTTAATTTATTCTGAGCATGCGTGGCACTTTGTGCGTTGGATTTGTGTACACACGATCGGAATTTCTTGTAAAATCTCTGTTTGCAAAATTTTATAACAAACTATGAAACATGATTTTTTTTTTCAAAAGTTTCCATCTTTTTTTGTATGTTTAGCAAAAAATAAAAATCCCAGCTGTGATTAAATACCACCAAAAGAAAGCTCTATTTGTGGGAAAAAAAATGATAAACATGTCATTTGGGTACAGTGTTGTATGACCGCGCAATTGTCATTCAAAGTGCGTCAGCGCTGAAAGCTGAAAATTGGTCTGGATAGAAGGGGGGTTTAAGTGCCCAGTAAGCAAGTGGTTAAAGCAATATTAAACCCTGAAAAAAAAATGTAATATGTTGCAGCTTAAATGAGAAGTATGGGAATCCATTTTTTTTTGTAGAATCATACTTACCTAGCTGGATGCAGCATTGGTCTAATGCTCTCTGGAGCAACTGCACTTTGCAAAGTGCACAGTCTTTTTGCCTTTAGTAAATCGTTTTAAAAACGTTTTAAATGTTCCAACACGAGTGGCAGTTAGAGGACAGAGACAAACCATATGGTTGCTTACAATGGTCAGCTTTTTTTATCTATCTACAACCTCTCAAAAAGAGAAAAAACTTGCTGTAACTGCTTAAAAACTGTTAGCTGGAGTATGGTTTTAATTTGAAAGTCAAGATCTAAATCTGCGAGTGCATCTATCACTACCCTCCTCCCAGATTAACAATGCTGCTGTCCAAAGGTGTCTCCATTGCTCCTCCAAAGTGGGGACAACCTGAGACAGGAAGTGTGTTTCTGGCTGGACCTTCAGGTGAAAACAGAGAAAAAAAAGCCTAAAAAAGCTACCTACACAGCCACCTCATTTAAGGATTAGTAAGCTGCAGTATAGTACGTTTTTGTTTTTGGATTTAATACCGTTTTAACTATGTCTATCAAGACATTGCAGACTGTGGTACATTACCCACAAGTGTATAGTTCTTTGAAGAAATTAGAAAATGATGGGGTCAATGATTCTGCAGAAAAGGCAACGCAAGAACAGCTCTTCTGCATATCTATGTAGACATATGTTTATTCTGCTGCAGTACTAAAAACTTATGCTGCCTTTAATTCGCTTTCCCTCAGTTTGAATACTCTCTCCATTGCAGCACTGAACACAATGCTATCACTAAGTACAAAGTGGCCTGCAGTCTCAAACAAGGTACTCTGTAAAGTTGCATGTTATTGCAAAATCTTTAAAGCGGTAGTAAAACGCAGTTGAAGAAGAAAAAATTCCCTGCAAGGCAATGTCATAATGTGCTAGTACCTTAAAACAAAGCCTTCCAGTGTTGTGCTGTCACCGATGAGAGGGCTTCTAATTTCACCCGGTCTTCCTTCCGGGTTTGAGGCCTCCGGCTACATGAGTGGCCGGGGGCGCGATGACATCACTTCTGCACGCGGGAGCTGCAGTTTAAGGCACAGGCTCTGAAAGTCCGGTACGATATGCTAGACCTTCAGAGCGTATTCGCCAGTGACGTCACCAACGGCCTGCACTCTGAATATCTCTTAAACAGTGCAAGTCTGTGCAGTGTAGGTAAAAGATGAAAACGTGGGTTTACTACCACTTTAAAGGTTTATGCATAACAACCAATCATATACTTCCGTTCGTTTTTGAGCCTGAATTTAAAACATGAAAATATATAAAATGAAAGGATAACTTGACCCAAGAACAAAATTGTGTTATATTGCAGTTTACATATATTTCCCTTAGATGCAGTGGCTTCATTTGTCTTCATTTTTCAAGAACGGTTTCAGCAAGTATGCAAGATACCTGTTGTTCTTGCCAGAATTTTTGTGTGCCTCTTTTGAGCTGAACAAAAAGGAAAGAAAATGTTATCGTTCTTCTCTAAATGACTAATCACCCCATCCACCACTTAATGTAGATGAACCAAGCCAGATATGTTTGTAGCCCAGGCTTAGGTAGCAACCATGGCTCCCTCCATAGATACAGTTGTGGAATGAGTGTAGCCACCCAGGGAGAGGAAGTGTGTTATTTACAGGATTACCATTTTAAAATAAAGAAACAATTACTGAAAAAAGAAAACTAATACTGCCACCACATCTAAGGACTAAACTGCAAAATATTATATTTTCCTTTCTGGGTTCAGCTACGCTTTTATCTTCTATGATAGTCATTTGATTTTCAAGATGACAGTGATTGGGTAGGTATTAGCAGGGGTGGTCCCTTCATTAAGCGCGCACGGGTGCCGTCTCCCCTTTCAATCGCTGTCACCCTCTGAAGCACTGATTACAGCCAGAGGCTCTAATAGGCTTCAAAATAGGGTGGGCTTGGGGCACTGAGAATGCGTTCGGAGCCCACCCAGGTGTTTGAGAATAGCGAATTCATTTTTCCTATTCTTATGCTGAATCGCCTCTCCGCTAATCAGGAAGCAGGGATCTGAGACCCGTTTCCCAATTGGCCAAAAGGAGAAGCGTTCTGACTGGCCGCCGAGGAGAAGGAGACAGAAGCCGCCAAGCAGGTGAAAGGGAAGCAGCTCGTGATGCCTGTGGAGGAGAGCCAGGGAAGCCACCCGTGATTGCCCGCCATGGATGGGGTTGTGCAACGACCAGCGTGACCCGACGGGCGGAGTCCACTGTTTTCCGCCCCCACCCTACCACAAAATTACAACCAGCCACCACTGGGTATTAGCAAATACAGTTTACATTCGGAACTAAGCTAAAACAGTCTGTTAAAGAAAACCTGTGTTGGAACAGTTATGGAGATTGCTATTGTTAACCTCCTAGCTGTCTCTAGTTTCACTATTTTCTGAGCCACTGCCTTTGAGCAAACATGCAAGCAGTGAAGTCAGAACTCCTGATCTGCATACTTGTTCCAGACCACTGGCTTGGAAATGATTGAAGCAAATGATGTTCTTTTTTTAAAGATGCAGGGACTGTTTATCTAGTAAAGTATAGTGGAATCTGTATTCACTGCAATAGACCAATCGTGCTAGCAAAAATCCATTTTTTTTTTATTTCCCTCTTACATGATTGGTTATTCATAATTAACCCAGGTATGTTATTTACTAACATTCACTTTGCTAAGTGAACAGCTTCTGTTCTTTTAGGGCTCATGCACACAGGACATTTTTACAGCTGCTGTTAGAGGCGTTTGATGTTTTTTTTAACTGCCTCTAAAATGTTAGCCTATGTGTCAGTGCACACATAAACTGTCAGAGGAGTTTGGAGGCATAAGCGTTTAGGGGAAGTAGAAAAAAACGACAGCTTGTGCTTCTGGGAGCAGTAAAAACGAGCTATAAAATCGGAAAACACCAAAAAACGCTGCTAAACGCGCCAAGCCGCATTAAGATGTGTTTAAAGTTTTCAGGCGTTTTTACATTATAGGGAGTATTTTTAATGAAGAAACGCCCAAAAACGTGGCTAAGTGCGAAAAACAAGCGTTTTTAGCTCTGCTGTAGCGCTGGCCTTTTTAAAATGACCTGTGTGCATGAGGCCTTAGTCTACCAACCTGAGTTAATAAGTATGTCTGGCATATAACTAGCATTTTTTGGAGAGGCCAATAATTGTAGCCTCCATATATCTGTCCCCACAAAAAAAAAGCCAGTAGCTTTGCAGTGAGTTTTTCAACGTTTTTGCAATGGCGTTATTCAGCTTTTTTTAGCGATAGCTTTTTTTATCAATGGGATTAAAAATGTTAAAAAACTATGGTGAGCTGCATTTTTCACCCGTTTACCTGCATTTTTTGACAAATGTTTTTACATCTGAAAAACTCCTCTCAGAACTCCTCTCAGCCAGAAAAACACCCCCAGCCAAAAACAGTTGATAACAGCCTATGGGGTTGATTTACTAAAGGCAAACAGACTCTGCACTTTGCAAAGTACAGTTGCATTATGCAAATGCAGTTGCTCCAGAGCTTAATAAATGAGCAGAAACTCTGCTGATTTCCATCATCCAATCATGTGCAAGCAAAAATTCATTTTTTTTTATTTTCCTTGAACATGATTGGGTGCTCTTTGCAAAGTGAAGCCTTACTAAGCTCTGGAGCAACTGCACTTGAAGAGGGCAACTGCAAAGTGCACAATCAATTTGCCTTTAGTAAATCAACCCCTTTGTGTGCATGGACAAAATGCTGGAGAGTTTATTGACTGTAGAAAAAAAGGTCTGAAGCCAAAAACAGCAGCTGTAAAAATGTCCAAAAACATCCAGTGTGCATGAGGCGTTAACCACTTAAGCCCCGGACCATTTTGCTGGCCAAAGACCAGAGCACTTTTTGCGATTCGGCACTGCGTCGCTTTAACTGACAATTGCGTGGTCGTGTGATGTGGTTCCCAAACAAAATTGACGTCCTTTTTTCCCCACAAATAGAGCTTTCTTTTGGTGGTATTTGATCACCTCTGCGGTTTTTATTTTTTGCGCTATAAACAAAAAAAAAAGCATCAATTTTGAAAAAAACGCATTATTTTTTACATTTTGCTATAATAAATATCCCCCAAAAATATATAAAAAAACATTTTTTTTCCTCAGTTTAGGCCGATACATATTCTTCTACATATTTTTGGTAAAAAAATCGCAATAAGCGTTTATTGATTGCTATGCGCAAAAGTCCGGCGGGTCCGGTAAGCGGCGGAGACGACCGGAGCGCAGCAGAGGGGGGTGGGCACCTCTCCCGCCGCCGATAAAAGTGATCTTGCGATGAATCTGCCATGGAGGCCACTTTTATGTTAAAGAGAAACGCACGGTGTTCCCGAAAATACTGGAGTTATGGTAGCTACCTGGTAATAACCCCAGTATTTAGCATCAAAGTACTGACGTACGGGTACGTCGTTACTCGTGAAGTGGTTAAGGTTGCCAATCAAAACTGATTAGTTCACCATTATAGATAAATCATACTTTACCTTGAGCTGTTGGTGTTCCAACAATCCAGTAAATCCATCAATACGAACGTTAAGTGTTTCTATGGTCTAAATATAAAATCATATATTCATTTCCACATTGTATTTTAGTTATTTCTAGCCTGAATGATCTTGACGTTTGTAAACCTACTTTGTGAAGATTCCCACACATTTACTTCCTTGAATTCTGTGACATGTATTCACTATGCCCTGTGAGTAGGCACTGCTGTGTCATACATTTCACAGAGCCTGCCTTCTGAACTACAGAGGTGCTGAGAGTTTCAGGAGGTGGAGTCAGTATAGGAATCACTGCATGCAGGCAGCAAGATACCATGGGATATGTAGTCCTTAGAAATTGAATACAATCAGCAGAAGAGAAGCTGAATAAAGCATGTAGGGAATCCAGGAAGTTGTAGAAAGAGATGGCGAGCAGACAGGCAGCACTCACAACATGAAAGGAGATTTTTTAAGTAAGCTTATATTGGATTGTCAAAAAGAACTATTGTTTGTATTGTTATTACAATGCTGATGTTATAAAATGAGAGTGTATGCTGTGACCATAAAATTCCTTTAGGCCCCTTTCACACTTGTGCAACTTGTCATGCGACTTGGGACAGCAAAGTCGCATGACAAGTCGTACCCCATTATTTCCAATGAGTACCATTCATATCTGTGCGACTTCAAGTTGGAGTGACTTCAAAGTAGTCCCTGCACTACTTTGATCTGACTTTGATGCGACTTGAGGTCCATAGACCTCATGATCACACAGGCATTGCTTCAAGTTGCATCAAAGTCGTGTCAAACTCGCGTGACTTTCAGGTCGTACAAGTATGAATGGGGCCTTACTGTATTCAGTAATAATACAGAATTATTATTGTAATCCCAAGGCAGTTGTAGGTGCCATAACTGCAACTATTAGATGATTTGTTTACTCT
The DNA here is from genome assembly GCA_037952925.1 of Lithobates clamitans. Classification (NCBI taxonomy): domain Eukaryota; kingdom Metazoa; phylum Chordata; class Amphibia; order Anura; family Ranidae; genus Lithobates; species Lithobates clamitans. Next base: position 14,638,613 of record JBBGZY010000251.1, on the reverse strand, counting down.
GCCCAGCATCTGCATTTTACCTACCAGGTCAGCATCTCAGCAGGTCAGCAATCTGTGGTGGATCACATTTCAGAGGGCATTTGACAGACAGGGAGGAGGCATTGTACCACATTCTCACTGCTTGTTTTAACTCCTAAAAGTGTCCTGCAACCGCATGCATTTCACGCAGTTGTGGGTAGTTGTGGCACAACCCTCTTCGCATCAGAGAGATTATGTAGTTATGCGCAATATCATGGCTGTGGCATGTGTATGCCCCCTTGCAGGTTGCAGGGCGGTAATAATGCAGCTAAAGCATCTCTTTTTACCGGCCCCTAACCACAAATGTAAACTAGGCCTTATTGTACTAAGCAAAAAACAAATTTAGTCATTGTGGACCTATCTGTAAGCAGATATAGTAGCTAGTAACAGGAGTAAAAAGGGTAGTTAGGCTCAGGTCTCTAAAATTCATACTAACATTCTCCATTTCAAGCAGAATAAAAAAGATAACAATTACCAGCCCATTAATAGATAAAATAACAAAATCAACTTTTTTTTATACAAAATTCACACTCAATCCAGATATTTCCTCTGCAGTATTGTTTCTGCCTCTAATGAGCAGCATTAGTTAACACACTACCTCTGAGTCCAGGTCACCCTGGACCCACCCCAGCCTGTGACTGGACAGTGAAAGTAGAAGCAGCACAGTGATGAGCTCATGTCACTGTCACTCTGCTTTCTCTTCTACCAGCATGCTTCTTGTCAGCACATGAACTGATTGTCTCCTTGTACCGCTGCTGCAGGAGGCTAATACCAGGTCAGATTCAGGCACTTAAAATTCTTGCATTTAGCCCTGGTTCATACTAATGTGATTTCAGATGCGTCTTGGATTGCATTGAATCTCATGACAAGAGAAATGGGGCCTATGGACCTTGGGAAAGGGTCCTGTGCTATTTTGGTGCAATGCAGTGTAACTTTGTGGTTATTAGACTTCAATGGGAATGCTTTCAAATCGCAAGTCCATCCTATTGTCAAATGATTCCAGCAGTGAGAGAGAGTAAAAATATACTTTGCACAGCAGTTGTAAAAAAGTGTGGATTCCTGTGCAGGCTCACAGTGGTGACAGTTATTTGTGACCTTTTGTAAAAGAAACAGCTGTTTGGCTTGATGCTGGCTGCAAACGCACAAAAATGGAGATCGAAACCCACAACACACAGCATCACTTTGCATATGCACATTTTGAAAAGTGTTGAATAAGGTTATACATATGTACTCGCCTATTCAATGACATGCGTGTGTAATTGAAGAACTTTTCTTCATGTGCACTCTGAGGTCATTATACATGACCCAGAACTGGCCTCTATCCTCCCTATTTGTAATCACAGAATAGACCCAATATATTCGCCTTCTCCTCCTCCTGTTCTCTTTCTCCTCAATCAAGACTGTGGCCCTAGCAGTAGCAAGTGCTGCCATGGCCAAGGGCAGTGAGGACATGACATCTAACCACCATACAGTACAGAAAAAACAGGATGTCAACAGAAAGATGACTCCTTTATTTAGGAATTGCATCTGTATCCAGATTGTGTCCAAGTCCGGGGTATTTTTTCAGCGGGAACGTGGGGGAACACAGTTCTGGCACCTCCACCACTGAATGTACAGTATATAATAGCAAGGAGTACTGGAGGGTCTTATTGATGGTGGCTGCTGGGGGATCTATTGTTGCTGGAATTATTTTTTTTGCCTGTGGGGTCTGATAATATGTTACTGGGGGGTCAATTGTTTCTGGGAGGGATCTACTTTTGAGGCAGAGGTATATTTTTGCTGGCTGCCAGAGAGTTAATTGATTCTGGCTGCTGGGAGATCAGTTGTAGCTGCAGGGGGTCTATAGCTGCTGGGGTGGTATTTTGTTGCAAGGGGGTCAATTGTTGCGGAGGGGGGTTATTGTTGTGTAGGGTATCTGTTTACTTAGCACCACAAAATGATACTTATCTCTGTATTTTCTAAAAGGGGCAGTACAGGGAGGTGGGTAGGGGGTGGAATCAAGTAACAGTGCTCGGAGGTGGGTAGGGTGCGGAGACAAGGGGTGACTCAGAAGGGGGGAGTTTCTGCACCTACCCTCTGAGAAAAAAAGCCCTGTCCAAATCACACACTGCAGCAGCACTTGAAAAACGTACTAAAAATAGGATCAAAATCGCACTGCATCAGTGTGAACTTAGTCTTAAAAAATACACTTAAACTGTTACTAAACCCAGGGCTCTGCATTCACTATATCTGGTCTCACACAGTACACAGAACATGGAAATGCAATTATTTTAGTAAATATAAACTGCTAAATACCTTTTCTCATCAGCAGTATATTGCAGTCTTGTGACTTCTGTCAGTGTCTGGTTAAAGCTTGTAGGAAGAGTTTTCATGGTACTCTGACTATCTTATGAGGCTAATAGCAAACAAAACCTCCTGCACTTGAACGTGATGTGACAGCGGTACATATTGCCTAGGATCTCTATGGCTCCAGGCAAATGCACAGACCTTGCTTCCCTCCAAAGGTCAGGGGACACCCAATGGAAACACTGTTGAAAAAACTAAGAGGGTGCACAAACCTTGCGCATTACCCAAGTGGTGTTTATTGGTATAAAAAGAAAAGAAATATACTCTACTCACAAACAAGTTAGTCATAAAAGCATTTCAAGTTCACAGTGGACACAAAGCGACCAGGTCACCGGGACCGTGTCCAGCACGCCAGAGGAACCTTCTAGATGGCTGGCACATTCCGGGGGGGGGGGGGGGGATCCCCTCTTCCTCAGAGCCGATCAGTCCCGGTGACCTGATTGCTTTGTGTCCATTGTGGACTTGAAATTTTTTCATGACTAACTTGTTTGTGAGTATATTTCTTTTCTTTTATACCAATAAACACCACTTGGTTAATGCGCAAGGTTGGTGCGCCCTCTTTTAGTTTTTTCTATCCTATGAGGCTGGATTCCAAAAGGAAAGAGGAGTTAGCTTAGGTCGCTGAGAGTGATTGAAAGCACGATCCCTGGATTGAAAGACGGGAGTTCAGCTGAACTCACACAATTTCAACCCGGCATTGCAATCTGACTTCAGGGGTGACTTGATAGACATCTGTGTGGGTTCCTCCACAGATGTCTATACAAATCGCGCCCCCCCCAAGTTGCCAAAAGTAGTACAGGAACTACTTTTGGGAATTTGGACTTTTGGGAAAAATGGGCGCCGAACCGATTTGGGCGGTGCCATCGCCGGCAATAGCCACCGATTTGGCATGGCATTTTGACATGTCAAATCTCATGCCAAAGTGCTTCAATGTGAACCTAGGCTAAAGCTCAAAGTATGTAGGCAAGGGACTCAGGAAAAAATCAGAGGTTGGATGAAGTGCAGTATAACAATTTGGCTAAGCAAATATTATATATTTTCTCTATATCAGTCTGTACGTCAGTCCAATAAAGGGAAAACTGAGGCGGGAAGTAGGATTTAGTTCCAAAGGAGGAGTAGTCCCTTCGAATGAAGCAGAGTCGGGAGCTTTGATTGGGACCGGTGATGCATTTGGTTCCTTCCTGATAAAATACAGCATTAATTTCTATTGATTAACACATTTATAAAGTGTAATCCTTCAATAATACATAATCATCTTTTTCATCATCATAAACATAATTACTGATTATTTGTCTAGAATGATTAGTTGGTCTTATTATACCATAGAAATGAGTATACACATTGTAAAGGATAAGACAAACAATTTGCTGGATTACAAAAGCTTTTTATTGTGAGAACAGAACTAAACCACCCTTTCTCTTTACGATTTCTAAACAGTAGCCACATTTCTCAGTGATGTAGAGTATTAGGAGGTGGTCTTTATTTTACAAGTGTATGCTCAGATTTCTATTGAGATTCTTTGCAGCTCCCCAAATCATAAATATGTTATTATTTGTACCTGAATGAAAGGATAGAAAAAGACTGATAGCTCTTTGAAGATCTGGCTGGAGAAAATACAAGGTACATTGTGGTATAGCCGAACATATGTTCTTTTGAATCCAAACAGCAATTCACACTGTGAAGTCCGGTTATTACTCGCTTTGAGATACTGATTATTTTGCTAACAGAAGAGCGTCTTATTTGTTGGTACATACAATAGAGCTTGTTTTATAAAATATTTACAGGCTTAAAGCCGAATGCTGGGATATTCTCAATACAAGTGCAATGTGTATTCTTACTTGAATCTTGGCGTGCTTTGTGTATTTCTTCCAGATCTGTACAGTGGTCGAACGTAAAATTGCCTATGTGCAGGAGCTTTCTGTAATAAAGACCAATCACTGCTGTTCTCTCTCCTTGTACAAGGTGACTGGTCTTGCCTCCGCCCCCTCCTGTAGTTTTCTGCAGGCAGATTGTATTGGGATGGGCCTACTGAGTTCATCTCACAACTCCTCTCTCTGCACAAGTTATTTGCAGCATGATGATGCTACTGCTACTTTTGTACGGTAATACAAAGGCATTGGGTGCACACAAAGTGGATGTACATCCTTTGTGGTTTTTGACAAATATATTTGAATTAATGTTTTTAAGCCTGGAGTTCAGCTTTAAAGAGGAATAAATAAAATTATTGCTAGTGGACAGCAGTGGCGGCCCGTGCACTAGGGGTGCCCGAGCTCCGCCCCCTCTATCCATGGCCACCACCCCCTCCACCTTCCAGCAATGCAGCGATGCACTACCCATCGCCGCACCGGGCACCTGATATACAGCGGTCGGGTTGTTTTTTTGAAGCACATGATTAGAGCCACAGGCTCTAATAGGCTTCAAAAGAGGGTGGGCTCGTGAATGAATATTCGCTGTTGCAACACTGATCCTCCTCCCGGCCAATCAGGAAGCGGGTCTGATACCCGTCACCCGATTGGCTGAAAGGACAAAACAAAAAACCACAAGCCACCACTGGTGGACAGAGTTTTTTTAGTACATGAGACTGTGGGGTTGATTTACTAAAACTGGAGAGTAAAAAATCTGGTGCAGCTGTGTATGGTAGCCAATCAGCTCCTACAGTAACTTCAGCTTGTTAAGTTAAGCTTTGACAAAAAAAACTGGAAGCTGATTGCTTTCTATGCAGAGTTGCACCAAATGTTGCACTCTCCAGACTCAACCTCATTGCATTTCTCTTCTGCTTAAACGTTTACCAGTGGGTGAACGATTTTTTTCTAATTGTACACTGCCTGTAGTAAATAAAGGTCCTCCCTGTAAAGAATATAGTAAATACTTATCTCTCTTGCTGCCCACACCACCAAACACTGCTCATTTTAAAGCGGGCCATAGACGGTTCGAATGTTGGCCAATTAAGCAGGGATCGGCCATAATTCGAGCCATGTACTATCAGGCTGATTATATCCAAGTTGATCAATCAACTTGGGTACAATCAGCCTGTTGGATTTTTCATGCAATTATTGCCAGTGGCTATAGCCGCTAGCAATTGTCACAGTGTGTTCTCCAAGCAGAGACGGCTCCCCCCGCCAGGAGAACACAATAGCTCTGCGGGAAGGATTCCCCTATCAATGCAATCAGTGTGGATGGGGGAATTGAGCAGTGGTTGCAGGAAAGAAAGGGTTGCAGGAAAGAAAATTGCTCCATCTATGGCCAGCTTAAGAGAACTTGTCTAAAGTCTGTTGAGAAACCAACACATATACTGGTTCCTTTGCTGTGATTAGTGGGTTCTCTCACTGAACCTCACTTTACTGCATGGCACAGTAACACTGCAGGGGGCAATCAGCGGTTTCAGCAGGGAACAGAATTGCTTTAAATATTGAAAAAAAGCAATAGTGGAAAAGCAATTTTCTCCATTAATATATTAAGTGAAAGTGTTATTAAACATTTTTTTTGTTTAAAATAAAAAAAGATGTTATACTTTCCTGCTTTGTGCAATGATATTGCACAGTGCGGCCCTTTTTTCTCCTCGTCTGGAGTCCCCCACTGGTGCTGTCTTTTCTTCTTTCTTGCACGTGCTCCTTCAGCAAGCAGTGTGCTGAGAGGGCACCTGTGCAGAAGCACTCCTGAGCCAGGCTGTGTGCGTCCATAGACACACACAGTGCCGGTAAGCCACGCCCCCAACTCCCTCCTCACAGGAATTCGACTGACGTCAGCAGGAGCCAATGGAGAAGCAGTGCTGCAGCCGGGGACGGCGCTGGATTGGTATGAGAAGCTAGGTAAGTCGCCAGAAAGGTAGATGAGCGTTTTTCACCTTAATGTATTAAGGTAAAAAACATTTTAATTTTACAACCACAAGTCTTTAAAAGGATTTAGATATACCCTTATTTATCATAATATTATTATTCTCATTAAACTGTAAACTTGGTTGGGGGGGAATGATTATAAACTGCCACTTGGGCTACCTTCAAGGTGACCTTGCTGCTTGCTTTCCCTGCATGGGCAAACCACAAAAAAAAAACAAAACAAAAAAAAAAGCATAGATATCACAAATAAATCGGCGAATGCCATTGTGAAGAACATCTGGGAAAGATATTTTGCCAAGATTTGTTGAGTAGATTACATAAGGTAGTGAAATGTAGACTGAGAGTTAGCCTTGACCTGGAGCAATGGAAATGCTTTATAGCGCATTTGGCAAGAAGCACAGCTGGTTGATGTTTAGAAGAATCAATTTATTGCATTGTTCAGATAACTACAAGGTTGTAGGTCAAAGAGCAACTGAGTGTATTGCATCTAGTAGTTATGTGTGGGAATTTTTTTGTCACTCGTTGTAGTGTTAAATAACACAACAGGAGGAAAGCAGAGAAGAAAAACGACAGTCTGGTTTTAATGAATAGAAATGGCTTTGTGTATGGTGTTTTATGGCTTTTTTTTTCAAAACATCTTCAATGTACATGCTTATCTATTGAGTTAATTGGATAGAAATTTGCTAGAAATTAAGCAGTCAAACACCATTCACACACTAAGGGGCAGGAAAATTGATGTATGGCCTTGAGCACGATTACGCTGTTTTTACAGTATGTGCACAAATAATATAATAATTACTAGGAGATTTACGGTGAGATAACATTGTAAATATGTTTTATTTTTGGAATATAATTAACAACTTTGCAGCATACAGAATAAAATAGGATAACAATAAGATGACAATTTTGAAACACTGGGCTATTTTTGTGCTGACCCATATCTTTTCATGGTGGCCTTGAACATAAATAAATATTATTCACATACAAACCGTAATAATAATAAAAACATTGGGGTTGATTTACTGAAACTGGAAGATCTGCTACTATGTGCAACTATTCTATGTGCAATGCTTACACTGAAGAGCATTTGGACCTGGGAATGATATGGCTAAACTACAGGTGACAAGTTTGATAGATCTTTACAGTGGCTACAAAATAAATGGTTAACTGGCCATTATACAACAGCCTTACCACGAGCATCACTTCTTCGGGTGTGGACACACGGGTTTATTTACTAAAACTGGAGAGGACAAAATCTGGTGCAGCTGTGCATGGTAGCCAATCAGCTGCTAACTTCAGCTTGTTCAATTAAGCTTTAACAAAAAACTGGAAGCTGATTGGTTTCTATGCAGAGCTGCACCAGATTTTGCACTCTCCAGTTTTAGTAAATTAACCCCACTGTTCAAATGATCAGTCTGGTATTCCTGCACTTTTGCCAAGTGTGATATAGGGGTTGTTTAGTTCAATGGTAGATGCGTTTCACGATAGTCTGAACTGTACTTAAGGCTTGCCAGCCCTCTTTTATTAAATAAAACAAAATAAAAATTCACAAAAATAACTAATCACGCAGGTGAGTTTCATCAAAATAGCAACAAAAATGCCAGGATTCTACAGACCCAGCTTTCCCAGCTCTCTGGGCTTTCCTGGCCTTTAGTTACTCAGTGTTAATTTCGTCAACTAAAACGTTTTCGTCAAAATTTTCACCAGCTGCATTTTTGCAGTGAAGAAAACGAAATGAAAAGTACACCACATTTTTGTCCACTGACGAAAACTTGACAAAAATCAATTCTAAACGAAAACTAAACGAAAACGTAGGGCAGAGACGTTTACCGTGAACTAACTTCCGGTTTCCATGGAGCTCCGTTTGCTTCCACTCCCAGCAAGCAGGCAACTGTGCAGCCAGCATTACAGGCCTCAAATGACAACCCAGAGCAGCACTGTGCATTACAAGCCTTGAGAGTCCCACTCCTGACTCACGAGTCATGATGATGAATGTCCAGATCAGAGAGCACCCACTGTGAGTGTGTACATTACAATTACAGGCCTAGGGCCTCCCCTCAGACCAGCATCCATCCAGAGCACTGTGTATGCACTACAGGCTTCCTCTGACCACTGGTATCCAGGGCACTGTGCATTACAGGCCATCCCTCAGACCTGAGGCCAACATCCATCACTGTGCAGCATCCTTTGACCACCAGCATCCAGAGCACTGTGCATTACAGGCCATCCCAGTCAGACCTGAGACCACCAGCTAGCACTGTGCACTGGCAGAATTACAGGCCTCCTCTGACCAGTGACTACTGGCATTCAGAGCACTGTGCATTACAGGCCATCTCTCATATCTGAGACCACCATCCAGCACTGTGCAGCATTACAGGCCTCCTCTGTCCACCGGCATTCAGAGCACTGTGCATTACAAGCCATCTCTCATACCTGAGACCACCATCCAGCAATGTGCAGCATTACAGGCCTCCTCTGTCCACCGGCATCCAGAGCACTGTGCATTGCAGGCGATCCCTCAGACCTAAGACCATCATCCAGCACTGTGTGCAGCATTACAGGCCTCCTCTGCCCACCGGCATCCAGAGCACTGTGCATTACAGGCCATCCCTCAGACCTAAGACCATCATCCAGCACTGTGTGCAGCATTACAGGCCTCCTCTGTCCACTGGCATCCAGAGCACTGTGCATTACAGGCCATCTCTCATACCTGAGACCACCATCCAGCACTGTGCAGCATTACAGGCCTCCCTTGTCCACCTGCATCCAGAGCACTGTGCATTACAGGCCATCTCCCAGACCTGAGACCACCATTCAGCACTGTGCAGCATTACAGGCCTCCTCTGTCCACCGGCATCCAGAGCACTGTGCATTACAGGCCATCCCTCAGACCTAAGACCATCATCCAGCACTGTGTGCAGCATTACAGGCCTCCTCTGTCCACCGACATCCAGAGCACTGTGCATTACAGGCCATCCCTCAGACCTTAGACCATCATCCAGCACTGTGTGCAGCAATACAGGCCTTCTCAGACCACTGTCTAGAGCACTGTGCAGCATTACAGGCCTCCTCAGACTGTCCACAGTGGCTAAATGTGTATCTGTGAGTTTGTTCAAACCTTAATACCATAAATAATAACATGGTATTCGATTTTTACTCCAGGAGTATATAATGAATTTAGCAATTATAGAGAAATGCCTAAATAATGCATTACAATTTAAAGAGGGAATCCACCCAAAAAAAAAAATATTAAAAGCCAGCAGCTACAAATACTGCAGCTGCTGACTTTTAATACATGGCCACTTACCTGTCCCAGAGTCCAGCGATGTCAGCAGCCGATGGCGATGAATCGCTCGACTCTCGGCAGCTGCCGCCGCCATCCTAGGTGAGGGAATCAGGAAGTGAAGCATTGCGGCTTCACTTCCCGGTTCCCTACTGCGCATGCGCGAGTCGCGCTGTGCATCGTAACTGGTCCCCGCTATCTCCTGGGACCTGTGTGTTCCCAGCAGACAGCGCGGAGGGACAGGAAGAGGCATAGACTCCCGTGGGAGTCTATGCCGGAAGTGTGTGCAAATACCTGTCTTAGACAGGTATCTGCACCCCCTCCCCCTAAAAGGTGCCAAATTTGACACCGGAGGGGGGGAGGGTTCCGAAAAGTGGAAGTTCCATTTTTGTGTGGAGCTCCGCTTTAACTAACCCTATTAGAGTTTAATCGACTAAAGTGTACTGGAGATTTTAGTCGACTAAAATACGAATAAAACTAAAACAATTTAGATGACTAAAATACGACTAAAACTAAAATGACATTTTAGTCAAAAGACTTTGACTAATACTAAATTGAAATTTGATGTAAAAATTACCACTGGTTTGAAGCTGATTGGCTACCATGCAGAGCTGCATCAGATTTCACACTCTCCAGTTTTAGTAAATCAACCGCTTAGATTTCTTTTGCTCAGCCTGCAGACTAAAAAAAAAAAAAAAAAAAAAAAAGAAGAAGTTAACAGGTTCCATGCTAAACAGCCTGGCTTGATGAATCTCCCCTGCTGGCTTTTGTATTCTGACAGCTGGCACCCACAGCTTTATTTCCAGCTATGCTACTATTTCACCATTTAACATAATGCTCAGCCAGCTAATATACACTCACCAGCCAAGGTACACCTTGCTACAGTGGCGGCCCGTCCATAGTGGCGCTCCAGGCAGCAAAAAAAAAAAAAGTCAAAAAAAAAAAATAAAAAATTTTTTTTTACTACTGGCCCTTTAAAAAAAAAAAAAAGGTCCTTAAGTGCAATGTGTTCGGACGCCGGATACAGTGCGACGCCGGACACAGTGCACTTATAGGAAGCGCCACGTCTATGCAATCACGAGATTGCAGACGTGGCGTTGCATTTGCGGGCGTTTAGCCCGCCTTGGGGCGTTTTCTGAAGCGCCAAGTAGCTTCCGCCCGGCCATAGTAATACATACTACAGGCGCCGGGCGGAAGCTACTTGGCACTTCAGATTTGACATCTGCCCTGAGTCAGATGTCACTTCCTGGTTCTCTCTCTCATTGCGCCCGAGAGAGGAAACAGGAAGAATGCTGCTGCCAGTGTGAGGAGGACACCGCAGAAGACTGAAGGTAAGTACCGCTGTGTGGAGAATGGGGGGGACACCTGCTGTGGGGGGCTCTGATGGGGGACACATGCTGTGGGGGGCTCTGATGGGGGACACATGCTGTGGGGGACTCTGATGGGGGACACATGCTGTGGGGGGCTCTGATGGGGGACACATGCTGTGGGGGGCTCTGATGGGGGACACATGCTGTGGGGGGCTCTGATGGGGGACACATGCTGTGGGGGGCTCTGATGGGGGACACATGCTGTGGGGGGTCTGATGGGGACACCTGCTGTGGGGGGCTCTGATGGGGGACACGTGCTGTGGGGGGCTCTGATGGGGGACACATGCTGTGGGGGGCTCTGATGGGGGACTCTGATGGGGGACACATGCTGTGGGGGGCTCTGATGGGGACACCTGCTGTGGGGGGCTCTGATGGGGACACCTGCTGTGGGGGGCTCTGATGGGGGACACATGCTGTGGGGGGCTCTGATGGGGGACACATGCTGTGGGGGGCTCTGATGGGGGACACATGCTGTGGGGGGCCCTGATAGGGGACACATGCTGTGGGGGGCTCTGATGGGGGACACATGCTGTGGGGGGCTCTGATGGGGGACACATGCTGTGGGGGGCTCTGATGGGGACACCTGCTGTGGGGGGCTCTGATGGGGGACACATGCTGTGGGGGGCTCTGATGGGGGGCTCTGATGGGGGACACATGCTGTGGGGGGCTCTGATGGGGACACCTGCTGTGGGGGGCTCTGATGGGGACACCTGCTGTGGGGGGCTCTGATGGGGGACACATGCTGTGGGGGGCTCTGATGGGGGACACATGCTGTGGGGGGCTCTGATGGGGGACACCTGCTGTGGGGGGCCCTGATGGGGGACACCTGCTGTGGGGGGCCCTGATGGGTGACACCTGCTGTGGGGGACTCTGATGGGGGACACATGCTGTGGGGGGCTCTGATGGGGGACACATGCTGGGGGGGCTCTGATGGGGGACACATGCTGTGGGGGGCTCTGATGGGGGACACATGCTGTGGGGAGCCCTGATGGGGGACACATTCTGTGGGGGGCTCTGATGAGGGACACCTGCTGTGGGGTGCTCTGATGGGGGACACATGCTGTGGGGGGCTCTGATGGGGGACACCTGCTGTGGGGGGCTCTGATGGGGGACACCTGCTGTGGGGGGAATTTGATGGGGGACACCTGCTGTGGGGGGACTTTGATAGGGGACACCTGCTGTGGGGGGCTCTGGTGGGGGGCTCTGATAGGGGACTCTGATGGGGGACACCTGCTGTGGGGGGACTCTGATGGGGACACCTGCTGTGGGGGGACTCTGATGGGGACACCTGCTGTGGGGGGACTCTGATTGAGACACCTGCTTTGGGGGACACCTGCTCTTGGGGGCTCTGATGGGGGACACCTGCTGTGGGGGGACTCTGATGGGGGACACCTGCTGTGGGGGGCTCTGATGGGGGACACCTGCTGTGGGGGGAATTTGATGGGGGACACCTGCTGTGGGGGGACTTTGATAGGGGACACCTGCTGTGAGGGGCTCTGGTGGGCGGCTCTGATAGGGGACTCTGATGGGGGACACCTGCTGTGGGGGGCTCTGATAGGGGACTCTGATGGGGGACACATGCTGTGGGGGGACTCTGATGGGGACACCCACTGTGGGGGGACTCTGATGGGGGGACTCCTGTTTTGGGGGGACTCTAATGGGGGACACCTGCTGTGGGGGGACTCTGATGGGGAACACCTGCTGTGGGGGGACTCTGATGGGGGACACCTGCTGTGGGGGGACTCTGATGGGGGACACCTGCTGTGGGGGGACTCTGATGGGGGACACCTGCTGTGGGGGGACTCTGATGGGGGACACCTGCTGTGGGGGGACTTTGATGGGGACACCCTGCTGTGGGGGGCTCTGATGGGGGACACCTGCTGTGGGGGGACTCTGATGGGGGACACCTGCTGTGGGGGGACTCTGATGGGGGACACCTGCTGTGGGGGGACTCTGATGGGGGACACCTGCTGTGGGGGGAACTCTAATGGGGGACACATACTGTGGGGGGACTCTGATGGGGGACACCTGCTGTGGGGGGGACTCTGATGGGGGACACCTACTGTGGGGGGACTCTGATGGGGGACACCTGCTGTGGGGGGACTCTGATGGGGAACACCTGCTGTGGGGGGACTCTGATGGGGGACACCTGCTGTGGGGGGACTCTGATGGGGGACACCTGCTGTGGGGGGACTCTGATGGGGGACACCTGCTGTGGGGGGACTTTGATGGGGACACCCTGCTGTGGGGGGCTCTGATGGGGGACACATGCTGTGTGGGGACACTGATGGCAACTCTGATGTAAGGGGACAGAGGCTGTATTTGGGGGGGACAGAGGCTGCATTTTATGTGACAGAGGCTGCATGTAAGGACGGACTGCTGGGGACACCTGATGGTTGTAGGCGACGTGGCTAGTGACACACTCGGGGCTCCCACTGATTCTGCATTATGGTGAGTTGAATGATTTCATTTTATATTACAATGTAGCAATAGAAACAATGCGCTTCAATCATCCTGACACCATAACAACCATGGTGCCGGGATGATTGAAGCGCTAACACCAGGTGTTTGGAGTATCTTTATCTGATGATTTTTAAACTTTGTAGAATACACATTTCTATTGTTGTGTAGGATATAGGCCTGCTGTCCCTCTCTCCCTCTCCCTCCATCCCTCGTTCATCTCAGGCGCTAACCACACCACCTTAGAGCCACGCCCACTATTTTGCTGAAACCACGCCCATTTTTACCAAGTGGGAGTGGTCAAAAAGGAAGGGCGGGGTCTGGCGCCCCCCCATCCTAAAACTTCACCAGCCACCACTGCCTTGCTAGTACCGGGTTGGACCCCCTTTTGCCTTCAGAACTGCCTTAATTCTTCTTGCTATAGATGCAACAAGGTGTTGGGAACATTCCTCATAGATTTTGGTCCATATTGACATGATAGCATCATGCAGTTGCTGCAGATTTGTCGGCTGCACATCCATGATGCAAATCACCCATTCCACCACATCCCAAAGGTGCTCTATTGGATTGAGATGTGGTGACTGTGGAGGCCATTGGAGTACAGGGACCTCATTGTCATGTTCAAGAAACCAATTTGAGATCATTTGCGGTTGGTGACATGGTACATTATCCTGCTGGAAGTAGCCATTAGAAGATGGGTACACTGTAGTCATAAAGAGATGGACATGGTCAGCAACAATACTCAGGTAGGCCATTAAACAATGCTCAATTGGCACTAAGGGTCCCAAGGTATGCCACGAAAATATCCCCCACCATTACACCACTACCACCAGCCTAATCCATTGATACAAGGCAGGATGGATCCATGCTCATGTTGTTTCAGCCAAATTCTGTCCCTACCATCTGAATGTCACAGCTGAAATCGAAACTCATCAGACCAGGCAACATTTTTCCAATCTTCTATTGTCCAATTTTAGTGAGCCTGTGCAAATTGTAGCCTCAGTTTCCAGTTCGTAGTTGACAGGAGTGGCACCCAGTGTGGTCTTCGGCTGCTGTAGCCCATCTGCTTCAGGGTTCAATGTGTTGTGCATTCAAAGTCACTTAAATCCCCATTCTTCCTCATTCTGATGCTCGGTTTGAACTTCAGCAAGTCATCTTCACCACGTCTAGATGCCTAAATGCATTGAGTTGCTGCCATGTGATTGGCTTATTAGCAATTAGTGTTACCAAGCAATTGAACAGGTGTACTTAAAAAAGTTTCCGGTGAGTATATATTGTTTGTGTATTTGAACTGTACATTTAATGAAGTTCTGTGGTCACAGCATACACTTTCATGTAATAACATCAGCATTGTAATAGCAATACAAACAAAAGTTATTTCTGAACAGTTGAATATAAAATTGCCTGAAAAATATCCTTTAATGTGATTGCTGCCTGTCTGTTGGCCATCTCTTTCCACAACGTCCTGGATTACCTGCATGGTTTGTAGCTTCTCCATTGCTGTTTGTTTTAATTACTTGCCTACTGGGCACTTAAACCCCCTTCGTGCCCAGATCAATTTTCAGCTTTCAGCGCTGTCACACTTTGAATGAAAATTGCACGGTCATGCAACACTGTACCCAAATTACATTTTCCATTTTTTTTCACACAAATAGAGCTTTATTTTGGTGGTAGTTAATCACTGCTGGGTTTTTTATTTTTTGCTAAAAAAAATTGAAAAAAGACTGAAAATGTTGAAAAAAACCACCAACTGTTTCATAGTTTGTTATAAAGTTTTGAAAACAGGTAATTTTTCTCCTTCATTGATATGCACTGATGAGGCTTCACTCATGGGCACTGATAGGCTACACTCATGGGCACTGATAGGCTACACTGATGGGCACTGATGAGCACTGATAGGCGGCACTGATGGGCACTGATAGGCTGCACTGATAGACACTGATAAGGCGGCACTAATGGGCACTGATGATGCGGCACTGAGAGGTGGCACTAATGGTTGGCACTGATGGGCAGCACTGAAGGGCACTGATGGGTGGCACTGATGGGCACTGGTAGGCACTGGTAGGTGACACTGATAGGCAGCACTTATCGGTGGCACTGATGATGAGGCACTGATGGCCATTGGTGACACTGTAGGCACTGGTAGGTGGCACTGTGGGCACTGGTAGGTGACACTGATGGCTACTGATAGGTGGCATTAGCAGGTGGCACTGGTGGGCACTAATGACGCGCAAGGAAAAAAAAAATACAGATTACCGATCTTCTGTATACATCACGTGATCAGCTGTCATTTGCTGACAGCTGATCATGTGGTAAGAGGCCGGAATCGGCCCCTTATTCTGATCTGTGATCAGCCGAGTCTCATAGACTCGGTGATCACAGAGCACGCCGAGCGCGACCCACAGGGACGCGCAGGCAGCTCATGCACGGGAGGATGTCCAAGGAAGTAAATGTGTGGGAATCTTCACAATGTAAGTTTACAAATATGAAGATCATTCAGGGTAATAGAAGTAGGCTAGAAATAACTGAAATTCAATCTGGCAATTAATATATTACTTTTTTTTTTGACTATAGATACACTTTAATTGTTTGACTGCAGTTTTACCTACCTATTATGCCATACATATTTGTAAAAATAGATTATGGAGTAGCAGAGCGCAAATGAAAGAGCTGCTGCGTATATATACTTTTAAGTCAAAAGTTCATTGCATAGCTGTCTTGCAGTGCTTGACTATGCAGCATAACTAAGCAATATTGGAGAATTCACATTCTGTTTAAGTCAGTTTATTATCCGTGAAGTCATAGCTTCCAAAACAGCCATATTGTTGGTTGGTTGTACATCATTAAAACTATGTGTTGGAATTCTGCTTTGTCAGACAATTGATACTGCTAGTGACATTAGATGACGAAAATCTCATAGCACACATGATTTTCAGCCATGCATACAGTATTTGTTAAATAACTGTGCTCTCTGGTTTGCAATAAAATTGATTGCATCTCTGATAAAGCCATCAAAAACTCATTTTTATGGGATATTTAAAGATTGTTTCCATGAAATGCTTTCAGCAGGTAAATACGGAAGCAAAACTTGCTATGACCTTTATGGAGAAATCCATGAAAATGAAAAATGGCTGAAAATGTCTGCAGAGTACGTTTCTGTTGACACTACATCAGGTTTATTGTCTGGAAACTGCAGTTACAACTTACTAGTCAAGGAATAGAGCCCACATGGTAAACTAGCCCTACAAAAGAGCTCATTCAACACAGTTTGTAAAATGTCCAGCTAAACTAGCCGCAGTGCTATTTCTGAAAAACCTGCATCACTTTCTTCCTATTTTTTTAAAGCAGACTTCGAAAATACAAGGTCCACTGTTAGACCACTGTGTAAAATGTATGAAACAAAAAAAATTACATTGGAAAAAAAGAAAAAAAAAATCTTATATCAGCTCGTAATGGGAGGCCGAGGGTTACATCACGGACCTTTCAGCGTTGGTCTACCTTGCAATGCTGAGAATCGCACATCCTCCTAGAAAACATTTCAACACAGCACTGGAGCATCTTTTATTAAGATTTGAGATTCTCAGCATTTCCAGAATCTCACTGGAAGGTCTGTTATGTCATCCTTGCCTTGGGCACTGTGGGCAAAAGCTTAGATGTAAGGTAGGTATATTTATTTTAAATAATACTCGTAATGTGTTTTTTTCTGTTTCATGCAGCCTTACAATGGGGGGTAGGGTTGAATCAGGGGTCTAATTAACTAAATTAACCATTGCATTTTGATGCAAGGTGTGTTTTAAGTGTCCCTAAGCTTCTAACTGACAACTGAAAACAAATTTTTGTGCGGTCACTCATAACACTCTTCCAGTGTGAAGAAATTGGGTAAAGGTATTTGGTTATATTTAATGAACTATCACAGGGATAGTTGCTCATTTAGACTGGAGCTAGGGAATATGGAGAAAGTCATACCATATTCCAAACTTTCGTAGCCTTCCCCCCCTGCCATTTAACTGGGCCCATAAAGTCACTCCTCTTCTTCACTTATCCAGCCATGGCCTATCTGACATCAAATACAATGAAGGGCCAGAGGTTCTGGATTGTGCGAGAGTATGATGAGGAACCACCCCCAAAGGAAAGCACTGACGGAGCGAGGGATAAAGTAAGTATGTCTTCTTATTCCTTACCCCTTAAACTAAATGAGCAGTTAACCTGTGCTGTTCAAGGTGATAGCAACTGGATAGCAGATTTTAAATGCTGACTGGAGAAGAGCTTTTATGTAATAGCCTATTTTATAATTCAATTAGCATCCTTTTTTTCAATTACCCTAGATTACACAAGAGATTCAGAAATAAGCTATATTTGTCATACAGGAGTATTCACAACTGGTTCCAAACTTAATTGGTATGATTCTTATGAAAGCATTCAGTTATGATGAGATATCACACATTTGCCATGATATTGTATATTATCTGTGTACTGTGGCACTATAAGCCTTGAATATTATACATTCTTGTGACTTTTAAAAGGTTATCTCCTCTGTGTAAGCTGTATATTGCCCCTTGTTTCAGTAGTAGTAAACTTTAGTAAGCTTTGCTTGCTGGCAGAAGTTGTGTGGGCAGCTGTTGAGCAAGTTCCTCCTACTCATATGAATCTGTCTATGGTCCTAAATCTGCACGTGTTTTTTGTTATCCTGCTGTGCCAAAACATTAATTGGTGTCAATACTGGTTTAAGGAACTAACGTTCATTATTTAAACTGGTCCAGTCATAAAAGATGTGTGTTGGTTGCTATTTGCTAAACTTCTGAAAATGCTTGTTTCCTGGCTGGTATTCTGACTCAGTAGCGTCAATACTTTGAGTCAATGGCATGTAATAAGTATGTATCATACTGACAAGCCTCCAAAAGTTGGAATTTTTCAAAGTCCTTTCAAAGGCTCAAAAAGTGTATTACTGTAATTGTGCAGAATAGTTTGGGAAGTCCCTGGAAGCCTTGCCTGATGAGATGATGAAGACAAAATTGAAAAATTGGGACACAGTCTGGAAAAATCAGAAATAGCAGCAGCAGCTTCAAGCTTTGCACCAGGGATACTAGGAAGCGTAGGGCCTATTGGTACAGACAGTGAAGCCTGAATGGAATGTATTATTTAGTCAAACAAATCACAGACATCTTCCTTTTGCCCTGGAAACAGTGGAGACACCCCTACTCCCACTCCAACCCCCCCTCTCTCTTCTATCGCTTCTATTCCCTGACCACCTACCTTTGTTTTTCTATCTGTATCCCTTGGATCCTCTATGATCCACATAATATTTTTGTTTTCTTTCCCCTCCCTATAGTTAGGAACACCCTCTCCATTTATATTCCTTTTTTGAATATCTTTAAAGTGGAACTAAATGTAAAAATTAGGAAACTGTGAACAGGCAGGCTTTTTATTGCAGAAGAGACTGTATCCAGATGAATTAGACCTTGTTTTTCAGGACAAATTAGGATTTCATTTAGTGGTAAATGGTAATGGATATCTCCTGTTTTTTTGTTTCATTATCAAAGGAAATCTGGCACAAAATTGTAAAAAGTATATCATTTTCTTAAATTTAGATGTTAGCATATTTCTTGCTATTACTATAACGTACCATCAAAGAATAACCCAAAATGAATTCTCCTGTTCCTGACGATCACAGCGATACCACATATGTGTATGTTATTTGTTGTTTGTATCCGTAGTAGGGCTCAAAAAACCATAGTGCACATTTTGCTGTTTTTATCTTGCCTAAAACATACTAATGCCCTGTACACACGGTCGGACTTTACGATGAAAAATGTGTGATAGGACCTTGTTGTCGGAAATTCTGACCGTGTGTAGGCTCCATCACACATTTTTCAACTGAATTTTCGACACACAAAGTTTGAGAGCAGGCTATAAAATTTTTCCGACAACAAAATCCATTGTCGGAAATTCCGATCATGTGTACATAAACCCGACGCACAGTGCCATGCATGCTCCGAATAAATTAATAGACGAAAGCTATTGGCTACTGCCCCATTTATAGTCCCGACGTACGTGTTTTACGTCACTGCGTTTAGATCGATCGGATTTTCAGACAACTTTGTGTGACCGTGTGTATGCAGGACAAGTTTGAGCCAACATCCGTCGGAAAAAATCCATAGATTTTGTTGTCGGAATGTCCGATCAATGTCCGACCATGTGTACAGGGCATAAGACTAACTGACACTGATACTAAATGAAAAAAAAAATATGCTTTTCTTTTTTAATCCTAACTAAAATACGCTGGCCCTGACTTTTGACCCCAACCCAAAGACATGTTGGTAGGTTAATTGGATCCTGTCTAAATTGACCATAGTATGTATGAATGTGAGTTAGGGACCTTAGACTGTAAGCTCCTTGAGGGTAGGGACTGATGTAAATGTATAATATATATGTAAAGCTCTGCGTTAATTGATGGCGTTATATACGGTAAGTACCTGAAATAATAATAATAACTCTTGATCCTGATGTTTGACTCTGACCTTGATCCTAATACTGACCTATATCAAACCCTGATCTATCTATTTTTACTTTAATTATTTATACACATTTGTTTTTGTTTACAATTATCTCCTCTAGCAAGGAGACAAAGATGCAGTGTATCTTTTTCTCCATTCAAGAGGACAAAAACACAAGGGCAGGCTCTACAGTGACTGATTACTATGATAGCCAATAAAAGCCATCACAGCAATCAGGTGCTTGGAAACTGGCCTTCCCAGTACCCAATTGTTAGTTACATAGTTACAAAGTTAGGTTGAAAAAGACATTAGTTCATCTAGTTCAACAAATAAAAAAAGAAAACACACACAGACACAAAAAAGCACCATATACACTACCCTATACCCATAGTTGATCAAGAGGAAGGCCTCTAAAAATTATTATATTTTGTGAATTTAGGAATGCATCCAGCTCTTTTGAAAAACAAAAAACAAAAAAATCTACTGAGCTGGCCAGAACTAGTTCTTGAGGGAGTCTATTCCACATTTTCACAGTTCTTTATGTGATGAAGAATTACCATATTTGAAGGTTAAATCTCTTTTTCTACAAGCATTAAGAGTGCACCCTTGTCCTCTGTAATACCTGAAAGTAAATAACTCTGCATCAAGTTCACTTATATGGAGCACTTATGTATTTATACATAAGACGTACGAAACCCAGGTCTCTCAGTGTGATCCCAGTCCCTGCTTTGCAGCGTGCTCCCAGCACAAGCACAAGTGGGCATATATATGCCATTGTGGAAGAATACCCACTTTTGTGAGGCCACATACTGTATATGTGAGCACGCAGTGGAAGGGGGTTAAGCAGGAAAATATCAACGTAATGGAATCTCTTTTTTTTTTTTTAACTTTATATTGCAATTATTCAACATTCCATGTCTGTCATTAGCGGGATAAACACAAAAGTAAGAAATAGCTAATTCATCCAAAAATAATAAACTTTACACAGTGAATATCCTTCTAAGAAAAACTGCAAGTGGAGTTTCAAATACATTAGGCTTTTAGCTATTGCTAGACTTGCCTTACTTAACTGTCTAGATATAAAATACAACCCCCTAAGGGTTTGCAATGTATTTTCTATGCAAGTAGCTCTTCTACCTCTCTGTAGCATAAGTTAGATTGATGAGCTTCTGGTAGACATCTGTCTGCAAAAGAATGTCCTACTTTCTAATTGGCAGTAAGACACAAGAGGAAAGCTTGGGTCCACCTCCATGTTACCACATGCTGGCTTTTTCAAATTAAAGTCTGCTTGTACTTACAATAAATTCTAAAATAGAAAGTAGATGACATACAAAAAGGAGAAAAAAATCAACCTCGAGAAATGGAAAACAAACGCTATATCTAGAACAGCTGGCCTCCTTCTCGAAAATTATGATATAAATATTTAAAATTACAGCAGTGTCAGTAACAGAATTTAAGCTTCCCAATTATTTTAAATGTATTACAGTGCTCTTACTTTTCTACACATCATAAAGGATTCAGTAATTTGCAAACACAGATTGGACTTGTTATCGAATTCTGCAATTACTTAGCAAATTTGCCAAGTATTAGTCGGTGTATTCATTATACTACCAGACAGAGAAATCTGTGGTTCGTTTAATCAGTAAGCCTTTCACTTAGAGAGGTACGCCCAGCACAGTAGGCACAAATTTAATTTTACCCATCTTACTTTGAGATGCTGGTATTCACAAAAAATTAGAGCTATAACATAAATATCATTACTTAAGCTAGCCATACATGAACAGAAATCTGGTTGTGTCGGGACTGGCCAAATTTCAATCCATGTATGGCCACTGTTCTTCTTTGCAACCGCTCTGTGGAAAAATTTCTGCTCGATTAGTGAAGCGCTCTATAGACTGCAGTCCTGATCTGTGTATTCTGAAGGCAGGGAACTCTCTCTCCGCTGTTATGCCACGTACACACGATCGGACATTCCGACAACAAAATCCATGGATTTTTTCAGACGGATGTTGGCTCAAACTTGTCTTGCATACACACGGTCACACAAATCTTGTCGGAAATTCTGAACATCAAGAACGCGGTGACGTACAACACGTACGACGACCCGAGAAAAATGAAGTTCAATAGCCAGTGCGGCTCTTCTGCTTGATTCCGAGCATGCGTGGAACTTTGTGCGTCGGAATTGTGTACACACAATCGGAATTTACGACAACGGATTTTGTTGTCGGAAAATTTGAGATCCAGATCTCAAATTTTGTGTGACGGAAATTCCGATGGAGCCTACACACGGTCAGAATTTCCGACAACAAGCTCCCATCGAACATTTTCCGTTGGAAAATCCGACCGTGTGTACGGGGCATTAGAATACAACATAGCAGGCAGGATTTTCCCATCCAACTCCAATGTACGGATGGGGGAATCAGATCAGTTTTCCATTCAATCCGCTGGTTGAATGAAAAAAACGGACTCATCTACAGTATGACCAACCTTAGATGTTTGCAGTTGTGCATGTTTGCAAACAAAAAACGCCCATAATTGATTAAGGATTTAAAATAATGTTAATATTTTGTGTACAATATATAGATATTATATCTTGCATATGTTAAACAAAATGATTTATACCCTGCAGTTCTGTGGGTCATGCAGTCCAGTAAAGTGCATGCTGCATTGCAGTGTTACACTTCAAAGAGATCATAGTGTGGTCAGGTATATACAGAAACATATCATCCTAAAGTCTACCATGTACATATCTTTTACATGGGGTATTTCCATTTGCTGGCCCTGCCATGTGAATTGTAACCCTTGTAGAATATGCTTATGAGTTTTTTTTTCTTTTTTTAATATGAGTTATCAGCCTCCAGACCGTCCGCCGTCGATTAACAGCGGCAGAATGGCTCCCCTATGCGAATAGCTGTAGCTGTACGGCGGCTGCTTTAAGGGGATTAGGGGGCGCCCGCCGCTTCGCTGAGGAGCCGGCTCGCGTGCCCGGTGGCCGCGATGTCTGCCGGCGCACTCATGATCACTCCTGACAGAGCAGGAACCGGGACGTGTATGTGTAAACACATACATCCACGTCCTGTCAGGGGAGAGAAGACAGATCGAGTGTTCCTAGTATATAGGACTCCTTCCCTAGTCACTCCCATCCCTCCTTCAGTTAGAACACACACAGGGAACACAGTTAACCCCTTGATCGCCCCCTAGTGTTAACCCCTTCCCTACCAATGACATTTATACAGTAATCAGTGGCTATTTAAAGCACTAATTGCTGTATAAATTTCAGTGGTCCCAAAATAGTGTCAAAAGTGTCCAATCTGTCCACCGCAAGGTCGCAGTCCTGATAAAAATCGCAGATCACCGCCATTACTAGGAAAAAAACTAAAAATAATAAAAATACCATAAATCTATCCCCTATTTTGTAGACCCTATAACTTTTGTGCAAACCAATCAATATACGCTTATTGCGATTTTGTTCACCAAAAATATGTAGAAGAATACATATCGGCCTAAACTGAGGAAGAAATGTATTTATTTTATTAAATTTGGGATATTTATTTTAGCAAAAAGTAAAAAATATTGTGTTTTTTTCAAAATTGTCGCTCTTTTTTTTTTATAGCGCAAAAAATAAAAACCACAGAGGTGATCAAAAGAAAGCACTATTTGTGGGAAAAAAAGGACATAAATTTTGTTTGGGTACAATGTCGCACGACCGCGTAATTCTCAGTTAAAGCGACACAGTGTCGTTTCACAAAAATGGCCTGGTCAGGAAGGGGGCAAATCCTTCTGGGGCTGAAGTGGTTAAAGAGAAAAAATGTGATGGCTTGACAGGAAAAAAAAAGTTATTTGTACTACGCTTTTCAACATTCCTAATATGCTTAATGTAAATCTTTCACTTGCCACTCTGCCCCATTTGTTGCTGGAGTTTTGTCTAACACCGCAGACCTTTTTGGGAAAAGGAATGAAAGGCACTAATATTATAAGCTCATATTGTAAAATATACATATTCTAACAGTAAATACAAAAATATAACTGCAACCTATTGAGCTGTTGGTAAGCTCTTTAGTTGAAAACAAGACTAAAATGGCTAAAAATGATGAGCATTAATAATAATAATAATAATAATAATAATAATAATAATAATAATAATAAAAAATATTTTAAAAAATTAAAATATTTTAAAAATTGATCAATATTAAAATTGATAAAAATAATCTTTCTCATGAGTAGAAATCTACTTTAGGGCATGTTTTACATTTTGGACTGAGATTATTTGTTAGTTGTGATACTTTATACACTATTTATTAATGTGAATAAAGCTGTGTAGGAAAATATTGACTTTCTAAGTGGAAAAAAGCACTTTTGCTCCAGAGCACCAGGGAGTTACAGTAGGCGCTCAGTTTATGCTGTTTAAATCCCATGCCATAAAATGTTCTTTTTCTCTAATAACACTTATCTTTAATTTCTAACCTGCCCTGTTCTGTCTAAAAATAAGGGTATATCATTGTATGCCCACCATAGTTTTTTTTTTCCCATTGGAGAAATGCATCCTCTGCACTGTTTCCTGCATATAGCTGCCTCTGTTCATGCAGTAATTAGAATTTCTCCTCTGATTTTTCCATGTCACATGAAACTATCATAATGGCTATTCCCATGAACATTTTGCTACCTTAGTAATGAAAAAATCAACTAAATCCCAAGCAGCTGCTTTCTGTCCCTAGGAACATGAGTAGTACAGAAGATTACCTGTTCAGACTCAGTGGGGTTTATTTACTAAAGCTAGAGAGGGCAAAATTAGTCACATTTCTGCATAGAAACCATCAGCTTCTAACCTCAGCTTGTTCAATTAAGCTTTAGCAATACAACCTGTAAGCTGATTTCTATGCAGAATTGTGACTAACTTTGCCCTCTCTAGCTTTAGTAACTAAACCCCAGTACAGTATGTCTCTTGTCTATCACTACTTGTAGTCTCATGGACACACTATATAGAACTTTCCTCTTATGTAGACCTTATCTACGTCATCTGTAACAGCACTGACAGTGACAAAAATACTATTTTAGCTATGAATAAAAATTCTGAAAAGGGAAAAAGGAATGATCTTGCATGCCTCCTTGCAAAGCAATTTTAGTATATGGTAATATTTGCTGCAATGCTGAATACGGGTTTCTTGGGAATAGGCAATAGGTAACAGATACCGACACTTTAAATTCAATGTGCAGTAACCCGCAATTGCTATAACTAAACTTTTCTAGTTAGAAACATAAATGGTTTGTTTGGTGATTTTATCCATTAATTTAAACATGAAGTTTAGGCTGCTTAGACGATGCTTCCCCGATGGCCCTCTCAACCTCATCAACATGTTAATGAGATTTTTAAATTAAGCCTTTCTGTTTTCATTAAATATTTTATTTTAGATCCAGTGATGTCATCACTGGGTCTCTGTGCTTTTGTATGCGATACAGACAGATTATGAGTAGTGTAAAGGGCTGGCAGGATGCTGTACATAGCTTGCTGAAAACATCACAGTACTCATATCAGAAGCCCTGAACCATATTACAAGCAGTGAGCTGGCTCTTAGGCCCCTTTCACATGATCGGACCGTTGAAGTCCGCCTGTCAGTTTTGACGGCGGACCTGAATGGGCGCTCCATGTTAGTCTATGGAGTGTCGGATGTCAGCGGAGACATGTCCGCTGACATCTGACCCGGTCCGATCTGCTAAAAGCAGACGGATGGCTCTACGTCCAGGTTCGTCGCTGGTGGATCGGATCAGGTGAGATCTGATGAAAACAGACACGCTGTCCGTTTTCATCTGATCCTCCATAGGCGGCAGCGGCGCCTGACAAGCCCCTCCCCGCTCAGTGAGCAGAGAGGGACCTGTCATCCGCCGGCTCAGCGGAGATCAACGGACTGATCTCCCGCTGAGCCGGCGGACCGAGACGGGCTCCATAGAAACGGAGTCCGCCTCGTGTGAATAGGGCCTTAGTTGCGTAAATACCAAAATTTCTTATTGGTTTGATGTCATTCTGAAAGATAGGGCATTCCTAAGCAGACAACATGGAATGCAGATCATCCTAAGCAACACCTATATCTGATGCTGAGGCTCTATGATTGAAAGAACTGAAATCCAGTTAATTGAAGGCGCAGACCAGGGACAGTAAGGCTCTTCCTCCAGCCAGGAAATTAGGTGGCTCTATCTGACTTGATGCACCTTCTAAAGCACACAGCTCACCATGTAAGGTCATCCTGGAGTTCATGTTTAATAAAAATAGCTTTAAGGGAACCTGCTCCTTGAGCCTGCAGCTGCTGATAGAATGAAAATGTTTCAACATTCCCATTTGACAGAAGTTAATCGTTAGATTGATGTCTGTCAAGCGGTAATGGCCATAAATGGATCAAAATTTGGCTGGTCACTGCTGAACTAGATTCATTTCGATCCATCTATGGCCAGTTTTAGTCACTGATTTAAAGCAAGTATATGCATCAGTAAAAAGAACCCCTTGTCGGCATTGTTTTTGGTTCAGGTATGTACTGAAGCCAGAGAGTCAGAATAACAGTCTGATAGTTAGCATTTTAAGAGAAGTAATAGTAGCTTTCATGTTTCTGATTAATAATATAGAACAATATTCTACACCAAGGGCCATGCCGTTCATAAAAATTTGGTGGCCACAAGCAGACCTCCAAAGCAGCAGAGATGGAAGAGAGACAGGAATGTGATATAGACAAGTCACAGAACATGACCTGGCTCTCCTTCTGGATTTTTTAAACAAAACTGTCATTCAGTTCTGTTGCGCCCTGAAGCCATCAGAGAGCAGAACACCTTGCTGTGCTATATAAATGGCCATTTTTATTTTATTTTTTTAAGCATGGCTACAGTGTGAACATATTGTTTCTTTTTAAAATGAATCTCTTAGTGATTGTTTGTTTTTAATTATCAATCTTTATTTTTCCCACTCTTCTGCTGCTTCTTGATAATTCCCCCACCAATCATAAGATCTCCAGGTCATTGGGGGCAGGTCTGAAATTAGAAAGCAAAACCTTGCTCCTCTCTCAAAATGACCACCTCTACACAAAAACACAGGGACAAACAAGGCATGGTAAGTCAGCATTGTGAAAAACATCAGGTGCAGGGAGCCCACAGGCAACACTGGTGATAGCCTCTGCATTGTGCTTGCCTATGTTCCAGAGTTCAGTTCTTTGAATTCTATGGGGGGAATGTACAAAGAGTGGTGCAGGCATTATGTCTGCACAACAGTTCTAAACTGAGAAATGAAGCAGATGCTGCTCCTAACTAACAAAAAGGTTGAAGCACCTTTGTTAATTAGGAGCAATCTGCTTTCTGTTCTATGGTGTCTCTGTGACAGAGACAGTATGGACAGCAGTTCAGCTGCATGCATGCTCTGACACCCCCACCCCCCCACCCCCAAACTCGTAGGAGTGAGGAGGAGGCTTTTTAAGCCTGCATGCTCTGCTCATGTAGTGTGATCACTTCACAAGCAGAGAGAAATGTAATCTGTGTGCAGTAGATACTGGAGTTGGTGGCACAGATAGACCTGAAAAAGGTCTATTTCCTTAGCGAGTGTGGTGTAAGCCATACTTGCCAGTTTTCTGTACCATTGTTATGGCACAGGAGCTTTTGTTAATTTTACAGTATTTTTTTTTTTTTATGACAAGGTTGTAAGGTAAATGCAGGCATAAGGGTAATGTTTCTTGAGCAAGAGTCCTTGGTGATACTTTGGTAATTGAATCATACAATTAAAAACATACAAGCCTTGTGAATCCTGTCTTGTTATCTTCTTCCCTGCTGTTCCTCTGCAGCACATACCATTCCATGCAGGCATCTTTGTTGTCTTCATTATCGAAGGCGACTGTCTCTACTGATGGCCCCCTGGTGATGCAGCGGCAGGTCCTTCCTTCTCCAGT
The DNA here is from genome assembly GCA_037952925.1 of Lithobates clamitans. NCBI lineage: Eukaryota > Metazoa > Chordata > Amphibia > Anura > Ranidae > Lithobates > Lithobates clamitans. The sequence goes on along the minus strand of JBBGZY010000251.1, from coordinate 14,610,890 downwards.
ACTGTATCTATTCCTGGAACCTTTCCAAATATGTAACGTCAGAATCCCAGGAGGCTCCAGGAAAAATCTTTATATCATTCATGTCTAGGCAGGGAGCAGGTCAACCATAAAAAAAAGGTAAATAACATGGATTTAAAAGAAAAAACAGTGCACTGTTTTTGAGTGTGGTGGTGGGGGGGGGGGAGGGTTAGATTGCTACAGCACAGAGGGCCCAGGGGCAAAAGGATTTTTTTTTAATAACAACATAATACTTTGTAGATGATGAGTATTTCAGGTATTTATATTTATTTTAAATAAAAAGTATTTATTACAGGTACTTGTATAGTCTTGTATTGTGACGTCAATTTATGCAGCACTTTATATATATAGTGAATTCACATCAGTCCCTGCCCTCAAGGAGCTTACAATCTAAGGTCCCTAACACACATTCATACATATACATACTGGGGCCGATTTAGACAGAAGACAATTAACCTACCAGCATGTCTTTGCAGTTTAGAACCGTTTTAATTATACAAATATAGTGTAAGAATAAACTCTTGTGTGATGAAACAGGTAACCCGCATAATAAACAGCTTTGTTAAGAATAGAACATGTGCAATGAGAATTCCAATTAACAGAATCGCAATATGTGAAATCGCTTGTGTGACCTTACCCTAAGAAAAGTAATTGTCCAACATATATTCTATCCACTTACTGGGAAACAACTGATATTATACATTTTAATGTTCCCTATTACTATTCTGAAGAGAGAAAAATTGATGGCTCCTGTTAAGAATGTGTTTTGAGTTTGGAGATATCGATGGTCACCTTTGTGTATATTAATATATTTGTACTGAATTTTAAGTGCACTATAAGAAGAGTGGGTTTCCTCAGGGGTCCATAACATTGGTACAAATCCCTGCAGAGGGTGATCATTGCCGTATTGCAGCGCAGATTCTTTTATTATTACTTTAGAGGAAACAGTGCACATCGCAGCACTGAGTCGGCTCTTGCTAGTTATGCTGCACATGCCCTTTCAGAAGTTGAGTCTCACAGCTTGTCTGCAGGATGTCTTTGTACCTTCAGAATCCAGGTGCCGGGACCGGTCGTGCTGTTTCAATCACGGAACGTCCAGGGAAATCTTGAAAAGAAAATATCTAAGAGTTCTTTGTTAAGAGTTGGCCCAGTGATGATTTTCCATGGTAACTTACAAAGCAGATTTTTTTTCTAAAGCGTAAAAGAAATAAAAAAAAAAAATTAAAACACATTTTCATTTTATATTTGTTTTTTTAGCTGTTGTTGGCATTTCGTATCTTTATTTCCTCTGCGGTTTATCCCACTTGTCAATTCTGCTGTCAGTGAGTTTTTGATCTTGTTGCTCATAGTTTTATTTGCCAATTTTGCAGTCTTGAGTTTAGATAAGTCTTCAGCATGATCCTACTTTTTATATGTGCCTAAACTTTCAATCCCTTATAAGACTTTATTTCCATATAAAAACTAGTTTGAAGCACAGTAGGTAATCTGCAAGTCTCACTTCCATCACAAATGCAAAAAATAAGAGATTTATTTCTCTCATTTGTGTAGTGGGTGTTGCTATGCAAACAATCCTTTTTGCCCCTGGGTTCTGTGTGCCTCCAGAACTAACCTTAAAGCGGACTTTAACACAAAAATGAAACTTAGCAGCAGTCTAACCCTCCCCTCACCATAATCAATTTTTTTTTAAATCCATGTTATTTACCTTTTCTTTTCATGGTCGACCTGCTCCTTGCCATCAAACTCACCTAGGTATAAATTATATAAAGCCTCTTTCTGGAACCTTCTGGGACACCAACGTTACATATCCGAGAGACTGCAGAAAGGACCTGCCACCACATTATCAGGGGGCCATCAGGATTGCTATGCAATGAAAATGCCTACATGAAATGGAGCAGCAGGTTTAGAAGAGGACAATGTAGAATTTGTAGTACTTGTAAGTTTTTCCTGTATAAAAGGGCATCAAAGTTAAGTGGTAATTAGAGATGACTAATTATGGACATGGGTGAAGCTCCTCTTGAACCTTCAGGTGACATAGAAACCGACTTGTGAGACCCCAGGTCGGATGACATGCGAAATTCAATGTTTCCCTATGAGAGCTGTCTTAACTGATACTACACGAGTCTGTCTGAATTTAGAACAGGTTCCTGCACTACTTTGGTTAGACTTTGATACGACTTCAATGTCAAAGAGTGTACAAAAAATCACATCAAAGTCATATCAAAGTGTACATTCACTCTATTTATTACATTTCAAACCAGATTTGCTCTCAGAAAACTGTATCAAACATGATTTGCCAATATGAAAATGTAGCCTCCATGGCGGTATGATTATGTCAGATTTTTGAATCTTAAAATGGTACATTGTTTTGCATAGAAATTTGGCGTTTTATATTGTAGGTCTGTAATTCTTAGTAATAACACAATTAAATCTGTCCAAACAAGAGTCTAGTAGACATCCCGGGTATGATAAAGTTTGAAACATGAAATCATAAATGATAATATAATAAATAACTATAAATAATTATAAAAAATTATTATATAATAATAAAATGAATTTCCCTACGATTCACTATCACTCAATTCTGCAAGTGTTCTAATTTTATCTAAAACCACTTTTGACATAAAGGGACACTTTTTGGTTGCTATGGGCAATCTCAAGTTTCCAGGCAGAAAGAACAGTATTTATAATATAAAAGTGCATGCAGGGCACTGGACAAAGCATTAGGAACAAAAGGGAGGTGAAATAATTTGATACAGTAATGTAATCTGTAAGATTACAGTTTACTGTATGTGTTATGTTTTTTGTACTTTTTGAATTTGCCACTGGGCTCCGCCCCCACACGTCGCAACGCTCGCAGGGAACGGAGCCCGGCACACAGAGGTATCTCAGGGGGGGAGGACAGAACCCGCAGACACAGTGGGGGGACATCGCAGGATCCTGGGGACAAGGTAAGTAACCTGCACCAGGATCCTGAGATGCAATCCTGAGTGTGGCTCGGGGTTACCGCTAATGGTGCTGAAATTTAACCCCGAGCCACATTCGGGATTACCGCCAAAGAGATTTATTAAACAAGATTTACCCAACATCAGTTGTTCAGTTGGAAAGTTCCTTACTCTATTTATTACTCAGTGAATGTGTATTCATTCTGAAATGTACCAGACATTCACTCATTTGTCATGCTGCATAATATTCAAACTGTTCCCTGATTTGGAGTGAGGAATGTTTATTGGGAATTATTTCTTTGCTATGGTGCTGTGGATGTTTAGCTTATGGAGAGTGCTGTCTATGTGTTTTAATACAGATTCAGCACTTCCTTAGTTAATGTCTTGTACTTTAGAAAAGAAAAGATTAAATAAAAAAAAAAACAATACAAAAAAAAACCCAGCATGGCGACCCCTCTCCCCCAGAAAAAAAAAACAGCCAGGCACACAAGGCATGCAGGCTGGCAAAGCCAAAACAAGCTCACATGCTTTTAAGCATTGGGGAGGTGCTGCAAAGGGGGTTCCCTCAAAAAAAGGGGTCCCCCACCAAAAGCACCATATCCCAATGCAGATGGCCACCATGCTCTTCAGTAGATGGAAGCCTGGTAGATAGAAGACAAACCCTATCAGGAAACAACCATATATCACAATATGCAACCTTTGCAGGCCCCGCATGATAAACTGCTGGGAACTGGATTTTCCCAGATAATGACTGAACCAGGGTCTTTGGTCATTATATAAATGCAGATGCTAGCCTGCATATATCTATTAAGAACAGTTGTTTAGTATCCCAATCCTCCACGGCCATATTATGTCTAATAATATTTTCACCAGACTGCTGAGAGTTAACTTCCTACATTCATATTTGCTTGCATCAGCAGCCTATCCTTCTAGCTGCAGCCTTCATTTATATTGTTTTCTAGCAGTCAGATATAATTGCCAGCAACATCCCTCCCCTGCTCCCAATTAGATTTCTATCCTGTGTTCTTCCTGTACAATGGAAACAGCTCAGCACAAAGTCACCTGACCAATGTAAACAGGGGAATTAGAAGACAGTGAAATAAGGAGGCTCTGCTAACAGCAAGCCTGATGAGACAAGCAGTTCATAGGAATCTGTGCGTTTTATGCTTCATGTCCCAGTCGTGTTTAAAAATGCTTCTGGCAGACAGTGTAACAGTAACAGTGTTTTAAAAGGAAATGCTTTATTTACTATTCACAATACATTTAAATCTTTCCTAGGGCTGCCATTGTTGAATTCTCATTCTTAAAGTTGCCTGGCAGTCATGTTGATCCTCTTGCTTCGACAGTTTGAACCAATGATCTGGAACATGTTTACAGATAACTACATCATCTGACTTTACTCACACTTTCCTGATTTGCGCATTTGTACCAAGTAAGTGACTCAATAGGGTTGATTTACTAAACTGGAGAGTCCAAAATCTGGTGCAGCTATGCACAGAAATCAGCTTCCAGGTTTTTTTTTTTTTTGTGAAAGCTTAATTGAACAAGCCAAAGTTAAAAACTGATTGGCTAAAATACACAGCTGCATGAGATTTTGCACTCTCCAGTTTTAGTAAATTAACCCCAAAGTGTTAATGCCTGTAGGTTATCAAAACAGCCAAGCAATTATCATTTTTAGATGGAAGAATAGTAGCCCCTATATTTCTCTCAGGAAAGGTTTCCATTAAATGTTAGAATTGTCAATGAAAGAATAGTGAAACTAATATGCAATGTGTAAAGAGAAGCAAATGCAAAAAATACGGTAATCTGTCAATTCACTAGGGACAACCAACCAAATTGTTGGAAATTTTTCTTCTCACCTCTCCTCAGCCAATCAGATGAAGCCTTGTATTCATTCAGTATATACAAAGCTTCCTGTAATTGGCTAAGCGGCGTGCAGCCTGACTTAATTTCGTTCTTGGAGTGGGACGTGAAGTCTCCATCCCTCTGTTGGAAACCGCTGCTATGTACTATATATATAGTTGATGCTGCATTTGGATTATACAGTGCTCACAGCTGAGGCATCTGTTAGTGAAGGAAATAGTTCCTTTACACCAGCTGTATCTAAATGAACTAATTTAAAGTGACAAAAAGCTTGAGTTCGCCTTTATTTTTTTTAGAGTCGCATTTAAAAAAGTGCAAAATTAAAAAAAATATTTATTTCATTTAACTGCTAGCTGCCCGCCTACTGTCAAATGACGGCGGGACAGTGCAGCTCTCGTTGTGGAACGCCGTCAAATGGGGGGCACGCAGCGTGGTGATCGCGGCCGCGCCATGTTGCTAGGACACGACGCGACCCCTATCTCCGTAAAGAGCCGCGGCTCTTTAACCATGTGATCGGCTGTGTCCAATCACAGCCGGTCCCATGTAAACAAGGAGATGCCGGTAATTGGCTCTCCTTGCCTCACACTGACAGAGTGTGAGGAGAGGAGAGCCGATCAGCGGTATCTCTTCACAGGGGGACATCTAGGGATGTAATCAGTGCCCTGATTACAATAAATACAGTGTCAAAAAACAGTGCCCACCAATGCCAGCATACAGTGCCCACCAGTGGCAGCAATCAGTGCCCACCACTGCCCACAAGTGCCACCAATCAGTGCCCATTAGCAATGTCAGTCAGTGCTGGCAATCAGTGCCGCCTATCAGTGCTGCCCATCAATGCCCATCAGTGCCACCCATCAATGCCCACCAGTGCCCATCTGTACCGCCTATCCGTGCCCACCAGTGCTGCCTATCAGTGCCCACCAGTGCCGCCTATTAGTGCCCATCAGTGCCACCTATCAGTGCCCATAAGTCCGGCATATTAGTGCCTCCTCATCAGTGCCACCCCATCAGTGCCCATAAGTGCCACCTCATCAATGCCCACCAGTTCAGCCTATCAGTGCCCATCAGTGCTGCCTCATCAGCGCACATCAGTGAAGGCAAAAAAATACTTAGTTACAAAATTTACTGACAGAAAAAAAGTAAATAACATTTTTTTTCTAAATTTTTGGTCTTTTTTTGTAAAAAATAAAAAACCCAGCAGTGATTAAATACCACCAAAAGAAAGCTCTATTTGTGTAAAGAAAATGATAAAAAATTTGTTTGGGTACAGTGTTGCATGACCACGCAATTGTCATTCAAAGTGCGACAGTGCTAAAAACTGAAAAATGGCTTGGGCAGGAAGGGGGTGTAAGTGTCCTGTAGGCAAGTGGTTAATAATAACTTTGCCATGCATTGTACCAGAATCAAAATTTTAGTGTCTCTTTAAAGTGGACAAACTTTACAATAACATTTTCTCTCTAACGCTCTGGCTTGTAGACAGTCCCTCTAGAGCACAAAGATAAAAGGTTTTTGGGGGAATGGTCTCATGCAAGGAGAAGCCTGCAAGAGCAAGAGATAAGGTTGTAAATGTGCTTATTACTGGCACCCTAGGCAAAAACAAATATTTATCCCAAAGCTATAGGTTTTGGCTCCCAGGCAAGTATTTATAGTGATGTTACAGGCGCAGTGAACTATTTTTCACACCAGAAGTATACACTTTCAGATCCCTTCATTCCAAACAAAGAATCTCCTGTATAGTTCTAAGACATACATTACACATATATCTTAGGTAGGGTTTGAACACATTACCTTTCTGTAGCACCAGCACTGAACCTATGCTAAACAGATTTAAGGTGGTCTTTGCAGTCATGACATCATCACGTCACACTATGCCCATCTGCCTGATCTAATCCAATTTTGGATCATCCAGATAGTGTAATCTCCTGGAAAAAGCTGGAAATGGATCTGTGTATTTACTGCCCCCCCCCCTTCCCAAGCCGCAATGACAGCCATGTGGGAGTATACATATGCTGTAGCTGCGATGCTTCGGCAAAAATTATTTCTTACATCGTGTTCAGTGGGCAGTACTGCCCACTGATTGGAACTCATTCAATGAAACCCACAACCATGATATGCTAGTGTAAATGAGCCCTTACTATAACTATATAGTGCAAGGTGCAAGGACTTGCTTGACCGGCTATAAGTTGAATGGATTGTTTGGGTAAGCCCTCCCTTGTACTTCTACATAGTTGTTTCCAAATGTAAAGGAAGTTGTGGAATCAGATTGCAATATGTGTGGTCAGCTTTAAATGGAAATTTTCTGCAACCTGTGTATAGTAATAATCATAATCTTTGTGGCAAATTTATAAACACTTCCCACCTAAGTTTAGCAAACTTGGATATTGTTGTCCACATCATTCTAGACTAGTATCTGTCATGACTGCTTGTAGGTCCTAGATCCTCAGTACTGCACGGTTAACCAATATATCATCCCATTTTAGGAACACAAAATAATATACATTACAAAGTCCAGTGAACTTTGCTGTATTAACCTAAACTCTCAACTGGAAGATCAAACAAGATTTGATTATAGGGCTCCTGAGGAGCTCTACAAGGTCCTTAGGACCCCTTTCACACTGGGGCCTTCGGGCTTTCACATTCGGGCAGCATGGGAGGCAGTTTTCGGGCGCTTTACAGGCGCTATTTGTAGCACTTGGGGTCTTAATGTATGTACAGCATCTCCAGAATTAGTGAATGTGGATTATGATGGAAAGATATGGGCTGCCCTTGATGTCCTCCTTCTAAAGATGGGAGTGGGGTGGGCTGTATCTGTCTTTAGTACTTCTAAGTCACTGGCCTAGTTCACACATGCAGCATATAAAAATCAGATAAAAGGTGGAATTCTTTACCTCTTTACTTTTTTCTGGGTCAGTGACTACATGCCATAAGAATTAAAGCCAAAACATCATGACAGCCAGGGAACTAGTGTTTTCAGAAAGACTGAGAAACAAAGGCAACCTACATTTTTCTCTCATGGCAGGTTTCCTTTCAAGCAAAAAAAAATAAAAAAAACACTGCTGCTTGAAATCACCTTCATATATTCAACAGACCTTCCAACTCAAAACAGAACTGTTTTCGAAAGACAATTTTTAACAATCGTGCTTAAATGGTTATATTTGGTACTGATTGAAAAGACTCCTTTTTCTGGATCCATTTCTTCCTCAAGGGAGTTTGCAGCCAAAATACTTCATGGATAATTTATGATTGCTTATTAAGAAATCTGAAAAGAAGTGTAGGAAGTGAGGAAAAACAAAATTGTTTAAAATTCATCTTGAGCTGAGCTGAAAAAGCATTATCACGTATTTTCAGTTTATTAGTGTTCATTGATTTTAAAGTGCTGGAAATAGGCTTAGAATATTAAGCTGCTGTTATTACAGTAGTTTGCTTAACAACAACACTCTCAGATAAGCAAACATAAAAGTTATATGGAATTATGTCTTGAAAGGTGTGAAAAATTATGCTTTGGAGTAAACCATAGCAACAAATCATTTTTTTTTGTACGTGAGCTGATGCTTTTGGCTTAATCGAGTGATAACAATCTCATGCCTGGGGTAGTGCCAGAGATCTTGGGAAAAATAATGATCACTCCTCTCGAAAAGGCTGATATTGTTTACTGTTTTATAATGCCAAATGGGGGTGTCAAGCAGCATCAGCCATCCTAGCAGTTACCAACTGGTACCCACATCTCTATAGCTGGCCTTAGAATGGGCAGTCTGAATCTGATTGGTTGCAGTAGTGTTGTGTGTTGTTTAATATATAAATATATATATATATTTATATTTATGGTCGTGGCCCTATGACCGATATGAATCACATAAACATGCGACAAGACTTACAACATAAATAGACCTGAAGTGTGCCTTGGTCGTCTGGATGGTATGCCAAGAAAAGGGGGCATACCCAAGATAAGTAATGGGTGATTATGGAGAAGGATGTGCTGAGAAACGCCCTGTAAAAGGGAAAGGGAGGGTAACGCGCATTGGAACCGACAAGGAGCATGGGTGAGTGGGCTGCTTAAATACCCCCCCCAGGCTTCTCCCATAAAATCAGGCCACCATACTGGCCTTCTTATATATACAAAACTGTAGTCATTTTGATAAATTTTTATTTGTATTACAAGGTGCTTCTATGCTTCTTTGTCTGCAGTGCACGCTTAGTTGTATAGGAGTCCAGCAGACCTTTTGCACTTGTTGACTGCTAGTACAGATAAAGCTCTAGATGACACCACTGCAAGAGAGAAGGGGGAATGTCTCTCCTCAGAGTCAATCGTCTTAGACCCCTTGCACACTGTCAGCGCCGACCGTTAGTGATTTAATGGCGATTTAGCGCTATTTTATTGGCGCTTTTCGGCCACTAGCGGGTCAGTTTTTACCCCCAAAAAAGAATTAAAAACTCCCGTCTTGCGGCGCTTTGAAATCGCTTTTAAGGCGCTTTGGAAGCGCTTCCCATTCATGAGAGCGCTAAATACAGTGTCTCGCAGCATCCTGCAATGTGCCGAAAGCGCACTGCCCCAGTGTGAAAAGACACACTGCAATAAATGGGAGGTGGTTAGCAGAGGCTATTTCTAGCGCCAAATCGCCTGAAAACCACCCCAGTGTGAAAGGGGTGTTACTCATTCAGCTGAGTCTCTAGGTAATTGTGCCACAGTAGAAGAAAAAAATCTGCAACTGGTAGTATCAGACTCTCAGTCTCCACCTACTGTCTGAAAAAGGAAAATATTGCATATTTCTAGGCACTATTTCAAAATGACCTGATTGTGTTCATATGTACTACTAAACATAAGACATAAATAAGGAATATATATGGAAATACACTAAACATTCCCTTTAGCTATCCACACATCATACTGAGTCAAGCTGTCTGCTTGCTGTGCTCCTTTGTCAAATCCTCAAATAGATTCTGGATAAAGTCCTGGACTGCTTCTGTGTAATTTGATGAATTACCCTTTAAAGCACTAGATTAAGCTTTAGACAGATTACTTTTGATTCCATCCTTTAACTCAGCAGGCAAAGCACAGGAAGGATTAATCGTAACAGATATGACAGTCAGCATTATTTATGGTATTCAATTCTCCTTGTTAAGACAAACACATAACTACATACCTCGCAGTAATATTTCTTTAAAGGGAATCTATATTTTGCATATATTCTTTATTATGTTCAGTGCTACAAAAATAAGTGTTTATATTTTGTCTTTTTATTCAGGTGTAATTATGAATTATTGGCTATTGATATTTCATATATACTACTTGTAACCAGCAGGCAGAGCTTTATGCAAGAAGCCCATGCTGTGTAATATCTTTGTGTGCAACTGCAATACTAACAATACATCTGAGAAGTCAACGTTTAGCACTCATTAAAAGAGAAGTTTGGGGTTTAAAAAAATAATAATTGGCATACTCACCTAGGTGGATGCAGCATCGCTCCAATGCCGCAGCTGTCCCCTGCCGCCTCTAAGGCCGAGAACTGAACGATCAAAGAATGCTGATTACTCCGTTTTCGGCCTTCACTGAGCAGAGAGTGGTGATGGTCAGTCACTGGCTCTCTGCTCTGCCCCTCTAGCGCTTACTGAAGCTATGGGCTGTGGCGGGGGGCAGGGACAGCTAGCTCAGGTTCTCAGGCTCTCAACATTAAAGTTGGGATCCCTCCAGAGTCTGGACCAGCTGAGTAATGTCAGCCGACAGCGGCTTTAGCCCATTGTCAGCTCAAAACTCAATACTAAGTGCACTCCAGTGACCCACAGAAGAAGTAGGGCTGAAAAAGCTTTGGCCCTACTTCTCCTTGAGGCTCGGTTTACACTGCAGCCATGCGGGAACCCTGTAAATCCAGTACGGGTTCCTGCATCGTATGTCTTCCGCAGGCAGTTCACACTGCACTATGCGAACCAATGGGAGTGTCAATACAAAATGAATGACACCCCCAGAGCAGTTCGCATATCACAGTGTGAACTGTCAATTTGGACAGGAATCAGATCGCAAGGGTGTGAACGCCCATGCGATCAAATTCTGGTGCGCACCAAAAGGTCCTGCACGAGTTTGGTCCGAATGCGATGCAAATTCAGCCATACAGTCTGTATGGCTGAATTTGCATGGCACAGACATGGCATGTGATTTGCACAGCAGTGCAGTGCGAATCACATGCAATGTCTGGCATTGCAGCACTGGGAACCAGCTCTTAAACAGTCAGCTCACAGAGCTAGCCTAAAAGCATACTGTTAATGTTTGGCTTTCTTAGAAAGTTAACACCATAAATATATCCCAAAAACAAACATACTTGTAAAGTAAAGATGTTATCTAAATAAAATTTCCAAATATGTATTATATAAAACACAATTTCCAAAAATGCCATAAAATTTGCTAAAAAAATGACTAAACACCATTAGATTCCTTTTCCTCCATATAGCTTGTGGTGGTGTGAGAGGTAGTACTGTCAGGTCGACATGTGCAATTTGTTTTGTTACAAATTCATTTTCGGACTAAATTCAGCATATTCTTTCATATAGATGCATCCGAATGAACAAAAGACTCTTTTGAATGAAAATCGCAAAAAGCTAAAAGAACAAAAAACAATTCAACCTATGATTTTGAGGAATCAACTACTTTCGGATAGTTTTGCTTTACCTATTTTTATTCTTTACGACTATTCGTTATTGCCGAATATAAAGAAATAATTTTTGAATGCATTCATATTCCTATTTATTTTGGATATATATGGATTAATTCGATTTTCGGATGTTTTATATGTTAAAACATTAAGAAACTATTCACTAAAAAAGAATAGAGTCAAATTTGAAAAATAATTTAACCCCCCTGGCGGTATTCCCGAGTCTGGCTCGGGTTGGATTTTACATACCAAAAGCGGTATCCCCGAGCCAGACTTGGGCTTGCATCGCAGGATCCAGGAAGAGCATACTTACCTTGTCCCCTGGATCCTGCGATGTCTCCCCGCTGTGATCGGCGAGCCGCTGTGTCTCGCTCGATTCACAGTGCCGAGCTCCGTTCCCTGCGAGCGTTGCGACGCACGGGGACGGAGTTCGGCGGTAAATTCAAAAGTGAAACACACAGTATAGATACAGCATACTGTAATCTTACAGATTACAGTACTGTATCAAATAACTACACATCCCCCTTGGTCCCTAGTGGTCTGCCCAGTGTCCTGCATGCAGTTTTATATATATAAAACTGTTCTTTCTGCCAGGAAACTGGAGATTGTCCATAGCAACCAAAACTGTCTCTTTACATCAAAAGTGGTTTTAGAGCAGCTAGAAAAAAGCGATAATAAATTAGAATCACTCGCAGAATTGAGCGATAGTGATTTGTGGGGAGATCCGTCATCAAACACTAAAAGTAACGAAAGCTAAAATTCTGCAACTAAGCAAATTTCAGTGTTTTTGATTTGATTACATTATTATATAATTTTTATTATTATTATATTATTATTTGTTATAATTATTTATAGTTATTTATTATATTATAATTTTTTATTTCGTTTTTCAAACTTTATCATACCCAGGATGTCTACTAGACTCTTGTTTGGACAGAGTTAAGTGAACTATTCCTAAGAATTACAAGCCTACAATATAAAACGCCAAATTTCTGTGCAAAATAATTGTACCGCTTTCAGCACCTAAAATCAGAAATAATCATACCGCCAGGGAGGTTAAAGGAAAATATTGGTTAAATAGCTGAAGTCAGTAATTCTTCTATTCAGAGCTCTTCGCTATAGCAGCTAATTTGGGATAGATTAGATTTACGTTTTTATTGAAATTTCCTTTCAAATTTGGCTAAAGTAACTGTTAGTGATGTAACGAATACGAATGCATCCAAAGTTAGTTATTATATAAAGTAACGAATGCCGCATCTAAACAAATGGAATGAAACAAATACAAAATATCCAAAGTAGCAAATGCTGCATCTAAACGAATGGAACCAATGCATCCGAATTTACGAATTATCCGAAGTAACGAATGCCGTATCTAAACGAATGGAACGGAACAAATACAAATGCATCTGAAGTTATGAATGATCCAAAGTAACCAATGAAACGAAACATGTACATGCACATGTCTACTGTCAGGGTTTTGTGGTCATTTGAGGTGCTGGGTATTGCTATGGGTGTGATGATGGTAGAACATCCTCAGACAAAGTGATTCAAGGCTTTGCAGTGTACTCTATTGGGGTTTCTAATGATGGACAGGTAAAAAGACTGGGGAAAATTTGGGACTGAGATTAGAGCATTGTAAATAATCCACAGGAACACTAGCCATGACAGTGGTGTGGGCATATTTAAAAAGTATGTTTTCTGTGATGAGGGGCCTGAGCAGTAGAATAGTGTCAGTATGTTTCTAAATAGAATGTCTACAAGTTATACTCACATCGCCAGCATTTAAGCACAGCTTCTGCTCCCACTGCATGGAATTTATGGTATCTCCTGTGTCGGAGGCTAGGGGGATCAGTGACAATACCCCCTACTTCATGTGACAGTGCTGAGTGATTGGCTACTACACCAAAGGGAGAAGGTTAAATGTTCCCCCATTCGTGGAAGCACCAGGTTTTATCTCTGGCAGCAGCTGAAACGGTAATGTAAGCATAATTGGGGCTGGGTGGCTTTAGAAACAGGGAGATTTACTAAAACTGGAACATACAGAATCTGGTGTAGCTGGGCATAGTAACCAATCAGCTTCTAACTTCCGCTTGTTCAATTAAGTTTTGACAATAAAACCTGGAAGCTGATTGATTACTCTGCAGAACTGTACCAGATTCTGTGTGCGCCAGTTTCAGTAAATCACCCCCTCACTGTCACATTGCCCTCTATAATATATTGTACTTCATTTTTCATTTTTCTCAGAGTTACTTTCAGTGCCGGACCAATTTATTTTTCCATTTTACACACATGCTAAAATATACATTTTTTTAGCCTGAGGAACACTTATAACTAAACACAAATTACATTTTCTGAAAGCAGGGAACCTGTAGAATAGAAAGATGGTAGTTGCCAAAATAATGGCATAATGGTTTATCAAACCTATCTTTTTTAGTTAAAAAAAAAAAAATGTTTGCACACAAAGACACCACTTTGCAGCTACCATGATTAATTACATTAAAGCTCTGAGCCTGCAGAACATTTTATAATAGGCTGCTATTGCAGCCGTGAACTTTTTTTTAACTCTTTCAATGCTATGAAATATGGTACATGCCATTGCCAGCAAAGGACACTTTTCATAGGATAAATCTGCAAAATGCCACTTAGATGTGCCTAAACATACCTACAACCAGGGCCGATACAAGGGATGGGCAGGCGGGGCTCAATGTGGGAGGGGGCGCTAGGTTGTGAGCAGAAAAATCTGTCCACAAAATGTAGCTGTAAAACTTGTATGCCCCTGTTGCCTGCCTAAATGAAGGATTATGCGCTCCTGCTCACTGCTCTGGGGCAGCAGATGCACCCTTTTCCAAGCTCCCTTCTTGAGTTCCTATGAGTCGTCCCCCCCCCCCCCCTGGATCGGAGCTGGTACAGTCCCAGTGAAAGTGCATGTGGGCGGAGCAGGAAAAGAACCCCTCACATTGCAGCATCAATCTTTGGTTCCCGCCCAGCACACAGCAGAGCGCTCCTCCAGAGCAGAGTGAAGATGTGTAAATCAGGGATGACAGACTGTATCCTCTTCTACTGTGAGTGCTGACTGCTCTACATTCCACACTGTGATTATAAACGTGCCCTGTACTTTTCAGTGCAGGTTTATTGAAAGTGAAAGTAAAAGTAAAATTCTTGAACAGGTTAGGAATTAGTGTGACATTTCAGGTGCTACATGTAATCCACATACACATTATATCTTCGAAAAAGAAGGATTTTTAATAAGATATAATGTGTATGTGGATTACATATATGTAGCACCTGAAATGTCACACTAATTCCTAACCTGTTCAAGAATATAAGCATTACACAGCAAAGGATGTGATTTCTTATCCCAGCCCAACTTCAAGAAAGTCCACTTTTGCAGTGTGGGGGAGGGGGGAGAAGGTGGGTACTGTATAGTCTTTTTTTTTTTTTTACACTTGAATCTATGCTTCAGCCAGCTCCAGTGCTCTCCTCCTCCCTATCACATATAAAGGAAGATTAACCCTGTATGGTCAAAAGTGGAGGCTGGAGTGTGACCACTGTCACTCCTGACACAGGAGCTGCAGGGGACCAGTAATAGAACTGCAGAGAGCCTGCTGAAGCAAAGGACAAGGTAAAACAGTACACAGATCAGAATTCAGCAGGGGCTGAATTTTTGATCGGTATGTAACCCTCTGTTAGACAGAAACCGATTGTTATCCACGTCTGGTGGAAATCCTTGTTCAATTAGCTGTTTGCAGTGCTGATCAGTGTATTCTGATAGGGGAGAGTCCCTGCTGTCAGAATACAATGTCCCAGTGAGGGGGGATTCCCACACCCACCCCACTTGTGTGGATGGAAGAATCTGTCAGCCACTTGCTTGAGCCCCATCTCGACCCAGCAATGTGCACAAGTGCACTTGCTCTCTAATGGACTGTTTGTTTATAATGCACTTTAATAGTACTTTGCACTGTGTGTCTGATTTGCAGCACTGGGAGTTTGGTAGTAACTCCAAAACCAAATGATGTAAAAATGAACCATAAGAATTTGACTAGAGTTGTTTGAATATTTGGGAGTTATTCACGTTATATGTTATAGCATTTAATTTGTTTATTTACAGTACCAGGAGTGTGGTCTTAACTCCCTCACAAAATGTTTTTGCAGCACAGGAAATTTGGTCCCACATACATGTGATATGAGTTGTTCACATTATATGTATTGGTATTCTACTTGCAGCACCCGGAGTCTGGGATTCGCCCCCTCACAATTTTGATTGCAGCACTGGTATTTTGGTTCCATATTCATGTGATATATAATTCACTTGGTCATATTTGATAATGACACATACACTAAATTTGATATCATTTTATAGAGGTACTGCTATGCACTAGGGTGTATATACTTCTGGTCTCTGTACCCTGCAGTTTACGGCTCTTGACTCCTGTACATTGTATATTACTGTACATACACCTTACCTCTGCACTCTGTATGTTTTCCTCTCCTAACTCCTGCACACTGTACACGCTGCTCCTGATCATTGTACTTTGACCTCAGATAGATAGATAGATAGATAGATAGATAGATAGATAGATAGATAGATAGATAGATAGATAGATAGATAGATAGATAGATAGATAATTGGATCAATTATAGATAGATAGATAGATAGATAGATAGATAGATAGATAGATAGATAGATAGATAGATAATTGGATCAATTATAGATAGATAGATAGATAGATAGATAGATAGATAGATAGATAGATAGATAGATATCAGGTGTGTAAAATAATTGGTCATGGGGGGGGGCGCAGCTCGGCATCTTCGCCCTGGGCGCTGGTAGACCTTGTCCCAGCACTGCCTACAACTGCCTCGCAAACCCTCCTGTCAATGCCTACCTATCTCCTGCACATTTTTAGGAATGTGTTCCGGGTGGGACTTAACTGCAAGCTCATCTCTTTCTCCCTAAAAACTTGAATGCCTTTCCCCTACTCCTTTTGCTTCACAATGGAATCACAAAATGCATAAGTAGTGGAAATTAATAAAATTGGAGTGCATAGACCCTTATACAGGGACTCAATACTAGCCAAACATGTATACTAGGTCACCGTTTCAGCATATATAACTTGTTGGGGTCCTTTGAAGCTAATTCATACAGTTACACTAAAACCAGGGAGACCAAAGGGGTACAAACCTAGAAAGTAGCTTAATTTATGGACCGACCACAGCATAACCAACGTTTTAAATAAAATTTATTGAGAACATTATCAAAAATACAAAATCGCCACCTAGGGCATATTACACAAAAATCCACGGTCAATCCATAAATGAAGCTACTTTCTAGGTTTTTACCCTTTTGGTCTTCATGGTTTTAGTGTAACTGTATAAATTAGCTTCAAAGGACCCCAACAAGTTATATATGGTGAAACGGTGGAGTTGATTTACTAGGACTGGAGCGTGCAAACTCTGGTGCAGCTCTGCAAAGAGACCAATCAGCTTCCAGTTTTTTTGTCAAAGCTTAATTGAACAAGTTGAAGTTAGGAGCTGATTGGCTACCATGCACAGCTGCACCAGATTTTGTCCTCTCCAGTTTTAGTAAATAAACCCGTGTGTCCACACCCGAAGAAGTGATGCTCGTGGTAAGGCTGTTGTATAATGGCCAGTTAACCATTTATTTTGTAGCCACTGTAAAGATCTATCAAACTTGTCACCTGTAGTATAGCCATATCATTCCCAGGTCCAAATGCTCTTCAGTGTAAGCATTGCACATAGAATAGTTATTTGTATCAGAATGTAATTATTGCTATTTATTAATACCTTCTTTATGAAAGGCTTTGCACAGCATGTTCTAGTACAGTGTGTAAACAGATTGGTGACAGCACTGATAAGAAGCTATGACATTCTTCACTTTAGTCTCTTACGAAGTAAGGAAAGCTGAGAGAGTCGAGTACAGCTTTAAGCACTGTTGTTTCCCGCAGCCTCTAATTTACACTTGCACCTGTCTCTACTCCCATATCTGTCATTGCATACTAAGTAATGTGAAAAGAGAGGAGATAACAAATGAGTTGTGAGAGGAAAGTGAGAAAAGTGACAGGAGTTCGAGGGAAATAATAGAGTGCTATGCAGAGGCCAAGACAAAGCCAAAGGAGAGTTGGAAATTAATGTATAATATGCAGCCTATGAAAAGCCATACTTACACTATATCGGAAAAGGAAAAGCTAGCTGGGGTACAGTAGTTATAACTGGATGTTGGTTACAGAGGGAGGAAGAAGAAAAGTGAGAAAGGTAGAAGCAGCTAGTAATCTTGCATAAATTATATTTCCCCATATAAACACTTTGCAATATAATATTATGAGGCAAAGATTTTCAAAAAGCCAACCATGTGTAAAATGTTTTTTTTTTATGTTGGTACTTTGACGCTAAATACCGGGGTTATGGCAGCAGCTAGCTGCCATAACCCTAGTACTTTCGGGAACACCGTGCGTTTTTCTTTAAGGTAAAAGTGGTCCCCGCGGCGATTTCGCCGCAAGATCACTTTTATCGGCGGCGGGAGAGGTGCCCACCCCCCTCCCGCCGTGCTCCGGTCATCTCCGCCGCTTACCGGACCCACCGGCAGAGACGATCGCGTCCTCTCCCGCGGATGCCTAGCTGCCGACTGAGGGGAAGATGGCCCCTGCTTGGCTCCATGGCATGGAAGGGTGGAAGCGATATCAAATGTCACTTCCGCCCATAGCTCTTAAAGGAGAATTTTTTTTTCAATTATTTTTTTTTTTTTTTTTTTTATTGCATTTTAGTGTAAATATGAGATCTGAGGTCTTTTTGACCCTAGATCTCATATTTAAGAGGTCCTGTCATGCATTTTTTCTATTACAAGGGTTGGTTAAATTTTTTTAAAAAAACAGTGTCAAAATGAAAAATTAAAAGTAAAATAAATTAAAAAAAAACATTTTTTAAAGCACCCCATCCCAACGAGCTCACGCGCAGAAGCGAATGCATACGTGAGTAGTGCCCGCATATGAAAACAGTGTTCAAACCACACATGTGAGATATCGCCGCTATCATTAGAGTGAGAGCAATAATTATAGCCCTAGACCTCCTCTGTAACTCAAAACTGGTAACCTGTAGACATTTTTAAACTTCACCTATGGAGATTTTAAAGGATAAAAGTTTGTCGCCATTCCATGAGCGGGCACAATTTTGAAGCATGACATGTTGGGTATCAATTTACTCGGCATAACATTATCTTTCACAATATAAAAGAAAATTGTGCTAACTTTACTGTTGTCTTATTTTTTAATTCAAAAAAGTGTATTTTTTTCCAAAAAATGTGCGCTTGTAAGACTGATGCTCAAGTACAGTGCGACAGAAAGTATTGCAAAGAGCGCCATTTTATTCTCTATCGTGTTAGAAAATATATATATAATGTTTGGGGGTTCTAAGTCATTTTCCAGCAAAAAAAAAATGATTTAAACTTGTAAACAACAAGTGTAAAAAAGAGGCTCGGTCCTTAAGTGGTTAATAAACATAAATCATTATTTTCATGGTTGTAATCCATTTTTAAAATATATTATGTTAACTATTTTATACCCAGTAAGTATTGCAGCTGTAGTATGTGGTCATTTAGCATGTCATTTAAGTCTGCTGGAATATGAATGATAGATGGGTAAACGTTCTGCACATGACACGACAGGTCTTGACTGCTATGTAAAATACACCATGTGAGATTAAATAAAATGGTGTGCTTTAGCTGTGCTACTAGCTAAAAATGTTGATTAAGAGTTTAGGGAATATATATATGTGTTCTTTGTCTAGTTAGTTTTCAAGAAAAAAAGCAAAATTGTAACATGCAAAGATTTTTTTGATTCAATGTAAATTGCATCCCAATTCTGCAGGATGGCCTTCTGAAAAAATCACATTAATTCTTCTGTTCTCCAGCACCTCCAGTGCTCCTCCATGACCTTTGTTACTGAATGTTTAACTCTTTGCAGATATAAAAACAGTTAATACAGTTATGTATTTAAAAAAAACTAATGAACGTGTCTTGGAATTAGCACTTTATAATCCTACAATCCAGTCAGGCTCCACTCCCAAGGAACAAACTAACAGGAGGTGAGGGCCAGAGTAAGCAAAGGGATGAAAATATCAGTGTGCTATTGCTTCTTCTTTGTCTGGTCATAGGTTGGGGCAGAGAGGGGACCAAGATTTATTGCTTATCTTGATTAGAAAAAAAGTGAGGTCACAAACCTAGGTATACTGTGTAATGGTGGATACGTTTAAGAAGAATTTTTTTTAAAAAAAAGATCAATTTGAGAACATTAGATTTTCTAATCATTTGGAATTATGGCAGAGAGATCTCAAAGTTTGAACTTCTAAGATTTATAAGATGTCAGGGGCTGAATCAGCCAACCAGGCTCTGTCTAAATATGTCCTTATTGGGGGGGACTGACCCTTCAAGTAGACTGAGATTTAATTGAGCTGCAACACTCACACTCCAACAAGTATGTCACCCTTCGATTGCAGTTAAAGCAGAACTAAACCCCCCAGTATCCTCATTCCAACTTTCCAGTGGTGCGGCATTTACATCCCCCGCTGGTCGCTGTTATTGTCTCCAGATTGCTGTCTTTTTTAGCCTCTTGATTAGCTTGGGGGGGATGACGTCATCTTGCGCATGCACACTGGAGTCAGATAGCCGATGTTTGCCAGAAATGCACGCTAAACTGCGCATGTGCAGCTAAGTTTACATTTGGTAGAAAACCGTGAGCAGGTAGATAAGTTTATGTTATTGCAGAAGAAACATAGCATGTCTTTTCTCCAATAAAAAGCTACATGTTCGCAGTTTTGCAAAAGTTAGGTATACTGTACTTCCACTTTACCAAGAGGCAAAGCGGTCTGAGCCCGCAGTTACTTGTTACCTTTAGGTTGCTCACTGTCCCAATCTGCTACATTACCCCCTAAACAAAACAAGTTCCCCCTAGCCTTTCACATTGCAGTGTTTGGTACCTGAACACCCTATATCTCCAATCTGAGAACTTTGTGAAGGTCAGCATTTGTTAGGAATTTGGGCAGGGAGGGAAGGGCATGGTGTAATGAATTTAGGCAGCAGGTGCTCAGTCTAAAGGTACTAGAGGGGGCCTTCTCTGCTGCTTAAGAGCTGTACACACAGGCCGAATATCAGGTCACCATCTACCGGTTATATAGAAACTGGATTACATTTGGCTTGTGTACAGCAGCTGGCTTCTATTGACGGGGCATGACCAAAAAAGGTCAGTCAATTGGCACCCAATCAGCACTCTCACTCAAAGGCTGAGAGCGCTGACCGGTGTGCTCTGGCAGTAGGGCGATGTCCCAGGCCCTTTAATGCACTGTGTGTATGCAACATGTGGTCTGCATGAATTTTACTGCATTAACTTGCATTGTAGGTCTCACAGAAATGGTGACATAGTAAACCAAATGGCAACAAGAGAGTGATAACTTTTCATTAATTTTTTTTTTAGATGAGGACAAAAAGTAGTTATTTCATCTTTGCTGAGATTTTGTTGAAATAAGTCTCTTACAGATGAAAAAAGCTTCCATAACCCCTGAGAGCCTTTTAAAGCCCACTACACCCTTAAATCCAAAACCAAAATTGGAATATATTGCAGCTTACCAATCATTAGATGTGGTGGCTACATTAGTTTTCATTTTTGGGGCTTTTTTCCCTCTGCTTTCACCTGGTGATCTGGCCAAAAACACCTCCTGTATTAGAGTATAGAGATTAAATGTTTGCTTTTGTGTTTAATACCACTTTAAAAACCACCTTAAAGTGGTTTTTCAGCCAACTTTTGAAAAATGTTAAGTAAAAAAAAAAAAACTAGCTGCTGACTTTTAATAAAGAGACACTCACCCATCCCAGGATCCAACACTGTCCTCCCCTGGCTGGTTTCTTCACCCTGCTTCAGTCCCTGGCACTGGCATACTACCATTGGACAACTGGCTGTGACTGCTTGCCGTTTCACAGCCGACTGCTCACTGTGCATGCTCCAATGTGCGTCTCGTTAAAATTTTGTAGCAGCCCCATTGTAGGATACTTAACCTCCTGTTGAGGTAACAGTTGGTACAGAATCAGTTGGACAACATGGCTTTGTTTGTCCAAACATTACAATATTTCAGATGGATATTCAGATGAGCCCTCTGAAATCAGTACTAGAACCGAAACATTGATTGGATTATTTGGGCCCAGTACTATAGGCCAGAGATTTTCTTCCACAGGAGTCTTATGCTCCGTACACACGGTCGGACTTTATTCGGACATTCTGACAACAAAATCCTAGGATTTTTTCCGACCGATGTTGGCTCAAACTTGTCTTGCATACACACGGTCACACAAAGTTGTCGGAAAATCCGATCGTTCTAAACGCGGTGACGTAAAACATGTACGTCGGGACTATAAACGGGGCAGTGGCCAATAGCTTTCATCTCTTTATTTATTCTGAGCATGCGTGGCACTTTGTCCGTCGGATTTGTGTACACACGATCGGAATTTCCGACAACGGATTTTGTTGTCGGAAAATTTTATAGCCTGCTCTCAAACTTTGTGTGTCGGAAAATCCGATGGAAAATGTCCGATGGAGCCCACACACGGTCGGAATTTCCGACAACACGCTCCGATCAGACATTTTCCATCGGAAAATCCGACCGTGTGTACGGGGCATTAGATTGGAAATGGGCCATCCAGAAGTTGTCTGACTCTTCCCTTTTGTTTGAGAGTCTTGAATCTGATGGTAGTACTCTTTGCTCATCCTCGGTAAATTAGACTTTGATGACCACCACAGAGTTTATTTCCCCAGCTTCACTCTATATCTCTACAATGCAACATTCTGTTCTTGTGGGATAAGTCAGTTCAATCATGTGAATTCATTTGGTGCAGAGAACCAGGTTGTTCTTGACTTTTCAGCTCAGAAATCTGGCTCAGATACTGGGAAAGTCTTTCCTTCCTGGTTTTTAGAAGATCTATTCTTTGATGCTAGTCATCCAGGTTAGGGGGAGACCTGGGTACTCTGCAGATGGTCATCAAAGTCTCATCTCCTGATTAACCTTTGCAATGTGGCTGTCTACAGTGTTTAACCATGCTGCAGGAGTCATCTTATTCATTCAAACAATGCCGTGGCATTGGCATACATCAGCCATCAGCAAAGCACTAGAAGTCTAGCCACAGCAAGGGAGGTAGATTGAATTATGTCCTGGACAAACTTCACATTCCAACCTTGTCTACAGTGTACATCCCATGTGTAGACAATCGGCAGTCAGACTTCCACAGCTGGCAGTGCTTGGACTCAAGGGGGTTGTTCCTGTACTTGGAGGTATTCAGAAACAATCCTCTCTCTTCTCTTACCCACAAGGTGGTATACCTTGTTGCCATTACCTCTGTGGGGTGAGTATATGAATCAGGGGCCCTTTCAGGTTTTGCTTAAAGACCAAGTGACGTTGAGGCCTAGGACTTCTATTTGTCTAAAGTAATTTCTGCCTTTCATCTAAACCATTGATATGTCTTGCTCAGGATTTTCCCTCCCATTGACTAGATGTGGTTAGAGTTGGGAGAATCTCTCAGCTACTGCTTCTTTTAGGAAGATGTGTTCTCTGTATGTCATTCTAAATTAAACTTGGTAGGGTACTCCAGCTTCTCATTCCACCATTTCTAGTTTACTCAGGCAGACCATCATCAAAGCTTTTGGTTTAAAAAATCATGTCCCGCCCTTTTCTTATCAAGACACACTCTACTAGATCTGTAAGTGCCTCTTGTGCTTTTCAGCATTAGCTTTTCAATAGGATGATGATGTTTGAGGGCACTCAGCCAGTACCGACACTGCAAACGAGGTAGCTTTTCTGTGCCTGCTAAAACCTTGGTCAATGTCAGTTAAAGAAATGGGGAGGCAAAGCTTCCTACCCTGCCTAGTTCCCCATTTTGCCTTAAGCCATTCCTGCGCTTATCCCTAAAAAAGGAGCAAGGGCAGGAAGCCTTGCTTATAAAGGAAGGGTAATTGCTATTCACTTTGGTCAAACTGGAATGAACTGGCAATTAGGGCTGTTCATAATGTAATACATTTCTAACCATGAAATACTGCAAGTTTGAATGTGGAGATTTGGCTTCAGGCAGAATAGAGAACAAGAAGCAAAGTTTTAATGTAAATTTAACAGACTTTTATGCAATCTCAGCCATTTCCTGAAAAAGCTTTTTACTCTTATGTGTCACTGGTTTGGAAAAAATATAATTAGACCTACTGTCTTGGTTGCAGAGCCAGAATCCATTTACTATGTATTGATTCTTACCTCTGATAGGTATGGATCAATGACTGTTCACTTGCTGTCATCTTAGATGAAGTTGCTGATCATTATTAAACGTCCTGTTGCAAGTATACAGTCTTACTGTCACATGTAGCTATATATTTTGATTGTCATTAGTAACACAGACTTGACATGTTTTGTGAGAGTATACGGATGAGGAGACACAGAACTACATTCTGTTTTTTTGTAAAGCTTTTAACTTTATGGTTTCATTCAATTTCAGATTAACTTCTAGAGTTTTCAAGGTGCCAATGCAATCTTAGAAATGCTTGCGTGAAAATCAAGTCTTTATATCCATACTTTGCATGCTATACTTGAACAAATGTTCAGGACAAAACAACTCAGACAAACACCAACTCTGTAGTAAATATATAACATTGGCAGCTATATCTCTGTGTTAGATATTAGTATAAATTTATGATTTTCTTTGCTCCAGTTTTAAAAAATTAGACCCACTTTGGCCATCAAAGTAATGTTTTATGTATATACCCATAGCAAAACTGTCTTATGTCCAAACTGGATCACGGTTGTCAATGGAAACTGGCGATTACACACAATGTCACTAAAATCAGGCAGAGGTATGTATGATAGTTACATCTATGTGGTTTTTCGGTATTGCTTCATAATGAAAAACATATAACATTTTCATGCTAAAATATAACTTTTTAAATATCGGCAGTATACTTGCAAAGTGTCATGTCATGTGCACTTGTCCATTTTTTATTGTAAGAAGCTTTATTTTGGGGATTGGAATTTCATTGTTTGATGGAATTGCCTTACTTATACTTTTTAATCTCCATTACATGTATGCATGGCATAGCAGTGGACAGTAAAAAGGTTGGTAGCTATACGGTAGCTATGCTGTGAGCTGGTCCCACACATGGGCCAATGCTCAGCCAACCAGTAGTCCAGGGTGACAATGCTGCTCCTACATAGGTAGAATCAACAAGGGAAAACAATGGAAAAGCAAGCCATGTCTCATGGGAATTAACTCACTGAACCCTTTTCAAGATTAAGCCACCATTTTTGCATTTTCGAATGCTTTCCATGTACTTTAACCTCCCTGGCGGTATTCCCGAGTCTGGCTCGGTGTGAGATTTCAGTACCAAAAGCGGTAATCCCGAGCCAGACTTGGGATCGCATCGCAGGATCCATAGAGGTTACTTACCTTGTCCCCTGGATCCTATTGATGGCTCCCCGCCTTTGATCGGCGAGCCGCTATGTCTCGCTCGATTCACAGTGCCGAGCTCCGTTCCCTGCGAGCGTTGCGACGCACGGGGACAGAGTTCGGCGCCAAATTCAAAAAGTAAAAAACACAGTCTTACATATTACAGTACTGTATCAAATAATTATACATCCCCTTTGTCCCTAGTGGTTTGTCCAATGTCCTGCATGCAGTTTTATATTATAAATACTATTCTTTCTGCCTGGAAACTGGAGATTGTCCATAGCAACCAAAAAATGTCCGTTTACGTCAAAAGTGCTTTTAGACCAGCTAGAAAACAGCGATAATAAATTCGAATCACTTGCAGAATAGCGATTTGTGGGGAAATTTATCATCAAACACTAAAAGTAATGACAGCGACAATTCTGCAACTGAGCAAATTTCTGTGTTTTTGATTTGATTACATTATTGAATATTTTTTATCATTATTATATTATTATTTGTTATAATTATTTATAGTTATTAATTAGATTAAAATTTATGATTTCATGTTTCAAACTTTATCATACCCGGGATGTCTATTAGACTCTTGTTTGGACAGATTTAAGTGAGTTATTTCTAAGAATTACAGGCCTACAATATAAAACGCCAAATTTCCATGCAAAATAATGATACCGCTTTCAGCACCTAAAATCTGAAATAATCATACCGCCAGGGAGGTTAACTCCAAAAACTGTAATATTATGCTTTCTTACAAATGATATAACAAATCTAGTTATAAAAAGAGAATGCCTTTGTACATTTGTTACTTTTTGACTGGAATTCTCCTTTAATTCATTTACACATGTGCAAAATATGAAAAGGCACTAAATTAGGCATAGAGAGTTTGACATGTATTTTTTTTTTTTGTGGTTGATACCATTTTTATTGTTTGATTGACTTGGCTTAGGTTACCTTGGGAAGCTCCTTTCAAATTCTTGTGTTCCAAGTGTATACAATTAATTTCTGGGAAAAGTTCCAGATACGGAAAATGATTTTATCCCTGATACCTTACTGTTGCTGTATTTCACAACATCACAAAGCAGACACATATTAAAGTATATTCCCTTTTATACTACACCACTAGCAAGATTTATGTTTTAATGAACAAGCAATTAAGCTATTTATTGAACTGTACATATCAAAGAAATTATGTGAAATAATGCTGTAGAATGGTACCTGACCCAGTAAAGAATTAGAAGGCTGGAAATGCAGATTTTCAGCCAATATCTGGGTATTTCTCATGGGATTTTCTGGGGAAGCAATAAGATCACTCTGTTAGAATAAATAATTTAGACACATAGCTTTATTACTCCCCTCCTATTTTGTTAGCTAATGGCAGTCATACATGTCAGCTGAACCATCTGCCGCTAGCCAGATCCACTTTAACCCTTGAGAGATAAAACCTGGCATTTTGATTAGCACTTTCTTATTAAAAAAAAAAAAGTGTACACTTAGCAGTGAATGCAATCAGTCAATTGAATCACATTTATATTGTGATGAAAAACACATAAATAAATAACAATAAACCAGAATTATACACAATGAATTCACAAGGATTTAGTGCAGGTATAAAAACTAGCTATAACAAGAGAACATGAGGGAAGTGCACCACTAGAGTCTGGCATTTGATAGTTTGCTATACTGATAATTTCCTTCTTCTCCAGTTTTTGAGATCAGACCCTGTGAAAATGTCACTCCACTAAGAGCTAGACACCATAATGCAGTTCCTTCCTCCCCCCATTCTAAATGAAATACATTTGAAGCAACCCCTGAACATTTAGAGCAGATCTAAAAGATTTGATACATTATAGTAAACATGTAGAAACGTTATATGTGCTTGAATGCTACCCTGAAAAATGTACCTTTATCTGAAATGCCACCTGAAAGAAAAACAATGCCCAGAGCATCTTAGCTGTATATCTGATTTGTGAGATCATCCAAAGCAGTGTGCCACTGATTGCTAATCTCACAAGATTTGGAGTGAGATATGGTGATGTTATTGCTGTGCTGCTCACTGTTCCCTGTGCTGGAGAAAACGCTGTATCTGAGGACTAGGGATGAGCTTCGTGTTCGAGTCGAACCCATGTTCGACTCGAACATCGGCTGTTCGACCGTCCGTCGAATTGCGAACGATATGGGCCGTTCGCCCCAAATTCGTGTGGCGCGTCACGGCCCATAATTCACTGCGGCATCGCAGTGCATTGCTGGCTGATGATTGGCCAAGCATGCACTATGACCCGCATGCTTGGCCAATCACAGCGCCGTCAGTAGAGAGAGCTGTAATTGGCCAAAGCCAGGGTGGCTTTGGCCAATTATGGCTCAGGGGATTTAGTACACACCCCACACTATATAAGGCCGCCTGCACGGCGGCCCTGTGTAGTGTGTGTTCCGGTGTGCTGAGAGATAGAGAGAGAGAGAGAGACAGTGTCATTTGATTTGAGTTAGATAGATTAGGCAGAACAGTCAGTCAGTTAGCTGCACTTACAGTGTATTGTGTATATATATGCATCCCAGGTGTTGCATATATATATATACACTGTATTCAGTTTAGCTAGATCCGTTCCTGTTATCTTCTATCTAGACTATTTACATTTAGTGCAGTGCGTCCTGCTCACAGTGTTCAGCTAGATCTGTTCCTGCTATTTACATTTAGTGCAGTGCGTCCTGCTCACAGTGTTCAGCTAGATCCGTTCCTGCTATTTACATTTAGTGCAGTGCGTCCTGCTCACAGTGTTCAGCTAGATCCGTTCCTGCTATTTACATTTAGTGCAGTGCGTCCTGCTCACAGTGTTCAGCTAGATCCGTTCCTGCTATTTACATTTAGTGCAGTGCGTCCAGCTCACAGTGTTCAGCTAGATCCGTTCCTGCTATTTACATTTAGTGCAGTGCGTCCTGCTCACAGTGTTCAGCTAGATCCGTTCCTGTTATCTTCTAGACTATTTACATTTAGTGCAGTGCGTCCTGCTCACAGTGTTCAGCTAGATCCGTTCCTGCTATTTACATTTAGTGCAGTGCGTCCTGCTCACAGTGTTCAGCTAGATCCGTTCCTGCTATTTACATTTAGTGCAGTGCGTCCAGCTCACAGTGTTCAGCTAGATCCGTTCCTGCTATTTACATTTAGTGCAGTGCGTCCAGCTCACAGTGTTCAGCTAGATCCGTTCCTGCTATTTACATTTAGTGCAGTGCGTCCTGCTCACAGTGTTCAGCTAGATCCGTTCCTGTTATCTTCTAGACTATTTACATTTAGTGCAGTGCGTCCTGCTCACAGTGTTCAGCTAGATCCGTTCCTGCTATTTACATTTAGTGCAGTGCGTCCTGCTCACAGTGTTCAGCTAGATCCGTTCCTGCTATTTACATTTAGTGCAGTGCGTCCTGCTCACAGTGTTCAGCTAGATCCGTTCCTGCTATTTACATTTAGTGCAGTGCGTCCAGCTCACAGTGTTCAGCTAGATCCGTTCCTGCTATTTACATTTAGTGCAGTGCGTCCTGCTCACAGTGTTCAGCTAGATCCGTTCCTGTTATCTTCTAGACTATTTACATTTAGTGCAGTGCGTCCTGCTCACAGTGTTCAGCTAGATCCGTTCCTGTTATCTTCCTACTGACAGGCAGGCTTGTCTGGTTACAGTATATAAAGCTACCTGAAGAAAATTACAGGTGTTCTATTTGATCCTATTAGTACCACGGTCAGGCAGCTAGACTATTTACATTTAGTACAGTGTGTCCTGCTCACAGTGTTCAGCTAGATCCGTTCCTGTTATCTTCCTACTGACAGGCAGGCTTGTCTGGTTACAATATATAAAGCTACCTGAAGAAAATTACAGGTGTTCTATTTGATCCTATTAGTACCACGGTCAGACAGCTAGACTATTTACATTTAGTACAGTGCGTCCTGCTCACAGTGTTCAGCTAGATCCGTTCCTGCTATTTACATTTAGTGCAGTGCGTCCAGCTCACAGTGTTCAGCTAGATCCGTTCCTGCTATTTACATTTAGTGCAGTGCGTCCTGCTCACAGTGTTCAGCTAGATCCGTTCCTGTTATCTTCTAGACTATTTACATTTAGTGCAGTGCGTCCTGCTCACAGTGTTCAGCTAGATCCGTTCCTGTTATCTTCCTACTGACAGGCAGGCTTGTCTGGTTACAGTATATAAAGCTACCTGAAGAAAATTACAGGTGTTCTATTTGATCCTATTAGTACCACGGTCAGGCAGCTAGACTATTTACATTTAGTACAGTGTGTCCTGCTCACAGTGTTCAGCTAGATCCGTTCCTGTTATCTTCCTACTGACAGGCAGGCTTGTCTGGTTACAATATATAAAGCTACCTGAAGAAAATTACAGGTGTTCTATTTGATCCTATTAGTACCACGGTCAGGCAGCTAGACTATTTACATTTAGTACAGTGCGTCCTGCTCACAGTGTTCAGCTAGATCCGTTCCTGTTATCTTCCTACTGACAGGCAGGCTTGTCTGGTTACAGTATATAAAGCTACCTGAAGAAAATTACAGGTGTTCTATTTGATCCTATTAATACCACGGTCAGGCAGCTAGACTATTTACATTTAGTACAGTGCGTCCTGCTCACAGTGTTCAGCTAGATCCGTTCCTGTTATCTTCCTACTGACAGGCAGGCTTGTCTGGTTACAGTATATAAAGCTACCTGAAGAAAATTACAGGTGTTCTATCCCAGCTTAGTGCAGCTACAGGCCATTAGTATGTCTGGAAGGCCAAGAAGGAGAGGCAGACAATCACAAGCCAATAAGAGAGGGCAAGCAGGCTCTGTGTCTAGTGCTGGTCGTGGAGACGGTGCATCCTCATCAGCACATGGCCATGGGACACGCTTGGCCTTTTTTTCGGCAGCTGGCCGTGTTGAGCCGCAACATGCGGAAGACTTGGTCGATGAGCCGTCCTCATCCTCCTCATCCTCTCACCCATGCCCAGGGTGCTTTGTCTGGCAAAGCAGCGGCCTCTTCCCTCAGCTCAATGTCATCAGTGACTCCTTCCCTAGCTCCACCATGTCCTCATGAGGATTCCCTCGAACTGTTTGACCACAGTGTTGGGTACATGCTCCAGGAGGATGCCCAGCGTTTGGAAGGCTCTGATGATGATACTGAGCTCGATGAAGGCAGGAACATGAGCACGGACAGAGGGGGTGCCCAAGAAGGACAGCAATCTGGCAGTCATGCTCCCCCTGCTGCAGCATACTGCCAGGTTTGCTCCAGTGATGAGGAGGGAGGGGATGATGAGGTCACTGACTCAACGTGAGTGCCTGATAGGAGAGAGGAGGAGGAGGAGGAGGAGGAGGAGGAGGCGGCACATCACCAACGAGGCAGGATGCCCTCCAGGGGTCAGCCTAAGGGCAGCACATTGACTGCATCACACCCCAAATCTCCACATGTGCAGGGCGCTGCAGTCTCTGCGCGTTATTCAAAAAGTTCTTTGGTGTGGGCCTTTTTTGAGACGAGTGCATCAGATCGCACCGCTGCTATTTGCAACATATGTCTCAAGCGTATCTCGCGTGGCCAAAACATCTCCCGCTTGGGTACCACATGCTTGACCAGACATATGTTGACCTGCCATGCAGTTCGTTGGCAAGCGTATCTAAAAGACCCACACCAAAGAACAAAGAGGATCTCTCCTTGCTCCTCATCAGCTGAGATTTCCAACCCCACTAGACCTTCAGTCCTCTCTGAGACCTGCAGTGAGAGGAATGAAGGTGTAGAATTAGGTGTGTCACAGCCAAGTACTTGTGGGCAATCTGCTTTTGGTACACCGACGTCAGATTGTACCAGGCAAATTTCCCTGCCCCAGCTGCTGCACCGCCGAAAGAAGTTTGCTCCCAGCCATCCACATGCCCAGAGGTTGAATGCTAGCTTGGCAAAATTGCTAGCACTTCAACTGCTGCCTTTTCAGTTGGTAGACTCTGCCCCCTTCCGTGAGTTTGTGGAATGTGCAGTTCCTCAGTGGCAGGTACCCAAACGCCACTTTTTCTCACGGAAGGCGATTCCGGCTCTCTACCGGCATGTGGAAGGCAATGTCCATGCCTTGCTGGACAGGGCGGTCAGCGGTAAGGTGCATATTACCGCTGACTCATGGTCCAGCAGGCATGGACAGGGACGTTACCTAAGTTTCACGGCGCATTGGGTGACTCTGCTGGCAGCTGGGAAGGATGCAGGACAAGGTGCAGTAGTGTTGGAGGTTGTTCCGCCACCACGCCTCCAAAATGCTGATTGTGACACACCTCTCTCCTCCACCCCCTCCTCTTCTTCTTCCTCCATGGCCTCTTCCTCGGAACCAGCGGTGCTCCGTAGGCGTTCAAGGGGCTACGCAAGTACGCAGGCCAAAAGATGCCATGCGGTGCTTGAGCTGGTGTGCTTGGGGGACAGGAGCCACACTGGGGCAGAGGTTCTGTCAGCTCTGCAGGGGCAGGTTCAGAGGTGGTTGACGCCACGCCAACTTAAGGCAGGAATGGTGGTTTGCGACAATGGCACCAACCTCCTCTCTGCCCTCCGACAGGGACAAATGACCCATGTGCCCTGTTTGGCTCACGTCCTTAACTTGGTGGTGCAGCGGTTCTTGGGCAGGTACCCGGGCTTACAGGATGTCCTGAGGCAGGCCAGGAAAGTCTGTGTGCATTTCCGCCGGTCATATAATGCCAGTGCTCGGCTGACGGACCTCTAAAGGAGTTTAACCTGCCCAAGAACCGCCTAATCTGTGACATGCCCACCAGGTGGAACTCAACGTTGGCCATGCTGCAGCGGCTGCACACGCAGCAGAGGGCCATCAATGAGTACCTGTGCGACTATGGCACCAGGACAGGGTCAGGGGAGCTTGGTTTTTTTTCCCCACGCCAGTGGGCCATGATCAGGGATGCATGCACTGTCCTGTCACCATTCGAGGAGGCCACGAGGATGGTGAGCAGTGACAGTGCATGCATCAGTGACACTGTCCCCCTTGTCCACCTGTTGGAGCACACGCTGCGTGGAATAATGGACAGGGCACTTGAGGCAGAACAGAGGCAGGAAGAGGAGGACTTCCTTAGCTCTCAAGGCCCCCTTTATCCAGACAGTGTTCCTGCGTGCCCGCCGATCACACAGGAAGAGGACGAGGAGGAGGAGGAGGAAGATTGTGTCAGTATGGAGGTGGAGCCTGGCACTCAGCATCAGCAGCAGTCTTTAAGGGATCAGTCCCAAGGAACACATGGACTTGTACGTGGCTGGGAGGAGGTGGCTGCGGACGTTGTTGTCCTTAGTGACCCAGAGGACTCCGGACCGAATGCATCAGCAAACCTACGCTGCATGGCCTCCCTGATCCTGCAAAGCCTGCGTAAGGATCCTCGTATTCGTGGTATCAAGGAGAAGGACCAATACTGGCTGGCAACCCTCCTTGATCCACGTTACAAGGGTAAGGTTGCGGACCTTATCTTGCCATCGCAGAGGGAGCAGAGGATGAAACATCTTCGGGAGGCCTTGCAGAAAGGTCTGTGCAACGCGTTCCCAGAGACTGGGAGGTTACAAACTCCTGTTTCTGGACAACGTGTTGCTGAGGCTTCGGTCAGTCAAAGAAGGAGCGGTGGAGAAGGTGGCCGTCTGACCGATGCGTTCAGACAATTTTTCGGTCCGCAGCCCCAAGGTATGATCGGTTCCAGCAACCATCGCCAGCGTCTGTTTTACATGGTGCAGGAATACCTAGGGGCAAGATCAGACTTGGACACCTTTCCCACCGAAAATCCTCTGGGTTACTGGGTCTTGAGGATGGATCACTGGCCAGAGCTTGCACAGTATGCAATTGAGCTACTGGCCTGTCCTGCATCCAGCGTTCTTTCGGAACGCACATTCAGTGCTGCTGGAGGCGTGGTAACTGATCACAGGGTGCGTCTGTCCACCGACTCGGTCGATCGGCTGACCTTCATAAAAATGAATCAGTCTTTGATCACCACCAGCTACCAAGCACCTGATGCTGATGTAACCGAATAATTTTTTTTGAAATCTCAGATCCCTTCAAAGACTGCCTATGCTGATGCTGAGTGACTATCCCTGAGTAATTATCCTCTTCCTCCTCAATCATCACGCTGATAGCTTGTAAGAACATTTTTGGTTCTGGGCGCCACCACCAGTGCCTAAGGCACAATTTTTCAGCCCCTGTTTAACAGGGGCGTGTAATTACAATTTTTGATGTAATACTTTGCAGCAGGGCTCGTTCCTGCATTCCAACTAGAGTGTCTGTGAGGGGTTGCAGTGTTGTGGCACCAGTGCCTAAGGCCCAATTTTTCTGCCCCTGTCTAACAGGGGCGTGTAATTACAATTTTTGATGCAATACTTTGCAGCAGGGCTCGTTCCTGTGTTCCAACTAGAGTGTCTGTGAGGGGTTGCAGTGTTGTGGCACCAGCACCAGTGCCTAAGGCCCAATTTTTCTGCCCCTGTCTAACAGGGGCGTGTAATTACAATTTTTGATGCAATACTTTGCAGCAGGGCTCGTTCCTGCGTTCCAACTAGAGTGTCTGTGAGGGGTTGCAGTGTTGTGGCACCAGCACCAGTGCCTAATGCCTAATTTTTCAGCTCCTGTTCAACAGGGGCATGTAATTACAATTCTTGATCTAATATTTCACAGCAGGGCCCTGTGAGGGCTTACAGTGTTGTGGCCACAGCAACACCTAAGGCCCAAATTTCTGCTGAGTATATAGGGCAGGACCCTACTTTCAAACATCTAACTTACAAACGACTCCTACTTGCAAACGGAAGGAGACAACAGGAAGTGAGATGAAATCTACCCCTAGGAAGGGAAATTCTCTCCTGTAAGAGTTAATATGGGAAAACAATTTCTCCTTTCCACTGATGCTTTCCAATCCTTGTTCCACAAAAAAACCCAAATTTTCAAAAAACATTTTTCATTGGGACAAAAAAGTGAGGTGAAATCTTCTGAAGAGGAGGAAAGACAGCAAAACAAATGTCACAGGGGTGATAACCCTTCCCTATGTTTTCCAAAAAGCTTAGAAAAGATTTTTTGGCTGGAGCTAAACACGTTAAAAATGTTCAAAATTACAAACAGATTCTACTTAACAACAAACCTACAGTCCCTGTCTTGTTTGCACCGCCTGTATACTGCTGTTCAGAGTATATAGGGCCTGGTGGCCCCACACCTTTCCTTATTTTAATTTGGGTGCGGGGTTCCCCTTAATATCCATACAAGACCCAAAGGGCCTGGTAATGGACTGGGGGGTACCCATGCCGTTTGTCTCACTGATTTTCATCCATATTGCCATGACCCGACATGACATTAAACCCGCAAGCAGTTTTAAATGAGATTTTTTCCTTTAAAAATGACATTTGGTGCAGGGACTGTTCTAAACATGGGAAACACGCGTCACTTTACAGGCATACTATAGACACCCCCCAGGTACGATATTTAAAGGAATATTTCACTTTTTTTTTTTTTACTTTAAGCATCATTAAAATCACTGCTCCCGAAAAAACGGCCGTTTTTAAAAGTTTTTTTTGCATTGATACATGTCCCCTGGGGTAGGACCCGGGTCCCCAAACCCTTTTTAGGACAATACCATGCAAATTAGCCTTTAAAATGAGCACTTTTGATTTCGAACGTTCGAGTCCCATAGACGTCAATGGGGTTCTAACGTTCGTGCGAACTTTCGGTCCGTTCGCGGGTTCTGGTGCGAACCGAACCGGGGGGTGTTCGGCTCATCCCTACTGAGGACCTGTAGTGCAAAGATCTATCTGCTGTTGCTTAATTTATTGCGGATCTGTGCTTTCCAACTTTCTCTTGCTGCTGCTTGATTTTTCCTTCTTCAGTTCAGATTGCCAGTCATTAGAGGGGCAGATCTGACAAAAGGAAGAAAAGCCCTAAACCTCTACTAAGATGGCCACCTTCACAAAGAGTCACAGTGTGGAACAAGCATTATTAAGTCATCATATGTCAGTAATGAGAAAAGATCATCTGCAAGGTGACCACAGGCAATACTGGTGACTAGTCCTTTTTCTTGCACTTTCCTTTGTTTGGGTACAGCTTCCACAGTTCATGTGCTCTTCAAGATGGCTTGTAGAATGCTGATGTTGAATAGCTTAGGAACACCTTGCCCAGGTCAGGAATCCTTTACATGCTTCTCCCATTTCTCTCTTTTCATAGTGTGAGCACAGGTGTAGTTTTAATGATCAAAAGTGTGCTTATTCCTTTAAAAGTAAAAATGAAATAAAAATTATATGTATGTGAGAAAGAAGGGGGAGGCACAGGTGGTATCAGTGCAAGTGACAAGAAATTAGTACTGTATACCTGGAGTGTAGAACTGCATAGTGGCCTTTGCCTTCTTATTTCTTTTTTTAAAATTAGTAATGTAGGCTTTGGAGGTCACTGACCACTAGTATCAGTGTCCATGTGTATGGTGGTGGTATCCTCAACACAGTGACATGGGCATAGTGGGGGAGCATGCATGTCAGATTTTTCATGGGTTTGGAGAATAAGAAGGCAGAACATTGGTGAGCGCATATCTAGATATCAAGCCACCATATTTGGTAGCAGTGTGTTGAAGACTTTTCTGTCTCAGTTGTTTTCTTTTCTCTGTAAATATGCATGTGACATCTACACTCTCAACCTCATCCTGGGCAGAGATTTTCTAGCTCATGGGGCAACAATGTAAGCTATACCAGACCAGGGGGATTGTAACAGGGGCAGGTTAACTGATTAGTTAAGCCTATACCCACCACCATGTGTTTTAATGGAAGCATGTACCATCCACAGCATCTGCTGTTGCAATTCTAACATTAATAAAATGCCTGTATCATGTACTGCCATGCCCAGACAGGATTGTACCGAACTTTACACTACGGTAGCTCTTGACAGCGACAAAATTCTAGTTAGATTTAAAGATTCAATTTAACGATTTTTAAATTTATTTTTCCAGTGTCTCCCCTGCCCGCCAAAGCTTGTAACTGAGCAGAGATCCTCTTGGTTACATGCTTCTCTCTCTGTATCAGCCAAAGAATGACAGCTCTGAAACCGGAAGTGATGAAATCATTGTCGTTTCTGGTTTCATTCCAAGCAGAAGAAATCAAGGAATGAATATTCCTTGGGCTCCTCTTGCCTGCCATTTTGAACCCCTCTGTTGTGGTCCTGAGCTCCCAGGAAGAGTGGGAGAGCTCACACTATGCAAGTGATCAACGGCTCTACAGCCACCTGGATCACTTTCACATTACAGCCAGGAGCCGACTGAAGAAATGAAGCAGCCATCAGTTTGTTCTACTGCAGACATCAGCTTGTGTTTAACGCTTCGCTCTTTGGACATACATAGCACATACATAGCACGTCCAAAGATCTGAACTGACTAAAATAACATAAAAACAGTGCAGGGAATAGTTACAGAAAAGATAATACAGAAACAGTCAAAAATACAAATAAAAGTGAAAAATTAGAAGTATTAAATACTCCTCTTTTTATAATGACAATAATAAATTCGACCAGGCAATTTTGTTCACTAAGCATTCTTTGGAATATACATCCAGAAAGGCTTTCATTGTGTTTATAAAAAGCAGTTTATTTCTTCTTACCACCTCTCCCCAAACCTTTGGTTGGGGAGTGCACACAGTAATGATCACCTGACTGAGGGCTACCAGGCTACATGTCCCATTATCCAGAGCACTCGTCATATGAAAGTGAATGAGTAGCTATACTGTGTTCTTGCCAGCCTCTCTGTCCACACCCCACTTTCATTTAAAGCACATGCATGCCTGTCCTATCAGAGTTATTGCTGCTCTCTCCATGCTCAACAGGTTGTATCCCTGGGCGAGAATGTGCATAATGGTGGCTATAACATGACACCTGGAGACTCCACAAGGCAGCAGAACCACCCTTTAAATGGAAACTAAAGGTATGGAAATTTGAATTACAAAGACGTATGAGACTGCAAACACAAGGCACACATCAAACAGTTTAAGTGCTATAATATACTGCTGTACATCATGCTCTACCATAAGTAGAGTTTTGCCACGTCTTTGGTTCAGTGCAAAGGTCTGATTGCTTGCAGAGTAAGTCCAAACTGATATTGTAAGAGTCACTAGCCCTTAGAAATGGGACACTCTAATGCCCCATACACACGGTCGGATTTTCCGACGGAAAATGTGTGATAGGACCTTGTTGTTGGAAATTCCGACCTTGTGTAGGAGCAAGATATAAAATTTTCCGACAACAAAATCCGTTGTCGGAAATTCCGATCGTGTGTACACAAATACGACGGACAAAGTGCCACGCATGCTCAGAATAAATAAAGAGAAGAAAGCTATTGGCCATTGCCCCGTTTATAGTCCCGACGTACGTGTTTTACGTCACCGCGTTTAGAACGATCGGATTTTCCGACAACTTTGTGTGACCGCGTGTATGCAAGACAAGTTTGAGCCAACATCCGTCGGAAAAAATCCTATGATTTTGTTGTCGGAATGTCCGAACAAAGTCCGACCGACCGTGTGTACGGGGCATAATAGTTTTAATGTGAATCATAGCCCAGAGCTGCTAATTGCAGCAGCTTTTGTTGTCTCTGGAGAGGGTATTGCAAATCCAATTTCATCAAAAGGGTCCAAGGGGTGTGGTGGAGGTGTGTCTGAGAGTACTTTAAAAGAAATATCTTTTAATCAATACGAAGACTAAAATAGTGTATATTCTATGTTTATTTACAGGTAGGTAAAGACTACCATTATATGTTTTAGTGTAGACAGTAAAATGTGTAGCACGATAGACAGAATTTTAAGTTAAGAAATGTTTTTTGCCCTTCACAAAATGTGCACATTCAGAGCATATCTCCTAATGACTGAACACATTTTGAAAAGTCTCATTAGAACACCATTTTAAAATATGTTTGTTAGATTATAGATACTGCAGATCCACCCCCAGAATCCAGCTTTTAAAGGTTTGTACAGACTGCAGAATTGTCATTGGGCCAAAGCACTTCCCTGGCATTTTCTTCTTCAAGCAGAGCTCATCAGGAACATTACCCATGCCAGAGCTGGTATGTGTTTAATAAACATTTGCAGCACTGTGTGGCTTGCCCCCTGCTAACACTTTGCCACAGAACTCTCCTTCACTAACATGCTGCCATTTCTTGAACATTCTTTAGTATTTGGAGAGCAGTTGTAGGATAATTGTGGTCAAGCAGTGGAGATTATTTTGTACAATGGCCACTTCTGATTTTTCATGCTGGAGGTCATTTAGAAGCTGTCATCGGACAAACAGAAAGGAATGCCTTAATAAAGCGAGATGCAGTGTTGGATGGGAGCTTTGAAGTAAACAGTGACCGCTGTCAAGAAAGAATGCCCTGATGAGACAAGATAGGAGTTAGCACTCAGAAGTAGGGGAGACTAGGAGTGTATAAGTAACAATGGTGGAAGACTATCAGACACTGCTAAAGTAATTGTCCAAAATTAAATTGTATCTATTACAAAAAATCAACTTTGGAAGAATTAGGTAGTAAGTTAAAACAGAATAAAGTATAGTGTCTAGTAATAAGATGAGAAAAGCAATGAAGTGCAGTTGATGTGTTGCAACACTAAATATAACTATGCTATACAATAAGGAAATATCGTTTTCCCCATGACACACAAAGTTTGAGAGCAGGCTATAAAGTTTTCCAACAACAAAATCCGTTGTCGGAAATTCCGATCGTGTGTACACAAATCCGACAGACAAAGTGCCACGCATGCTCAGAATAAATAAAGAGATGAAAGCTATTGGCCACTGCCCCGTTTATAGTCCCAACGTACGTGTTTTACGTCACCGCGTTCAGAATGATCTGATTTTCCGACAACTTTGTGTGACCGTGTGTATGCAAGACAAGTTTGAGCCAACATCCGTCGGAAAAAATCCTAGGATTTTGTTGTCGGAATGTCCGAACAAAGTCCGACCGTGTGTACAGGGCAGTAGAGTGAGTGCTGTTATGCCAGAAGCATAGATATAGAGCAAATACTGGTAGGGCATGCCTTACAGGAGGCAGGTTCAGGGAGGCTTAGTGGGCAAATGTATATATATGGTAAAGATCACTGCTTTAGAAACCCCCCTAAAAGTCTGTACAGTAGTCCTCGTTGAAGTCACTGATGCTGGGCGACAACTTAATGGAAGTTAAGCTATGTTCCCTTTTGAGCTGCTTTTCTGTACAGTTTCTGCATTACCACAATGAATCCAGGGACCCGGTGGGTGATGCTTTTACAATTGACTGAAGTACCGAGAGTGGTGGGTCATACTGGTGGTTTGCAGTGGATCATTTAAGAGATCACTCAACATTCATTGTTTAAATTAATTTCCATCCTTCAGAAAACAATAGATTTAATCTCTGAGTGATATGAGTTTGAGATATTTTTATAACCCAGCCCTGATTGCTGCCTCTAAAGAACTCTGTATCAGATTTGTTTTGATAGCTTCTTGGATTTCATGATGCTATTTGTTTGGAACTGGTATGTAGTAATGGGATATTCCGAGCAGATATAAAGTATTGTGGAACTCTAAGTTAGTATATAATGCTGTGGCACTCTAAGCTGGTATATCTTTAGATTGTAAGCTCCATGAGCAGAGCCCTCCTATTCCTTTTGTATTGAACTATATTGTAATTGTACCGTCCCCCCTCTACATTGTAAAGTGCTGCATAAACTGTTGGCGCTATATAAATTCTGTAAAATATTAATAGTAATTAGGTACTTTGAGCTGTTATCTAGTAATTAGGCACTTGAAACTAATATATAATAATGTGTGTAGTCTGGTATATACAATTATGGCAAAGGAGAAGCAGGGAGTAGAAAGTTATAAACCAAGGCCATGGCAGATGTGATGTGTGACACATTCATGATTCACACTTTAAGTCTCAGCCACTTCTCAGTTCTTCATCTCATCTATCCCTTTTTTTATTTTCATAACATGCAATCTACAGGTAAGCATTTAGGATGTGCATGAGCACAATTCAGTAATTATGATCACAACATTTTCACCCATTGCAAACGCACTCCTCTATATCAGTCGTGTAAACAGTTGAGTCACTGTACCACTCAAGTTAACAATTCTTGTGAGACACAATAATCTGAGCACTTCGGGATTGAACTGCATGTGAGTCATGCAGTTTAATGATGTTGGATGGAGAAAAAAGTCAAGTAGAAGTACACAGACGTACACAGAATCTGCAGCTGTGTATAGTAACCAATCAACTTCAAGGTTTTATTGTCAAAGCTTAATTGAACAAGCTGAAGCTGATTGGTTACTATGCACATCTGCACCAGATTCTGTGTGCTCCAGTTTTACTAAATCCACCCCCCCGAGTGTAAGACAGATCTATCCACTGCATGAGCTCACTACTGAGTTGAACTGAACTTAACAAAAAATGGAACAAAATTGGATTTGTTGCCCACAGTGACTATTCAAATTCCAACAACTCTTCTGTTTCTCATTTTCCTTTCTTCTTGTTATAAAATGTTCTATTAAGCTTCTGAGCTGTTTCATCCTGTTTTCCTGCTATGCATATATTACCAAGTTGATCATTTAGATGATGTATTTATTATGACCTGATACCAGCATCATCCACTGCACTCGCATTTGATGTCTAAAATGACTAAACATATTCAAGACACTAGAGGAAATAAAACACAAAAAACTAACAAATGTTCAATTGTTAAAAGGTTAATCTATTATGTATGAGCTTGATATTGAAATTATGCACTGCATTTTAACATTTGTTAAACAGAATGTAATATTTCCTTAATTATTTAAATGCCTGATATTCATTTTCAAGGGCAACAAAACATAAGAAAGGCAAAGGAGTGAAATGCTATTAGAAGAGCAACATTTCTAATAAAATTGTTTAGCAATGCTCTTTTTAGAGTTACAAATATATATTAGGCGGTGGCAGCGCATTTATATTGTATGGGTTTATTTATACATTCTAACTTTATTACAGTGTAATTCTGCTGAAATAGGAGGGAATAATACCCATACAATAAAAAATAAATAGGAATTTTCTGAATCTTTTCCAAGCGCCTCTTGGTAACAAGCAATTGATTGCCACAAGTTTGGTTCATATAATTTTAGAAATGGAGGTTGCAAAGAGTTCTTCTCCAGAAATCATTCACAAACACAGCACAAGTCCTAGTTAGCTGAATTGTGAAACAACATAAAATTTGTGTAGTCCCCAAATAATTGTAGTCCGCAAACCCCAAAGCAAACCACAGTCCACATATCCTCAACACATTTTTTCCACTCTCTTCTTCCATATGCTTTCTCAAAGGTAAACAATTATGCCGCGTGCACATGGTCGGACTTTTCGTTTACAAAAGTCCGATGGACCAAATCCGGCGGACAATCCGATCGTGTGTGGGCTTCCCAGGACTTGCAGCGGACTTTTCCAGCCGCAAATCTGACGGACTTTAGATTTGGAACATGCTTCAAATCTTTACGTCTTAACTCTGCCGGACCCAGAAATCCCTTCGTCTGTATGCTAGTCCGACGGACAAATACCCACGCTAGGGCAGCTATTGGCTACTGACTATCAACTTCCTTATTTTAGTCCTGTGTACGTCAACGCGTACGAATCCGTCGGACTTTTGTGTGATCGTATGTAGGCAAGTCCGTTCGTTAGAAAGTCCGCCAAAAGTCCGTCGAAAGTCTGTCGGACGGGCTGTCGGACTTTTGTAGCCGAAAAGTCCGACCGTGTGTACGCAGCATTACTATATTGTTTTGTTTCATTAGTTGTTCTGTTTAAAGGCTACATACACATTTGCCCATTCTCTAAAGTAGCACACGTGCACAGACATAATGCACTGAATGTACCTTAGTATTCTTGCATTTCCTGCACTTCATGTGTCAAGTTAATGCTAATCACAACCTGTGAATAGCATGGTAGCATTGTCAGCAGCTTCAATCATACCCACAGCCCATGTGTGCCCTACAAATGGAAAGGACTTTGCGGTAACAAGGCTGCTGATTAGCGCCATTTAACCACTTGCCGCCCGCCATATAGCAATATGACATTGACAAAGTGGTTGCGATATCCTGACCGGACGTCATATGATGTCGCCAGGATATCGAGCCGCTGAGCGCCCCCGGGGGCACGCATGGTGACGATCGTTGTTGCGGTGTGTCAGTCTGACACACCACAACTCCGATCTAGGTAAAGAGTCTCTGACGAAGACTCCTTACCATATGATCAGCCATGTCCAATCACGGCTGATCACAGTGTAAACAGGAAGAGCCGTTGATCGGCTTTCCCTCACTTGCGTCTGTCAGATGTGAGTAGAAGAGAGCTGATTGGCTGCTCCTCTGACGGGGGGGTCTGTGCTGATTGATTATCAGCGCAGCCCCTCCGAGGATGCCCACACTGGACCACCAGGCATTCCACCAGGACCACCGGGAATGCCCACCACTAGTCACCACCAGGTTGCCATGGCCAACAGGGATGCAATCAGTGCCCACAATGAATGCCAGTCAGTGCCCACAATGGATGCCAATCAGTACCCACAATGGATGCCAATCAGTGCCAAACAATAATGCCTGCCAATCAGTGATGCCCATCAGTACCATCCATTAGTGTACATCAGTGCCACCTATCAGAGCCCATCCATGACCATTCGTGCCACCTATCAGTGCCCATCCATGCAGCCTATCAGTGCCCATCCATGCCGCCTATCAGTGCCCATCTGTGCCACCTTTCAGTGCCCATCAGTGCCACCTTTCAGTGCCCATCAGTGCCGCCTTTCAGTGCCTATCAGTGCCGCATATCAGTGCCACTTATCAGTGCCGCCTATCAGTGTCGCATATTAGTGCCACCTCATCAGTCCCCATCAGTGCCGCCTTTTTTATAAAAAAAAGGAAAAAAAAAAAAAACACACATAGGGTCTGCATCTTCAACTAGGGGGGTCAGTCACGTGAGGGGGTGGGTCAGGATTCATTCCATACCAGGTTAAAACCTAGACTTTTATGTTACCTTTTCTACAGGTTCTCTGTTGACTAGGTTTCTCGGCTTCAACCAGGACTTCACAACTAGGGCATTGAGTCAGGTGTGTAGTACACGGGTTCCACCCTCACATCACTCTGCAGCACCC
The DNA here is from genome assembly GCA_037952925.1 of Lithobates clamitans. Classification (NCBI taxonomy): domain Eukaryota; kingdom Metazoa; phylum Chordata; class Amphibia; order Anura; family Ranidae; genus Lithobates; species Lithobates clamitans. The sequence goes on along the minus strand of JBBGZY010000251.1, from coordinate 14,567,843 downwards.
TTTTCACCACGTTCACTTCACATACACGATTTGGGCTGCTCATCAGGCGTTAGCTACTGTCACATGTTGCTTTGCATTACATTCTGTTTACGAAGGGCTACCCTTCACCTACGCATACAAGGCCGCTAAACATTGGGCTTGTAGACAGTACAAGCATTGGCAGGCCGAACATACATCACAAACTACAGAACGCAACATTCCTATTTAGGCCGTACCAGACTTCAGCTTCTTGCCCCAGTACGCCCTGGGGTTCTGGTCCACAGGTTTGTGCTTAGCGCAGACGGGCACCTGAGTATCAGATACCTGGCCAGTCACCTCTTGTCTCACCTCGGTTGCCATTCGTTTGAGTTTTCTAAATTTCCACTCAACAGCGTTCGATGCTTCAGAACACAAAATGGCTTCTTCACTGCGCCTGTTGTTCCTTTGCTATTCTTCTTCACCTTTTTCTCATCTATGTTTACATACTCTGTCTCTCCTTATCTGTTCTTACCTTTCCGACTTAAACATATACACTCCACGTTAGCCCATTAATCCCGGTCGTGTCGGCGGCACATCGATTCAAATCTATGGCTCAAGACGACACATTTTTCTTTTACACACATCACAAGTTTCTGCAGCTCTGCCTCCCCATTAAGGCACCTGCCACAAGCACCAAGTCTAACAAGTCACTACTCGTACCACTCATTCATACGTTCGTACACACTCGCTGCTCATATGATGCTCCGGTTCGCATTTCCGACACAAGTTGGCGCGTTCCGTTCTCATTTACCAACATACGATCGCGGTACACGATTAGCATGATCCATGGATCCTCCCCACACTCGCTACGGTTTCTCTATCTCCTTTTGTTTTCTGCCCCCTCACAAGGTTTGAGGCAGCACGCCATTGCAACTTGTCTACCAGTGGTATGGTAACGGCCACTTATCATCTACCAGTGGCACATGTTCACAGCCACCCATTCACATGTCTGTCTTTTCCCTCTCAGGTCAGTTGGGTTCAGCTTGACCCATCCATGTCACAGGCCAACAGTGTAGATCTTGTCTCTGCCCCTCCGACACCCCTGTGGATTCTGAGCATGGCAGAGCTCAGTCTCCGAGGGGTTGGAGGCTTCTACAACTACCATCAGCCATTCGCAGATGTAGTAGCAGCCAAACACTCAGTTCCAAGTCGGTCCCAATCGGGAACCTTGGACACCAAACTTTTCTGCCGCCACTTGCGGGATTATGTTTCCTGCTCTGCCCCATCTGCCAATCCTCCACACATACGGCGAATGAGTGTTCCAGTGCAGATTCCAGATGTCCCCTGACTATCACCTCCACCTCCTGTACTGCCCAGGGCATGCCTGCCACCACTCAGCATTCGCAGCTGGACAAATCGGGGCAGCCTGCCCAGTTGCTGGGGGAAGCACAGCTTTGCAATAATTTCAACTAAGCTCAACCCTCATACAGCCAATACCGTCTGCTCCACATGCTCGACCTAGCCATACAGTGCATCATCAGCATAGGCAGGGGCACACGGCAGACATTTTGCATGCCTTTAAACTGTTACCCATCGAGCCATCTGTGTCTTTCAGCTCTAAGCGAAGTCCATGACTCTTCAATACATTCGCTCAGTCCCTCACCTGGATCCTAACTCACCAAGCGCTGTGCCAGTAGTTATCTACTACCTCAATGACTTCCTGCTGATCAAATGGCTCGGCAAGCCCCCCTCAGATTTAGACAACCTCAATATGTCCATAGTGGAGCATTAAGTGGAAGGCTCGGCCCAGTCCATCACCTCCCTAGACATCACTCTTGACACCCGCTTCATGCAGGCCAGCCTACCTCCCGACAAATTGTCCCGGACCAGGTCGGTCTTCACACCTTCACCATCTCACGAGTTTGCACCAAGAGACAGCTGCAGTCCCTGTCATGGACGCTTAATTTTGGGATGAGGATTGTCCCTCAGGGGCATTCCTTCATTACACGCCTTGTGGTTTTCCTTTCTCAGGCACAGGACCCCAAGCAAATTCTCAGGCTAGACCAAGCAGCTACCGCAGATCTGGCAATGTGGAACGAGTTCCTCGAAAACTAGGACAGCATGACTGTGTTCATCCCAGTAGCATTAGCCTCATTACCTCACATAGTAACAGACTCAGCAGCCTCCACAGACTTCGCCGCAATTTTTGGCCCTCACTCGACAAGAGATCCTCTTGGTCCCCGGGTTTAGACGTCCTCCTTATTCGAGCTCTACCCCATCGTTGCAGCAGTTAAGATCTGGGGCCATACCTGGGTATGGCAGACCGTGGTCTTCTCCACAGACAACCTGGCCACGGCTGAAATTACCAACTAGGCAAGTCCCAGTCCCTGGCCATTGTGTCCTTCCTACGCAGGCTGGTGCAGATATCTCTTCACTACGTTGTTTCCTACAGAAAACTGGAGCCGAACCGACCTCTTCTCCTATCCCACCTTGGTCGCATCTGACGATGGGCTGAAGGATCACCTTCAAAATGTAACCCTGCTTATAACTGGTTAGTGTCTCGCAACACACTGAAGGCCTACCACGCCACCTGGAACACCTACCGTGCCTCCTGGAACACCTACCGCAGGTTTCTAGCCACATGCCCCAGGTCAGGGACCGGCAACATCAAGCACATTCTGGCCTTCGTGTCATACTACCACACACAGCTGACTTTATCCCACAATGCTATCTGGCTCTACTTAGCTGGCATCCAGCATTTCTCTACTTACAGGACCCTGGAAAGCCTTCCGTGGCCACGTGGGCAAGGCTATCCTACATGGAATCCAGAAACATCAGCCAATAGCCAGTAGCAAGTGCTTGCCCATATCAAGTGCCACATTGCGGGACATGTTGGCCATCCTGTCACAGTCCACCATTGGATTACTGCCCAGCCTGGTCATCCAAGCTATCTACGGTCTTCTACAACCAGGCGAGTTTACCTACAGTGACCCCAGTTGCCAGCTTCTATACAGGTGCCACCTGACCCACCTACAAGACCATTTAGTTCTACACCTAACAGTATCCAAGACCCAACAGTCCGGTACCAGGGTTGACACCAAGTTCTTTCAGACCCTAGACAATTGGTGCCCAGTAGCAGGCCTCGAACAGTGGTGGTCACACCTGCCTAGTCAGTCTAGCTACAGCCCATTGTTGCCTTTCCCTACTAGCCTCTTGAGTGCTAGCCATGCTTGTATCCTTCTTGCTAACATAGACCTCAATCCCGCTAGTTTTTCGGGCACTCCTTTCATATCGGAGCTGCCTCAGGTTGAAATGTCACAAGCCTTCACCAAGTTTGCTCTATAAGTGTCATGCCCAATAAAATATTAATTCCCTATCCTAGTATTTTTGCCCCCCTTTTCTGGCATACTGACCAGCTGACCAGGGCACACCTCAGGTCTGTGTTATGTTGTGAGTCTTGTGGTATTTTTATGTGGTTCCACGTCTGTCTCGGTTGGAGGGCTCCGACCATAAATATATATGCTGTATATAGATCTCTTTTTTTTTTTTCCAAAAAAGTCAGTCGGCTTGATTGATATCTTTTTAGCCAATGTATCTGTAAATAACACATTTAGAAAGCGTGATGTGCTCTTATGTCTAGTGTGAATAACAGCAGATGCCAAGTGCTTAGCAACCCATCAAACGAGTAGAAGTTATTTTAATACAGCCCCTTACAAGCCAATCACTGTATTTAGGCATCTGGCATAAGGCACTTTGAGATAGTGAATACTGAAGCTGAACCACATGAAAATTGAATTGAATTCAAAGCAGTTGGGCATGGAATAATATTAAAAGAAACTACAAACTTTTTCAAAAGTACAACAAAGTAAACTTCCTGCTTTGAAATTCCTCTGATTTGTTCTTTTGTTGTAATTACTGAACATTTTTCCTTGAAGGTCAGGTATGTACTAAAGAAAAGAAACGTTTTTTAACCATCAGTACTATGTGAAAACATTTAAAGTGTCCCTGTCACTATGCAAAATTTTGGAAACAGCGCTTAACAATTACATACATATAGTGAATGCTAATAAGTGCCAATAAGTCAATGTTGTGAAAATACTAAAGAGTGAAAAATTGAGTTGATATCAGTCCTCTGCAAAATCATAAAGTGTGTACCAGGAACAGGCAAACTCCAAGTGAATCAACACAGTGAAAGCAAGATGGAGGGGTACGCCTGATGATGTCATCTATGACAAACCACGTAGGGTGGAGCCACAACACATGCCACTGTGCATGTGCCAACTAGCCGTGGCCATCTTGCTTTTTGGAAGGACATTAGCGTCCATCGATTTACATGCCTGTTAGCATCACACAATTTGTAAGCGGAGTTCTTTAATAAACTTTGCTGGTTTTTACATTTTACACTATAGATATTATTTCTCTCTTTTATGAATATACTGGTAAATAAAGCGTCTGTATTTGATATACCCTGAATCTATTGTGGTCCGCATTGCCTGGCTACAAGTCACAATGCATTCTATGCATTAAGATAAAAAAGCCTTCCGAGTGCAGCACCCACCCCAGCACCCCCTATTGGCTCCCGCTGCTGTCAATTAAAGTCAGTCAGCCAATCAGAAGGGAGAGGGGGGCGGGGCTGGGCCGCAGCTCTGTGTCTGAATGGACACAGGGAGATGTGACTCAGCTTGGGTGCCTACCTGTAAAAGAAGCATTTTTTTATTTTATGGTGGCACATGTAAGAAAACTGCCACTTCACCTTTCAGCAGCCGCTGCAAACATTCAACCATTGAAGGAGTCAAATTCTGGCTACCACTGCCAGCCACTGTGGTCCCTCCCGCCATCTCATACATCACTACAGGATTTACAAACTGGTGGGAGGAACCACAGCAGCCAGCGGGGGAAGCAAGCATTTATCTCATCTGTTGATCAAGTACTTGGCTGGGTAATCGTTGGAGGGAGCAAGCATTCAATTCATGAGACATTTGAATGCTTGCAGGGGGTGAGGGATCAGAGAAACAGTGGCTTTTCCTTACATTTCCTTGCGTTGCAGTTTTGTTTGCAATTTCTTCATGCTTTTTCCATGTGAGTGGAACTTCCACCCTTTTTTTTGTCCTACCACATTGAAATGTTCTGAGTTTTACATGCTTTACCATTCTCTTTAGGCCTAAATGCCAAAGTGCAAATGAGTCTTTTAAACTCACACCACGTAAATTTGCATGTGGTTATTTTATTAAATTACAAGAAACCATGTGAAGCTATCTATCTTTCTTGTCCTTTTGTTTCCCATTTCCAGTCCTCTTTGGAGCGCTATGTCCCTTCATTAAATATTAATAGAAAGTCAATTATAATGTGCAATGACTTTGCTATTAATAAATTTATGAAATGAAACAACTGAGGACCTTAGCAGTAACAAGCATTAGGATTCTGCCATGTGTTCCTGACAAATGTTAATAGGAAAACTAAAGTTAGGTTTGTTCAGTCTAATTTGATATTATTAAACGTTTTACCTTAATAAACTGATATTTAAAATATTTTTTGTAATTTGAACAAAATCCATATTTTTAAAATTAACATTTAAAAAAGGGCACTTCTATTCTTAAGTGTGTGCAGTGCACCTTGAGTTATGTAAAAAAAAAAAAAAAGAGTCCAGCACTAGCTGATTGTTGCTGCAGATTAAAGATCTAAAGAGAGTAGGGTGGGTGTGACCTTCCTCTAATGCTAGGTACACATGGGCCAAAAGTCGGCCAAAATGGGGCGGTTTGGCAGTTACCAGCCCACTTTCGGCTTGTGTGTACAGCTTCTTGTCAGACAGAAGCCGGTCTCACGACCAGTTTCTGCCAAACGGCATGCTGGAAAACTAGTGGCCGATCGGCATCCGAGACAGTGTGTTCTGGCAGGCCGGCAGTCTCACTGTCTGAATGCAATAGCACAGCAGGGGAAATCGTTGTACTAACATCACATAGTTAGTACATTTACCTCATTTTTTTTGTTTTTTTGTTCAGCCCCTTGTGTTGAACGAAAAAAAAAAAAAAAATCTTGGGTGTACCAGGCTTTATGCTAGGTACACACAAAGCAGTCGCTTCCGCAGTTACCGGCTGACTTTCGGCCCCTATGTACAGCTTCTCGTCCAACAGAAGCCAGTCTCAGGACTGGCTTCTGATGAAGGAGCATGCTGGAAAGCCACCATCTGATCAGGGCTTGCAGCCAATGGCTGTGAGCGCTGACTGGTTTGTTCTGGTGGTGGAAGTGGTGGTGGTGGTGGTGGGGGTGGTGGGGGGGGGGCAGTCTAACATCACATGGTACAGAGGCCTTCTCAGCTTTTTTTCATTCAGGCTGCTGGGCTGAACGAAAAAAAAAACGTCTTGTGTATACCAGGCTTTAGTCCTTCAGGTATGTGTTTGTATACATGAATATGTATGTGTAACCTGAAATTTTGATGTTCCGGGCTGTAGCCACAACTTGTAACCAGCAACATAAAGCTGTAGAGAACTATACTTGCAGTTAACATCTGCTGGTTGCAAAGTGATACATATAAGCCTGGCCTTGGTGCAGAAACACATTTTCACATTATGCCAGACTTACCTCATAGATTACCCTCCTGCAGTACTGACTGGTCCACGCTTGCTGTTGGAACTCCTTTACAGATGCTGAAAGTTCTTGTTGTTCCCTGACAAAGCAATAAAGTATGAATAAACACAATATATTGATTTAAAGGAAACACTTGCCTTTTTTTAATAGATGCTGCAGGAGATAAATGGTAAGAACAAAGTAGGGAGACATTCTCTTTCATACTCTTGATATCACATTATGAAATGTTCCTTGAATTTGTAGTCTTTTCCAATGCCAGGTCACTTGCTCTTTTTGTATTCACCTATCGTCTGGTAACTTGTAAAAAAAAAAATAATTGAAACAAAATTTTCCTTTGAATTGGCACATTTCAATATAAAATATAAACAGAGACTAGTATTATGGAATTCTAAATGTAGGCAAATTTGTTCAGAGCTTTATCAAGACATAAAACATGACTAAAACTTCAGAGAGTGGATTAAACAGCATCAGAAAGTAGAGTTCAGTCCATCAGATGTTCAAGTAAATGTTTGCTGAAGTGATTTTATTAGATGTGCAATAATCTGCAAAGAAAGAAAATCATGAAAGTACCCAGCAATCATTTTAACAAATTATGAATGCTGCCTTGGATTTATTATTATTATTATATAGGATTTATATAGCGCCAACAGTTTGCGCAACGCTTAACAAAATTAAGGTAGACATTACAGTTACATTACTATTTGGTACAAGAGGAATCAGAGGGCCCTGCTCATTAGAGCTTACAATCTAAAATGGGAGGGTCAATTGATACAAAAGGATTTATGAAATGTATTCTGTGTAACAATTTATTACTGAGTAGGCGTACACTGGACTTGGCACTTCAAGGTAAAGGTTTAAAAGAGAAGTTCATCTTTGTGACCATGATACATATTATCCCATATTTAGGGGGTAATCTGAAAAATGGTCACAGGCTGCAGCCTCACCCCAAGCTGCATCTTCGGGGGCTCTTTCTGCCTGCTCCTGTTATTTTATGAATTTGATTGGCTGTAGATGACCAGGAGCCGCATCATTTATTCACGGGAATGGCAACCACTATGGCCAAGGGAATTGTAGTTTTCAATGAAGAAAAAGTGCATTGATGTCATCCCACGTGTAATCCTTTGATACTTTCTATATCCTTGTAAACGGTACAGACCTGCAGTTGGAGGCATAGTCTGGAGTATTGCACCTTCAATCCACTGATCACTGTTTCAATGCTTAGCAGGCTTAAATTCAAAAAAGATAACATATGCACATTTTTTAATTAATGTATTAATATGGGTACATTTGTTATTTTTCTGCAAAACATGGTGTTAGCCTTCAAATCATAAAAAATGTGTATTTTTTCCATGTTGTAGATTGGTATTTACTTTCTTTTGTTGTCACTGTTGCCATCAGACTCAGGCCTTGGTTCTGTGGTCTCTGTTAAAGATTGATCAGAGTTCAGATTGGTTAAAGTGGTTGTTAAGTCACATAACCCCATCACCTGTATCCTCTCTGTTATATGAAGATCTAAAGTACTATGTGTCAGTTTTTCTTTAATTCTAATCCTAAATACCCTTTCTCACACTGCTGTTCTGCTGTTACATGTCCCCCTCCATTCTCCTTTTCTGATCTAAGGAGAGCAGCCGGAGTGGCTGAGATTCCCTTCTGACGTCAGCCGGTCACGTGACCAAAGAGCGGTGCTGTGAAAGGAGGTATTTAGAATTATAACATAAAAAAAAAAAATGGACACACTACTTTAGATCTTCATAAAAGAGGGCCAGCACAGAGGCAGGTGGTGACAAAGTGGTGCAGTAGATGGGTGACAGTCAGGAAGGATAGAGGGGAAAGTGCCAGGGAGGCCGATCCTGGGCTGGAGCATCCCAATAGGTATGCTCCATTGAGTGACATTGGAGAAACCAGTCAGGGATCAGCACTGCTGGAGCTGAGGGACTCTCCTAGGTGCCAGGGGAAGAACTCCTCCAGTAAGAGTGAGGGGAAGCAAAGGGAAAGGATAGACAGTTTCTGGTGGCAATCTCTGACAAAGACCTGAAGTGCCGAACTGTATGCTGTCTCCTGGGCGCCCGGGTTCGGCACATCACAGCTCTGGTGGACAGATTACTGGGAGGGGCTAGGGAAGACCCAGCTATCATGGTGCACGTTGGCACCAATGTCAAAGTCAGAGGCAGATGGAGTGTCCTAAAGAACGATTTTAGGGACCTGGGAGCTAAATTGAGGAAAAGGACGTCCAAGGTAGTACTCTCAGGAATGCTACTGGTACATCGAGACACACCAGAAGGCCAGAGGAAGATTAGGGATGTAAAAAAGTGGCTGAGAAGCTGGTGTAGTAAGGAAGGGTTTGGGTTTCTGGAGGACTGGGCAAACTTCTCAGTCGGTCACCAGTACTATAGAAGGGACGGACTGCACCTAAATGAGGAGGGTGCAGATCTGCTGGGAGTAAAGATGGCCAAAAAGTTAGAGGGGTTTTTAAACAAGGCGATGGGGGTAGGGTCCAGAGGTAGGGATAGTTAGCACGGAACATAGTCCAGAGGGTAGTATTGGGGGCATTAGCGGTAAGTTGACTAAAGCACATAAACCCAAGGTAAGTATAGTAACAAGTCCTAGTTGCAATCTCGGAACACCCGATAAGAGGATAGTATGCGACCGGTCTAAACTATGTGGCATGCTCACCAATGCCAGGAACCTGGCGGACAAGATGGGTGAACTAGAGATACTGTTGTACGAGGAGGATTTGGATTTTGTGGGAATTTCAGAGACTTGGTTCAACAGTTCTCATGATTGGCTGGCAGCCATTCAAGGGTATACCCTTTATCACAGGGAGGGTAAAAAAGGGGGAGGGGTATGCCTGTATATCAAGAATAATATACAAGTGAATGTGAGAGATGACATCACTAAGGGAGCTAGGGAGGAGTTGGAATCCTTCTGGGTAGAGCTCCAAAGGGATGAAGCTAAGGGGAAAATAATACTGGGAGTATGCTATAGGCCCCCTAACCTGAGGGAGGAGGGGAAGGCAGACCTCTTATTACGATTTTGATTAGCAGCAAGGATGGGAAGTGTTATCATAATGGGGGATTTTAATTATCCAGACATAGACTGGGCGGAGGGAACCACGCATTCGTCTAAGGCTTGCCAGTTCCTAAATGTCTTGCAGGACAATTTCATGGGTCAGATGGTAGACGCACCAACTAGAAATAAAGAACCTTGCTAGAAGATATAAATTGGGATAAGATCTTAGGAACAAAGAACACGGAGGAGAGATGGGTTCGCTTTAAGTGCATTTAAATAAGGGCATTAGCCAGTGCATCCCATTGGGTAATACATTTAAAAGAGCGAACAAAAGTCCTGGATGGCCTAACGCCAATGAAAAAATGTATATAAAAGCAAAACAGAAGGCCTTCAAAAAATACAAGGTTGAGGGATCGTCATCAGCATTCAAACTTTATAAAGAATGCAACAAGAATATGATAGATATAAGATAGAACACATATCGGAGCAGAGCAAAAAAAATCCCAAGAAATGCTTTAGGTATGTAAACAGTAAAAAGGGAGGACAGACCATATTGGCCCCCATAAAGAATGAGAAAGGACATCTGCTTACAAAGGATGGGGAGATGGTGAAGGTATTGAATTTATTCTTCTCAGTCTTCACGAGGGAATCGGGGGGCTTCAGTAACCAAAACTGCAGTGCTTATCCTTGTGACACATCACAGGAACCACCCTCATGGCTAACAGAGGACAGTATTAGACTTGGGAAACTAAAATTAATAAATCACCGGGACCAGTTGGCTTGCACCCAAGGGTACTTGGGGAACTCAGTCAGGTAATTGCCAGACCATTGTTCCTAATTTTTACTAACAGTCTGCTGACTAGAATGGTACCAGTGGATTGGAGAAAAGCCAATGTAGCACCAATATTTAAAAAGGGCCCAAAATACATCCCTGGGAATTACAGACCAGTTAGCCTAACATCAGTAGTATGCAAGCTCTTGGAGGGGATGATAAGGGACTATATACAAGATTGTAGTAATGAAAACGGTATCATTAGCAGTAATCAGCATGGGTTTATGAAGAATCATTCTTGCCAAACCAATCTATTAACATTCTATGAGGAGATGAGTTTCCATCTAGGTAAAGGAAGGCCTGTAGACATGGTGTATCTGGATTTTGCAAAAGCATTTGACACAGTTCCCCATAAACGTTTACTGTACAAAATAAGGTCTATTGACATGGACCATAGGGTGAGTACATGGATTGAAAACTGGCTACAAGGGCAAGTTCAGAGGGTCATGATAAATGGCTAATACTCGGAATGGTCAGGGGTGGGTAGTGGAGTCCCACAGGGTTCTGTGCTGGGACTAATCCTGTTTAATTTGTTCATAAACGACGTGGAAGATGGGGTAAACAGTTCAATCTCTGTATTTGCAGACGATACTAAGCTAAGCAGGGCAATAACTTCTCCGCAGGATGTGGAAACCTTGCAAGAAGATCTGAACATGTGGGGTAGGCAACTACATGGCAAATGGTGTTTAATGTAGAAAAATTCAAAATAATGCATTTGGGTGGCAAAAATATGAATGCAATCTATACACAAGGGGGAGAACCTCTGGGGGAATATAGGATGGAAAAGGATCTGGGGGTCCTAGTAGATGATAGGCTCAGCAATGCCATGTAATGCCAAGCTGCTGCTAACAAAGAAAACCGAATATTGGCATGCATTAAACAAGGGATTAAATCCAGGGATAAATCGATAATTCTCCCACTCTACAAGACTCTGGTCCAGCTGCACCTGGAGTATGCTGTCCAGTTCTGGGCACCAGTCCTCAGGAAGGTTGTACTGGAAATGGAGCGAGTACAAAGAAGGGCAACAAAGCTAATAAAGGGTCTGGAGGACATTAGTTATTATGAGGAAAGGTAGCGAGCACTGAACTTATTCTCTCTGGAGAAGACACGCTTGAGTGGGGATATGATTTTAATTTATAAATACCGTACTGGTGACCCGACAATAGAGATAAAACTTTTTTGCGGAAGGGAGTTTAACAAGACACGTGGCCACTCATTAAAATTAGAAGAAAAGGGGGCGCATGCGCGGAGCTCGGAAGATGGCGGCTTAAGCCAGGAGCTCCACACCACCCCAGCCCAGCGGCGCTCATATCTCCGCACACAGAGCCCCAGGAACGATATTAATGCTCCCCACGGCACCCTCGAGCATTCCGGACCATAACCGCCAGCCTAGCACCACGCTCAGGAGGAATCTAGAGCCGGAATTCACATTTACTGACCCGGCCGGCGGATCCAAAATGGCGGCCGCGCTGAAGCCTCAGGTACACAGTGCTGAGGAATTAGCAGAGGGGAGGCCGGTAATCCACATCAACTCCACGCCTTACAGTACCCTGACCCATGTGAGTAACTCCCAAGCTCTCAATGTGTCCCCAGTCTACACAGAAACAATGGCAAACCGCTTCACAGGGGAATATGCACTCCCACCCTCAGGGCCTAACAGAGCCAGACAGGCAGACACACTCCATGCAGATTCCCTGGCAGCAGCACAGACCTTCTCAGTAGCAGACTTATATCAGAAATTCTCAGAGCTCCTAGACAGGGGACTATCCCAAACTGCTGCTAAGATCACAGGAGACTTAAAGGCAGATTTTCAGAACCTAGGCTCCAGAATAGAGGCCATCGAAGACAAGCTAGAGCACACAATAGTTAACACCAACCAGAACTCGGATCACTTGCAAACACTACAGGAGCAACTAGATGTGGCCATGTCCAGGATCGATGATTTGGAGAACCGATCGAGGAGATATAACATCAGGATTAGAGGCCTCCCGGAATCCATCAAAGATGTTCACGCAGCTGTACAAAATATGATCCAAAACCTGATCCCAAATATTTCACAACAGCGTCTGGAACTGGATAGGGCCCACAGATCTCTAGGACCCCCTAGAAAAGATGAAACGCCGAGAGACATTATCGCCAAACCCCACTTCTACGCAGTTAAAGAAGAGGTCATGAGACAGGCCCGTATTGCCCCCAAAGTGCTGTGCCAAGGACATGTGGTCCAAATATATGCAGACCTATCGCCATCTACCATGCAACGCAGGCGATCCCTTAAACCACTACTCCTAGCCCTGTCACGAAGAGATATAAAATATAAGTGGGCCTTCCCCTTTGCCGTAAAATTTTCGGATAACGGGAAAAACTATTCATTCTCCAGCTTCCCTGAGGGCGAAAAATTGCTACTACGACTACGCTTTATATCGCATGAAGCAGATATGGACACCTCGCAAAGCACCCCAGGATCGTCCAAGAGGCCAACTCCCACCAGCCCCCAATCCCCCCTGTGGAGCGGGACGAAGACCAAGAAGGCTAAAGACAATGGTCCCCCGTGATATCCAACGAGATGACATAAACTGTCCGGTTCGATCCATTTATATCTACTCCCGGATTATTTCTGGGCTAGAAGACTGAACTCTGCATCCTATGGTCCCTAAGGACTTACTTTCACATTGATTCGTTCAAATTACCTATTAAACAATGGAGGGGATCTCCCTTGCAAAAGGAAGATCCTTCCTCTCCCAATTAAGGGCCCTCCCTCCTCGACTCCACTTGGAGGGAAGACGGGGGGCCAAAAGCTCTTGAAAATAATCCCAGGCAGTTACCACACTTTGTCAGTTATTCGTTCCTGGTTACTGAGAATTATATTAGGAAAAATTTTTTCTAACTATTTTACTTCACTTTTTTCTTTTTCTTTCCTTTTTTTTGGGGCGCCCTGGCTGGGGTGGGCCCCATGCGCCAACACCTCTCCCTCAGACTCCGGCTGGTTTCTGGGGGACAGGCTACCTGTTCCCTTACGGGACAGGACCGGTCATACCTAGGTAACGGTTCTTGGAGGGCTTCTCCCCCTCCGGGAACGCTTTCGACTCGCTAGGAGAACTTTCTCCCCTCTTACTTTACCCCTCTACCTTTCTCCCAACCCTATCCAGATCACATGTATTTATTTTGTTTACTAAGTGCAGATCACATGACCATTACAAGACGGGAATTCTTCTGGAAGCGGAAGGAACGCATGGAGATCCACGAAGAGTGGAAGACCAGAAACCGTCAAAGGGTGAGTGACGAGAGACACGAACATAGACCCTATCCCGTACCCCATGGCTGACCCCACACAGAGCTCCTTAAAAATTGCCACACACAATGTGCAAGGGCTTAATTCCCCCATAAAAAGAAAGAAAATATTTAACCACTACAAGTCCCTTAAACTCGACATCCTCTTACTCCAAGAGACCCATTTCCCCAGGCAATACAACCCAAAGTTTGTTCACCCACAGTACCCTCACATTCACCTAGCCAACGCAGAAAACAAGACCAAAGGAGTAGCTATATTTCTCTCCAAAACATGCAACTTTGAATTCATCTCGGACCTTAAGGACCCTGATGGGAGGTTCCTCCTAGTCAAGGGGAGAATAGGAGGACATCTGTACTCCTTAATCTCATACTACTGTCCCAATAAAGGGCAAGGAAAGTTTTTCCGTCACATCTTGCATACTCTTACCCCTATACTGGAGGGTACGATTATATGGGGGGGAGACTCCAATGTGGCCTTCGACCAAGGCCTAGACAAATCTAAACCCACAATGCCCCAATCCACCAGACCCACCAAGGTTAGCCTTAAAATTGCCAAACTTCTGCACGAAAGGGGTCTAGCAGATGTTTGGCGAGAAACTAACCCATCAAAAAAAGACTACACACATTTCTCCTATCCACACAATACATATGCAAGGATAGATCACATTCTGGTCCCCCCAAACATTCTCCCATCTGTCATCCAATCACAAATCCAGGACACGGTTCTCTCTGACCACTCTATGGTGATCGCATACCTCCGCCCCAGTCATTTGCAGGCGAATAGGGGACATTGGCGTCTTAATGAATCCATTCTAGCTAATCCCACTCACAAAACAATACTTAATAAAGAGCTTAGAGAATATTTTACACTTAATAATGTAGAGGACATTTCAGCCGAGACCCTGTGGGCGGCACACAAAGCCTTCATTAGAGGCAAAATTATTCAGCTTACAACACAGATTAAACGGGAACGAAAGGCGGACGTGGATCACCTGGAGAGGACATATAGATCCATGAAGAAACAACACAAAAAGACTCAATCCCCAGAACTACTTGCACAAATAGAAAAGATCCGCCTAGAGCTTAACCTTTCCCTCACAACTACAGCGGAGAACTCGCTTCGCTGGAGTAGTAATAAATTCTACACGCAAAAAGATAGGATCAGCTCAATGTTAGCAGCCAAACTTACCCCTAAACCCAGAATTTCGGCCTTCCCCAAGATACGCATTTCAGGTCAAGAACCCACGGCTAACCCAACCAAAATTTTAGAAGCCTTTCATAAATTTTACTCTGATCTTTATAGCTCCACATCAGAGCCCACTGAGAAAGTGATTACCGATTTCTTTGATGGCATCAAAGTTCCCTCCCTAAAAACAGAACATAGGGACATCCTAGAGGCTCCCTTTCAAGAGGAAGAAGTGGCGGCGGTTATCAAAGATCTGCGCACGGGCTCGGCTCCAGGGCCTGACGGCCTATCGGTCACATATTATAAAATCTTTTCAGACACCCTCACTCCACACATGACAAAGTTTTTTAACTCCAAAGTAAAGGGAGACCCTTTAGAAGCCCAACTCAATACGGCATATATCACGGTCATTCCAAAACCTGACAAAAACCCGGAAGAGGTGGGTAACTACCGGCCCATCTCGCTTATTAATAATGATCTCAAAATACTCACTAAGATTCTAGCAGATCGTATGTCCTCATTTATATGCAAATATATACACAGGGACCAAGTGGGTTTTATACCAGGCAGACAAGGCCCGGATCAGGTAAGAAGAGCAGTGGATATCATATCAATACTGCAATCCAATTGGGAGGGGGGTACAAAACAACAAGGCTTCATCCTCGCCCTTGACCTTCAAAAGGCCTTCGATTCTGTATCCTGGTCCTACATATTTTCCCTTCTCAAGAGATGGGGCTTTGGTCCACGTTTTCTAGGGGTATTGCAATCACTTTACTCCTTACCCAAGGCCCTGATTCGCTTACAAGGATACTACTCTACCCCAATCAGTATAGCGAGAGGCACAAGGCAAGGCTGCCCACTATCCCCTATTATATTTGCCATAGCAATAGAGACCTTAGCTACATCTATCCGACAGAATAAAGACATCCAGGGGGTGACATGCGGTGACCAAACACACAAATGCGGTTTATTCGCAGACGATATTCTCCTGTTTTTAACTTCTCCCGTCACCTCACTACCGAACCTGCATAAAACGCTCACGGAATTCTCTAAAATATCTGGGCTATCGGTAAATTACTCTAAATCTCAGGCCCTAAACATCTCCCTACCGCCTTCCACGGTTGCTCTTCTCCAACAATCCTTTAAATTTGAATGGAGCCCCAACTTCATCAAATACCTAGGAGTTAACCTCACAGCTAAAGTTGAATCTCTCTATGCAAACAATTATCCCCCCCTCTATAAAAAATTAGAGGCTGACCTGCAAGCCTGGGCCAGAGGCGATCTATCTTGGATGGGTAGAATAAACTCTATTAAAATGACACTTTTGCCGAGAATACTATATTTCTTTAGATCTCTCCCCATCTCCATAAGAAAGGACCACTTGCAATCTCTACAACGTAAAATCCTAAAATTTGTATAGGGGAATTCAGGATACAGAATTCCCCAACACACTCTCTATATACATAAAAATAAAGGTGGGGTAGGCCTACCTCACCTTTACAAATATTATATCGCTGCCAGATTAGCCCAACTCTCTACAGTATATACACGATTAGAAAAACCTGATTGGATCCAGATAGAGAGGCAAGCTATTCCCCTACACACACCCGATTTTCTCCTTTGGTGTCCCCAAAAACATAGACCATCAATTCTTTCGCCCTCCCTTTCCCAATCCCTCAAACTTTGGGATGGCATCCGCAATCTTCCTTCCTTGACCTCCAAAATACAACCCCTGGCCCACATTTTCCATAACCCAAACTTCCCTCCCGGACTAGACATTAAAGCCTTTAAATGGTGGCTTGATAAAGGCTTATACCGCATAGGACATTTCTTTACAGCCAAAGGTCCGCTCACATTAAGCCATTGTATAAACACACTAGACCTACCGAATTCAGAGAAATTCCGATTCGGACAGATCTCACATTTTTTACGCAAAATCTGGATGGAAAAACCACTCCCCCCCAAATTCACGGAATATGAGCTCTGGTGTGGACAGGCCATGGGGCAGAGGGGCGGGATTTCAATCATATACTCGTCACTCACCCTTCCGACAGAGAAACCTACCTATATGAAAGCATGGGAGGATGACCTCCAACAGGAATGGGACCTGGAAACCTGGCAAATAGCATGTTCTAGAGCATTCCAAGGTATTAGAAATACCTCACTTATGGAAGCGAATTTAAAAGTTCTCATGAGGTGGTACATGACCCCCACCAGGCTTGCTACTATCTATCCCACGGCTGACCCCAGCTGCTTCAGGGGCTGTCAACTTATGGGATCGATGATACATATTTGGTGGGAATGTCCCAGAATCAGACCGATTTGGAAGAAACTCTTCATTCTAATCCGCAAAGTCACTGGCTGCGAGGTTCCCAGGTCAGCATCGGTAGCCCTACTTAATGCCCACATTCCCCATGTTTCCAAAACCAACCGCAAGTTGATACACTTCATGCTCACTGGCACGAAAATTACCATAGCCAGAGCCTGGAAACAACCGAAGATATCCTTTTTGGCCATTCAACGTAAAATATCATGGATAATGATCCAAGAACAACTAGCCAGCATCACTTCGGACACGCTACACAAATTTAATTCTATATGGTCGCCTTGGGCAACATACTGTGGAATATCCCTAGAGGTGATAGATACCCATATTACTCCCGTAATATCCGAATAAAGTTAAACATGTGTTCCTGACCCTCCCCTCCCCTACCCCCCCCTTCTTTTCCCACCCGTCCCTACTCCCGACTTTTCTCTACTTACCTTACTTTAAGTTATTTTGCTAATTTCAGTTAGACATGATGTCTCATCATCACTTGTGTGTTTATGATCTTATCAGACTAAATAGAACTTCTTTTGGTCTAATTAAATTCTATCTGGGTCATTAGGGGCATTACATCCTAGACATTTGATAGAGAACAGTCTAATGTGAGGCGAGCAGGGGAAGGAGACCCGGCCGGGGCACAGGAAGATCCCATTAGGGGTGACCTGGTTAGGCGATTCCCCCCTGTCTCGCAAGTTACGTTTGTTTTTTTTTTTCTTCTCTATGACGGTTCCGAATTATCCCGTGATGATCACAAAACATATATTGAATTGTCGGGGTCTAACCCCTTTGAAGAGACCCAAAAGCTTGTCTCCGGAAGAAGTTCCTTGATAACAAACATATATGTTCAAAGCTCATAAATTTATGCAACTCTTGCTGTTTAGGCCTTTGTTGGGCCAGCTATTTGATTGATCTTTACTCTGTATTTTGGTGAATATTTTAAAATAAAAACATATTGAAACATAAAATTAGAAGAAAAGTGTTATCCTTAAACTACGTAGAGGGTTCTTTACTGTAAGAGTGGCAAGGATGTGGAATTCCCTTCCACAGGTGGTGGTTTCAGTGGGGGGCATCGATAGTTTCAAAAAACTATGAGATAAGCACCTGAACGGCTGCAACATACAGGGATATACAATGTAATACTGACATATAATCAAACACATAGGTTGGACTTAATGGACTTTTGTCTTTTTTCAACCTCACCTACTATGTAACTAAGAGAGGATACAAGTAATGAAGTTATGTATTGCAGCGGAAATAATGGCAAGAGGAGGGGGGGGCAGGGAGGAGATTGGCTTTTACTATGCAGACTGAGCTGACAGGCAGGGCTGGAGGGGGAGAGGGGGAGAGGGAGAGACTGCGTGATGACGGAGGCATGTAAACTGACCACTGTATCATGGATCAGCAGCCATGATTACCATGGTCAGTTCACATAGGGGGACACAGGAACAGTCAGGATCAACCAGGTATTTTAGAATATAGAAATGGACGCATTACACTACAATAGCACAATGCTGTTATTCATGCTTTAAAGGAACGGGAGCTATTTTTTTTGTCAGGTTACAACTTCTTTAATTCTCCTCTTTAGCAGGGAATAAATGAACACATGCCTAGGCTTTCAGATAGGTGCTCAGTATTAACTGGAACTTGGAGGAGCATTTTCTGGAGAAAGGTTATAGTTTATGTAAACCTTAATCTTATATAAGCTTTAATGTGTTAAAGCAAATTTCAAACGTAATTATGAATATTTTTAAATCTTCAACTAATGCAGAATGCTAGGCCTTGAAAGATGGTGTAGGAGCTTCCCCCCTTTACACACATTTATGCTGGACCATCACTGTGATAGGCGACTTCACTGGCCAAGAGGAAGATGCAGCAGATAGAAAGTAAAGAATAAATAAAAAAGGGTTTGGACTTTGAATGAAGCATGTGGCAGGAAAGGCAAAAATAGACAAACAAAATGTGTCTGTCAATTTTATTATATATATCTATGCACATTGGATCATAGCACAATGCAGGTGAATCTGTAAATACAAATTTGTTCATATAGCTAACACATATAAAGTGAAGAGACATGCCACAGGTTTGAATGACATTCAATTAGTATTGACAGTAGGGTTTAAGAGGCTACTGCATTAATATGTAGGCACCTCTAGTTGCCTCTGCTTTATACCTATAGCCATTTTTTTTCTTCTTTTTTTTTTTTTTTAACCACGGCAAAATTTCGATAAATTTATTCCCAGCATTGGTGTAACAGGCAACCAGATGTTTGCTTTTTTACATTTCTCACTAGATTTGAAAAGAGACTACAAAACAAACAGTACTGATCACAGGAGATAGTGATAATAAAACGTCTTTACCAATTAAAATGCAGGCTGTTTTAAAATGAGAATCTACTGAATTGATTAAATGCAAACTGTTCACTCTTTTTTTATCTACCTTGCTTAAATGTAAGTACAGATTATCACCAGTAGATTACACCTCATACTTTGTGTTGGTATCCACCCACTCCATTACATCAACCCGATTGACAGCTCACTAAGAGTATTAAAGGCTCCGATCAGGCCGTGCAGATGGACTTTCCATTTTTTCATTCATACCTGTACAGCTGTGGATTGCTATAGATGTAGAATTCAAACTGCACACGGGCTTTGATCGAGAAATGGGGACACAGTGAAAAGTAACTTTCTGTTATGGGTTTGATTTTTAAATAGAATGAAATTGCTTTAAAGAACAATTTACAAGTAAACAATACCTGGTGGGATGTTTCAATATAACACTTGCATTTTTGGTACTTTTATTGGTCCTGTGCGCCTGCTGTCATCAGTTAAGGAATCCTGAGGACCACACCAAGAGTATGTCATGCAGTGAAATCAGTTCCCACCATCGGGTGTTCTAAAGATCAGGCACTCCTGTGTCCTGCAAAACTACATTAGATATCAATATTGGGGCAACCCCATATGCGTGCTAAATCAGATTAACAATTTTTCTCATCCCCATCTCTTACATCTCTTATACCCGGATTCTATTTACTAGGTTATGTTTTGTTTTCCTTATCTACTTTTTTCTATTTTCTTTTTGTAATGCCATGACATGCTATAGCATCATAACTGTGCATCAGATGTATGAACTTGTGGTACCCATGTTCTTCTGATAAGTTTGATATGTGCCTTCTAATTGTGGGGGGTTACACCCATTTGTTGAGATGATGAGATGATGTTTATTAAGCCATATGGACATGCTTGTTACTATTACTTTTTGCATTAACTATATTTGTTATTCCTGAAAATCAATAAAACTTGATTATACAAAAAAAAAATATCAATATAGGTTTGTATGTGCTAATACATTGCAAAGTTTAAAGTCCAGCATATGTTATAGTAATAAAATGAAAATGTCAAAACTCTAGTATCTATTATAAATCATAGACAAATCTTCAAAACACAGATGAGACTTGTTTTTCATTGACAATTAACTTGGTTACTTTAGTAACTGTGAAGTGACTCATGGACATTTTATGAATGCAAACAGAAAAAATGGACATATCTGTCATATCTATAATGTGGCATATCTGTCAAACTAAATGTAGTATTATTGAAATTAATTGAATGCATTTAAATAATAGAAAAAAGGTAAAACATTCTGAATAATATGAATAAAATGGATAAGTATATAGCACTTCACCACTCCATAAAGTACTACATACTTATGCTGGCACAATGAAAAAAATTGTCATTACCGTGAACATGTTTGTAAGGGGCTGATTTAATAAAACTAGAGAAAAGAAAATAAGGAAAAATCAGGATTTGTTGCCAGTAGCAAACAATAAACAGTAATTTGCTGCTATGGGCAACAAGTACACCTTTTCTCAAATTGTTTTAATCAAAACTAGACCCTAAGGGCCCTATCTAAAAAAAATGCTATGTGAAACTTATCAAACATTTACACAGCTGTCACAAATAACATAATCTTAATTTGTGCAATATGTCTACTTTCTATATTTGCCAGCTCCATCTAGTGGCCATAATGCAGTATTCAATTGAGTTTCACTTATATTTTAATCTTGATCTGAAAGAGTCCCTTGCTGCAAGTATAATAACATTTAGCATCATTTTTTTTCTTTTTTACTTACTGTGTGTGTCTTGTTGCTAGGGTGTCTCTTGTAATCTGCCTCTTCTCGGCCACGGCACTGTACGTCATATGCTGCCGCGCCTTGTCTCCTGGGAGATGTTTGTCATTGTTCCCAGCAGTCAGTGGGCATCGCCACAGGATTGCATTGTGTTATCGTGAGATCGGGAGGTGCATACTGGGTAGCCAGCAGCACCTTATCCCGGAACAGAGTCCTAGTGGGCTTCACATGCCCACAGTGAAGATGGAAGTGCTCAGCAATGCAGAAAACAAACATGAGGGAATTAAAGACACAGGTATTGAACGGCAGTTTTATTAATCACATGCATTAAAGTATTTAATGCAGTGAAGCAGAACGGGTGAACAAAAGGAAAAAAAATAAATCTGGGTGGAACTTGCAGTCAAAGGAACTAAACATATTACACACATTCTGGTAATTGCACAGCAGTTTATCAAATGCATATTTTCAAGAAGACTACACTAAAATTAATTTTAGGGCAAACGCAATGTTATACCCAACTTTTGTTAAATATTAAAAGATTGGGTGGCATCCAGTAAATAAATACCAAACATGTCAAGTCTTAAAATGACGTGTCCATGAAGTCGTAAAAATGATGGCCTGAGAATTATTGTTCTCATTCTGACATTCATAGTGATACCTCACATGTGTGTTGCAATTCATGTTTACATATGCGCCTTAAGCTGCATGTTTGCAGTGGGGGGTGACAGGGGTGCTTTTAAATTATTTCAAATTATTTAAAAATTATTATTTCAAAACTTAAAAAAAAAGATTTCTAACTTTATTGCTATCACAAGGGGGCAAACAAGCCCCCTATGTGGTAACATGTGCAGGCGGCAGGTCCTCTTTATGGAGACATCAGGGGTCCTTTAGACCCCTTATGTCTTCCCTGCTATCCACTGCAGCTAACACAGATCGTGCTTGATTAGCTGCTACTCCAGCTACAGTATGTACGACATCCCTGAACCCAAAAGTGATCAAATACACATTGCTTTATTATTTGCAGGGGTATCGGGGAATAGATGGTCTCAATGTCAGAATAGTTAACTGTTTGGTGGGGGGAAGTCTGCACCTTCAGAGCCCTATAAACGTTATCTCTAGAGCTTCCCAGATCATTTTACCTGAACGCCCAATGTCAACTCTATAAAGCTATACCAGGCTCATGGCAGCAACAATGAGCTTCCTTTAATCCCTTGAATACCAGCACATCTTATGACAGTAAGGTGGAGAAGAAAAGGACTACATGACCCTGAATATCCTCCAGACAGAAAATGAGGTAGACTTTACAATACTTGCTGGAGCTTCAAGTGCACACTATACGAACCTCACACCGCAGTAAAATCAGAATAAACTATTTCAGTACAGGAGAAAAGCCTATGAAACTATGCTAGGCTAAAGGTAAGGCTGGTGTTGGTTTACTTTAATATTTCATGACTTTTCACACATAACCCTTGTTTTTTTGGACAAGGTCATTCCAAAGACAGTCTTCCAGCAGTATTCACAAGTTTTTCCTTACTTTATTTACAATGTTAAAGCATTTGTGTTATACGGTGTAAAAAAGTAAAGTTTCTCCCTATGAAACAGTTATTTTCTGTTTTTTGTTAAACCTTCACTTAATAAGATCTTTACTTCTCAAGGACACATAGTATAACTCAAATTCCAGAAACGTTGGAATGCTGTGCAAACTCTACATAAAAACTGAATGCAATGATTTGCAAATCTCATAAATCCATATTTTAATGATAGTAGAAAATAGAAAACATATCAAAAGTTTAAACTGAGAAAAGGTACCATAGCATCTCCTCTTTTAACAGCATTCTGTAAATAACTGGGATCGCAGAGCACGCCGTGCGCGCCCCTGCAGGGACGCCCAGATAGTGCATGTGACATCATTGCGCACCTGATGTGTCCCTAAGATGATTTGGATTGATGTGTTTGTACAGAACTGTACCTTTTTACATGTGAGTGCAATTTTAGTTTTTAATAAAATAGTGGTAACTGATTTACACTATGTGGAGCATGGATCTCCTTTTATGTGTATAGGCATATGGATATCTGCTACCAAAGCTAACCAAGTGTCCTGTGAAATGGCTATTGGGATTCCTTTTGGACTTTATGTGGAAGCAGTTGGACAACTTTGAGTATTCCTGGGCTTGATCTACAATCAAGTTGGTTTTTAACTTGAAGCCTGCCCAGGGATATTAACTCATACGATTTATGACCTTTCTATTTTAATTAGAGAGCCATAAAATTCTGGTAAGCCCTTGTAAAACTACCCTTGGTGACGGGTTACTTTACAGGTGTGGGATGCACTATCCTATCGTGTTCCTAAAGTAAAATATTATCACTAATAAGTGGACTTTGGGTTATTAGTGGACATTCTTTTAATTTTTCCTCACATATTTTGATTTAATTTCTATTCTCTACTTTATTTTGTATATGCATAACAAGCACTTTATTTCACTGAAGCCCAAGCAAATTGTTTTATAGATATTTGTTGCTAAGGTAGATATCGCCTAGCGTGATTGCAGCTGTTTTCTTTTCACTGATTGTTGGATAGACGACTAGCATGGTTCATTATCCTATATGTTGATATATATGTTAGAAATGTCCACAGTAGTAGCTCTGAAATGGTTATTTAGTGACTGTAGGAGGAACAAAAAGACCAGGAGAGACTTAAATACAATGAACACCAGGGGGCGTCAGACTGCTTTCTATCATCCAGTCCCACATTGGAGAATTGTGGCAAGGCATTAAAGATTATCGGGGGGCGTGGCTTGCCTGGAGAGAAGATGGCCGCCTAATCCACCAGCTCTCTCCCACCTCAGCCTAAAAAAAGCCTCCGACGGGATCTACTGCCCCTAAAACACCTCCAAACGATGGGAACATCTTCCCGTGGACCTTCCCAGAGCAGATCCCGGTCCCCGAGAGGAACTACCGGCAATACAAGCCATACGATCCCGGAGATCTTCCGGACGCAACGGACAACAATGGCGTCCTCCCCTCCCGCCTCAAGCTCCTCTCTATCTCAGTCGGAGATAACACTCACCCGCACAAATGCAAGCACCGCTCCGCTCCCCCAACTATTACCATCGCACCGCCAGCCCAGCTTACAAGACCTTCAAACAGTGGCGGCTGACATCAAAGATACCTTATTCTCGGCCATCACGGACCTACGCTTAGAGTTACAGGCCATCACAGGCCGCATACAAAAGGTGGAAGACGACGCGCTGCAGCAAACCTCTCAGGTAAAAACAATACACCGCAGAGTTGAATGCCACACACTACAGCTGAGGGACCTCCAAAGACACGTCGAGGACCTTGACAACCGAGGTCGCAGACACAACCTCCGGATAAGAGGTATACCCGAAGCTGTGGAACAGGACAGAACCAAAGCAGTTGTGACAGGCCTCTTCAACCACCTCCTAGGCCGCCCTGAACACACACAAATCGGAATGGAACGCATCCACAGAACCCTCCGCCCCAAGGGAAGAGAATCAGACCCCCCGAGGGACATAATTTGCCACATAATTGACTTCTCCATCAAAGAAGAAATCCTGCAAAAAGCCCGCGAAAAAGCTGTATTGGAATATAACGGACAACCCGTCCATATATACCAAGACCTGTCAGCCATAACACTGCGCCATCGTAAAGATTTACGCCCCCTGCTGGATGTCTTGAAAGCGAAAGGCATAAGATACCGATGGAAGTTTCCTTTCGGTCTCTCAGCTACACATCAAAGCCGCTCTGCCCTCCTCAGAGTACCGGAGGACCTGGATAGCTTCTGCCGTACCTTGGACATTCCGTACACTCCGGTCCCTAACTGGTACTCTGAATTCTACACTATACCACCAAACCGTTCATCCGATGGAGAAGAACCCATGGATGCCCACAACACCTCCTTTCGCAGAAGGCGCTCTCCTTCCAATCACAGAATCGGCACCTCACCTGGCTCCAGCTACCCACCGACCAGCCCCATGACGGCACCCCTTCCTCGCAGGGCCCGAAGAGATCGTTGAAGTCCCAAGCAGATCCTTCTCCCCTACGAATCCTCCGCCGTACCTCACTTCCACACTGATTGCCGAAGACCCCTGGACAGACGTGACGCGCCGAGCAATCGAAAATTCACCTCCGCCACCGGAACTTTCGATAACCGATCCTTGCCGCTCCAACGAACCCCATCCATACACGGCTTTCCATGATTCTTCCTCAACCTCTCCCCCTGCCATGACCGCGCAACCTCTGCCTCTCTCACCATTCACAGACTCCCCCTGAAAGACATACCAGAAACTTCAAAAATCCACAACTGATCATTCTACCAAACGAATCCTTCACCGTGCTTCACTTCCACACTGATTGCCGAAGAACCCTGGAAAGACATGACGCGCCGAGCAATCGAACACTCACCTCCGCCATCGGAACATTCGATAGCCGCCTCTCGCCACTCCTGCAAACCCCATCCACACACGGTCTTACGTGACTCTTCCTGCCATGAATGCGCAACCTCTGCCTCCTTCCCCGCTCACAGACTCTACCTGGAAGACATACCTGAGGCTTCACGAATCCACAACCTGATGCCAACACTCATCGATCAGCCTCATCGCACCCCAATACCTGACGAATTACCCCACGAATTGCCTATAGACCGGTCTCCTTTCGTCCTTCAATCAACTACAGTATTATATAGGTATTGTTTGTTATGCATGCACCATAGGCAATACTCTAGGAGTTAGAATACCTCCTGATAAAAGAAGATTGACAGGCCTCAGGCCTCTTTAGCACCACACTGATTCACATCTTTGTATAGTTTCACTTAGAGTTCTATAATGGTTAGAGTTTTACACCAGTTACTTATTACGGCGTAACGCCTACTCTCAGACTAACACCTAAGCAGGGTGTCAGAGGACGGAGCGGTTAGAGCCCTATAGACACACCTCCGCCTCTCACCCAGCTTAATCCTCGGTGATTAGCCTCAGCATATTATATGAGGTTGCAACATAATAACGTTGCCCCTGCAGTACCTCCTCCACACCACCAAACCTACACGGTCGGGGGGGTTAACACTACCAACCTGCTCCACCCCCAGGTTGACATCAGACCTGTAACCTACAAAGGGTAACCACAAATTACTCACCCCCCGTTCCGACACCGGTACTGCAACCAGCACACCAATCACTGACCTAAAGGTTGCACATTACTAAGTTATGAAATGTTTATATGGTTATATTTATCATATTTCTTTGTTTCTGTTAATGATACTCGGCAAGCAAAATTACCTCTTAGACATCATACTCCTAATACATAATTTTCAGGTAAACTAAACGAAGTACTCCCCATCACTGGTACAATGTCTGCAACTGGCGACAAAAATCACCTAATACTAGGGTGCGACACATTGCTCCCAACAAACATCTCGTTGCCACACCCAACCCCAACCCCCATACACTAAGTCTCAAGGCTATTCTTTGGGGGACTATTCATACCAGCATATACTCGCCCCAACACAATTATCTCTCTAACTCCCCACACACACCTCACCACTATTTCACAACAGCTCTTCACATTTTGTCCCTCAATTCACACTGATGATCCCCCACGCACACCTCGCATACTAAGGCTGTAGGTGGGATAGACCTTTCGGATCCCTTCCTAGCTCTTACTTCTTTGTTCCCGAATCTTCCGCCAGACAAGTCAACCCCCACACAGTGGTAATTGTATTCCATTCACATCTCGCACCCAAGAACTATCTTAATCCACTGAATTTTACTGGCAAATATAATTTTAGTGGCATAGATCACCTGCTTCAGTGATCTAATAGCCACTTATTGCCAGTTTAGTCTACCCCCCCCCTTTGATACCCCCCCACCACCCCCCCACCCTCACCTCAACCCTCCCCTCCAGGGTCCTTCTCCCCCCCAGTTCACCCCCTACCCAGATTTACACTACTTAACGAGACACCCCTCAACCACCTCGAATCAATGTCGAACACCACAGAAGCTAACATGCCCAGCCTTAAAATTGTCTCCCTCAATGCGAAGGGGCTCAATACCCCAGAAAAACGCTCCAAACTTCTCCTTACCATGCACAAACTCCGAGCCAGCATAGTACTTCTACAGGAAACACACTTCCGCTCTGACAGCACCCCTAAACTATCCAATACCCACTACCCGACTGCCATCCATGCAACCAACCCACACAACAAAACTAAAGGGGTATCGATCCTCCTCGCAAAAAACTGCCCTCTGCAAGTCATTGACTCTCACGCAGACCCGGAAGGTAGATACCTGTTCATAAAAGGCTCAATCCTCAACAAAACTATAACGGTGGCAAACATTTATGCCCCGAACAAACACCAAGTTCCATTTTTTAGATCCACCACCACTGCCCTCACAAACTTCCAGGAAGGTACTCTTGTAATGGGAGGTGACTTTAACGTCCCCTTGAATCCCATCCAAGATACGTCCACTCACTCATCGAATCTGCCTTACAAAGCACTCAAAGAAATCAAATCCCGACTCCAACAACTCTTACTCCACGATACCTGGCGCACACTGCACCCAGACGCCAAGGACTACACCTTTTATTCCGCACCACACAATCGCTATTCTAGGATAGACTACCTTTTCTTAACTCAAAACGATTTACCCCTACTCCTCCGCGCTTCCATAGAACCCATGACTATTTCTGACCACAACCCAATCTCCATAACTCTCCAAATCCCTGACTCCACTCCCCGCTCCAGAAACTGGAGACTAGACGCTTCATTACTAGCTGACCCCACTATCACAACTGAAATACAATCTACAATACACAACTTCTTCCAAGAAAATAACCCAGAAGACACCTCTTCTCTTACCAACTGGGAAGCACATAAAAGTGTAATCAGGGGCATCTTCCTTGCAGCAGCAGCAAAACGCAACAGGGAAAGACGGAAACATCACTCTGAACTATTAGACAGAATCCGCAAGCTAGAAGGACAACACAAACACTCCCAAGCACTCACAACCCTCAATGACCTAATACAGGCTAGGAAAAATTTACTAGAACTACTAGATACCCAGATACAACGTAAATATATACTCTCAAAGAAACAGTTCTATGAATTCGGTAACAAAGCTAGTAAAATGTTAGCAAGATCCCTACAAGTCTCCCAATCCAACAGGACCATACATTATATCACTGATCCCTCAGGACGCAAAATTACTAAATCCCCGGAAATTGCTCGTCAATTTGTACAATACTACAGTAAACTATACAACCTGACCTCCCTCTCACCAGCAAGTGATAAAACCACACGCATCCAAATGATATCCAACTTCCTAAAACAATACAGCCCAAACCCCATATCGGACTCTCTAGCCCATGACTTGGACACCCCTCTCACACTGACCGAAGTCACCAACGCCCTAAAACAAATGAAAGCAGGTAAAAGCCCGGGACCTGACGGCCTTACTGCCAGCTACTACAAAACCTACGCAGATTTGCTTACGCCCCATTTCCTGAAGGCCTTCAATTCCTTTGCCCAACAAGTCAGCCCCCCACGAGACCTCCTCACAGCTCATATAGCAATCATCCCAAAACCAGACAAAGATCATTCCATAGTCACCAACTACAGACCAATATCTCTGCTTAACGTAGACCTTAAATGGTATGCTAAAACCCTAGCCAACAGACTCCTGCCATTGATCCCCCAGCTTATTGATCTTGACCAAGTGGGCTTTGTCCCTGGCAGGGAAGCGAGAGACAACACTCTCAAAGCTATTAACATACACCACTGGCTCGCATCTACCAAAAACAAAGGCTTCATGCTCTCGCTCGATGCAGAGAAGGCATTCGACAGAGTGGCCTGGGACTATATGAGAGAGACCCTCAAAGCCACAGGCCTTCCCCAAACGATGCTAAACTTCATTTCAGCACTTTACTCTAACCCCACAGCTAAAGTCCAAGTTAACGGCCACCTGTCGGATGCCTTCTCTGTGTCGAATGGCACAAGACAGGGATGCCCACTATCCCCTTTAATCTTCATCCTTACCCTAGAACCTTTCCTCAGACGTCTTAATGCTAACCCCGACATTAAGGGGATCCAAATCAAACACCACACCTATAAATTAGCCGCGTTTGCAGACGACATCCTCCTATTTCTTACAGATCCACTTACGACAATCCCAAATCTGCTTCAAGATTTCGAAACCTTCCACACCCTTTCCAATCTCCAAATCAATTTCACAAAATCAACCGCTCTCAATATCTCCCTGCCCCCTGACGTATGTCAACAATGTCAAAGTAATTTCCCATTCACTTGGAATAAACACTCAATCCCATACTTGGGCATTCAAATACCGTCTACCCTATCGAACCTATACACTTACAATCACGCCCCTCTTCTACGAAAAGTACAACTAGACCTAACTAAATGGTCATCGGGACACTTCTCATGGTTCGGTAGGGCAGCAATTATCAAAATGAATATCCTACCCAGAATTTTATATATCCTGCAAACGATCCCAATTAAACTACCGCCCTCATTCTTCTCCATATACCAAAAAACCTGCACAACCTTTATTTGGGGAAAAACACGCCCACGGCTTAGCTTCAAAAGACTGACGACCCCCAAACCCCTGGGAGGAATAGGGCTTCCTGACATACACAAATATCAACTAGCCTGTCACTTGGCAAGAATCATTGACTGGAATGCACACACCAAACAGAAAGCCTGGATCCATATAGAACAATCATTCTCCCATATACCCATCCATCACACACCGTGGATCACCCCCACATCACTGCCCCACACATACTCCCAGCATCCGCTGATCAACCCTACATTACTAGCGTTCCGCACTACATGTACTAAACACAATATCTCCTCCGTCAAAGGCCCGATGACACCGATACGTCTCAACCCTGAATTCCCACCGGGCATGCACACCTCCTTTTTGGCAAATATTCTGCCCCACCAAACTATCAGTGCAAATCAATTTTTTACGAATGGCAGCTTCCCATCCCAAACTGAACTGGCCTCCAGACTACACATAGACGAGTTCCCATTCTGGACGTACGTGCAGCTACGGAACTTCCTCCAGAAACCCTCCCCTGCACCGGACTGGTCCCGACCCACAACCCCATTCGAAAACCTTTGTCTAACTGAGGGCACACTCACCCACCTGATCTCCCAAACCTATAACCTCCTACATGTAGAACATACCCCTACAAAACACTGGACCAACCACCAATGGGAGCAAGATCTCTCCATGCAATTAAATGACCAAGAATGGGCCAACATATACACCTTGACTCATAAAGGTTCAATGAATGTACAAGTCCAAGAAAATGCATACAAATTACTCTCACGCTGGTATCGCACACCACACCTTCTACACCAAATCGACCGAACGATACCCTCCACCTGCTGGAGGTGTAAAACAGACACAGGCTCTCTGTTACACATTTGGTGGTCCTGCACCAAACTCCAACCTTTCTGGGTGAAAGTACATGAACTGATCACACGAATAACCACGTACTCCCTAGACTTTGAACCCCAAATGTTTCTCCTACATCATTCCAAAACTCGAATACCGGCATACAATCAATCTCTAGCTATGCATTTGGTGAACGCGGCAAAAATGTGTATCCCCCGCAAATGGCGATCCACTGAACCACCTACCATAAAAGAATGGTTCCACCGCACCCAACAAACAAAGGTCATGGAAGACCTCATCCACCAATCCAAAGACACACAATCTAAGTTCACTAAAACATGGTCATGCTGGATACATTTCACCACAACGAATGAATACAAAATGGCAATGACATGACTGAACGCCCCCGATAGTAGCACACCCTATAGCCACACCCATTTCTTGACACCCTGAAGCTGATAGACTCGGTCTAACCCAGTGTCAACTCACAGGCTCACCACCCTCTCCTTCCCACATTCTCAATTCCTCCCCACTATTCCTTAGCTGTCTCCCTCAGGTTCTTATTTTTATCAATACCTTTCCTTCCCCTTACTGATATTTACTATACATACCCACAAACACCACAACGACAGAGATACAGTATACTCTGTAACCACAAAGCTAACATTGAGCCACACACACACAAACGCATACAACGACTTCCACGTATCTTTGCCCCTCATTATTGATTAAAGCGTTTTAAACCTTGCACGAAAAAATGAATGTTTCACACAATGTATGACATCTTTAATCTCTATCTCTTGCATCTAGCCTTAAGAACGCAAATTTGACTGTAATATTGTACCGAGCGACCACCGCGGCTGCGTCCGCACTCTCACATCTCTTTGTATACTCATTTACCTCTTTATGTACCTGTCAATTTACTTTTGAAAATCAATAAAGACTTGTTAAAAAAAAAAAAAAAAAAAGATTATCACATGGCTCCGGAGCAATTAACAAATACCATACTGGTGACCCCACAATAGGGATAAAACTTTTTCACGGAAGGGAGTTTAACAAGACACGTGGCCACTCATTAAAATAACAAGAAAAGAGGTTTAACCTTAACCACTAGACATCCGCGCTATGGCCGAATGACGGCCACAGCGCGGACCTACATTCCCGGGAGGCTGTCATATGACGGCCTCCCCTGTGCACGCTCCAGGCGCGCGCCGGGCGCGGTGTGATCACCGAGTCACTGAGACTCGGCTGATCACCGATCTGAGTAAGGGGCCGGTCCCGGCCCCTTACCATGTGATCAGCTGTCAGCCAATGACAGCTGATCACATGATGTAAACAGGAAGATCGGTAATCGTTTTTTTTTTTACTCGCGCTGACAGCGCGAGTAGAGAAAAAAGCCGATCACCGGCTCAGATGCCAGGGACATCGGTCCCCAAGTGGAAGCACAAAACATTCCTCATCAGTGCCACCCAAAAGTGCCACCTAACAGTGCCCACAGTGCCACCTAACAGTGCCCACAGTGCCACCTAACAGTGCCTACAGTGCCACCTATCAATACCAACAAGTGCCACCTATCAATGCTCACAAGTGCAACCTACCAATGCCCACCTGTAGTGCCAATCAGTGCCACCTGTCAGTGCTGCCCATCACTGCCACCCATCAGTGCCCATCACTGCCACCCATCAGTGCCCATCACTGCCACCTATCAGTGCCCATCACTGCCGCCTCATCAACGTACATCAATGAAGGAGAAAAATTACCCGTTAAAATTTTTTTATAACAAAATATAAAAAAAATTTTTTTTTTTTTTTTTAAAATTCAGGTTTTTACATTTTTTTAACAATAAGTAAAAACCGCAGAGGTGATCAAATACCACCAAAAGAAAGCTCTATTTGTGGGGAAAAAATGATAAAAATTTCATTTGGGTACAGCATTGTATGACCGCGCAATTGTCATTCAAAATGCATTAGCGCTGAAAGCTAAAAATTGGTCTGGATAGGAGGGGGGTTTAAGTGCTCGGTAAGCAAGTGGTTAAACTACGTGGAGTGTTCTTTACTGTAAGAGTGGCAAGGATGTGGAATTCACTTCCACGGGCAGTGGTATCAGCGGGGAGCATCAATCGTTTCAAAAAACTATTAGATAAGCACCTGAACAACCGCAACACACAGGGATATACAATGTAATACTTACATATAATCACACACATAGGTTGGACTTGATGGATTTTTTTGAACCTCACCTACTATGTAACTATATATGTAACTATGTCTCTAACATATCTATAAATGCAGTAAAATACAAAGTCTGTTTGGGTAAAAAGTTAACTGTTAGTTGGATGGCTTAAATAGATCAGCAACACATCTGAGGAAGCCGTTTATCGCAAAACATGTTGAGCAAACAAAGTCTGTGTAGCTATTAGGAAATAAAGGCTAAAGCCACGTACACACGAGCGGAATGTCCAACAGAAATAGTCAGACGGAAGCTTTTTATCGTCTATTCCGATCGTGTGTGTAGGCCTCATTGGACTTTTTTTTTTCGAAAATTCTGACGGACCTAGAAATAGAACATGTTCTAAATATTTGCGACGGAACCAATTCCTATCGGGAAAACCACTCATTCCAGCGGACCAGAAACGACGCATGCTGTATAGCAAGTACAAGACTAAAGCTATTGGCTACTGGCTATTGAACTTCCTTTTTCTAGTCCCGTCGTGCGTGCTGTACGTCACCGCGTTCGTGACGGTCGGACTTTCTCTTGACCGCATGTAGGCAAGACCGCTTGAATGGAATTCCATCAGAGTTCCGTCGGAGAAACCTTCGGAGTTTATGCCGACGGCAAAACCGATCATGTGTACGCGGCAAAAGAGACCTCTTGTTTTTATAACAATCAAATACGTTTGATTTTTTTATGGTTTTAATTACGAGACAAATAAAATTGTTACATGGTTTTATACAAGAAGTATACTTTCTGGTTTATGTAATTGCTCCTAAAAAATCCTATGCTATGATGTAACTGCTTTAAGGAATTTAGGGATGTGGTGCTTATGTAATACTCATCCCCTACCCATGTACAAGTTTTTCTTATATGAAGTGGAGGTTAAATAAAATACAAGATTTGATTGAACTTATTTTTCCTTCTCTATCATTAAAACAACAGGCTGCTGATTTTGATTGGTCTGTATGCTCATGAACAGTTCTGTTTATGATAAGCAATAAGCACATCATAGTAATTGTTTTTGCTTCTGAGTTAGGTGGCATTATATGCAGTGTGCTGTTTCCTTCTTGATACTCACTTATTTTCATTGTTATTGTTGTTTTCATTCAGATGTCTTTATGGATGTAATATGCAATTTGTTAAAGAATGACATACAAAATCACTGTTTTGCATGTACTCTGAGTATAAATATTATTTTTGTCTTGCAATGCCCTGCCTCTTCCTTCTGTAAAGATCGCAAAGCGAAAAATCAATAGACTAGGCTCTTCACATTTCTGAGGATGTCAGGCAGGTGTAATTAATCTCCACTCTTTCGATTAGACATGTCTGAAGTACTCAGGATACAGGAAGGTGGCTCCAGGCAGCACTGTGCACTGAAATGGTCATATGATGTAGTATTTATTACATTTCAAAAGAGTGCACTGATATATTTTTTTTTTTAACAAATAAAAACCTTTAACCCACTATAAGTTTCCCTGAACATAGACATATTACATGTTGAGAATCGGCAGGGTATGTCACATGTCATCCTCATCAGACTCGCCTGTACATCATGCATGCCTCCCACTGTACCAATTTAAGTGGATCCATCATACAGATTATTGTGTGCTTTGTAGTATACCTTGTCTTCTCTGATAATGTCACCTTCAAAAAAAGATTAGACTGACAGCAAAGGCTAGAAAATGAGACATTCCCTAATTAACCACTTGCCTACTGGGCACTTAAACCCCCTTCCTGCCCAAGCCATTTTTCAGCTTTCAGCGCTGTCACACTTTGAATGACAATTGAGCGGTCGTGCTACACTGTACCCAAACAAATTTTTTATCATTTTCTTCACACAAATAGAGCTTTATTCTGGTGGGATTTAATCACTGCTGGGTTTTTTATTTTTTACTAAAAAAAAAAAAAAATACCAAAAATTTTGAAAAAAAAATGTTTTTTACATTTTTCTGTCAGTAAATTTTGTAACTAAGTAATTTTTTGCCTTCACTGATGTGCGTTGATGAGGCGGCACTGATAGGCTGAACTGGTGGACATTGATGACGTGGCACTTATGGGCACTGATGAGGCGGCACTTATGGGCACTGATTTAGTGGCACTGATGAGGAGGCGCTAATATTCCGCACTTATGGGCCCTGATAGGTGGCACTGATATGTGGCACTGATGAGCACTAATAGGCAGCACTGATGGGCACTGTTAGGTGGCACTGGTGGGCACAGATAGTTGGCACTGGTGGGCACTGATAGGTGGCACGGATAGGTGGTACTGATGGGCATTGATAGGTGGCACTGATGGGTGAGACTGATGGGCATTACTGATGGCCATTGATTGACAGCAGTGATGGGCAGCACTGATAGGCGGCACTGATTGGCACTGCTAATGGGCACTGATTGGTGGCACTTGTGGGCACTGATTGCTGCCACTGGTGGGTACTGATTTCTGGCATTGGTGGCAATGGTAGGCACTGATTGGTGACACTGTATTTCTATATTGTAATCAGGGCACTGATTATCAGAGCCCTGATTTCATTCCTATGTCCCCCTGCATGGAGATGCCGCTGATTGGCTCTCCTCGCCACACCCTCTGTCAATGTGAGGCGAGGAGAGACGATTACCGGCATCTCCGTGTTTACATGTGACCGGTGTGATTAGACACAGCCAATCACATGGTTAAAGAGCCACGGACGCGGCTCTTTACAGAGATCGGGGTCTTGCTGTGTCCTAGCAACACGGCGCGCGAGAGCCGCACTGCCCTGCCATCATTTGACGGTGGGTGGGTGGCAAGCAGTTAAAGTGACCAGGTGCAGCCATTTAATTAAATGGTAGTCACCTCTTTGAAATGTTCCAACATGGTATGAATGTTATGTGATATAAGGAAGTTAAAACAAGAAAAAAGGAACCCGTAGAGGACACAGACCTCCTATTTGTTCATCTAGGACTTTTTACACATCCTTAAGTCCTAGATGAACAAATAAGAGGTCTGTGTCCTATGGGTTCTTTTTTTCTTGTTTTAGCTGTATTATTTGGATGTGGACGTAAATTTTCTCCTCAGCTGGTATCATCCGTTTCTAGTGATATAAGGACGTTTAATAAACGCGTGCACAGAACACACGTAGATGCATGGCCACAATTCTTCAGAGCTGGTAATCATAGCAATATGGTTCTAGGCATGATTGTACCCCCTGTACTTACTTTCAAAACCCAGATAAATCAGTTTCTCATTGCCATAAACATTAACATCTAAAATAATTATTTATATTATTTTCTCTGCATATCTGATTTTCTGAAAAGGTCATTCTACCAAAAACTGACATTTTGGCTCTGTGTGGGCTTTGACAGGCTGAATTACCCACTGGCATCTTATCACTCACAAGGACTCTTAAAATCTTCCCACAAGGTTTACCAATCTGTTTAGTATGGCGTGGTCATACTCATTCTGTTGACAATTTTTCTTTATTAAATGACAGAAAATATTAAGGACTTGATTAACTCCTTCAGCAAGATAAGTAAAACTCTGTTGTGAGGTAGAGTTGGGAGGATATTCTTGCCATTTGGAGTCATTTCCCTTGATATATAAAGCCAGAAAAAAAAATCAAAAAATCTGCTATAGTTAACATTAAAGTGTTACTAAACCCACAACAGTAAAATCAGTCTGTATATGCAGTAAAGCATGCTTGTTATACTCACTGTGGAACCTAAGGGGTTAATCCTCCAAATTGTGTGAAAAGGCTGTTTGATCCTGTATGCTCTGATCTTCCCCTTCTTTTACTGTCCCCAATCCATCTGCTGATAGAACAGAGCCCTAGGATGCACACTGCACATGCTCAGTTTGGTGTGTATTGCTAGACAGATTTTTTTTTTTTTGTGGGGGGGGGGAGGGTTCATGTGATCAGCACAGGGCCAATCAGCACTGTCCAGACAGAGGGTCAGGAGTCATGCAGGACAGTCAGAGGAGAATGAAAACTACAAGCTTTAACCAGTGCTCAGTAGGACACTGATAGAAATCACAAGACTGCTATATACTACTGATGAGAAAAGGTATTTAGCAGTTTATATTTACTAAAATAATTGCATTTCCATGTTGTGTGTACTGTGGGAGACCAGATATAGTGAATGCAGAGGTTTAGTAACGCTTTAACGGACTAAACATATTTTCTTTTATAGGAAAGAAATATATCTCTTTTTTTCTCGCATACTGTATAGGAGAATACCTTATAATTTCATAAGCTATTGCAATTTTTGCAAATGTAAATAAATGCTTCTTAAAATACTATATTTTATTATGTAAGCTTATCTTGTATCTACACATATGTGTGATCTTATATTTCTTTTAAAACAGTTACTTTTTAACCAACTATTCTGAATCATTTGTGTTTATGTTTAAGTAGCATAGACAGCCTTATTAGTTCACCCTGGGGAGTGAATTTTCTGAAGGTCCCTATGACCTTTATCGATGAGCAGTATCTTCTACTGCTGATCATGACAAATGTGGTAGAGGCTTCCAACCACAGAAGCGTAGTGAATTCTCGTCTTCACATCACAATGCTCTTTGAATAAAGGTTAAGACAGTCTGGCGTAACTTGTTCAATTCAGCCTCTAGACCATCTTAAATAACCAAACTATTGGATTTCTTTTCCTTTTACCTCAGTGGATAGATGCTTCAGATGGATATAATAGAGCAATCTGAGGAGATTGCTCTAGGTGCAGAAGTTGGCTCTTCATTATCACACAATCTAAACGTTTAGGGGGAAAAATAAGTACTAATTATATGTATATAGTGTATATGCAGTGTCTTGCAAAAGTATTCACCCCCTTGGCATTTTTCGTATTTTGTTGCCTCACAACCTGTAATTAACATGGATTGTTTGAGGGTTTGCATCATTTAATTTACAGAGCATGCCCACAACTTTGAATATTTTTTTTTTATTGTGAAGCAAACAACAAATAGGACAAAATAACAGAAAAAGTGTGCATAACTATTCACCCCCCTAAAGTCAATACTTTGTAGAGCCACCTTTTGCGGCTATCACAGCTCCAAGTCACTTTGGATAAGTCTCTATGAGCTTGCCACATCTTACCACTGGGATTTTTGCCCATTCCTCCTTGCTAAACTGCTCCAGCTCCTTCAAGTTGGATGGTTTGCGCTTGTGAACAGCAATCTTTAAGTCTGACCACAGATTTTCTATTGGATTGATGTCTGGACTTTGACTAGGCCATTCCAACACATTTACATGTTTCCTCTTAAACCACTCAAGTGTTGCTTTAGCAGTGTGTTTGGGGTCATTGTCCTGCCGGAAGGTGAACCTCCGTCTTAGCCTCAAATCACACACAGTAGTACAGGTTATGCTCAAGAATATCCCTGTATTTAGCACAATCCATCTTTCCCTCAACTCTGACCAGTTTCCCAGTCCCGACTGCTGAAAAACATCCCCACGGCATGATGCTGCCACCACCAAGTTTCACTGTGGGTATGGTGTTGTTTGGGTGATGTGATGTGTTGGGTTTGCGGCAGACATAGCGTTTTCTTTAAATAAAGTAAATTACCGCGCTGTGATAATATAACTAAAAATAATACACCCAAAACAAAAAAGCTGCTGCTAAAGTGAGATACACACAACAAATAATAAACAATAAAAAGCAGCGCTGGTCCCCCAAATTAAATTGAATACAGTGAGTAATCAAGAATTAATGTACAATTATTAAAACACTCAATAAATCAAAAATGGTCAAAAAGAAACTGAAAAGTCCGTCTTCTTAATCACCAGTGAGGAAAAAACGGCATATGTCAAAAATGGTGACACAAAGTTCATATCGTGCATAGAGAAGAGCAGGAATGATGGCCCACGGTAAGTACTTCAACCTTCACCACACCACCAGTGCTAAGAGAAATGCTCCCTTACCAGATGGAAAGCAAGAAAAGCTTGCGGCCTAAACCCGACCAGGGCCTTTATCCAGTATAAGGACACAAGAGATCTCCAGAGGAACCCGTCTGGGGGGTCAAAAATGGATTTGTCAAACTTGTCAGCCCAGGACTGTGACCAGGTAGGATACCGTGATATTCAGACGTTCCCAGAATATAAAGGAATCACCATAGCATAACATTGTAAAAACATCATTTAATAGAAAACGAAAAGCCACTTACAATAAACGTAGCAAATAAAAGCAGTTCAGCCGGCCGGCTTGTACGGACACCCGCCCCTTTGAACACAGCACGCGAGACGTCATCGCGTCAGCGTTTTCTTTGATGGTCAAAAAGTTCAATTTTAGTCTCATCAGATCAGAGCACCTTCCTCCATACATTTTGGGAGTCTCCCACATGCCTTTTCGCAAACTCAAAACGTACCATTTTGTTTTTTGCTGAAAGTAATGGCTTTCTTCTGGCCACTCTGCCATAAAGCCCAACTCTATGGAGCGTACAGCTTATTGTCGTCCTATGTACAGATACTCCAGTCTCTGCTGTGGAATTCTGCAGCTCCTCCAGGGTTACCTTAGGTCTCTGTGCTGCCTCTTTGATTAATGCCCTCCTTGCCTTGTCCGTGAGTTTTGGTGTGCGGCTGTCTCTTGGCAAGTTTGCTGTTGTGCAATGTTCTTTCTATTTGGTTATGATAGATTTGATGGTGCTCCTAGGGATCATCAAAGATTTGGATATTTGTTTGGTTAGTGGTGCCT
Organism: Lithobates clamitans; assembly: GCA_037952925.1. Lineage (NCBI taxonomy): Eukaryota > Metazoa > Chordata > Amphibia > Anura > Ranidae > Lithobates > Lithobates clamitans. The sequence goes on along the minus strand of JBBGZY010000251.1, from coordinate 14,528,213 downwards.
CTCTCTTGCTTAGGTGTTGCAGCCTCTGGGGCCTTTCAAAAGGTGTGTATATGTAATGACAGATCATGTGACACTTAGATTGCACACAAGGGGACATCATTTCACTAATTATGTGACTTCTGAAGGTAATTGGTTGCACCAGAGCTTTTTATGAGCTTCATAACAAAGGGGGTGAATACATATGCCAATTATCAGTTTTTTATTTCTGAAAAATAGTTTTATATATATATTTTTCTAATTTTACTTCACCAACTTATACTATTGTGTTCTGATCCATCACATTTAATTCAGATTAAAAAAACATTGAACTAAAGGCTGTAATGTAACAAAGTAGGTAAAAAGCAAGGGGGGGGGGGTGAATACTTTTGCAAAGCACTGTATGTATGTATTATATGCATATGCAAATAGCCAAAATGGATATTGCCACCTCAGCATTGGAAGGCTGCTAGATTGCAATAGGAAAGCAACAGATACTTAAATAGTGGAGATGTATGATAGGTGAAACAGTGATGATCTGAGGCTTACTTGCTTTAGAATAATCCAATTTTTCAGTGTATCTCCAGTCATTACACATTCAGCGCTATAAGTTTATCAAGTGAAATAATTTAGTAGCTTTGTGGTAGGGGGGTAAAGGGATGTTTAACCACTTGCCGACTGCTCTATTGCCTTTTTACTACTAGAGGGTGGCAGCTGTGCGCAGGTTCAGGTATATATATGTGACCCTGCACGCCGCCTGTGGACTGCTTCTGCTGTGATCATTTACAGCAGAAGCCAATCTGCGGGTACTAAGGACTCGATGTCCTCCAGCACCCGCCAATCATTAGTAAAACATTGGGAACTGAGATGCCTAGGTAAACAAGGCTTATCTCAGTTCTGACAGGGGGGAAGGGACTGATCCTGTGTCTCTGCAAAGCAGGGACTAAAATCAATCTCTAGTGAAAGCAGCACACTGTGTACACAAAAACACTGGCTAGGCACACAGTTAACCCTTTGACCGCCCCAGATGTTTAACCCCCTCCCAGCCAGTGTCATTAGTATAGTGACAGTGCATATTTTTAGCGCTGATCACTGTATTAGTGTCACTAGTTCCCACAAAGTATCAAAAGTGTCAGTTTCAGATAGTCTGCCGCAATATCGCAGTCCAATAAAAGTCTCCAATTACTAGTAAAAAATAAATAAATAAAAATTCCATAAATATATCTCATCATTTGTAGACGCTGTAGCGTTCACGTAAACCAATCAATAAATGCTTATTGGGATTTTTTTACCAAAAACATGTAGCAGGATACATATTGGCCTAAATTTATGAAGAAGTTTGATTTTTTATTGCATGTGTTTTATAGCAGAAAGTAAAAAATATAGTTTTTTCTTTTTTATTTATTAAATTGTCGGTCTTTTTTTGTTTATAGTGCAAAAACTAAAATACGCAGTGGTGATCAAATACCAAAATAAAGCTCTATTTGTGGGGGAAAAATTACGTACATTTTATTTGGGTACAGCGTTGCATGACCGTACATTTGTCAGTTAAAATAACATAGTGCTGTATCGCAAAAAAAATTGTCTGGACATGAAGGGGGGTAAATCTTCCAGAGGTCAAGTAGTTAAAAACATTTACCATATATTACTTTTACAGTGTTTTAAAAGCCTGATTAAGTTTAACCTTGAGGCTTCATCACTGTTATTTGCTTGATGACACCATGTATTGTACTAGTATAATAAATTATTGACTTTAAATGAATAGCTTGTCCGCCCGCACTATTTGTCTGTACTATATGTCTGCAGCATCAGTTTTCACCTAATGTATTTTTGCTGCTTATCTGTTGGGAGGTGTCTTCACTCACTGTGGTGAACACAGTTGTTTGGATACTGTTAAAAATGGTAGATGTGTTGAAAATTTTAAGGCGCATAGTACTATTGTGAAGGTCAGGACTATATGAGTAATGTAGGGATGTCATGCTCAGATTTTGCACACTGGTGTTGGGTTAGAGGGATCATTTACCACTGAACGCTATTAGTGTGTTATACTTATATTGCTTTGGATCTTTGATCCTGACAATAGTAGATTGGCTTTAAGTTTATAGTGTGGTGTGAACCTTAAAGTTTAACTTAGAGCTGCACGATTCTGGATAAAATGAGAATCACAGTTTTTTTGCTTAGAATAAAGATTACGATTCTCTCACGATTCTCGGTGTAACATCATCTTTCACATTATACAAAAAAAAATAGGGCTAACTACTGTTTAGTTTTTTTTTAATTCATTATATTTTTTCCTACAAAATTAAATTCAAAATACTAACCACAACATACAAAGCCATTCACAACTCTGCCCTGAGCTACATCACCAATCTTGTCTCCAAATATCACCCAAATCATCCTCTCCGCTCTTCTCAAGACCTCCTACTCTCAAGCTCTCTTGTCTCCTCCTCCCATGCTCGTCTCCAGGATTTCTCCAGAGCCTCTCCCATCCTCTGGAAGTCAGTACCTCCACCTGTCCGGCTATCCCCTACTCTTGCTACCTTCAGGCGATCCCTGAAAACTCATCTCTTCAGGAAAGCCTATAAGGTCTCTAACTAATCTTTTACCACTTCCATCAACTCTTTCCCCACAGTTACAACCTTTTGTACCACCTGCCCCACCCTATTAGATTGTAAGCTCTTGTGAGCAGGGCCCTCTTAATCCTCCTGTATCTTATTGTATTATAACTGTATTGTCTCCCTTTTATATTGTAAAGCGCTGCGTAAACTGTTGGCGCTATATAAATCCTGTATAATAATAATAATAATCTGTATTAATACTTAGTATAATGAATTTGACTTTAGTACTCCTTTAAATTATATTTACTATATAAATACAAGAATACATAAATATTTTCAGGTAACATAGGTAAATTATTTTTAGCAGCAGTATTAGTATATAATAGTATATCTTACTAAATGTAAAAACAATTGTAGGATCATTGTCTTTACCTTTTCCAATAAAAAATGTCATGGCTTTTCTTATTAGCGGCTGTAAGCCTGACACGAGGAACAATCCACAAAAGGATTGCCCTAGTCTTCAAGCCTATTTAATAATAATGGAAGCCGAATCTTATGGTGCTGGGAATCGGTACAATTCTGCTTTTTCCTCTATGTGCTCACCAACTGAAATGTTAATTTGATGGCAACCTAATACTAATAGAACTTGAGAATTGTCTTGAATGTATGTGTATGCTTGCCGATTTGTGGCATGACTCCCCAACGTACAGGTTCTAACCCTTCCTTATGCTATCCAGAGCTAAAAAATGTTTTTGCTGAAGCTCTAGCTTAAGGCTATATACAATGTTTGCAAGCTGAATACCATTGTGTGTTCTCTGTAAAGGTAACACTTTGCCAAGTTTACCATGTTTCAGTATTTTTTAGTTGCTTGCTGTTAAAAATAGATATGCAATTGATACACAATGTAGACATGATAAATAAATCTATGGCTTAGAACTTTTTACAAAGAAAAAAAAAATCAATGATTTTAAAATAATTCAAACAAGAATGCAAGCCTTGCATTCTTCTATATATAACCTTCATTCAAGGCCATATATTCTTGCAGTGTTACAGCGCGCTTCTATGCACATTGTTTTGATAATGTATTGTCGTTGCTTTTGACCAGCTCAATAGAAAAAAATCAATTCAACTCAACAGTCTGCGCACTCAATTTTCCTGGCATTACTAGGAAACGGAAATGCTTACACTTTATGGATAGTAGCCGCTGATGGCAGTGTTCTGCCTGGAACATCAAATAAAGTAGATAAGCCATGGTATGCTGTTTAATTAAAACAAAAAAGGAGGCTCTAATGTATTAAGAAAGCGCTTTAAATTGAATTGGCCTATCTTTGTAATTTGTGTTATTGGTAAAGAGAGCTATTAAGGTTAACACAGGAATAGAAGATAATCATCGGTGCCTTCCTCCTGCTGGGATTTGTTGAGCCATTTTGTGACCCATCTCAGCAGCAGATCGTGCTGGTAGTAAGAAATGCTGGAGAATGATAATAACCCTGATGCAGATTGGTTGTAGAGGTCAATTGCAAATTCACTAAGAGTAAGAGCTTTACAGCAGAACAATTTTGGGCACTAACACATGGATGGTTAGACTTCTTGTAGAAGACTTCACAGTTTTGATTAGAAACAAGATGAATTTATTAAGAATGCATAGCAGCCTTTATAGTAATTGGTTCTGAACATTTGCACCATTTTTTTTTAGCATTTTATATATCTTTTAAAATACAAAGTACAAGGGAAATTATTTACTAATTAGTAGAGAAGATTCACTTTGCAAAATGAATTAGGTAAAATTAGGTGCACATTTTTTATCCAATCATGTAAATTAAAAATGTAAACTATGACCTCTTTTACCAACTTGTCAGTCCTCTAGATCAGCGATGAAAGAGACCGTGAGCAAAATAGAATAGGTCCTTAAATTTAATTTGAGTTGTCTTTGAAGGTCTCTGCTCTGCTGTGACATTGTGACATGGTAGGTCAGGAATGGAAGTTTTTTACTCGGCTTGTTAAGCACCACACTAGATCAGGAGTCTCCACACTTTCTAACCAATGGGCCAGTTTACTCTGCTTTAGACTTAAGGAGGGCCGTACCATGGCCAGTGGGAGGAGAAAACACCCTGGCATTAGTGGGAGTAAACAATGTTCCATCTTTGGTATTAGAGAAATTATTAGTGCCCCATTGTTGGTGTCAGTGGGAAGAATAGTGCCCCATGGTTGGTGTCAGTGGAAGGAATAGTGCCCCAACATTGGTTTCAGTGGGAGGAATAGTGTCCCATCATTGATGTTAGGGAGAGGAATAGTGCCCCAATGGTTGGTGTCAGTGGAAGGAATAGTGCCCCATAGTTGGTGTCAGTGGGAGGAATAGTTCCCCATTGTTGGTGTCAGTGGAAGATTTAGTGCCCCATTATTGCTGTCAGCGAAGAAAGGATTGTCCTATTGTTGGTCTCAGTGGAGGGAATAGTGCCCCAAGGGCCTGACAAAGGCAAACAAGGGGCCGCATTTGGCCACCGGGCCACAGTTTTGAGACCAATGTACTAGACGAAAGGCATGCATAAACATGCAGGAGACAAAAGAGTTTGAGGCCATGCCTTGACACTATAAAGAAAGTGTCAGAGCTTGCTGGACATAGTAGTCTTAGATTGAGGGCACCGAATTGCCGAAGAATGCATGAAAAGGTATGTGTCTGCATTGTAGCTGTAACCTGTTTGATACACACACACACACAGTGATGTGAAAAAGTTAGTACTCTCCATGAATTTGTTGAAGTTAACGTTAAAGCAAAAATAGATCTTTCAACACAATAATGATCCAAAGAGAAAGGAGGAATGAAGGTTTATACACTGGCCTAGTTTTGCATTTCATTGAAATATTGTACTGGGATTTAAAGTAGGCAGTTTATCCAAGGAAACCCACAAACATTTTGCAACTGAGAGAAGAGAATTTTGCATGGAAGAGTGGTCAGAAATTTCATTAAGTCAATGTCAGACACTGATAAGTAGTTAGTTTGCTGAAGGGCAATACAAGCTTCTGTTTTGAGGTCAAGGGTGTAGTTACTTTTTTCCATAATGCACCATTACATCTATTGATATTTTTGTTAAATATATGTTTGAAAAGGCAAATTGTCTTTGTGTTTTATTCAAGTATATTTTTATTATCTTTAGCCACTGTTCAAGTGAACATCTAATTGTTGTCTGTTCAAATATGTGGAAAAAGTCAACAACTTGCATGGGATGTCCTTTTTTTTACATTACTGTGTATGTGTGTATATATATATATATATATATATATATATATATATATATACAGTATCTCACAAAAGTGAGTACATGCCTCACATTTTTGTAAATATTTTATTATAGCTTTTCATGTGACAACACTGAAGAAATGACACTTTGCTACAATGTAAAGTAGTGAGTGTGCTCATTGTTCAGTTAATTAAAGTGTATCCAAAGCCAAAAACTATTTATTTTTTAGTTTGAGGTGGAGCAGAGATGGTTTAGAACCTAAATCAAGCTGTGTCATTGTTCTCCCTGTCAGGAAGGCATACTTTTATATGTTCTATGACCATTGTCATTAGGACTTAAAGTGAAAAAATTTAGTCCAGTGACAACTGTATGAAAGGAAATTTTACATGTCTGCTCTTCTATATTTTTGTTATTATAATAAACACAGAGATTTATATATTAACCAGTGACAATTATAAAGGCTGCCACTAAGTTCTACTTTTGAAAATGTTATGGATATTGTTTCGACCAACCAGTGTCACCCCTAGTGGAAATGTCCAAATTGGGCCCAATTAGCCATTTTCCCTCCCCTGTGTCATGTGACTCGTTAGCGTTACAAGGTCTCAGGTGTGAATGGGGAGCAGGTGTGTTAAATTTGGTGCTCTCACTCTCTCATACTGGTCACTGGAAGTGCCACTTCATGGCAATGAACTCTCTGAGGATCTGAAAAGAAGAATTGTTGCTCTACATAAAGATGGCCTAGGCTATAAGAAGATTGCCAAGACCCTGAAACTGAGCTGCAACATGGTGGCCAAGACCATACAGTGGTTTATCAGGACAGGTTCCACTTAGAACAGGCCTCACCATGGTCGACCAAAGAAGTTGAGTGCACGTGCTCAGTGTCATATCCATAGGTTTTCTTTTGGAAATAGACGTTTGAGTGCTGCCAACATTTCTGTAGAGGTTGAAGGGGTGCTCAGACCATACACCTCACACTGCATCAAATTGGTCTGCATGGCTGTCGTCCCTGAAGGAAGCCTTTTCTAAAGATGATGCACAAGAAAGCCTGCAAAGACAAGCAGACTAAGGACATGGATTACTGGAACCATGTCCTGTGGTCTGATGAGACCAAAATAAACTTATTTGGTTCAGATGGTATCAAGCGTGTTTGGCGGCAACCAGGTGAGTACAAAAACAAGTGTGTCTTGCCTACAGTCAAGCATGGTGGTGGGAGTGTCATGGTCTCAGGCTGCATGTGTGCTGCCGGCACTGGGAAGCTACAGTTCATTGAGTGACCCATGAATGCCAACATGTACTGTGACATTCTGAAGCAGGGCAAGATCCCCTCCCTTTGGAGACTGGCCTGTGGGGCAGTATTCCAACATGATAACAACCCCAAACACACCTCCAAGATGACCACTGCCTTGCTAAAGAAGCTGAGGGTAAAGGTGATGTACTGGCCAAGCATGTCTCCAGACCTAAACCCTATTGAGCATATGTGGGGCATCCTCAAACGGAAGGTTGAGGAGCGCAAGGTCTCTAACATCCACCAGCTCCGTGATGTCGTCATCGAGGAGCGGAAGAGCACTCCAGTGGCAGCCTGTGAAGCTCTGGAGAACCCCATGGCCAAGAGTGTTAAGGCAGTGCTGGAAAATAATGGTGACCACACAAAATATTGACACTTTGGGCCCAATTCGGACATTTTCACTTAGGGGTGTACTCACTTTTGTTGCCAGCGATTTAGACATTAATGGCTGTGTGTTGAGTTATTTTGAGGGGACAGCAAATTTACACTGTTATCCAAGCTGTTCACTCACTACTTTACATTGTAGCAAAGTGTAATTTCTTCTGTGTTGTCACTTGAAAAGATATACTAAAATATTTACAAAAATGTGAAGGGTGTACTCACTTTTGTGAGATACTGTATGTATTATAATTATTATCTTGTTAACAGATGTCAAAAAACAATTGATTCAACAAAAGTGAATGGGAAGCCCCTGGCTCTTCTAAAAATTATAATTTTATGCTTTGATTGATTGGTTTGAATGGAAAATAGGTAAATGGCATTTAAAGTAGTTTGAAGCAATGCTGAAACAAACAGAACTGAAAATTTAATAACCCATCTGATTGATTTAAACTACACTTTGATTCTGTAAAATGAATCAAAGGGGATAACGGTAAACAACAATCAAAGTCAGAGTTGATCAAAAAATCAAAATGCTTCATATATCAAAAGGATCTGATCAATACATGTATGGCCATTATTATATTGATGGGTGGCGTGCTGTTTGCTGAACAATTTTAACACACTAGAATATAGATTTGCTATGACATGAAGGACCTAAGCTGTGAAAGCTGTGCATGTAAAAAAGGCAAGCAGTGGGCAAAGGGCTAGTCAGTAGTATTGCCTCTAGGCTCCCTGCATCTGAGATTTTTATGTTAATAATTTACTATTCATTGGTCTGCACTGTATCTGTCAGTGTGGAGGCAGCCATCTTGGTAGAGGCAGGGCATTTCTTCCTTGTATAAGAACTACCCCCCTAATAACTGATGATCTGATGACAGTAGAGGGGGGGGGATACCAGGAGGGGTTCAGAAATCACTGATCTACAGAACAGGTAAAGCAGGAGCAAGCAGATGCATGCACTGTAGGTTCATTAGGTACACCTTTCTCTTCAGCAAGAACAGTGAGTGGCAAATTGATTGACAAAACCATTTTTCACTCCAAATCTTGTGAAGACTGGCCTTTAGAGGCAGCAGCCCTTTTAAAATGATTTTATACTGAAGATTTACAGCTATGATGCTATAGGTACAGAAGTGTCTAGGCAAAGCAAGTTTTCTGAAAAAGGTAACATTTTTGGGGCGCTGCTTAGGCATAATTAACATGTCTGTATTGTATTCTCTAAAGATAAACAAATCTTATTTTTTTAGCTCACGTCCACTATAATAGGTAAAGAGTATTTTGTAATACAGCAGTACATCCCCTTACTGTATTTAGCCCGCTAGTGAAATTACAAAACAAACAGCTGTGCAATTTATATTAAATGGAATATATCTCCAACTACTGTGCAGTGTGACACTTATGTATAAAACATGTGTAACAATCCCAACTACTTTTGCAAATTCACTTACATAAATAATTCAATAGAATTTATGCAGTATAAAAAGCTGTAAAATAAAGTACAAAATCATGCTCTTGGTGTCTGTGCAAGAGTTATTTCCCACATCCAATGATTGTGCAGAACAAGAAAAACATCTTTGGTGCTTTGTGAAGGTCTACCCGTACTAGACAGAATCTCATATTTTAGGTTGGGTCCTAAGGATTAAATAATGTCATACAAGGCTTTCCCTATGCAGGGATTAATAATACTAGGTCCGAGAACACTTTGATTCTTTCAAGTTGTAGTGGCTTTAAAGAGGCAGAATTAGAATCCCATAGTGCTTTTCTTTTAAATAAAGTTGCATTAACAAAACAAAATAAAACCACTCACATAGACCAGGCATTATATACAGCTTCAGAACAGTGATCCCAAGCTTGCTCAAAACCCATCACTGCCATCTTCCCAGGTGCATGCCTGAGCTTCGCCTGCATGTTTGTGCCACCTCATCTTTGCCCTACAAGTTACGTCTATTGACTTCTTTAGGGGCACCAGCTGTTTGTTTTCTCATTTCACTATATAGTATAGGTATAGTGCTGTTCTAAACAAAGAAATTATTAAGTGGATGGTGTATATAATACTACGTAGAGTGAATATTAGGTAGTCATGCATTTTTAGGAGTGCAGAAGCTTTATCTGTTATTTTTATTAAGGAGTATTCTGCCTATCTTCTAACATAGATAGCTTTGTGGGTGGAAGGAAAGGATGGTGAGGGATGTTTAAAAAAATCTGAAGTTAACTGCAATGGGTTTGGAGTTTTTTTTTTTACAGTGATATTACTTATAGTGGCCAGGTCACACCTATCGTGGTAACTCTTGCCTTTTGAAATTTTTTGAATGCCCAGATTTTTCAGCAGTAGTGGTGCAAAAATTTGTGGTTAAGGATATTTTCTTGCTTGAAAATATGTCTAGCAGAAATTGTTCTGGCAGGAAAGCATACAATAACAACATAATAACTAAAGACACTTGTGAAATACTGCATACGAGGTTGCATAATGTGCACTTAGATTTGTCTAATCCTCTTTGAAGTCGATCCTTGGATGGCTGTGCTCGGTTTTGCTGTATTTGCTTCTTGTTCTATTACTAAAACTCCATTTAGACTTAGGCAGCATTTCCTGCAGGAAAGGTCATTAAATACTCTGTCCAATATGGGTTATTGCTGTGATAAGCTAAACTGTGTTTATTTTAAGGAGTTTTTCCACTATCATTACAAGTAATGAAATATAGGTCTCCTTGAGAAGAAGGGTATTATGTGAAAAATCAATAATCACAATTTAAGGTGCTTGCCCTAAAAGAAAAAAAAAGAGACATTAGGTAAACATGTGCCTATTTTTATTATAATACTAATACTGTTTCTTCCAGCAAACTTTTCCAATCTGCAGAGCAATAAAATAGGTTATAGTCTTGTACTTACCAAGTGAACTGTAGGAAAAAGAGACAGTATTGTTGGATGCACATTATAGAGAACATTTAGTATTAAAAAAGCAAACTGATGTTTCCTTTTAATGGTTCAGTTCACACAAAACCATTGCTTTGACTTTGAGTAGATAATTGTAGAATATATTATTGCTAACTTTTTATATTGCAGGGAGACTCTAAATTCAATATAGAAATAATCAAAAAAGACTGCGCTAAAAAAATGACATATATAATGACTGTATATATAGATGTGTAAATGGTGAAGAATACAATCTATCAAGTGATCCAAAATGTAAATATTCTAATATAAAAAAAAAGTCAATGAAATAATTATAAAAAACAAATATGACAACAAATTAAATATTACAATAATAAAAAAATTAATGAATATCAAATAACAAAAATGACCAAAAATGAAGTGAAAATGTTCAGAAGAAAAACAGTCCTTAGAGCCAAGGCAGATCGAATTGGTGATCATAAAGGTTAAACACCCAGCACCCAGTGAGAAATCCTCCACCTTAATAGATGTACGCTTACCAGAGGTAAGCTAGATAATAGCTTATCTATGGACGTCCACTCAGGGAAACCAACTCCTCAAATCTCCTCCCAAGGAAGGGGCAGGCAGGATCTCTCCTTGCGGTGGACCTCAATCAGCATACCGGGGGGACCTGGGATCCTGTGGGGAATCTCCGGTCTCCTCCGGTCCTCCGCCTCGGCCGGCGGTCAGCTCCGTGTGGTAGTCGGGTGTCCCCGGTGTATATATTGGGAGAAAAGCTCCGCTGTATGGCCGGGAAGGAGGAGCTTGGTCCGCCTGCCTCCTCTTACCTCACCGACGGCGAGTAATGAAATATAGGTCTCCTTGAGAAGAAGGGTATTATGTGAAAAATCAATAATCACAATTTAAGGTGCTTGCCCTAAAAGAAAAAAAAAGAGACATTAGGTAAACATGTGCCTATTTTTATTATAATACTAATACTGTTTCTTCCAGCAAACTTTTCCAATCTGCAGAGCAATAAAATAGGTTATAGTCTTGTACTTACCAAGTGAACTGTAGGAAAAAGAGACAGTATTGTTGGATGCACATTATAGAGAACATTTAGTATTAAAAAAGCAAACTGATGTTTCCTTTTAATGGTTCAGTTCACACAAAACCATTGCTTTGACTTTGAGTAGATAATTGTAGAATATATTATTGCTAACTTTTTATATTGCAGGGAGACTCTAAATTCAATATAGCTGCAATGTTTTTGCACTGAAGGTCCCAGCTTTACCTAAGACATGAGGAAAGAATCTGAAATGTTAGAAGTTGGTCCCACCATCGAATCTCCCAGCAATATAAGCACCACTCAGCACTTTAACATTTCTTCATAAGTCAAATAATTTTTTCATAAGTCAAATATCCAATATTGAGTGGAGTTACCCACTAAAAAAGTTGCACTTATCATTATTGTTTTCAGTATGCCTTACAACATGTTGTATTGCTTTGATTTTGTATAGGAATTTTAAAACTGCTAATTAAGCGTAAGCTTTAGGGCTTAATTACAAGAATAATAAATGAGTCATTTATTTAATACTTTATTTGGTTTTTCGCCATTGCGTTCCACTTTTTATTTACACATATAATAATAAAATTTGCCTTCCCTTTGGAAAATCAAAAGACAGAGTGTAAAATCTTAATAATATCTGCTGTGAGTTTTCAATATACACGCCAGCTTGTCTCCATGGTTTTTATCTTATTTTTTTTTAAAGGTCTTTTTCAGGCCCTGTGAAATTAGCACAGTGCAAGCCACTGACATATTGTCAGCACATTTGGCTTGAACTAATGTCACTGCAGACAGCACAAGATGGCACTACCCAAACACCATGTCTGAATATTACAGATGTGGCACATCAACAAAGTAAATATGTAGAGGGCAACTTTATGGAAGAAGAGTTTTTTTTATAAACGTAATTCTGTTCTTTCCTTGGTCTGCTTCTTAAAGTCATTGTAAAGTCTTGTTTTTTTCTTTTAAAATAACAAACATGTTATACTTATCTGCTCTTTGTAGGGGTTTTGCACAGGGCAGCCTGGATCCTCCTCTTCTCTGGTCCCTCCTCTGTGCTTCTGGCCCCTCCCTCCTGCCGAGTGCCCCCACAACAAGCAGCTTTCTACGGGGGCATCCGAGCCGAGTCACAGCTCCCTGTGTCCATTCAGACACAGAGCTGCGACCCAGTCCGCCCCCTCTCTCTCCTGATTGGCTAACTGACTTTGATTGATAGCATTGGGAGCCAATTGCGCAACTGCTGTGTTTCAGCCAATCATGAGGGAGAGCCGAGACACTCATGGACATCGCTGGACAGAGATGGGGCTCAGGTAAGTATTAGGGGGGCCGAGGGGGGTGAAAGCATAGTAGGCACAACATGGTGAAATCACCATACAGCGGCATGCAGTGTTGGCTTTTATGATATTATTGAGGACCTCAGCACATTATTACTACATCAGTGTGGTACTCTGCAACCCTTCTCATGCAAGGGTTATTTTAAGGCTCTGTTTACACATAAATTCTGTGGGGGAGATTTATTAAAATTGGAGAGTGCAAAATCTGGTGCAGCTTTGCAAAGAAACCATGTTTTATTGTCAAAGCTTAGTTGAACAAGCCGAAGTTAGAAGCTGATTGGCTACTATGCACAGCTGCACCAGATTCTGAGTGCTCCAGTTCTAATATATCTCCCCATCTGAGTGGAGGCCTCCTAATGCTACACTTGCAGTTGCGTGGGGGGGGGGGGTTAACAAGACACTGTTGAGCTAAGTCTTTTCCACCCCCACAACTTCTCCCCCTTATGCTAAAATGGTCTCTCCCAGCTACGTTCAGCGGGCAGTACTGAATGGGGCATGCAATAAATGGTGCAGAATGGGTTGCAGAATGGTGGTGTTAGGTTTTAGGGGTTAAAACAGACATCCTGCCTCCTCATGACCTGTCAAACTCCCTCTGAAAAGTGATCATTTTTAGAAGGCACCGCTAGTGTAAACGACTACGATGAGGGGTTGCTGCTGTGTTGACATCATCCAGCCTTACAGATCTTACAGCTATACCTCTTGTGCTAGGAGTCTGATCAGTGCTTCTCCTAGTCCCTAAACTCCTACATGGAACAATTGATTGTCGTATGTAGCAAGTGTGGAAAAATTGTATCTTCCATGTGTCCAAACCCAAAGGGGTAAACATTTGCAGGTGTTTACAGACCTGAATAAGACCATTTAAAGGGGTTGTAAAGGTTCATGTTTTTTCACCTTAATGCATCCTATGCATTAAGGTGAAAAAACATCTGACAATACTGGCCCCCCCAGCCCCCCCATTTTACTTACCTGAGCCCGTTCACCTGCTGCGCTCGCCCCCGATTTCCTCTTCACCGCTCAGCCTGGCCGTTGATTGGCTAGAGTGGATGGATTTAAAGCAGCGCAGCCATTGGCTCGCGCTGCTGTCAAACACATCCAATGACGCAGCGCGCCGGGGGGCGAGGCCGAGTGATACAGTCGGCAGCTATAGCCGCCGGCTGTATCACGGGAGCGCACCCACAAGAACTAAACACTATGCGAGAGAGCTCGCATGAAGGTGTTTAGTTCTTGCGGGGAGGAGCCGAGACAGCCGCCGAGGGACCCCAGAAGACCAGGTTCGGGGCCACTCTGTGCAAAACGAGCTGCACAGTGGAGGTAAGTATAACATGTTTGTTATTTAAAAAAAAAAAATAAAATGCCTTTACAACCCCTTTAAATTCACATGATTATTTCTGTCTATCAATAATCAGCCATAGTGGTACTTGTCCTAATTATCCAAGAATGAAGCATAGGAAATAAGGGAGGGAGCAAAGGGTTATTATTAATATATAGAGAATTATAGGAGAGGGTTATTTTAATGCCAAGGTAGTCGATCTGAGTTGTGACCAATGAAAAGGAAAGTCAAGTATAAAATAATCGGAAAGATATTGCATGCACACTTATTTATTTTATAAAATAGGCTGCTTAGATGAACCCAGTAATATATGGATTAAAATAGCTAGCTGCCTAAGAGCTAGTATAACTAAAATGGGGAAGAGGGAGCAGTCCTGTTTTATGTTGCATACAGTATGGAAAGTGACAGATACACTATATTGTTCAAAGTATTGCCTTTACACGCACATGAACTTTAATGGCATCCCAATCTTAGTCCATAAGATTCAATATTGAGTTGGCCCACCCTTTGCAGCTATAACAGCTTCAACTCTTCTGGGAAGGCTGCCCGCAAGGTTTGGGAGTGTGTCTATGGGAATATTTGACCATTCTTCCTGAAGCGCATTTGTGAGGTCAGGCACTGATGTTGGACGAAAAGGCCTGGCTTGCAGTCTGCGCTCTAATTCATCCCAAAGATGTTCTATTGGGTTGAGGTCAGGACTCTGTGCAGGCCAGTCAAGCTCCTCCACACCAAACTCGCTTATCCATGTCTTTATGGACCTTGCTTTGTGCATTGGTGCGCAGTCATTTTGGAACAGGAAGGGGCCATCCCCACACTGTTCCCACAAAGTTGGGAACACAAAATTGTCTTGGTATACTGATGCCCTAAGAGTTCCTTTCGCTGGAACTAGGGGGCCAAGCACAACCCCTGAAAAACATCCCCACACCATAATCCCCCCTCCACCAAATGATTTGGACCAGTGCACAAAGCAAGGTCCACAAAGACATGGATGAGCAATTTTGGGGTGAAGGAACTTGCCTGCACAGGGTCCTGACCTTAACCTGATAGAACATCTTTGGGATGAATTAGAGCGGAGACTGCGAGCCAGGTCTTCTCGTCCACATCAGTGCCTGACCTCACAAATGCGCTTCTGGAAGAATGGTCAAACATTCCCATAGACACACTCCTAAACCTTGTGGACAGCCTTCCCAGAAGACCCAAAACGGTTAAAGCTGCAAATGTTGGGCCAACTCAATATTAAACCCTATGGAGAATGCCCTTAAAGTTTATGTGCGTGTATAGGCAGGCGTCCCAAAACTTTTGGTAATATAGTGTATCTCCAGCATTATGTGCATGGGTTGACAGGGAATGATAAAGTGTTTTAATCCAATTAAAGAAATTGTTTCTGAATCCCCACGTTGATAAAATGTAATCTCATGAAAGCATATCAAATGCCTATTGTACATAAAGCAAAAGAAGGAGACCCTGAAGCCTCTTCTCACACATTTTATGTATTACTTTACAAATATTTTCTCTTACCTGTCTTTTAGGAACAAATCCCACCTGGTTGTGACAGATTAATGAGTTTAAAGCGTTAACATACGCATAGTAATGAGTATTCAGCAGGAATATGTGAAATTGCATTATCTTTAACTATGGAAGCATAGTTATATGGGTGAATAACGAGACTCATTGACTAGAACAGTGTTTCTCATTCTTTTTTAAGTCAAGGCACCCTTTAACATTGTGCACACCCTCAAGGCACCCCATTTAAAAAAATAAACTAATAGGTTTACATAATGCAACAACATCCACACATCTAGGACACCCAACGTTATTTACCCGTATTTATCGGCGTATAACACGCACCGGCGTATAACACGCACCCCAATTTAGGAGGGAATTTTAAGGAAAAAAAACTTTTAGGAGGGAAGTTGAAGGAAAAAAAACTTACATTTAAATGCCCATCATTGCAGCCTTCTCAGTGCAGCCATGTCAGTGCAGCCTTCCCCAGTGCAGCCTTGTTAGTGCAGCCATGTCAGTACAGCCATGTCAGTGCAGCCATGTCAGTGCAGCCTTCCCCAGTGCAGCCTTGTTAGTGCAGCCTTGTCAGTGCAGCCTTTCCCAGTGCAGCCTTTCCCAGTGCAGCCTTTCCCAGTGCAGCCTTCCCCAGTGCAGCCTTTCCCAGTGCAGCCTTCCCCAGTGCAGCCTTCGCTTCGATCCCCTGTCCTGAGCTTTAAAATCGCCGACCGCGATTTGAAAATGGCGCCGCCGGCGCCGAAATACACCGAGCCGGTCCTCGGCTCTTTCCGGCGGCTCTCGTTCATTTTCGGCTCCACTCGTAGTCCCGAGCGGAGCTATCCGAACCTAGCCGAGTAGGACTACGAGTGGAGCCGAAAGTAAACGAGAGCCACCGGAAAGAGCCGATGATCGGCTCGGTGTATTTTGGCGCCGGCGGCGCCATTTTCAAATCGCGGTCGGCGATTTTAAGATTGTGACAGCTCGGGATCGCATGGTATCGGCGTATAACACGCACCTGCGAATTTCCCCTGATTTTAAGGGGAAAAAAGTGCGTGTTATACGCCGATAAATACGGTATTCTTCCAAAGCAAATACACCTTTGGACATTGGCACAGACTAGTATTCCAATGTTTTTCTTCTCCCTCGGTTTCTTGCCCTCACTAAGTTAATTTGAACCACGTGCTAATGGAGAGGGGCAGGGGAGGGACAAACAAGGATGCTATGCAGGCGCCCTACATCCTCTTTACACCGATGGTGTCATTGGTTGTTGATGCCGATGTTGACACCGATGATGACACAGATGATGCCATTGGTTGTTATGACATCAGCGACTAGAAGGTTGTAATAGTGCACAATGAAAACCTGTGGCTTTGTGTAACTTAAAGGTAAGCTTGATCCACCCACTGGCTTGTATACAGTTTTGGGTCAATTTTTAGGCATTTGCCAAGGAACCCCTGAAAAAAAAACCTAAAGGCACCCTGGTTGAAAAAGGCTGTTTTAGAATATGTACATGCTTTTCATAACTTAGTGAAAGCAATCCATAGGGCCTAGGAGTCTTACATGGACATTATCACCACAAAAAACAAAAAATCCAAATGCTGCCAACTGCAAAAGAAGAAATATGAAATTTAAGTGTGAAGCCCTAACTTTGTTGTATTGAAATGCTACACCCACTGAAGAATATTCAGCATCTGAAGATTTTGGGTGCGCTGGATGTCTTGTTCCCTGTTGTGTGCTGCAGTTCCATCACAACAACAGTGTCTAGGCATCTGACAGTTGCAAAATTGTGTTGCATACTCAAGATTTTCCAGCGAACACAGCTCTTGAAGAGGGTAAAGTTAGGACTTAGGCAGGCCATACACGTATTCGAACTGTGTATGGGCAGGCATAATGTACCAAGTTGATCGATCGATCAACTTAGGTACAACCAGCATGCTGGGCTTTACTTGTGATTATTGCTAGCTGCTGCTATAGCTGCTAGAATTATTAATTGTCTTCTCCCGGCAGGGCTTCCCCTGGTGGGAGCAGACAATGGCTCGGCAGGTGGGATTCCCACATCAACACTGTCTGTCTGTCTGTTTATTTTCTGCAACCATGGGAAAATTTGCTCCATGTATGGCTGGCCTTACCACTGTAAGGTTTACCAGTTTGCACCTGATTCTGCAAAATTAGCAAGAACTTTGGGAAGTTTGACCTGTAGCAGCTTTCTCTTAGGGATAGTGTGCCTACCAGTACTTGGATTCCCTAAAGATGCTCCCCAGCAACCTAGACAGAGTTCAAGTACTGTGTCAGATGGCTTCACGATGGTAAGTTCAATATAGAAAGCGTGTGCAGAAGCAACCAGTGACTGGTGGGTTGCTGAGCTAGCAGTGGTCAGAGCTGACAGCAGAAAGCACAATCTCAGTTATCCAGGCAGGGAAGATAGCAATCAGAAGAGTAATCTGCACCCAGACAAAGGTCAGTAACAGAGTATCTGTGTCCAAGCAAGGGTTGGGGCAGGCAGCAATCGAAAGAGTAATCCTTTGAAGGCAAGAATCAATAACAGAAGCAATCCAAAGGCAATGCAAAGCACAAGATACTCGAGCCAGGTAGCAAATGCTGTTTAAACGATTTTTTAATTTGACATCACAGGCCCACTGGCCAATCAGAGTAGAAAAGTTGGGGCAGGCAGCACCAAGCCACTGCCTAGCAATGGGGACTCCTCCCACCACAAGCCAGTGAGAGTGGAGTTGCTTTGCTGATGCAAGGTAGTGCAAGTTCTGTAGTCGTAAACCGTGAACGCTTAGCCTAACAGGCACAGGAACATGTCCTACAGTGGCTGTGTATGACAGTGGCTGCAGAAATCATAGGAACGCATCTAGTGCTCACAACAGCCACTCGCCAAAGAGGTAAGTATACCACTTCATTTTCAGGGGGAAACATTTATATATTTTTTCTGCAATGACCATGTGGATTTACTGGAATAATATCTGGGGTAAAGTCTTTTTCTGTGTTTTCAGAAAGTAGGTAAGGTAGTTTAGAGAGTCTGATGTGCTACAGTTAGAGATTTTTTTCACCTGGAATTTGGTGGAACTCAGTTCCACCACCTCTGGCTCAGTCCCTCCGCTCCCTTCTTTATCACTTGTAAACACAGATGTCTGGATTTTTTTAGCACTTGTGTTCAGAAGGAAGCCTCGCTTTATTTTAAGACTGTCTCTTTTTAAGACTGTCTTTTTCAGTTTGTGCGAGCTGGGCTGCAAGTTCTATTTTATTCGCTACTATAATGAGGTTTTTTTTTTAATTATGTGTTATAAGAGTGGTTTCATTTACTTCCTGTACCTTGAAAGGTAGTATTTGTGTTAGATAATTGCCATGACATAGACAAAGTGGTTTGATTTGCTAAAGGGAATTTTCACTTTGCATGGGAATTTTCACTTAGTGAATTTGTGGTGAAAATGTAGGGACACCCAATCTTGTACAAAGAAATTTAAAAAGTGTTTTGCCTGCAAATGATTGGATGATAGAAGTCAACAAAGCTTCTCCTCATTAACTAAGCTAATGGAAAATTCCCTTGCAAAGTGAACAGGCTTTTTGCCTTTAGTAAATTAATACTAATGCGCCATATGGGTTTCAGGAGAAAGCATTGCTGTATGATAAGGAAATTATGTTTCCTACAAAAGGCATTATGCAGATGTGACCAGTAAGCATAATATTTTATGATGGGGTTACAGCCAGTAGCTCCCATACCATGTTCCCAAAATCTAAGCAACTGCCAAAAGCCAGTATTAAATCAACATTGTGACCGATAGCAGCTGTTGCCATTTTAAAATGACACTGGCTAAAGTGATTCAAGTGTTTCTAAAGCCAACTTTTTGATAATTTTCGGATAGAGTGGCTTGAGGTTGTCAGGTTACTGTTGCTGTCTGTGCCCCAACTAGATTCACTGCAAAAAGAAAGGGGGGGGTTTTCGGACTTTAAATGAGGTGAATACACATGGCTAGAAGATGAGTAGATATCAAAAACATGTTTTAATTGGTAAAACAAGGAACATGGAAAAATGACATGATACATGCAGCAAAGAATAAAATTGTCAATCACATATTACAGACCATATATAGAAACAAACAAAGTCCCAAGTCCCTTTCTTTTAGCAGATTTAGGGATGGAGACATGTGACGCATATGTCTCATTTAAAGCCCCAAACTCCCCCTTTTTAGTTCATAGATTCACTCTTTCTTTTTGTCCTGGTGGCCATTGTCACTGGGACTGTGAAGATGAAATCTCTTTTCCTCCAGTCGTAAAGAGTGCCCCCTTTTCCTCTTTACGACTGGAGGAAAAGAGATTTCATCTCCAAATACGGAAAGGTTTCTTCACAGTAAGAGCTGTGAAAATGTGGAATAGACTCCCTCCAGAGGCGGTTCTGGCCAGCTCAGTAGATTGCTTTAAGAAAGGCCTGGATACTTTCCTAAATGTACATAATATAACTGGGTACTAACATTTATAGGTAAAGTTGATCCAGGGAAAATCCGATTGCCTCCTGGGGGATCAGAAAGGAATTTTTCCCCCTGCTGTAGCAAATTGGAACATGCTCTGCTGAGGTTTTTTGCCTTCCTCCGGATCAACTGTGGGTATAGTATTGGGCAGAGGCGTCACCAGGGGGTGGCTATTGGGGCTACAGCCCCGAGCCTGGGGCTAATAGCCCCGAGTCTCTGGTCCCAGTCCTAGAATGCAGGGGACAGGGGCGGACTGAGCCGTGGTAGCGCTGGCTCCGGCTCCAGCTCCGCCCCCGCCCCTACTCTCGGTCACTGGTTGCTATAGCCGCCTAGCGGCTAGCAACCAGTGACGTCACTGCCCACACTGCCCGGCATTCAAAGCGGAGGAGGATTGCACTTCCTCCTCCTCCGCGCTAGTTCTCATGCCATTTCTGGACTGGAGCGGCCCAGTCCTATCTCAGCGCGCTGTGACAGGAAGAGGGAGAAGGCGGCAAGCACAATTTGGCCGCCGTGCGACATCGATGGGCGCTCGGGCGGGCGGCTCTCCTCCTCCTCCTCTGGCTGCCTCACACACCTGCACCACGGCTGAGCTGCTGCTGCAGGACCTGGACACAGGTAGGTCAGTCAGTGTGTGTGGGTCAGGTAGGTCAGTGTATGTCAGGTAAGTCAGTGTGGGTAGGTCAGTGTAAGTCAGTGTGTGTAGGTCAGTGTATGTAGGTCAGTGTGGGTCAAGTTGGTCAGTGTATGTAGGTCAGTGTACGTCAGGTATTTCAGTGTGTGTGGGTCAGGTAGGTCAGTGTATGTCAGGTCAGTGTATGTAGGACAGTGTGGGTCAGATAGGTCAGTGTATGTAGGTCAGTGTATGTCAGGTAGCTCAGTGTGGGTGGGTCAGTGTATGTAGGTCAGTGTATGTCAGGTAGGTCAGTGTGGGCGGGTCAGTGTATGTAGGTCAGTGTATGTCAGGTAGGTCAGTGTGGGCGGGTCAGTGTATGTAGGTCAGTGCATGTCAGGTAGGTCAGTGTGGGTGGGTCAGTGTATGTAGGTCAGTGTATGTCAGGTAGGTCAGTGTGGGTGGGTCAGTGTATGTAGGTCAGTGTGGGTCAGTGTGTGTGGGTCAGGTAGGTCAGTGTATGTCAGTTAGGTCAGTGTGTGTGGGTCAGTGTATGTAGGTCAGTGTGGGTCAGGTATTTCAGTGTGTGTAGGTCAGTGTATGTCAGGTAGGTCAGTGCATGTAGGTCCGTGTGGGTCAGGTAGGTCAGTGTATGTCAGGTAGGTCAGTGTGGGTGGGTCAGTGTATGTAGATCAGTGTGTGTGGGTCAGGTAGGTCAGTGTGTGTGGGTCAGTGTAGGTAGGTCAGTGTATGTAGGTCAGTGTGGGTCAGGTAGGTCAGTGTATGCAGGTCGGTGTACGTCAGGTATTTCAGTGTGTGTGGGTCAGGTAGGTCAGTGTGTGGGTCAGGTAGGTCAGTGTATGTAGGTCAGTGTGGGTCAGGTAGGTCAGTGTAGGTCAGGTAGGTCAGTGTAGGTCAGGTGGGTCAGGTAGGTCAGTGTATGTAGGTCAGTGTGGGTCAGGTAGGTCAGTGTATGTCAGGTATTTCAGTGTGTGTGGGTCAGGTAGGTCAGTGTGTGTGGGTCAGGTAGGTCAGTGTATGTCAGGTAGGTCAGTGTATGTAGGTCAGTGTGGGTCAGGTAGCTCAGTGTGGGTCAGGTAGCTCAGTGTGGGTGGGTCAGTGTATGTAGGTCAGTGTATGTCAGGTAGGTCAGTGTGGGTCAGTGTGTGTGGGTCAGGTAGGTCAGTGTGGGTCAGGTAGGTCAGTGTATGTCAGGTAGGTCAGTGTGGGTAGGTCAGTGTAGGTCAGTGTGGGTCAGGTAGGTCAGTGTGTGTGGGTCAGTGTATGTAGGTCAGTGTGGGTCAGGTAGGTCAGTGTATGTAGGTCAGTGTGGGTCAGGTAGGTCAGTGTATGTAGGTCAGTGTGGGTCAGGTATTTCAGTGTGTGTGGGTCAGGTAGGTCAGTGTATGTCGGGTGGGTCAGTATGGGTGGGTCAGTGTATGTAGGTCAGTTTGGATCAGTGTGTGTAGGTCAGGAAGGTCAGTGTGGGTAGGTCAGTGTATGTCAGGTAGGTCAGTGTTTGTCAGGTAGGTAGGTCAGTGTGTGTGGGTCAGGTAGGTCAGTGTATGTCAGGTAGGTCAGTGTATGTAGGTCAGTGTATGTCAGGTAGGTAGGTCAGTGTGTGTGGGTCAGGTAGGTCAGTGTATGTCAAGTAGGTCAGTGTATGTAGGTCAGTGTGGGTCAGGTAGGTCAGTGTGGGTGGGTCAGTGTATGTAGGTCAGTGTGGGTCAGGTAAGTCAGTGTGGGTGGGTCAGTGTGTGTGTGTCAGGTAGGTCAGTGTGTGTGTAAGGTAGGTCAGTGTATGTAGGTCAGTGTGGGTCAGGTAGGTCAGTGTATGTATGTCAGTGTATGTCAGTGTATGTAGGTCAGTGTATGTCAGGTAGGTAGGTAGGTCAGTGTGTGTATGTCAGGTAGGTCAGTGTGTGTGGGTCAGGTAGGTCAGTGTATGTAGGTCAGTGTATGTAGGTCAGTGTGTGTCAGTTAGGTCAGTGTGTGTCAGGTAGGTCAGTGTATGTCAGATAGGTAGGTCAGTGTGGGTCAGGTAGGTCAGTGTGGGTGGGTCAGGTAGGTCAGTGTATGTAGGTCAGTGTATGTCAGGTAGGTCAGTGTATGTAGCTCAGTGTGGGTCAGGTAGGTCATTGTATGTAGGTCAGTGTGGGTCAGTGTATGTATGTCATGTAGGTCAGTGTATGTCAGGTAGGTAGGTCAGTGTATGTAGGTCAGTGTGGGTCAGGTAGGTCAGTGTGGGTGGGTCAGTGTATGTAGGTCAGTGTGGGTGGGTCAGTGTGGGTCAGTGTATGTATGTCATGTAGGTCAGTGTAGATCAGTGTGTGTCAGGTAGGTCAGTGTATGTAGGTCAGTGCGGGTCAGGTAGGTCAGTGTGGGTGGGTCAGTGTATGTAGGTCAGTGTGGGTCAGGTAGGTCATTGTATGTAGGTCAGTGTATGTAGGTCAGGTAGGTCAGTGTAGGTAGGTCAGTGTATGTCAGGTAGGTCAGTGTATGCAGGTCAGTGTGTGTGGGTCAGGTAGGTCAGTGTATGTAGGTCAGTGTTGGTAGGTCAGTGTATGTCAGTGTAGGTCAGTGTGGGTCAGGTAGGTCATTGTATGTAGGTCATTTTAGGTCAGTGTATGTAGGTCAGTGTATGTCAGGTAGGTAGGTCAGTGTGTGTGTGTCAGGTAGGTCAGTGTGTGTGTCAGGTAGGTCAGTGTATGTAGGTCAGTGTATGTAGGTCAGTGTGTGTCAGGGAGGTAGGTCAGTTTAGTGGTCAGCATTGATGGGCACTGGTAAGCCAGGCAGCAACCAGCAAGTCAGCCTACCCCTGCCACACAACCACACAACCCCTCCGCACAACCAAAAAACCCAGCGCAACCAAAGCCCCCCCCCCCGTGCCGGCCTTGAACTTCGGGCTGAAGCCCCTGGTCTTTTTGCCACCTAGCAACGCCTCTGGTATTGGGTATATTGGATTGTACGATATTTTTTTGTGTGTTTTTTTTATTGTTTATGGTTGAACTGGATGGACTTGTGTCTTTTTTTAACCTGACTAACTATGTAACTATGTATGTAACTATGTAAAAGTGAGGGAAAATCCCAGGTTGTCACCTGAATAGTAATAGAGGGGAAATCTATTCCAAGGACAACTGTCAAAAAGGAGAAATCAGTTACTTTGGAGAAATTTTCACTTACTGACATATCTGTGAGACAGGAAGTAAAGATAAATTCTCCCCCATTGAACACAAATGGCAAAAAAAACCTGACAAGGGTTTTAGCCATTCTTTACTTTTTCCAAAATGAAATCATACAGTTTTGAGCTTTCAATCGTTTGTTACCCAAACACTTTATATTCTTGATATATGCCTGCTGTGCCATGCACTTGTATGAGAAAGTATCCTGTTCTCTTTGTATTGCTTCCATTGTGTGAAATCCCTGGTGTTTCTGCCAGTCCCTCTGCTTGCCTATTAAAAACTGACCACACTAAGCAGGAGAACACATTGTGGTCTGTTCTCTAGCTATGCTGGGAACTCATTGTGCTCTCCTCCAATGATCAGACTTGTCCTGACACACCCCTGCTGCATAGCCTTTCACTGAGAAGCTCAGTGTGCTGCTGCTTCTCCTCCCACAGCTCTTATGCAGCTGAGAACAGAGGGAATGTGGTCACGTATAAAAAAAGGGAAAAATGCATTTATAATGTATTTTTATATCTAGACACAAATGGTTTGCCTTTCATTTCCATTTTAAACTGAATTGGTTGGTTTACAAGGTGAGGGTTTACGATCACTGTAACAACTAGATGTAAGGTCTCTCTATACCCCAAACTTTTTACTTAGTTTCACATAGAGTATGGAAGGGTTAGAACCTATGTCAACCTTCACTACTGTCTGGGGCACTATTAGAGAGATTTTCCCTTACTTTCTCTTCTTGGGACAACCTTTGGTTGATATTGGTTATATATGGGGAAACAAGACCCTTCAAATTAATATAATTCTAGGAGTCCCTGATTTATTTGCCTACCATCAGGCTGCACATACTCCAGGCTGTTACTAAGCTTAAAACTGCTCCCACCCCTCCTACTAAATCCTATTCTAACTAGCCTGTAGAAGGAAGGTGCTTATACTTACCTATTCTCAGAGCGCTCTGATCTGGTCACATGATCGCTCTCAGTCAGGAGGGTGGGAGAGCTGACAATGGATTCTCCATGGTAAGCCTATGGGTGATGGTATTGCCCAGGCATTGCAGCCATTGTTACTGCTCTCTCCTCTGGTGGGTGGGAGCAGATTTAGGCTTAGATAGTAATAGCCTGAAATTCCAAAACACATTCCTCCTTCTTTGACATCATTTGAAACATCTTATAAGTCTAAAGAGGCAGCACAGGGATGAATTTCAATGGTATATAATTTACTAAACAAGCCTAATCATAAGCTCCCATACTTAATACAATAGGAGCAAACCCTGAATATGACTTTGGATCTCTCAGGCTGGTAAGAAGTAGCCAATGACTTGTGGAAGGTGTCTATTAACACGAATCCATCTACAAAATGCTATTACAATGGTACCTGGTACCTGCTAGGATAGCTATGTTTTGTCCTCATGCCTTACCTAAATGCTATAGGAACAGGAGACAAATGGGCATTGTGATCTAAATATGGTGACATTGCTCCAAAATAATCAGATTCTGCATCAAAATCTTAAAATTGGTCTATCCTGTCACTGGGGTAAACTTATCCAGATAACTAAAATCTGCCTTATTCCAAAAATTCAATACAGGGGGTCCCCGACTTACGAACATCGGAGTTGCAAACAACTCCTACTTACGAACGGGGCCTGAATGACGTCACTGCTGGCCGAATCTTCCTCTCCTTGCTGGAGTGAGCCTTTCCTCCATTCCTGGCTTGGCTGCGGGCCCCCTTCGTCATCCTGCCTGCCCATCCACAGGCCTGGTATGGTCCGGTGGCCTGCCAGGCCGCTAAAACTGCCCGTTGTGGCCGAGGCCTTGTCCGGCCTAGTGCGGCCTAACGAAGCCTCCAGATCCCCGGTCTTTCCTGCGCCGCTGCCCCGCGGAGGTGCACCTCAGCCGGCTGGCCTGCCTGGACTCGGATTGCTGCTTTCACCATCCATCTCCCTGCTGTGCCATACAGTGTACCTCTCTCTGCTGTCTCCTGTCGCTGCCGCCATGAAAACAGTGAGAGGGGAGAGCTGTGCTCAGCTGTGCTCCTGGACTCCTGTTTTGGAGGTGACAGGGTCAATAAAGAGAACCTGTCACCTCCAATTGCTATCACACAGGGAATTGTTGTCTCCTGTGTGATAGCAATAAAAATAAAATAAAAATAAGAAATACAGTAATAATTAAATTAATAAAATAAAAAAAGTAATTATAAAAAGTAAAGAATAAGAAAAATATTATTAAATATAAGAAAATTATACAAATAAAAAAAAAAAAGTAAACAACAAGCTACAAATAAAAAAAAAAAAAAAGTGATAAAAAAGTAAAAAAAATAAAAGAAACAAAACATATTTGAACTAACCATGCCGCCCCTGCCATCCAGTTGCCTTTCTCTGTTGATTTGGGTTTACATCCTTTCTCTGAGACTAGATTTGCACTTAAAAAAGGTACTTTTCCGACGTACAAACAAATTCGACTTGAGAACAAACCTACAGTCCCTATCCTGCTCGTAACTCGGGGACCCCCTGTATTGACATTCCAAAATACTTTGTGTTTATTAGATTAGTGTTGTATATACATACTCCTGGCACCCAGAATTGCAATAGCAAGAAGTTGTACACAGTCAACCGTGTCCGTGTTCAGTGGAAGCTAAACTGGATCATGGACCAACTCACATGTACACTCAATGATACACACTCCAAATTTGATAAGTGTGATCCATGGATGCATGTATGTCACTGGACTTAGGAGGCCCAGAGAGGATTGGCCACCTTCCCTCAGTAACCCCATCTTCTCTGACTCCTCTTCCCTTTGCCCCCCTCCTATCTTTTCTCTCTCTCTCTCTCTCTCTCTCTCTCTCTCTCTCTCTCTCTCTCTCTCTCTCTCTCTCTCTCTCTCTCTCTCTCTCTCTCTCTCTCTCTCTCTCTCTCTCTCTCTCTACAACAGAGATGTATAATTTATGCTACAAATGTTTTCTTATCCTTCTTTATTTTCCTAATACATGCATATAACTATGAGGGATAGAAGACCAAGCCAGCCACTTCTATACACTAGCATAAGATATTGCAATAATAATTGTCAGTGATGTCAGAGCCATGTTTTTGATGTCGCTAAAGAACCGATGCTCTAGTAATAAATATTTATGTCAATGCTGAGTTCAACTGTTGGAATTGCATGTTTGAGACAATAAATCCCTGTTGGTAATTTTCATAAATGATCTTAATAAACAGATTGAAACATAAAAATGCATAACAGTTTAAAGCTGAAGTTTGTGTGGATGAAGGAATCAGTTCATACTTTTTTTGTTCAACAGGCTTGCTGAACAAAAAAAACAAAATAATCTATTTCCAACTTATGTACACACGTGCCATATCTGGCCAATCCCCGTGAAAGCTGGAAATAATTTTAGTAGGCTCCACTACTACAGTAATCACTGCTAACTGTGCCAAGCAAATGAGCACAGGGAATCGCCTACTTAGCACAAGCGGCATACGGATCACAGGTTGCATTTTTTCATAAGACCCGTAAGCTTCCAGGGATCACTGTAGTAGCGGTGCCCCATGTAACAGTGAAAAAGTTATACCGAAACTTCAGCTTTAATACAAGAGGTTGTGACCCTATTAATACTGCTCTCTAGAAATCAAGAAAGAAGCAGTTAGACTTCAGTGACTATCTTGGTTGTGTCTTTTACTAAGCAATGAAAAAAAAAGTCTTTTGGACAGGTTTGCAAAATTCATACCCAGTACACAACTCTTTGTAGAGGTATTGTTTTATTTAGTGTAGTAAATTAGTCTCTTGTTACCCGTATGCATCCAAAAATTTCAAAGCGGATGTCTACTAAGTTTCATTAAACCTTTCAACATTGAGCTAAGACCTGCTCTTGGTGTGCACAGGGGGCTGTTCATCAAAGATTACTGCTTCTGTCTTTTTTTCACATGTTCTAAATGATTCCATAATGACTTCTTAATCATTACAGATTCAGTTTTGTGAGGGTGAAAGGAAGAATTTACATGCACACTCCATGAACAAAATGCAGCTCCCTACTCATTACTCAATCTTACTTCTCTGAACTGATTGAAAATTAGATTCTACTTTGTGCTTTAATATTTGACCAAGGGATTTGAGTTTAGTGCTGGTTAATTACAACTCTAATACAAGACCTTTATTACATGTATTACACATAGCAAGATGGCAAACACAATAAACACATTACAGCTTTGACATTTTAAGATACAATATAAACGTATGTGTTGTTACTTGGGCTGTTTAAATTATGTACTTAACATTGTGTGTGTGTTGGTATTACACTTATATTCTGTGGCTCTATGTTTTTTCTTAGATTAAATAGAAATAAGACTGGGTCAATATGCTTCCTAAGATGGTGATAACATCAGTGTTGTACATCCTGTTTCATGTGAGCTTCAGCTTGTATAAGAGCAATGCCAACAGCATGTTTTTTTAATGCATTTACGGCGCTTTTAGCAAGTTTTGTTGAAACGTACGATTTACTGATTGCCACTTTAAACAAGCTGCTAGCAGGCTTCAGCACTATTAGACTATATAGGCCTGCTGAAGCCTGTTATCAGCTTGTTTAAATTGACAATCAGCACTTCCATTTAGATCTGTGTATATTACTTCCAAACCGGAGCTGAAGGGGGCTTTAAATACTTAAAGTGGATGTAAAACCTCATATATACTCAGTGAAGTGAATAGCCTCAGATGATACAAAAGGATGAAGCAAATCTCCCTACGTAAATTTTACATGTATATCTGCTGTCTTCAGCTTTATATATTCTTTGGAAAGTTCAGATCGTGTTACAGATTTTCTCTTTCTGTTCAACACTAGGAGTGAAGTCTGGGCATGCAGCCAAGACAGCTGATTGGAGGAAAGACACACACACCCCCCTCCACATAGGCAGAGACTTTCAGAGCTGTTCTGTGAATAGTTGTCTGCTAATCTATTTATAGCAACCTCCCTGACACAAATTTCAGGCTGGTTTTATCACAGTTGTCTGAGAACTTGCCAGATATTATCAGGCTGGTAACAGAGGAACTGAGCAGGAGAAAGCCACGGGACGTGGTGCTTTGAAGAGAGATAAGAAAACACTACAGATATATGTGCCCAGCTCAAATTTCATGAATCAGGTTTACATCCACTTTAAGCCTGGAACACATGATAATATCGGACAAATGATCCTCCATTTTTTTTTTTTGCATGCTAGTCTCATATCGAAAATGAATAGGTTACTAGAGTTACGAAAATTCTCTTAAGACAGAATACAACTCATTTATGTAATGTATTGTATTGTAAAATATACTTTAATTTCCGAGCATGCATGATCTTGGTCACTCAAATTTTTATGGATAAATAGTGTACCGATTAAACAAAAATCATTTGTTCTGTTATCATACGAGAAAAATTTTCATGCTTACCCCTTTGGATAATTTAGCATGAACTGTCGTGATCGGCTCTCGAAAGCTGTGAACTAATGATCAGATTAATGGATGATTGGTCTGAGGGCTAGTTCACACCATAGAAACGCAGCATGATGCTTTTCTGCATGCGCGTTTTTGATGCTTTCCACTGTTTTTTTCCCTCTTCTTTTTTCTTCATCTTAAAAAAGACATGTGTGTTCCAGTGCGTTTCTGGTGCATTTAGGTGCGTTCTAATGCGTTTTTGATGAGTTTTACCACGTTCCTGTACAGTTAAGTGCAGTGTAGAAAAATGCAGCATGTTCTACTTTTTTTTCTGGAACTGGAACGCACTGAAACTGACCACACTGGTGTGAACTATGCAAGTGAAAACCATATCACCTACTATCCATGCATTTTTGATGCAGAAAAAAACGCACTGGACTGCATGTGGTGTGAACTGGCCCCGAAAGCTGTATTTTTTTCCAATTTTCTCATCAGCATTAGTGAAAGTTGCTCAAAGCTTGCTGAAAGCTTTGAAAAGGCTGCTGAGGAGGAGGGAGGAGACGCAGGGGAAGCCTCCGTGAAGCCTAGGAGGTGGAGACACAGGGTGAATGATGGGGTAAGTGGGGGTGCCTATGACCCGACCTACCTACCGACCTGGTGGGTCTGGCGGTGGGTGGATTGTTTGGTGCACCCCCCTCACCCCCCCAAAAAAAATCACCAGCCAACACTGGTTTTTCGAAACAATATCCATAACATTTTCAAAAGTAGAACTTAGTGGCAGCCTTTATAATTGTCACTGGTTAATATATACATCTCTGTGTTTATTATAATAACAAAAATATAGAAGAGCAGACATGTAAAATGTGAGGGAAATTTCCTTTCATACCGTTGTCACTGGACTAAATTTTTCACTTTCAGTCCTAATGACAATGGTCATAGAACATATAAAAGTATGCCTTCCTGACAGGGAGAACAATGACACAGCTTGATTTAGGTTCTAAACCATCTCTGATCCACCTCAAACTAAAAAATAAATAGTTTTTGGCTTTGGATACACTTTAATTAACTGAACAATGAGCGCACTCACTACTTTACATTGTAGCAAAGTGTCATTTCTTCAGTGTTGTCACATGAAAAGCTATAATAAAATATCTGCAATAATGTGAGGGGTGTACTCACTTTTGTGAGATACTATAGATGATTCAGTGGATTAATTTATAATTCTGTTCTGTACAATGCATTTATGGTGACTTGCTACACATTTTTTTAAATTTTCAGCAATCTTGCACAGTAGATGTACTTTTACCATGGAATACTGTTTTTCACCTTTTCAGCTTTGCCGGTGGTCTTGATATTTAAGAATATGCTCATTGACATATACAGTTTGTGTGCCCTTTATGCATGACATCGAAATTACTCATTGTATCCATGCCATTTGCATGGTACAAAACTTGGAGCAGAATATCAGATGTAGGCAAGGAAAAAAAGCTGAATAAGCTTGTGATGGTCAGGAATGGATGTAGGCGTTGCTATTAAACTCAAAGCAGCGATTTACACTGACCTTTAAAAAGAAGATTGAAACTAGCTCCTGAATTGCAGCAAGGAAATGATGAGTATAAATCCTTTTAGATGCAGACTTATGTAATGGATCATAGGGTAATGCAGAACCCTATAAATCAAGTAATGACTTGCTGCAAAGCTTGCAATCTGTTGCATTTCTCTTTTCCTCTTTGCAATTATGTCCTGTAGTCCTAGACAAAATGCCATGACAGTGGACAGATAATGGTTAAACATTCATATAAACATCGCTATTGTTATATATTTACTATTTTTTATTTTGAGGCACTACTTTTAATTTTGAGGCACTATTTCTTAAGTTGCTCAAAAATTGGTCCGTAACCAACATCTTGACCATATCTGAATATTTGTATCTCCACCCTAGCTTACTTTGACTTACAGCTGTTAAGCAGTTATTCAATAATAGGTGTTTTTATCATATGGCCAAACTTACTATGCCTGATCCTGGATATCAAAAATCTGATCAGCACCAAAAGCAATTCTGTCTTATTTAAAGGGTAGTTATCTTCCAAGGAATCTGTATGCACACCAAGAATTAACAATAATTGTGTGGATAGAACAATTGATTGGCAAAAAAATGTGAAAATAGTGTAACAGGGCTTAATATTGGCTCTATTAGAGAAAAGCAAATAATCAAAAATGTTTTCTGCTAGTAGTTTTCTTAAATCTGCTCCTGTGATTGTGTTAACTGAATTAGATGGTTAAGTAGCACAACTGGGGTTGTTGGATTGAATCCCAACTAGGGCACTATCTGCACAGAGTTTGCATGTTCTCCCTGTGCTTGCGTGAGTTTCCTCCAGGTATTCTGGTTTTCTCCCACACTCCAAAGACATGCTGGTAGGGTCCTTGGCTCCTGTCTAAATTGGCCCTAGTATGTGTGCTGTATTTACAAATGTGAGTTAGGGACCTTAGATTGTAAACTCCTTGAGGGCAGGGACTGCGTAAATTGACGGAGTTACATAAGTACCTGTAATAAAAAATAAATGATCTGTTAGTATATTTTTACTTTGTTTGGTATAAAAAGCTATGGCTTTCCTAGCCCTGATACAGAGTTAGCACACATAAATGTGGGATAGTTTCTTTAAAACATAACATCCTGCTTTTGAATGCAGCACGCCTAGAAAATAGTTTCAATAACACTTACTGCTAGGGACTCAAAAGTTCATCAGATAACTTTTAATCCAGGATTAAAATAAGCAGCAACATCACCACCATGCAATAACCCTTTAAAACCATCCATCTTTTGTTCACAAAAGTATAAAACTTCAAAGTACCAATGATGTGACTATAATTGGTGCTATCCCCTAGCTAGAGGCACTGCTGTATTAATAGTAGTACATAAATGCCTTTCAGTATCAGGTGGATACTTCCTTCAAATGGGGGAGATGGGTGGGGTTCTGTGCATTTTACCGCTTCCTACCAACAAAAGCCCCCTGGTAACCTGGGAAAGCCTCCTTTGTACAGACAAATGGACTGACACCATAGAGACTCGCAGATTGTTTAAGGAGACAGTTTGTCCATATTTACTCCATATACGTTTTTACACAAGTTCAGCATACATGCCTTTTGTCTAATATTCTAATAGAGAATTCTGGTAATATGTGATGTTGAAACTGATATTAATTTGATGTTGTTGAGCCACCATGTTAAAAAAAAATGGAGATTTCCACTTTAATGCAACAGATCTACAGTACTTGCATTTTGATATTTATTGGTTATATGCTCAGAAGGTTTACAAAATGATAAACTAAGCTTCGAAAAAGGTAATGGATAAAGTAACAGGGCCGAGCCAGTGCTGTCTGAAGGAAGTCACATTAATTAGGGTCTAGAAGTTCATGGATGACTGCAAGCTGTTGTAATTGAAAACAGAGTGGCAGGGATGCACAGAGCCGAGATGAATGCATAGTGACATCCTGGCCATCATCCATCACATCAGTAAATAGATGCTAAAATTGAAATTCTGGCTGTTTTTATTTTAAATAGGTGATTAGTTCCCAAAGTGTTTAATTCTAATTAGAAGCAAAATAAAATAAAAGGTCTGCAGTCACCAGTGATACACCTCCATCCCTATATACATTTACAAAAAAAGAGAGAGTCGCCCTGGGACTTTAAATGAGGTGGTCACAGTTAGCCACTGAGTAACAAGAGTAATAGCAGTATAAATGTTTATTAAAATTAATGTACATACATGGATAATATAGCATATTAGCTCAGCCAATGGATTTGCACATAATGAAGAGAATAATTAAAGTTGATACAAATGTTATAAAATGCAGTATATACAAATGCACGCATCAGAAAACCCGACGCGCGTTTCGCGAGATCATTGCTCGCTCATCAGGGGTGGATGAGGATGACATCTATCTAAATAAACAAAAAGATGTGTCACAGTGGTAAATGTATTGTCTTACATTTACCACTGTGACACATCTTTTTGTTTATTTAAATAGATCTCATCCGCATCCACCCCTGATGAGCGAGCAATGATCTCGCGAAACGCGCGTCGGCTTTTCTGATGCGTGCATTTGTATATACTGCATTTTATAACATTTGTATCAACTTTAATTATTCTCTTCATTATGTGCAAA
Organism: Lithobates clamitans; assembly: GCA_037952925.1. Classification (NCBI taxonomy): domain Eukaryota; kingdom Metazoa; phylum Chordata; class Amphibia; order Anura; family Ranidae; genus Lithobates; species Lithobates clamitans. The sequence continues at coordinate 14,494,856 of JBBGZY010000251.1, read as the reverse complement.
TCCATTGGCTGAGCTAATATGCTTTATTATCCATGTATGTACATTACTTTTAATAAACATTTATACTGCTATTACTCTTGTTACTCAGTGGCTAACTGTGACCACCTCATTTAAAGTCCCAGGGCGACTCTCTCTTTTTTTGTATAATTCTTATTGCGCATTATTATCGCATTAATTTGATGCGTATAAACATATATAAGTACAAATAAATATAATGTATATGAATGTAATGATAATCCACTGACATTAGAAATCATGTAACTAGGTACATTTTTACAGGTGCCTTTGATATCTAGAACTGACTTTAACAATTGTGGTGTCTGATATCACTTGTGACAATAATGTCCCACTTCTTACCGTATATTTCTTGGCATTGGGACAATGTATGGGACAGCGGATGACAGCGTTCATATTAATGTATACAGTTTGCTGGTAATGTTCTGCATCTCTAGTACTGCACAGCAATATTCTTATTTTTCAAACTGTATTGATAACTGTGTTCTTCAAAGTCTGCCTAAATTTGATCATTTAGTTATGGATAGATGCTAGTGGACTGAAGAATCCCTATTGACTGCTGGGATGCTGATTGGGAGATGTGCACTGTGGAGTTCCAGGCTCTGCCCCATGCTACATTCATAATTGTCTCATTCACCGACTTTCCCTTGGTAAATGGAATGTGAATTATTTGGGGCTGGGGTGGAAGCAATGAAGGTTTACTACCTTGTTCAACATTAAGCCAGAGGAGGTCATAGTCACTGTGTCACAAAGTAACAAAAGCAAGATGAGTCAACGGGAACAAGTGTCCAACCTCACCTTCCTAAAACAGACTTGCCTTTAAAAAAGAAAGCATATCTAAAGCCAAAATTTGTTTTGTATTTTTGGATAGAGTAGGAAAGAGTTATAACCTCTGTTAGGCCCTGTTCACACGGGCGGGCTGATCAGGTCCTCCTGTCAGTTTTTTTAGAGGGACCCGATCAGACCACCCATTGCCCTCTATGGAGAGGCGGATGTCAACGGACATGCGTCTGTTGACACCTGCCGACATACAGTATCTCACAAAAGTGAGTACACCCCACACATTTTTGTGCTGGAAAATAATAGCGGCCACATAAAATATTGACACTTCGGGCCCAATTTAGGCATTTTCACTTAGCGGTGTACTCATTTTTTTTGTCCCAGCGGTTTAGACATCAATGGCTGTGTGTTGAGTTATTTTGCAGGGACAGAAAATTTACATTGTTATACAAGCTGTACAGTCACTACTTTACATTGTAGCAAAGTGTCATTTCTTCAGTGTTGTCACATGAAAAGATATAATAAAATATTTACAAAAATGTGGGGGTGTACTCACTTTTAAGAGATACTGTAGGTTCTGATCCTGTCTGCTAAAAACAGACAGATGTGCATCGATTGCCCATCCATCTGGCAGATCAGATCGGATGATAGTTGGATGGAAATGGACAGGCTGTCTGTTTCCATCCAACAGCCCATAGAGGACAGTGGGCTGTGTTCATGTCAGTGGAGCAGACACGGACCTGTCATCCGCCTGCTCAGCGAAGATCAGTGGAGAGATTCCTTGCTGAGCCGGTGGATTTGCTGGCGGGCTCCACCAGTTTGAAAGGGGCCTTAGTTTATTGCTGTGAGTCTGCTGGGGAGATCCACCCTCTCTGTTTATCCTAAAGACCACTGTCTCTTTACTCTGTTCAAAAAAAAAAAAAATGTTTTTTCTTTAGATACACTTTGAAACATTGGTCACGCCAGGAATTCTATAATATTTCCTTAGTTAAAGCACTGCTATAGTGCAGAATACCCTCTGTTTTCAAGAGACAAAAGGCTTTGATTTGCTTAATTGAGGATGTAATCAATACAGTTCTATCACTCCCCCCCCAAAAAAAATTGACCAGCTTAGTTCTCAGGGAACAAGTCATCTAATCCTTGTGTCATGCAACAGCAGGTTTTAGGATTTATCAACTGTATTGATCTGTGCTGCAGTAAAAAAAAAAAAAAAGTAAATGCACCAGTACAGAAAGTGCCAAAAACTTTGCTGCAGTGACACAGTGGACTAATTAATCCATGCCAGCCAACTGACACCTATTTCTCACTTTGACATCTTTGGGTTTCTTTTCTTTTTTATTTTTATCTCTCTTTTCTGGGAGCGTCAGTAAAATTGATCTCAGGGCTAGAATGATTGGATGTTAATATATACAAACATCTTGCTACAGAAAGGTGTGTTGCTCAGGCACTTTGCAGAGGCATTTACGTTAGCTGGCATTCAGAAGCAGAGGCTCTCATGGCATCATTCCACAAATACTTGCTAAGGCTTTTAGATAATTCAACCTATTCTATTAAAGTTCAAAATGCCACAGAAGGTCAGTACCTTGATGGAGATGAAAATGGAATTTAACAGGCTCAGTGCAGAGAATGAATAAATTGGTGACCCTTATTAAACTATTTTAATAATACGTCTGTATTTTCTTACTGGAGAGTCTAGCCGAGTGGAGTGATGTGCTGTAATTGCTGTCTGCACAATACACTTCAGGCAGCACTAGCATTTGGAGGGTTACATCAGATTCTAAGCTTAGCTGGGAGTGCACAAAGACAAGTGTCCATTTTCTATAAATCCTGGACTGGTATACTGTGTATCAGACTCTGACTCTTCCATACCCTTTGGTAATGCCAACATTGTCAATTACCAACAATGTACCTCTTGTATAGATATTATTTGATAATGTTGTACAAAGAGCTGATGTACAGTAACCTATAACCGGTGATGAAAAATAGCTTGTTACTGCTTTGTGCCCCTTTCCTGACTGCTGTTTTCTAAAAGATTATTTCACAGCCATTGGTATTGTCATTGTACCATGTATTAGAAAGTGGAGCAAACCATCATACAATCCCTATATAGGGGAGGTCTGCTGTATTGTAAGTTAAAGTGTATCTCTAGACAAAGCATTTTTTTAGTGTTGGATAGAGTATGGAAGGGTTAGACCTTCTGTCATTGAGCAAGTTCAACCCTGTTTGTACTGTTGACCATTGTCCCCGGGAAAGAAAGTGAAGGAAAATCCAAAACTTTAGAGTTGTCTCCAAAAAAAGAGATAAGGGAAAATCTTCCTATGGGGACACCTTTTTCGGGGAGTTCTGTCTAAGATGGGGAATTTACCTCACTTTATGAGATTTGCCCTTATTTCCTGGTGCCTTTTATTGTATTTCTGGGACAAGAAGTGAAGGAAAACTGCCACAGTGGTACACACCGCTTAAACAATATGGAAAGACAATATTGCTAAGGACGTGACTTTATCGGCACCACAACGTATTTGTATATCATGAAAAATCTTTTTTTTTTTTTTTTTTTTTTTTTACAAAATCTAAAAGAAATCACTTACATAAAAACAATTACAAATTGTTATCAATGCACCAGACCGTTTGGTGGAGGAACTACCCCTATTCCTAATTATGTATTAATGGTTTAAATTATTCACAAAACCATGTATTGGGGGTTCCACCATCCTTGTATGTCATTTTGCTCAACATGTTTCATGGATGCCCGCTTCCTTAGGAATATTAACAGGTGCTGTATTACCATAGGATCTAGATGTAAGTGAAAAAAACATACATGGATATGCCTACTTAAGAATATTTCATTCTACAAGCAACATTGGATCGGAATACCTACAAAGACACTTGTAGTAACTGGCCAGATCGTGAAATGACAAAGCAGTGCACAGAGTCCCTGGGTGGGTGTAGGAGACAGCCAAGAAGCAGCATAAAATTGATCAATACCTAGATGGATGAAATAGGGGCTTATATTGCTAATCACCATCTAACTACTTAATTTACATGAAAATTGGGGGGGGGGGGAGCAGAGTGCCTCACCTTAGTCCTTGCAATCTACTATTGACTATTTAGCCTTTTTCTTTGTGATAATAGATGCCTCCTGAATGAGGTAAAACATATTTATTTGGGTCTCTTGTTGAGGTACCAGAAACGCAAGTCCTAAGAAAAGGTTTGATGATTTATTTATGTAAATCCTTTATCCCCAAATAAAAAAACCTATTTGCTGTAACTGCTTATAAATTATTAGCTGGAGTTTGTCTTCATTTTGTTAGTGTATCTTTTTTGCAATATGGCACTGCATCGCTTTCACTGGCAACAGCGCGGTCCTACGACGCTTTACCCAAACAAAATTTATGTCTTTTTTTCCCCGCAAATAGAGCTTTCTTTTGGTGGTATTTGATAACCTCTGTGGTTTCTTTTTTAGCGCTATAAACAAAAAAAGGCCGACAATTTTGAAAAAAAAAAACAATATTTTTTACTTTTTGCTATAATAAATATCCCCCCAAAAATGTAAAAAAAATAATTTCTTCATCAGTTTAGGCTGATACCTATTCTTCTACATATTTTTGATAAAAAATCGCAATAAGCGATTAATTAATTGGTTTGCGCAACAGTTATAGCGTCTACAAAATAGGGGATTGATTTATGGCATTTTTATTATTAATTTTTTTTTTTACTAGTAATGGCGGTGATCAGCGATTTTTATCGGGACTGCGACATTGCAGATAGGACACTTTTGACACTTTTTTGGGACCAGTGACATTTATACAGCGATCAGTGCTAAAGATAGCCACTGATTACTGTATAAATGTCACTGGCAGGGAAGGGGTTAACACTAGGGGGTGATCAAGGGCTTAAGTGTTCCCTAGGAAGGTGTTTCTAACTGTAGGGGGAGTGTAGTGACTGGAGGAGTAAACAGATCGCTGTTCCTAATCACTAGGAACAGTAGATTTGTCTATCCTCCCCTGACAGAATGGGAATCTGTCTGTTTATATCGACAGATCCCTGTTCTGTCTCTCCCAGGAGCGATCGCAGGTGGCCGGCGGACATCATGGCCAACGACCACGTGCGTAGGCTCCAGCACCTCTGGCAGTGCGCGCACCCCCTAGAGGTCTTAAAGCGCCCGACCTACAATGACTGTGATTCACCCAGGAGAGCCAACCTGCCGCAGTACAACTGTGGTAGCTGGTCTTTATGTAGTTAAAGCTTGCCTCAAAACCTCCTAAAAGTTTACAAAGCTTTGTCCTGAGAGCAACAGTTACTAAAAGTGCCCTCTAGTGGTACAGAAGTGTGTCCTATCCTGCTGCCAAACTCTGCACATGTGCAATGTGCTCTCTCTTCTGTCGCAGCTGCTAAACTCATTTGTGTGAGCAGGAGAGCACACTGCACAGGTGTAGGGCTCAGACATGGGACAGTGTTTGCTGCTCTATCATTAGGGGGTGCTTGTCCTAACGGCTCCTCTTTCCTATAAAGAAGACAGGACTGAGCTTTGAAAACTGTTAGGAGGTTTTGAGGTAGGCTTCTTTATTGCAAAAATGTCCTACAGATATTAGGATGGCATGGAAGCATGTTTTTTAAAGCTGATAAAGTTTAGCATTATGTAATGGTATTTAGGGACTGCACAGGGTATTTTTTGATAAGGATGAACTAACCCATTTAAGCTAGGAACAGAGCATTTTACCCTGTGACAGAAAGTGCCTTAACAATCAACTACATGGCAGGATTACCAGCTGTTATTTTAATAAAAGCTGCATATTTTAAATGATTTGAAATGGCTGTTGAAATGACATTAAAGTGATTGTAAAGTCTTGTTTTTTCTGTAAAAATAACAAACATGTTGTACTTCCCTCCTATGTGCAGAGGTTTTGCAAAGAGCAGCCCCGATCCTCCTCTTCTCGGGTCCCTTTTCTGTGGCCTCTCCCTCCTGTTGAGTGCCCCCACAGCAAGCAGTTTGCTATTGGGGCACCCAAGCCGAACTGCAGCTCCCTGTGTCCATTCAGACACTGAGCTATGGCGGACATACACATATATATACAGTAATATACGTGTGTGTGTGTGTATATCCCCAGAGAGCCCCCCACTTACATCAGGGTCCCCAGAGAGCCCCCCCTTACATCAGGGTCCCCAGAGAGCCCCCCCTACATCAGAGTCCCCAGAGAGCCCCCCTACATCAGAGTCCCCAGAGAGCCTTCCCTTTGCACCAGGGTCCCCAGAAAACCCTCACTTACATGAGGATTCCCAGAGAGTCCCCCTTACATTAGGGTCCCAAGAGAGCCTCCCCCTTAAAATCAGGGTCATCAGAGAGCTTCCCCCTTGCATCAGGGTCCCCAGAGAGCCTCCCCTCCCCTTTGGGGACCCCTGCAGAGACTCGGAGCTTTGGGCCCCAGATTCAGGGCTATAGCCCCAAAAGCCACCCCCTAGCGACACTACTGGCTGAGACACTTGTTGACATCGCTGGACAGAGGGGGCTCAGGTAAGTATTAGGGGGGCTGAGGTGGGCTGCTGTACACAGAAGGCATTTAAAAAAACCTTCTGACTTTACAACTCCTTTAACGTGTTAAGACTTATCTGAGATTTTAATGACTGGGTTTAAATATAATTTAAGGTTTGGTATAACCTTGTCAGGCATAATAATATTATAAATAGATATACAGTAGTTTATAAACCCATACAGCACTGAAAAAGCATTAACAAGATTTTTCCACTGGAGGTTTCATTCTTTACTCCCTCCCATCATTACTGTCTTGTTTGGTTTCAGGCTGATCACAGCCATCAAGTTCCGACACCTAAGGTCTTTTTAAAATATTGAATAGATCTTTACCTAAAATTATCCCAGCAGTTTAGGCTGAACGATAACATTAGTGAAGCCTTGGGAAAAGAGAGGAGAGCTCTATGTGAACACATGGGATTACAGTGATTTTTTTTTAAATACAGATTTCCTGTAAAGGAATTGTATAGTTTATATATATATATATATATATATATATATATATATATATATATATATATATAAAATATTTCCCTAATTTATTATAGCTAGGAGCTATTTCACAAAATATATTTTTTTAAATATGAACTATTATTTATGAATATTTTGTAGTCTAGACAGCAGGTGGCACTTTCAGCTCCACTTTTACAGTTTCCTCTTTCTCCTCACGACCTCTTTTTAAATCCTACTGTATACACAGCTCAATAGGTCAAGCTGAAATTTACACAAACAAGTAAATGATTTAGAGCAGTGGTCGTCAACCCTGTCCTCAGGTCCCACTAACAGGCCAGGTTTTAAGTATTACCTTGGGGAGATGCAGACTAGAATACTACAATCACTGAGCAGCAAATGATATCACCTGTGATGTATTTCAGTTATCTTGCAAACCTGGTCTGTTAGTGGGCCCTGAGGACAGGGTTGATGACCACTGCTTTAGAGCATCCCTTACAAAGCCAAAGTGTACATGGTGTTGTGGTGTCTCTTTAGATAGCTCATAGTACTCTGGGAATCTTTTATCTTATATTAATTGTTTAATTTTTAAGACAAAAATCTTTACAGGCTGTATAGTAAAAAAGTGAACAATGATATCAAACATCAGTTGTAAAACCTAAAAACAAACAAAAATGAAGAAAATACAAATCCCCAAAGCATTATTATTTTCCTTTATTGTGTTATGACATTCTACTGTGTTCACAAGCATGACCCTCCTAAGCCTCATTGTATTGTAATTGTACTCTCCCTTTACTTTTTAAAGCACTGCACAAACTGTTGACATTATATAAACCGTGTGAAATAATAATTACAATGTTCCAGTAAATTAATCATTACACATTCCTAAAAAAAAATAAGGTAGCATTGGAATATATAAATCCAAATTTGACCAAATCATAATGCTTGTCTTAATAAGCACAGTGTCTTTGTGTAAACTAGCAGATATATTATTATACATATAACTCAATATTTAACTGTATTGCTATATATTTGGTATTGTAACTTAATGCAACCTAAAGCCATGTACAGAATATTGCTTAGGTTTCACCAGGTATCTCATGCCATTTCTTCTACATGCAGTCTTAAACAGAACAAGATATCTCCATATATTGCAGACTAATATGATTTAGTACCTGTCCTTGGTCTCGCTTGGCACTCTGTGTGCTTCCTTGCTGCAGTATCAGCTAACACCTTGATGGTTATTCAAAGTTGCCCATCTGACAGAAGTTATTTAATGTCCTGCAGCCTGGCACAAAACATTTCTAACTGCAAATCCATCAATGTCAGGAAGACATTGCTAGCAAAACAAACAGTTGCCAAATGCAACACAGTTCACAGGTATTTGGAAGCAATTCATACCATTTTTCCAGAGCTTTAAGGCAGCGGTCTTGGTTGTAAATTTATTACCAGTTTTAAATGCATAAAAGCAAATTTGAATTGATAAAATTACAGAGGTTACCATTGCTACCTGAAAATGCCATTTGCTTTGTTTCTCTTGATCCAATACTTTTTAAAGCAGAACTTCACCCAAAAGGTAAAGTTCCCCTTGTTTGCATCTTCCTCCCCTCAACTGCCACATTTGGCACTTTTTTAGGGGGAGGGGGGAGCGGGTACCTGGATTTGACCCGCTCCCACTTCTGGTCAGATGCACCGTGATGATCTGAGCCGGAACTTTAACCCCCCTCCGCCATCTTCTGGGACACATCACAGGTCCCTGCAGACTGCGGGACCATTCACAAGGCGCAGAACAGCTCAGTCATGTGCAGTAGGAACCTGGCTGTGAAGCCGCAAGGCCTGTTTCCCTTACTTGAGATACTGGCGTCTGCACCCAAAGCCTATTAAAGAATCGGCGCTGGTAAGGATATCGTGGGATCCCTGGACAGGTAAGCGTCCTTATATTAAAAGGCAGCAGCTACAACATTTGTAGCTGCTGACTTTAATTTTCTTTAGGAGAGCCTGGAGCTCCTTTTTAAATCACTGATCTGAAAAAGGTATGCAGATTAGAAACAATGAAGTTGATTTGCATACTTGGTCTTGGTTAGTGATGCAGAAAGTACTGAAGCCTTTGGGTAAGAATGACAGCTGTGGAAACTGGTATTTTTAGAAGGAGAGGTCAGCAATGGCTGTCTTGATATTTCCTACAGGTGTCCTTTAATGTAATGTGTGGAAAATGGGAGCTAAAAGTATCCACAAGCAGTTGTTTATGTATATTTTTTAAAAGGCCACAAATAGTCACATATTTAAAGAATATCAAAGGACAAAAATGTAATATAATGCAGCACATTAGTTCTTTTATGTGTTGGCTGCATTTGTTTTCTCCTCAGGCTTTGTTCCCCTAGATATTCAGCTGACCCTGCCAGGAACACACTTCTGCCCTAGACAACGCTTACTCACAGTACTGTATCTGTGGAGCAGCAGTCTTGTCACCCTAGTGCCGCGTACACACGAGCGGACTTTACGGCGGACTTTCCGACGGACTTTGTGAATGAACGGACTTGCCTACACACAATCCACCAAAGTCTGTCGAATTCGTACGTGATGACGTACGACCGGACTAAAACAAGGAAGTTCATAGCCAGTAGCCAATAGCTGCCCTAGCGTGGCTTTTTGTCCGTCGAACTAGCATACAGACGGCGGACTTTTCGACCGGACTCGATTTCAACGGATAAATTTTAAACAAGTTTCAAATCTAATTCCGTCCAACTTTTTAGAAAACAAAGTCCGCTGGAGCCCACACACATCGAATTGTCCGACGAAATCCAGTCCGCCGGGCAAAGTCCGCCGTAAAGTCCGCTCGTGTGTACGCGGCATCAGAGAGGAAATGTGTGCTAGGTTTACAGGACACTCTCCCTTTCTTAATTTCTATTACATAAGGAGGAGGGGTTTTCTAGTTTACAAAAATTAGCTGAGGAGGCTGAAGACATTGTGTGATTTAATTTCAGTGCACAGGAAAGTACAAGGACACTGGATTAAAAAAAAAAAAGATCGACAGGTATTTTTCTTTAAAACGTAATTAACCTGAAAAATTACATTTAGTGCAGCCACTACAGTTAATCACTTGTAGACTTCAATATATTGCTTTTTACTAAATAGTTTACATGAAAGTAGGAAAACATGCACCGTTTTTTGATACTGTGTAGCACAGTTCAAAAATGCTGGCCTACTTTGCAGCACTCAGCCAATGGTATATACAGTGCATTCATAGAGTTTTCAGACCCCCTTTCCTATGTTGCAGCCTGATACTACAGATGTTTACATTCATTCTTTTCTCATTAATCTACTATCAGTACCCGATAATGACAAAGAGAAATCAGAAATTTAGAAATGTCTGTGAATTTATTAAAAATAAAAACCTGAAATACCACATGTACTTAAGTATTCAGACCCTTTACTCAGTACACTACTTTGTTACTGTACTAGGTGTAGGTTAATGAGAAAAAAAATGAATTCAAACAACTATAGTATCAGGCTGCAACATAACATAATTGAAAAAATGTTAAGGGTGTCTGTATACTTTATGAATGCATTGTATACCACTAAATATACTTCTGACACGCTCAGGGTATTTTCTGCTTGGTAAATGAAGTTGAGAATGTCAGTTTGATATTTACATGCACAAGGATGGGGGTAATGAATGAACTGAGGTTTACTATGCTTTATTTAAACCGATGATGTGTATCAAGAGATACTTAACAAACAGATATTATAATAGGTGTGACAGAAAGCCATTGATGAAACCATGGGGTAATCATGGACAGGGTGAATGTTCCAGTACGTCATGCTGCCGCAATCCTGCTCTCTCTTCGTGTTGGTAACTCCCGCCAGAGTGCACTCTGTTGCGTGTGCCCTGGTGGTAGTTGCTTGCACGAAAAAAGAGAAGGACAGCTGGAACAGCTTTTGGTCCGTCGAACGGAAATTGACAGCTCTGGCCGCCCACACATAGAAGAGCCTTATTCGACAGCTTGGAGGTGGTGAGACCTTTTACATACAAACGAGCACTACGGTGCCTGTCACAGAGCTACTCCCTTGGTGGACTCTGCCCTACCTACAGATCAAACAGCTATGATATATGGAGGAGAACTATATACAGTCTGGATCTAGCAGGAAGATAGGGGTATCGAGCTAGGAGAGACTGTTGGCGCTGATGACTTTAGGTCACCCCACCTAGTATACTATCCAGATTTAGTACCAGTATGTGCCCTTAGCACACTCCGCCTCTGCACACATAGGGTCAGGTGCCAGCTTGGCTGCAGCATACCATCAGCAATTGGACAGCAGGCATGATCCATCCATTTCACCTAGGCGTTAAGTCATATGGGAGTTATAGATTACTGGGATATTACCATCTATCTACAGGATTGCAACTTGTTTGTTTTCATCCACACTTATCCTGGACTGGGTCCAACAGTATCTACTGAATATATAGCTCTTCAGAAGCAGGCTATCGGAGATTACTTAAAATCTGTGGCGGGGAGGACTGGGGTGTAGGGGGGATACAGGGGACAGGGTGACTCCAGGACACTGGAGTGAGGTGTAGGCTTTCTTAGGGGGGTGTTCGGGTGGATGGATGGGATTCAGGTGGGAGGGTTGGTAAGGTTGGGAGACTTCTCCCCTATGGGGGTAGCGAGCACACACCATATATTTTGTCATACTTTTTTTGTACAGTGTAATAAAATGCATTTAGTAGCCTTTGAGGTGCTCTATCCTTGTGGCGTTTGTTTTTTGTGTAAAGCCTAGTGCACATGGGCCAAATGTAGGGCATTCAGCCCGTGTGTATGACTGCCGGTCTGACAGAAGCCAGCCGTTTGCTCTGTCAGATGTGCATGCTGGAAAACCAATGGCTGACCAGCTCCCAATCAGCCAATGGCTGATAGCGCTGACCATAGTGTTCTAGCGCGGGTGGGGGCATCCCTGCATCCTCCTGTCAGAACACAACAGCTTAGTGGGGAAGATCACACGTCGTTCTGACTCAAGCTGTCAGGTTTTATTTGTTCAACCTGCTGATTTGAATGAAAAAAAAATGATAGTGTGTAGTATGCTTCATTTTCGAATTGCACCTCCCCTTCAGTTGGGTTTGGCACTTTGCAGAGTTACCACTCCCGGATTCCTTTTTGGTGGGGTTGTTGGCGCTACACTATTCACCTATTACTACTTTCTCTTGGATCAGTTGCATCACTACAGACAACTGCATTGTGTACAATATGTCTTCTTTTTTTTTAAGGTGGAAGACAAGTTAGGTAAGAATAGTTACATCAAAACATGTGTCTGCATTTTTGAGACCCAGCACATTGTTTTGTCTGTGGTGCTATGAAAAAGCTCAAAATACACTGAATACAACCTGAATTTTCTGACTGATAGGCAGCTACATTATACCATATGTCAAGCTTTGACTTCAGCAATAATAAACTATTGTATAACGTGTTCCTAGTCTGAACATAAATATCAACTCAATTAATTTACTTTCATGCAGCTAACCACATTGCTAGAATTGTTATTCATATGTGACTAATCTTTACATATTGTAGGCATGAATTAATCTACTTTGAACGCATCAGCTGATGTAACATGATTATTAATCTTGGACAAATAATAGCCTTCACAGTAGCTCCAATATTATATTGTTCTGGTCACCTGCTGCTCTTCAGACATGTTTCATGAACATTGTTTAATGGCACTGTGCATAAAAAAACAGTCTCCACCAATATTCTATCACCCACAGAGATCCAATCTTGCTACCACAGTAGGAATAGTGTTCAGTTCCTCCATAGACATCCTCTCAGTTTATACAAACCCTCTCTCAACAACACCATTTACACCGTTCACTTACAGCGTTCAAGAGAGCACTCAATCCCAATCCATGAAACATATGATCGCTTTGTTTTACCAGCATCTCTTACACAGTAAGCTACACATTCCAATGCACTTTCAATTGTATTAGGAGGAAAAATAACTCTTTCTATTTTTGGAAGACTATGCAATCTTACAAAAGGCACCTGACTTTATATTTTGCCTTTACTTTATTTTGGCAGATATGAAATAATGGCAAATAAAAGAGAAATAGCCACAGCAAAGCAATTTGATGATCCTGGTTCAATACCAGTGGATCCCAATAAAATATACTCACGCTTCATATGCAGTTTTTTTTTGTTTTACTTGATTTTAGCTGGATGTAGGATGTTATGCTTTGACTGACATGGGGGTAGTCATGCATTTGAATTGCTTGCCGACATCTGAAAGTGCAATCACATCCAACACCCCTTTATCTCTGCAAAGCTCAGTGGAGAAATCAAGAATCAGTCAAAGTAGACAAGGCATTTAGAAAGGCTTTAGTGTTCCCTCTGTCATCAGTATACTAGTGCCATACAAGTTTAAATAGATTGAAGGAGAACATTGCAAACTTTGTGAGATTAGATAGCAACCTGCTGAACTCATTTTTAGATTCTGACAACCCAAGACACACATAACATGCTGGTAATGATGAACGGGATCTAGGATGCTTGCCAGCTCATTTCTCACAACTGTTTGTCTATGTTTTCTAAATGTGTTCTGGTATACTGTATAATATTAGCGCTGAAGGTAATGCACAATTAAAGATTACTTGACAACTGGAATGCAGTATGTGTTCTAAGAAAAACAGGAATTTACAATTTTCTCTAGTTAAGTATCTACCACAAGATTTCAAAAAGTGAATAATGATATGCAATGTTCACAGCAGAATAGGGTCTGGCAAAATCTAGTATTCCAGTTACAGCCATTCTACTCATAATGTCACATCATTGTTTTGTACATGTGCAAATCTAGTAAATTAGTAAAACATATATATATATATATATATATATATATATATATATATATATATATATATATATATATCAATCATACTCTCCAACTAGTCAACACAACATATATGCGGCAATTCAATACCTGAGAGCAGGCTTACCTGGAAGCAGCTCTTTTAACCACCTCCCGCCCACCATATTGTGAAATGATGGACAGGCGGCAGCTCTATTGTTCTGGGATGACATCATATGAAGTCATCCCACTCTAGCTGCGCTTGCACACCCGTGGGGGCGCACAGCACATTGATTGTTGGCGCGCTGTGCGCCCCGTGGGTGTGCAAGCGCAGCTAGAGTGGGATGATGTCATATGACGTCGTCCCAGAACAATATAGCTGCTGCCTGCCCGTCATTTCACAATACGGTAGGTGGGAGGTGGTTAAAGGAGCTGCTGACGAGGCTCTTTACCCTTGTGATTGGTTATGTCCAATCACAGTTGACCACATTTAAACAAGGAAATGCCGGTGATGCCAGTCAGTGCTGCCTTTTAGTGCCCATCAGTGCCTGCTCATTAGTGCTGTCCATCAGTGCCAGCAATCAGTGCCCATCAGTGCTGCATATCCGTGCCGCCTTTCAGTGCCACCTAACAGTGCCCTTCAGCGCCACCTATCAGTGCCCATCAGTGCCACCTATCAGTGCCCATTAGTGCCACCTATCAGTTCCCATCAGTGCTGCATATTAGTGCCTCCTCATCCGTGGCACCTCATCAGTGCCCATCAGTGCAGACTCATCATTGCACATCAATGATGGAGAAAAATTACTTATTTACAAAATTTTATAAAAGATACTAAGAAAAAAAAATCCCAGTGTGATTAACCACTTTAAGACCGGGCCTCTTTTTTTAGATGTGGTGTTTACAAGTTAAAAACATTTTTTTTTGCTAGAATATTACTTAGAACCCCCAAACATTATACATTTTTTTTCATAACATCCTAGAGAATAAAATGGCGGTTGTTGCAATACTTTCTGTCACACCGTATTTGCGCAGCGGTCTTACAAGCGCACTTTTTTTTTTTTTTTTTAAATACGCTTTTTTGAATTAAAAAATAAAACAACAGTAAAGTTAGCCCAATTTTTTTTTATATTGTGAAAGATAATGTTACGCCGAGTAAATTGATACCCAACATGTCACGCTTCAAAATTGCGCCCGCTTGTGGAATGGCGACAAACTTTTACCCTTAAAAATCTCCATAGGTGACATTTTAAAAAATCTACAGGTTGCATGTTTTGCATTACAGAGGAGGTCTAGGGCTAGAATTATTGCTCTTGCTCTGCCGATTGCGGCGATACCTTACATGTGTGGTTTGAACACTGTTTTCATATGCGGGCGTAGCTCACGTATGCGTCCGCTTCTGCACGCGAGCTCGGCGGGATGGGCCGCGTTTAAAAATGTTTTTTTCTTATTTATTTTAGCTGTTACTTTTTATTTTTACACTGTTTAAAAAAAAAAAAGTGTCACTTTTATTCCTATTACAAGGAATGTCAACATCCCTTGTAATAGAAAAAAGCATGACAGGTCCTCTTAAATATGAGATCTGGGGTCAAAAAGACCTCAGATCTCATATTTACACTAAAATGCAATAAAAAGGAAAAAAAATGGGTCATTTAAAAAAAAAAAAAAAAAAAAAAAGGCCCTTTTATGGGCCTCCGCTGCTGCCGATGGCTCCGGTAAGCGGCGGAGGGCACCAGATCGCAGCGGGAGGGGGGCCCTCTCCCGCCGCCGATAAAAGTGATCTCGCTGCAAATCTGCCGCAGAGACCACTTTTATCTTGTACCGGATTGCCGGCCGAACACGGGGATAACAGGGTTATGGCAGCTAGATGCTGCCATAACAATGATATCTGTCCCCAAAGTAGGACGTACATCGGCGTGCAGCAGTCCGGAAGTAATACCAGGAAAAGAAAGCTCTATCTGTCTCAAAAAAATGCTAAAAATGTAGTTTGGGTACAGCGTTGCATGATTGCGCAATTGTCATTCAAAGTGTGACAGCACTGAAAGCTGAAAATTGGCCTGGGCAGGAAGGGGGTGAAAGTGCCCAGTATTGAAGCAGTTAAGGAACCGCAACACACCAGATGCCCAACAGTGCTAAATATATAGACTTTACAGTTTTCTAAGGCAGATTCATTAAACAGTAATGCATGGGGTAATTTTATCACCATGGGCTGTATATGAAAATGTCAATTGAAGATTATTCATAGTTCACAAAAGGTATATTTTGCATGAGTCAGTTGCATTATTCCTATGCAATATTCTTTCTCGTTTTATTATTAGTTTTTGTAGTCTGTATATAAAAAAAAAATACAGCAAGGGTACTGCACAGATTATTGTTCTTTGTAGCTGTAGCTTTAAATAAAACTTAGGATAGATGGAGACAGAAGGTAGCTACAGACTACCCTGTGAAAGGTGAATAAGATGTGCGATGGCAAGAGTATCCACGCAGCATACAGCCTGCACACTCTGCAAGAATACAAGCAGGGCTGGTTATAGCAGAAGTTCTGCATTGAAACTAACAGTGTGTGCAGGGTAAAGCTGTCTGATCCCACCCCCAAGGATCTTTTCTTCTAGACTGGTGTATATTGTTAAGCTATATGATGTATCTATAAGAGGAGTAAAACCTGGAGATAAAATAACACTTTGTGGAAAAATCTGTTCACAAAACAAAAGAAGGTGATGGTTAAATATCTATTTTATGCAAAGAAATGCCAGTTCCACACCTATGTAATAGTTTTGTATAAAGGGTGATTGTTTTGGTAAGAAAATGATTGTGAGGTAAAAAGAACAGAATTGAAATAACTCACTTTAGTGAATTGGGCATTAGTAAGCACAGAAGCAACAGGGCCGAAGGTGGGAAGTCAGTTGCTGACATCATTACTGTAAACATTTGAATTCAACAGCATAAAGTTGTGACCATTGCTGTCATATTAAATATAATAATGGCTAGTTGTTTCTAAAAATTACATAAAGAATCTTGAATATTGAAAGGTGTTTTTGTTTTACTGACTAAAACCTGTTTAGAAATACCAAACAGATACAGATAGGGGCCACATATTATACTTGTTCCTGTTTTTTTTGTTTTTTTTTTTTGTTTCGTGAACACTTTTTCTTAAACAGTGATTTAAATTTTACATGGTTTAAAAGATGTTTTAAGCTATTTCCTTTTTATACCCTTAGGTTTTTGAAGAATATGAAGAACCCAACCCAGAAAGCATGAACTAACAAGAAAGTCATTGTAAAATTGCAGCTTCCATCATCTCTGCGAGGTAATTTGTAAAGTGCCTTAACACATTACATTTTGGAAAACACTTATGTGAAGCCAAACTGACATTCATTTTCACAAGACACATTCTCAAATTCATTTTGAAATATTCCGCAATGCAAAATAAAGACCCAATTTGACATTTTTTTTACGTCTGTATTGCAATTTATGACCCTTTCTTCACATGATATTTGTGGTCTGTGTCTAAAGATACTGTGCTGTATATTTTGAGCAAAATTAATTACTTTATTCTGAAGTTGTTGCCACTCACAGTGTAATTTAAATGAGAACCAAAGAGCAAATAAAAACAGATTACAGAGCAACAGATAACAAGTAATCTGATTATATTTTGGTTATGTTGTGATTACCAGTCAGGACAGAGATTGATCTATCATTTGTTCCAGACCTCCAACTACTTAAACGTAAATCCGAGGGGGACATGCAAGGAAAATAAAAAAAACAGCATTTTGGCTTGTACATGATTGGATTATAAAATCAGCAGAGCTTCCCCTCATTTCAGAGCTTCCCCTCAGATTTACAGCGATTGCACTTCCAAGTGCACTTGTAGTGCAGAGGGGATTTGCCTTTAGTAAATCAACCCAATAGTCTCTTATGGAACCTAAAAACTTTACCTACAAAGAAGGTTCATTTTGGACCTCTGCATGTAACTGTATGTTTTACTGTAAACACATAATAAGGTTTTTATGCAAGAATAGCCTGCTAAAAAGAAAATTTCTTGTTTCCCTCCTCCACCAAGTAAACTTATATCTATCTGTCATTGTTTTACGGTTTTAAGTTGAAAACATTGAAAAAATTGGTTAACAACATTTTTTCTTGTTGGCACACTTTTTATCCATAAACCCCTTAGCTGCTCAAATGCTAATTTACTAAACAAAAAAGGAATCCGGTGAGGTCCCAAAACATTGGCCTATGATTCCTGTTGTTTATGTGAAAAAGGACAACATTTTTACTTTAGCAAGGTGTGCTGGTGAAAATCCTTATTTTCCTATGATTGCATGGTGGTGCCATCCGCTAAATCACTACAACACCCTACATGAACTATGGGTGAGACTGTAGGAAGTGCAATGGATACAATGCAACCTATCTGCATATTTAAACTGACCACCAGCTAAGGTTAATGATTTGTTTAGTAAATTAGCATTTGAGCAAGTGAAAATTTGAGGTAACCTACTGCAACCTAGTTCGAATACCCAGTCTGGTTCAGGGAGAATGTTTCTTCTCTGCCTAAAGTTGATTGGTTACTGTGAGCACCATCTAAGGTAATGCTCAAAGATATTAGTGTTTAATGAGCCAATACCTGATTATATAAACGTCTCTTATATTAATTTAATATGTCTTCATAAGCAAATATCAGTTTGCTGGTGGCAGTGGTATGACTGAGGAGCAAGAAAGAGGGTTTCACCATGTCAGACCAGTGTGTTGTTGCCACATCCCTAATTGTATATCAAGAAAAAAGAATCCCCCTTCGTTGGGACTCTGTAGGCAACAACCACACATGTATGTATGAATTAGAAAATATAATTTATTAGGTATACATAAAATCATTTGATCATAAATTGATGGATAGTTAAAAGGACATAGAAAAAAATACTACACAAATATACAAAAAAATAATAAAAAAGAAAAGACAAAAAAAATGACAGGTTACATGGTTTGCATGACAAAAAAATTGTTGTTACTCTCCACTATATACCGGAGAGTAACAACAATCTTTGTGTCATGCAAACCATGTAACCTGTTGTGTTTTTTTTTTGTCTTTTCTTTGTTTATTTAAAAATGTCCTTTTAACCATTGATCATTTTATGATCAAATGATTTTATGTATACCTAATAAATTATATTTTCTAATTCATACATGTGTGGTTGTTGCCTACAAAGTCCCAACGAAGGGGGATTCTTTTTTCGTGGTATGACTGAGGGAATAGGCTATTTTTTATCTAGGCCAGTGGACTCCAAACTGTGGCCCTGGGGCCGGATACAGCCCTTTCCTTGCCTTTATCTGGCCCTTGGTGTCCAACTGACACCAATTATTGAACACTATTCCTCCTACTGACACCATTCATGGGGCAATATTCCTCCCTCTAAAACCAACAATAGGGCATTTTCTACTCCCAATGGCCACAGGCTGCCCCCCCCCCCCTTAAACTTTAAAGGACAGTAAACTGGACCTCTATTTAGAAAGTTTGGAAAACCCTGATCTAGGCAATGCTTCCCTCATAGGGAACCATATGTGTAGTGGATTCAGAGTGCCCTATATATTTTACCTAAGTAGGAATGTATTAGAGCTCCTCTCCAGGATAATAATAATCCCCCATCCCACCCCCATCCAACTGATCCCTGAATTAAAAAATTTCACTCTTCCTCTTTTTATTCCTGGAGGAGGGTCCTTCTTTGGGTGTCAACATCATTGACGTGGGCACTTCCTATAGGCTTTTAGGATGCAGAAGAGGACTTAGATCAGCAGAGGGGACTTAGGGGACTGGCAGCCTTGGGCAGATTTTCAGTGCTGCATTTGCAGTCTGCTGCACCTGGCTATGGTAGAGGCAAGAGACCTGGATGGAGAACTTAGGTCTTGATATCTTGCTTCATAAGGTAAAAAAAAAAAAAAAAAAAAAAAAGCTTGTCAGGATGGGTTAGAGGCATGAGAGTGAGGGTTTTAGAGATAATTTTCCCAGAGTAGGGCTTCACTCTCACGCATGCCCTTTTAATAAGGGAATTATTTATAGACATGGTACATGTACAATTTAATGTTCACATATGATTTCCTGAAATTATAAAACTTTTATGCAGTGCATAAATAGTTTAGGTAATGACGTGCTTGGAATCTCTTCTGCCATAGCCTGCAGTTACACCTACTTTTTTTTTAGTCCCCATGGATTTTCTCTATTTTACATGAATTGTAGATATCTGATTTACAGATCTTTCTTAAAAATATATACGGTTTTCATGTGCTAGTCCTGCTTATTATTTTTTGTAATATATTCACTTAGATTTTTTAAGATAATTCATTAGGATGTTAAAATACACATGTAAAAAACATAAAAGCTCCTTGAAGAAGATGCATTCTGGGAATTCAGGATCAGATCAAAGACGGGAGATGCCAACCTACTTTTCAGTGAAGTGTGACTTCATGTGACTTGCTGTACAGGTGACAGACACTTGTATCATGAACAGTTGCAATTGGCCAATAATTTGCAATTACCATAAGCTCCTACATTCTGTATAAATAGCCTCATTATTTACAAAGTCTGTTTTCAGTCTTGGGAGATAAGTGGCCATTACCAGTTTGAAAATATAAGTCCACTAAACTCAGAACATATCAAACTCATGAAGGACCATGCACAACATGCGGATATGTAGGATGTACTGCATATGCTCTGGACTAATTTTAAAGCTGTATTTTAGAAGCTTTAAAGTTTATTAATCTATCCTTAATATTAAAGGTGACTATGTGCTGGGAGTTTAGAGCGTTACCCATAGCCATCTTAGTAGTGTTACAGAAAATCAGAAGGATTTCAATCTTCCACGGATTTCTCTGCTGGTAGATAATCTTGGGCAGTGTTTTCAAAGTGTGTGCTCACAGGTGGTACTCACCTCACTGTAGGTGAGACACTGCAGAATGCTGGGCATACTACTTTACAGCGGAATATGTTTACTTTAGTGTCATTGGCAGCTACATGCAAGGAGTTTGAAACAGTATGGGTTTGTATGGGTACCAGTGGCCTTTTGGAGATGACAAGTCCAGTACAAAGTTGGCAGTGCAGATGACTGATACATGCTGCAGTTTTTAATACCACACATAGTACTTAAATGCTCCAATGCCTTTATGTGTTACACAATTAGAAAAAGTTTGGAAAATGGTGCAAGGTCTAGGGGATAAAATATATTGGAAAGACTGGAAAAACGTAATGTGTACAGTTTCGAGGGAAAGGGGGGCAGCGGGGCATGATGGAATCATTTAAATACATTAAGAGTATGAATAAGGCTGAGGATGTCAGTATTCTCAAGTTGAAGCTGAGCTCAAGAACACAGGGGCATGACCTTAAACTAGCAGGAGGAAAGTTCAAGGCTAGCCTTAGAAAGTGTTATTTTACTAAGGAAATCGTGGGCACTTGTAGCAAACTTCCTTTAGAGGTAATGCATCATTTAACAGCAAAAGCTCTTCAGACAGGTGGTACGCTTTCTGAGTGGTACAGCAGCGGCATCACTGCTGCCAGTTTTGATAGGGTTTTCTTTATACTTTTTTTAAATTTGCCGAAGCCAATTTCACTTAGTGGAGCCGCTCTGAAACTATGAGCCAAGTGTGCTGCCTGCCGCCTGTCACATTCTGCAGCATGGCTGCGAAGCATAGCATCATGCCCACAGAATTTGTACAGCCTTGTCAGGCTGTAATGTTAGAATCTCGATGGGCAGTCAGGGGGCAATAAAACCACAGCCCAGCCACCTGTTTTTACTGCTCTCCCCGGCCACTACTGTAAAAGAGCCCTAATTGAATTTAAACATGTTTAGCATCAACATAGGTATATCCTCAAGCAAGAAAGTTGCCAAAAATGGGCAGGCTCAATGGACAAATAAGTCTTTTATTGTTGTCAGCCTTTGATGTTTCTTCTACATTGTGTTTAAAATGAAGAGTTAGAAAAGATACTGAGTCTGCAGCTAACTCTGCATTTGTATTGCTTGCTAAATCACCAATATGCTTCTTTAGCAGATTTGTATTCATTTCCTGCCTTTTGTGTGAATGGTTAGGTTTCAGTAAAATTAGATGGGCATTTCATTTTCTCATTTGTACATATCAATTTTCCTAGGATAGATGGCTTAAAGCAGCTATAAACTAGACGATAAGCTAAGTTTGCTTCCAGTTTATAAGGAAACTAAAATGTATGTATCTATCTATATACCTATGAAATGGACAAATTACCTTTAACCTCCCTGGCGGTATGATTCTTTCTGATTTTAGGTGCTGAAAGCGGTACAATTATTTTGCATTGAAATTTGGCGTTTTATATTGTAGGTCTGTAATTCTTAACAATAACACACTTCAATCTGTCCAAACAAGAGTCTAGTAGATATCCCGGGTATGATAAAGTTTGAAACACAAAAACATAAATTATAATATAATAAAAAAAAAATAATAATTAAAAAAAATAAAAATAAATAGTAATAAAATAAATTTCCCCACGATTCACTATCGCTCAATTCTGCAAGTGTTCTAATTTACTATCGCTGTTTTCTAGCTGGTCTAAAGCCATTTTTGACGTAAAGGGACACTTTTTGGTTGCTATGGACAATCTCCAGTTTCCAGGCAGAAAGAACAGTATATATAATATAAAACTGCATGCAGGGCATAGGACAAAGCACTGGGGACAAAAGGGATGTGAAATGATTTCATACAGTACTGTAATCTGTAAGATTACAGTACTGTATGTGTTATGATTTTTACATTTTTTTGAATTTGCCGCCAGGCTCCGCCCCCGTGCGTCGCGATGCTCGCAGGGAACGGAGCCTGGCACGGAGAGGCTTCGGAGGAGGACGGAGCCCACGGACACTGCGGGGGACATCGCAGGATCCCGGAGACAAGGTAAGTAAGGAGGCACCAGGATCCTGCGATGCAATCCCGAGTGTGGCTCGGGGTTACCGCTAATGGTCCTGAATTTTAACCCCGAGCCACACTCGGGAATACCGCCAGGGAGGCTACGGCAATCTACTGTATAATTAATTTAGGCTTATAGTGATGTCACTATATTAAAATGTTTCTAATTCTTTTTAACATACCATAAAAACATTTATAAGAAGAAGAATAACATTATAAATAGATTGCAAAAAAACATATATCATTCGTTTTAAATGGGTGCTTAACCGCTTCAGTCCCGGAAGATTTTACCCCCTTCCTGACCAGAGCACTTTTTGCGATCCGGCACTGCGTCGCTTTAACTTACAGTTGCGCGGTCGTGTGACGTTGCACCCAAACAAAATTGACGTCCTTTTTTTCTCACAAATAGAGCTTTCTTTTGGTGGTATTTGATCACCTCTGCGTATTGAAAAAAATGCAATATTTTTAACTTTTTGCTATAATAAATATCCTCCAAAAATATATAAAAAAAACAAATTTTATCTCAGTTTAGGCCAATATGTATTCTTTTATATATTTTTGGTAAAAAAATCGCAATAAGCGTATATAGATTGGTTTGCGCAAAAGTTATAGCGTCTACAAAATAGGGGATAGTTTTATGACATTTTTAGCGTGACTGCGACATTATGGCGGACACATCGGACGCTTTTGACACTTTTTTGGGACCATTGTCATTTATACAGCTATCAGTGCTATAAAAGTGCACTGATTACTGTGTAAATGACACTGGCAGAGAAGGGGTTAACCACTAGGGGGCGATCAAGGAGTTAAGTGTGTCCTAGGGAGTGATTCTAACTGTGGGAGGAGGGGCTTCAACTCACATGACAGGGATCACTGCTCCCGATGACAGGGAGCAGTGATCTCTGTCATGTCACAAGGCAGAACGGGGAAATGCCTTGTTTACATAGGCACTTCTCCGTTCTGCAGCTCTGTGACACGATCACTGGGAGACCGGCAGACATCGAGTCCGCTGGTCCCGCGGGCACGGTCACACTGTACGCAGCACGCACGTGCTAGCGCAGACAATTTAAGGGGACGTACAGGTACACTCATTTGCCCACCGCTGCCATTGTGCCAACGTATATCGCCATGCAGCGGTTGGCAAGTGGTTCAAGTGTATCCATGGTCAAAATGTAAAATCTCATATTCATTTCCACATTGTATTTCAGTTATTTCCAGCCTACTCCTATCACTCCAAACAATTTTGAAGTTTGTAAACTTACTTGAAGATCCCCACACATTTACTTCCATGAATTCTGTGGCATGTATTCACAATGCCCTGTGAGTAGGCACTGCTGTGTCATACATTTCACAGATGGGAAGCTGGGGATCCATGCTGAGAATCCAGGAAGTTGTGGAAAGAGATGGCGAGCAGACAGGCAGCACTCACAACAAGAAAGCAGATATTTCAAGCAAGCTTGTATTGGATTGCCAATAGTAACTATTGTTTGTAACGTTATTACAGCACTGATGTTATAAAATGTAAGTGCATGTTGAGACCATAGCTTTTCGTGTATCTTTATTATCATTAATATTTTCTTTTTCCAACTACCAGTAGTGTAGCACTGTGTTTCAAAAGGAACATGTGTCATTCAGTCATAATTTGTGGACTTTATCCAAATGATTTTTTTTTTGTACACTATCATGGTTGTCCACGTGGTGTCTAATAATTGCAATTATCTTTCTAGGAGACAATGCAGTCTTAAATGAGAATACCTTCTCTGTGCAGTCTCTTTAAATGTCGATGAGCAATGTCATACTAGGGCAGTGGTTCTCAACCTCTCTAGTGCCGTGACCCCTTGATAAAATTTCCCAAGTTGTGGAGACCCCCAACCGTAAAAGCACCGAAGGCAAGACAAGTAATTTGCGCCCCTAACCCATGGATATTTAGCGCTCCCTGAGTCCCTTCCACTCGCACAGTATTAAAACCCCTAATATGATACATTTTAGGATGTACCACTCTTTCTCTTTGTTCTCCTTTCTTTCCCTTTTATCTCTCTATCCTAATTTCTTGTTTTTTTCCCCCCATCCCTCTTTCTAACCGTCTTTCTTGTTCTTTCTCGTATTCTTTCTCTCCCTTTTTCTTTGTTCCTCCCCCTCTTTTCCTCTCCCTTCCATGTATTTATAATATTTTTATTCCTTCTCTTACTCCTTGGTTGGGGGGGGGGGTGAGTTGGCATGTTGGCGGGAAGTTCTGATCGGCCAACTTAGGTGCTCTTGATCAAGCTCATCTGTTGATCTGAGAACTGTAGTGGGGACTTTTAATGGCAACTCTAATCACAGGTAGTGTTATTCACTGTGTCTCCGACTTTGTGGTGTCTCATAGCAGTGACACCTATGCGGAAATCAGGAGATAGGGTCTCCTCCAGACGGCGGCTGCAGGCTCCAGGGACAGCCCTGCTGGGCAGCCACGAAAAGGCTGGGAGAGCGGTGCAGGCTTCAGAAACAGCCAAGGATTTGGTGACCCCTGGCAAATCATCATTTGACCCCCAGGTTGAGAACCACTGTGCTAGGGATACTGTTTCTTTTTGCAATCTTTGCAAGTTCACAACATTGTATTCAGCATGAAAACAAGATCAATAAAATCATTTCCAGGCTAAATTTAACTGTGACAGTTATTTGTGAGCCTCAGTTGAACCTCCCAAATGTAATGGCACTCATAGGGTCCATTGACACTATTTTGGAGCATTAGACCATGCACGTAAATGCACATTATGCTGTGCTTTAATGTATGTTACATTAAGGCAACGCATTTATTTAAATGGACTGTATAAGGCACCAAGTGCACCATACCATATCTAGTAGTGCACTTTACCGAATGTCACCAAATTCACATTCACTGAATGACAGTGCTTTGCGCCAACATGTGCACCAGGGGCAGCCCATCCATTAAGGGTGCACGAGTGCCACCTCTTTTATCCACGCCACCCCCTATATGATTATTAGATAGATTCATGTATAGCACTATCAACGGCTGCCACGGCCACCCCCTATTCATGCGTCCGGCCCCTTTCAGGACGCTGGGCACATGAATTACAGTGGCGGGTGTGTTTTTTTGAAGCACCTGATTAGAGCCACAGGCTCTAATAGGCTTCAAAATAGGGCTGACTCGTGACGCAGACCAATGCGCTCAGAGCCCACCCAGGTGTGTTAGAAAAGCAAATGAATATTTGCTTTTCTAACACTGAATCGCCTCTTCTCCAGTCAGGAAGCGCGGGTCTGATACCCGTTTCCTGATTGGCTGAAAGGTCAGGCGATCCTATTGGACACCTAGGAGGAGGAGGGGGATGCACAGCGGAAGTGGCCATGATCCACACCACAGAAGGAGGAAGAAAGCTGCCGGACATGCTGCCCGCCCGCCCGCTTCCTAGATGGGGTAAGTGCTTTGATATCCTGACTGTTCTCCAGGGGGTGGCTGTTTGCCACACCCCCAAAAGAAAAAAACACCAGCCGCCGCTGATGTGAACGTTACTGCAGCGCAATGGAGTAAATAGGTCCTAAATGTTTACTTAGCATAATGAATATGGTGAAGCTGTGTTCGCTATAGTCATCCAATCATGTGCAAGTAAAAATCCTGATTTTTAACCATTTCCATCACACAAGATTGGACAGTTAAAATTAACACAGCTTTATTTTCACCTTGGAAAGTGAACAGTCTCTTTTCTTTTAGTAAATAAATCCCAAATGAATGAAATGTATATTAATCTGTACCAACAAATTAAAAAGTGGACTAGGGTTTAGTCATCTAGGAACAAAGTGGGCTGCATTGCTACATGGAAGAAACAGAAATAGCAGTCAATTTTAATGTATGCTGGGAAATAACTTATTTTATTGGATTCTCTAGTCTTCCTGTATTGCAGGTTGCATAGTGGACAGCACTATAGAAGATGCACACTCATTTTTTCCCCTGTATAGACACATAGAAAATATGAAGTGGCATCTAAAAAAACGGACTAAAAAAAAAAAACCTCTATTAGTGTTTTACAGTTATTCAAAATATCTATGTCAGTGTGCCCACAAGGCGCTGTCTACGAATCT
Source organism: Lithobates clamitans (assembly GCA_037952925.1). Classification (NCBI taxonomy): domain Eukaryota; kingdom Metazoa; phylum Chordata; class Amphibia; order Anura; family Ranidae; genus Lithobates; species Lithobates clamitans. The sequence goes on along the minus strand of JBBGZY010000251.1, from coordinate 14,468,263 downwards.
TTAAACATGTTCCTAAAGCATGTCACTTTCTTTATCTGGCTGGATCAGATGTGACATTAGAATTAACTCTGCTGTCTATCAGTTTAGTCACACATACTGCAATGTTAATTAGTCAGTCTTGCTGCCAGTGCTTGCCTTCACTAGGTTTGGAAAGGCTTTCAAGAAATTGTATTCTTGTAGTTTGCCTCAGTATTCCAACATAATTGTGTGTTACGCTACTAAAACAAAAAAGGCTGAATTCAAAGTGGATTTTTACCCATTTTTTTTTTCATCACAATGCCCACCTGTAGTGCATGGATTAATGGATATTATCATTTTTTTATTATTATTAGAAAGTACCTTTATTTTTTATTTTTACCTAGGTGATAACATCATTAGGCTATCCTGTGGACTCCTGGGATGTCGGTGTCATCAATCCCAGGAGTATTTGACCACCCTGTTGTGGCAACCTGTTATCAACAATGCGGTCCACGCAGTGTCATTACTGCACATGTGCGAGACCAGGAAGTGCATGCTGGGTAGCCAGCTGTACCGAAAATTGCAGAAATGCATAGGAGCAGGCTTCAGATGCCCATATCTGCAATGGCAGCTGACAGAATACCCGGAGGAGATATATAAGGATAGATTTTACAGGTACATACTATGTGGACGGGTATAGGAGTATCCAAATTAAGTGCTGCATGTCACAAAAAGCACAAGGATGCTTTTATTACAATTTTGGATAGGAGACTGTAGCTCCTTTTTTAGGGCCCTTTCACACTGATCCATTTTTAATGTATTTTTGGGCAAAGAAAAAAAAAAAAACAGAAGAAAAATGCATGCAAAGTGTATTCCTCTAAATCCTATGGAACTCTTCACACCAGTGCACCGGGTTGATTTACTAAAACTAGAGTGCAAAATCCAATTAGCTTCCAGGTTTTTTGTTAAAGGTGAATTCAACAAGTTGAAGTTAGAAGCTGATTGGCTATGATTGCACAACTGCACCGGATTTTGCACTCTCCCGTTTTCGTAAATCAACTCCGCTGTGTTTTTAAAAGTCCTGCATGCTGCATTTTGGTGGGTGTTTAAAAACTGAAACAAAAATGCACCTCCCCATTGAAATGAATGGAAGACACATCAAAAACACACCAGTGGTGTTTTATTTGGTTTTTATTTTTTAAGTCACATGTCCAAGTTTCACAGATGCATGATTGCAGTTCAGAAAGTGCATCTAAAATGCTGCAAACATGCATATGTGTTTTTACTGCATTTTTTCAATGGAGCAGGGTGAAAGCACCTGCAAAAACAGACAAAAACAGGCTAAAAATGCACCTCCCCTTTGAAATAAATTTAAAACTCTTTAACCACTTCAGCCTCAGACCATTTGGCTGGCAAAAGACCAGAGCACTTTTTGCGATTCGTCACTAAGTCGCTTTAACTGACAATTGTGCGGTCGTGCGATGTGGCTCCCGAACAAAATTGACGTCCTTTTTTCCCCACAAAGAGAGCTTATTTTTTACTTTTTGCTATTATAAATATCCCCAAAAAATATATAAAAAAAACATTTTTTTCCTCAGTTTAGGTGATACGTATTATTCTACATATCTTTGGTAAAAAAAACCACAATAAGCGTTTATTGATTGGTTTGCGCAAAAGTTATAGTGTCTACAAAATAGGGGATAGTTTTATGGCATTTTGATTAATAATTTTTTTTACTAGTAATGGCAGCGATCAGCAATTTTTATCGTGACTGTAAAATTATGGCAGACACAGTGGACACTTTTGGCTCTATTTTGGGATCATTCATATTTATAGAGCGATCAGTGCGATAAAAAATGCATTGATTACTGTGTAAATGTGACTGGCAGTGAAGGGGTTAACCAAGAGGGGGCGCAGTAGGGGTTAAGTGTGTCCTAGGGATGTGTTCTAACTGTGGGGGGGGTGGGCTATGTGTGACATGACACTGATCACCGCTCCCTGCGATCACAGGGAGCGGTGATCAGTGTCAATGTCACTAGGCAGAATGGGGAAATGCTTGTTTACATCAGCATTTCCCCGTTCTTCCTCTCTGTGAGACGATCGCCGGAATCACCGCGGACATCGAGTCCGCGGGACCCGCGATCACACTCACGGAGCCCGCGGCGGGCGCGCCCACAAACGTGCCCACAAGCTGCGTTTTAAAGGGCAACATACAGGTACTTTAATATGCCTGTACGCGCCCTTCTGCCGATGTATAACGGCGTGAGCCAGTCGGCAAGCGGTTAAACGCGCCCAAAAATGCCCCTGGCTGTGTTTTTGGTGTTTTTTGAGTCATATGTCCAAGTTTTACTCGTGCATGATTGGAGTCAGGAGTCCAGAAAACGTGGCAAAAATGCATCCAAAAATGCAAAATTTTCAGTGAGGCAGTGTGAATCCACCCTAAAAGAGTTACTTTGATCATTTGAAGTTCTGTAAGATTTGGGGAAAAACACCTTCAAGAGAACATGAACTGTTAAAGCTGTGTCCAAAAGAAAAAAAAAAAGACGGCACAGAACTGATCATCAGTATTGCCTTAAAGTGATTGTAAACCTCAGAGAGGAAATATGAACAAAACATATCCCTCTATAGCAGGGGTAGGCAACCTGGGGCCCTCCAGCTGTTGTGGAACTACATTTCCCATGAGGCATTGCAAGGCTACTCTCAGAGGCATGATGGGACTCTGCAACAGCTGGAGGGCGTCAGGTTGCCTGCCCCTGCTCTATAGTGTGTACTTGTCTCAATCCAGAGCACTAAGGGGGATGGGGGGGGGGGGGATTTACTAAAACTGGAGCACTTAGATTCTGGTGTACATGTGCATGTTAGCCAATCAGCTTCTAACTTCAGCTTGTTCAATAAAGCTTTGACAATAAAACCTGAAAGCTGATTGGTTTCTATGCAGACCTGTACCAGATTTTGCACTCTCCAATCTTAGTAAATATCCCCCTAAGTGTCATTACTGTCTTCTGCCTCCTTCCTCTGGTATCTGCGCGAGTCAATTGTGACAAATTTTCCTGACACCAAGAGGTAAAAAGGTAACAGGGGAGGGAGCTCCAGCACTTAGCTTATGATTGACAGCCTCAGCTCTTTTCCTGTGTGCAGTGTGAAGGGGGTGTGTCACCTCCATCCAATCAGCTCTCACTAAGCCCTGCAGAGTGTAATTTCAGCTATCCGTCCCCTTTTTCTGAAAGCTCAGACAAGCTGTATAAATTCTAAACTTTGAATGGATGTAGAGAAGAGAAAACCTCAGATAAACAAGTACAACTTATGTAGGAGGATTTGTTTCATCTCTGCGTATCACCTGAGGCTAATCACTTCACTGGGTATAAGTAGGGATTTACAACCACTTGAAGGCTTCCTGCATCTGATCTTCTCCCCATTACTGACTTACCATGCATTGTTCGGCTGGTGTCTCTGTAAAGATGGCCACCTTTATACAGGTAATGCTTTGCTTCCTTATGTCAGAGTTTGCGCCTGGATTCAGCTTTATTCATTCTGCAGATCTCTGTTTTCAGCACCTCTCCTGCTGCTTTTTATTTGCTGCTACACTTTTTAATTCTTGCCCTATTAGATCACCATCTAATAGGGCAGGAATTAAAAAGTGTGGCAGCAAATAAAAAGCAGCAGGAGAGGTGCTGAAAACAGAGATCTGCAGAATGAATAAAGCTGAAGCAGGGAGAACCTCGCATTACAACTTTCTCTCTGGAAAGGAAAAATAATCTTGTGAGACTAGCTGTCAGAGGCAGCAGTGCTCTAGGTGATCTCACACTTCAGAGCTTTTACAGTAAAGAACAGGTATGCCTAGGCATAGTCATATGTCTGGAAGTACACTGCTATTTGTTTTAGGCAGACGTATTTTTTCAGGGTAAGGCTTAGGCAAAATTACCAGTTGTAGAAGTTCCCTAAGGGATAGATACTCTTACATTTATGAGTACAAGTCCACTTTAATAGAACATATTTGTAGTATATACTTGGTATGGTGATATAACCCCATATGCCTTGTATGTGACAGGCTGGATATGATCATAATTGACCCAGATCTGCAATCTGTTACTGGCAGTCAGATGTTAAAATGGAAAGGGCATTGTATCTTCTGAATCTTACGTTTGCTATTATGGTCACAAGTAAACACATAAAATGTTTTTTCTTTTTTTTTTGTTCAGCATATATGAATTATGGCATATTCATATTATTTTATTTGTTTAATAAATGAAATAACACATTGCGCTCTAGTCTCCTGTATACATTGCTATCATTGTATTATTTTCATCTGTGCTGAAGGAAGTTCATTGCTTACAGAACTCACATAGTTTGACTTACTAGAGTAGAGACTGTTCACTTTATAAAGTGAATGTTCACTGATCTTAGTAAATAAGGTGAAATTGTCTTCAATGTAAATATACAGTCATGTCCAAGAGTAGTGTTTTTCTTCCACATGATCAGATGATTAACCACAGCATTTTAAGTGGCCAGTATCTGCTACTTTTTTAAGGCACCTCCAGTGAGTTATCAGAGCAGTGACTTACCCTTATCAGTTGGCCGAGGCTTAAAAGCACTAAAGCACTAATTAAAGTTAAAATGTATAAAACTTTAATCAATTGCAAACTTTTTTTTTAATAATAAACATATACTTACCTTCTCTGTGCAATGGGGTTCCCCCATGGCGCTTCTGGCTCCTCCTCTTCAACGAGTGCCCCCACAGGAAGCCGATATCTATGGGGCACTTGTGCGAGCTTAATTCTGAGTCACACTCCCTGCATCTATAGATGCAGACAGCGCAGCTCAGCCCCACCCCCCACTTCCTCATCACACAATTTAATTGACAGCAGCAGGAGCCAATGGATCCCACTGCTATCAATCTGCCCTGTGAAGAGGGAGAGAGAGGAGAGAACTGCTGCTTTTGGGCACAGTGCTGGATCGAGATTGGGCTCAGGGAAGTATTGGGGGGGGGTCTGGGGGTATCCTGCAGCACAGAAGGGTTTTTACCTCAATGCAGAGAATGCATTAAGGTAAAAACCCTTAGGCCTCATGTACACTGCTGCTGGTAAACGGATGTTTAGGAGCAGTTGGGCATTTTTTTCAGCTGCCCCTGAACTCTCCTCTATGTTATCTTATCAGTACATGTACACAGGGTTGTTTATAGTCATTTCTAGGCAGTTAAGTTTAGAAACATTTTGGAATGCAAAAAAATGGGTTCAGACGGATGTTCAGAGGCATTTGAAATGCCAAATATCTGTAACAGCTTGTAAACGCTGCTAAACGTGGTAAATCACGTTTAGCAGTGTTTCGTTTACAGATGTTTATCATTTTAACAAAAAAAACCACAACGCTAATGTTCCAGCCAATATTCTCAGTGAATTAAATGTTGCTGCAATGCACAAAACATGTATTCCCACATCAAAATAGTTGAATCAATATATAAAGTGTTGCACTACATTAAAATCTCAATTGCACAATAATAAATAATTATAATGCTGCATAAAGTGACCGTTATAACAATATCTTAATATATACGCACACAATGCCCGTGTATAATATGCCAACATAAATATACATAAAATACAAAATATGCTCTGATGCAAGGTACAGGATGATATACATGCACCAGTGTGATCTATTTCAGTGTGATCACTCTCCATGCATACCCTAATTTTGGACCCTGAAAAGGTCACAATGCGCTTTCACAAGGCTCTCTATATACACTGAGTTTCAGAGAATTTGGCAGTACATCCAACCAGCCACACAACTGCAGACCACGTGTAACCAAACCAGCCCAGGACCTCCACATCCAGCATCTTCACCTCCAAGATCGTCTGAGACCAGCCACCTCAGTGTAAATCTCCAGGGCTCTCTCTCTCTCTCTCTCTCTCTCTCTCTCTCCCTCTCTCTCTCTCTCTCTCTCTCTCTCTCTATATATATATATATATATATATATATACATAATCGGGTAGATCAAGCAAGCTTTCTGTCCCAATTACTCAAAAGGAATAGAAACCACACATAGTGTTTACCACTTACAACACCATTAAATATTTGTAAAATACTTCATAAAATGGACTCACAGTGTTGGTACACACATCCACAGTAGTGCACCACCTTAAAATTGAATGAATAATATATGCAGGTACATGCCCCCTTTAAGAGAAAGATCACAGCATCACCAAACTCCAGTATCCAGGTTGCTCCTTCCTGGTGGCGTGATGATGTCACTAAGCCCCGCTCTGATATGTTTCGTCACTTCCTGTAAATTCTTCCAAAGGACTCTTTTTAATAGTGTTAGAAGTTTTATGACCTCCTGCTATTGGAGTTTAATGACTTCTTTGTTGTCTTAGCTGACTGTGTCTTGTCAATAGTATTTACCTGGGGTGTTTTAGTGGGATTTTAGATGGCTCTGCTTTGTGTTTTGAGCTGACTGTGTTGCTTTTTTTTTTTTCATGGGTGTCCCCAACTAGTCTTTGACTTTGCAAGGGAGATCTATATTCACAGCATACACTTTAATTTTATAACATCAGCATTGTAATATCAACACAAATTGTATTTTTGACAATACAAATTAGGATAACTTGAAAATTCTCCTTTCATGCTGTGATGGCTGCCTGTCTGCTGGCCATGTCTTTCCTTAACTTCCTGGATTCCTTACATGTTTGAAGCTTCTCCTCTGCTCGTTCCTTTGGTTACTTTTGATTTCGAATCTTCTTTTTGTACCGATATTTCATACGACTGTTCAGTTATTGCCTCTTAATTTCTCCAAAGAAGAACATATTGTATATACAGCTGTTTCACTTTCCCTACTGGCAAGTCCCCCTGGATCTTGCTCATTACAGCCAAGAAGACAATGGTGAGTGATTTCACTGTAATAAGAAATGAAATCACACTAATTAAGTAATCAGCTGCTCGGAAGGAAGCAGGACCATTAACAAAAGGCTAGCGTCAGTTCTAAAGAGGGCTGCAGTACACGGAGTTAGCTTTGTGCAACAAAAGACTGGCTATAAACACCATTCCTTCTAAAGTACTCATGGCAAGAATTATGAAGTAGACTAAAAAAAGGGACATTAAATCTATGCGTAATACTGTTTTGCAGTTAGAGAATAATGATTAGATATAACGTAAATATGTTAAATAACAACCAGTAAGTTGCGCACATAATTTCTGTTGATCCAATATTGGCATCAATTGCATTAAAATATAAGGATCAATATTAATCACATTACTGTGTATGCATGGAAATCTTGGAACTGCTAGTGATTCTTAACAATGTTATAGCACACTTTAAACTGTCCATCATCTATAAATAGTATATAGTATGTATTCATTGTTACCAATATTCTTTGCCTGCAATAAAATACATTTTTCTATGAAGGTAAATGGAGACACTTTACTTACTTACTCCTTGTGATAACGGTTTAGTCATTTTTCCAGTTATCCTGCTACCATGGCAGCACTAGCAGTTTAGTATGTTCAAGAAATAGAAATGTTGGTCTCAACCATGATTTATCTCTTAAAAATTTCACTGCAAACTATTCAACAATGAATCTTCCCCAAAGGTGACATACAGTATCTCCCTTTTTCAGGCGCTTTTGGGCTTGAAATAGCGCCTGTAAAGCGCCTGAAAAACACCTCCCCTGCAGTCTCAGTGTGAAAGCCCGAGTGCTTTCACCCTGGGGCGTTGCGTTGGTAGGACATTAAAAAAAGTCCTGCAAGCAGCATCTTCGGAGTGGTGAAGGAGCGGTGTATACACTGCTCCTCCACTGCTTGTGCTCATTGAAATGAATGGGCACCGCTGCTGAAGCGCCTGCAAAGCAATTCGGCAGCGGTGCTACACGGGGCATTTAACCCCTTATCAGTCGCTAGCGGGGGTTAAAAGCACAAACATTGTAGCAAAGTGTCATTTCTTCAGTGTTGTCATATGCAAAGATATAATAAAATATTTACAAAAATGTGAGGGGTGTATATTGTGAGATACTGTATATAAAGTTGGTGAAATTTAAAGAAGAACTTCACCCTAAAGGAGGAGTTCTACTTTATGCCCTTCTCCCCTACCTCCTCATGAGCAGGTACCTAGTTTCGACAGGTACCCGCTCCCACTCCTACTTCCAGTTGGATCGCCGCATATATATATTTAAAGTCTTTGCAATTTTACATTGTGGAACATTATTTTGAAATTGACAACATTATTCTAAAATTGTCTGACAATTTTTAGATATAGCTTTTCACAGATTGGTGAAAATCTGCCCATCTTTACTTCCGAGCCACTCTGGGGTTGATTTACTAAAGGCAAAGAGATTGTGCACTTTGCAAAGTGCAGTTGCACTCTGCCAGAGCAGTTGCTCCAGAGTTTACTAATTGAGCAGAAGCTCAGATGACTTCCATCATCCAATCATGTGCAAGCAAAAATGCTGTTTTTTTTCACTTTCCTTGCATGTGATTGGGTATTCTTTGCAAAGAAACCCTTTACCTCATTTACTAAGCTCTGGAGCAACTAAACTTGCAGAGAGCAACTGCACTTTGCAAAGTGCACAGTCTATTTGCCTTTAGTAAATCAACCCCTCTGACTCTCTAAGATGCCTTTTTTATATGTAGTTTCTGACCTGTTGCCAATTAACCTAATTCATTGAAAAATGTTCTTCCAGCTCTTCCTTGTTAGTACTATTTACTTTGCCAGCTTTTTGTTGCCCTGTCTCAACTTTTTTAAGATGTGTTAAAGCCATTCATTTCAAAATTACCTTATTTTTTTCTTAAAATGCTACATTTTCTCAGTTCAGATATTTTATGTTTTCTATTTTCTATTATGAATAAAATATGGGTTTTTGAGATTTGCAAATCATTGAATTTTTTGTAGGTAGATTATACATAGCGTCCCAACTTTTTTGAAATTGGGGTTGTAAAATATGCAATGCTTTATTATACTAAATCATCATTACAATAAATACATTATTACATCAGTGCCATGCTTTGCACCAGTAAAAATGGCTCAGTGTAGAGAAGATGTGGAGGGGAAGAGAAGTCTGCCTGAAGGCTTTGGCAAACGTGAGTACTTTAACTAAAAATGCATAAAGTGATCAAAAGGCGATTGGGGACCATGGAGCTCGAAGTTGGGCTTTAAGCATGTTCTTATTTCTTTCAGGTCAAACATGTCGCTATACCCACACTTTCCCTATATACCTATCAATAAAAAATTACTAACAGACTATTGCTTTACATACTGTAGCTGATTTAAAATATAATGTTAATTATTAATACAGTTTGAGACTAAAGGCCAGTTCACACCACATACAGTCCAGTGCATTTTTTTCTGCATCAAAAACGCATAGAAAGTAGGTTATGTGGTTTTCAATGGCATAGTTCACACCAGTGCTTGCAGTTCCAGTGCGTTCCAGTTCCAGAAAAAAAAGTAGAACATGCTGCATTTTTCCTGCACTGGACTGTACTGAAACGCTGTAAAAAGCATCAAAAACTCACGGGAATGCACCGGAACGCACCTAAACACACTAAAAATGCACCAAAACACCCATGTTCTTATTTAGGGTTAAGGAATAAAAAGGAGGAAAAAATGCACTGGACTGCATCAAAAACGCACCAAAAATGCATCAAAAACGCACTGGAACGCATTAAAAACACGCATGCAAAAAAGCATCTAGAGCGCATCTGCACTACATTTCTATGGTGTGAACTGGCCCTAAAACTATAACTGACATGAAAGTCTTCCAGTTTGCGTCTCCAAAATACTGATTTTCTGTGCTGCAATGGGATGTGCATTCTGTGCTCTTTTGGTTTTGCTAATGTTATAAATATTATACTGATGTGTACCTGGAGCCTATTTCCATATGTGGTATGCAGCCTAAGGGATGATGTTGCCATCCCCATCTTTTCTCTGATATCAAAGGTCAGAATAATGATTTCAAGTCATGCCTGCTCAGCACAAATTATAACTGTGGCTTTATTACATTTCTAAACTCAGACTGGTCACTAGCATAAGACTTCAATATTATTTCATAGTCATTTACTAGGCATATCATAAAGAGTACCTATCATTCATTTTTACTCCACCATATAACAAACTGCATATCTTGCTTTTTATGTTAAGTGCTTGCTCAACGTTTTTATCTTTATCTAACCACTTAATTTTTCCTTTTATGACTGATGTCCTTGGTTCTATCTTGCAAATAGGTTGGCTTGACTAATCAGTTTCATAAAAAGGCTGGTAAAAAAGGCACATAGATAAAGATAAAGATATATTTTTCCTTTGTCTTATAGGATTTTTTGTATTTGAGGTTCAACTGGGATTAGTGCGAAAAGTGGTTAAAATAAAAATGTTGGCCTCACCCACAGTAATATTCCCCTTTTGATATGCCCCTTTTAGACCCAAGGAAAAAAGTTCTCTTATGACATGCCCTTTCTCAGACCTTCTGACAAGCAGCAGAGTTAAAGAAAATAATCTGAAACCTAACTTCTTTGTAAGGGGAGTCAAGGGAGAGCATGGGCTGACTTTCTCCCTGTGTTAGGCTTAACAGGTCACAAGTTCTGAAATAAGGCACTTCACAGGGGTAAGACTGAAGATAGATGCACACTATTGCTTCATTGATAATGCACATATTTCCATAACATATGGTGCCCCAGCATGCATGCGTTTGTATGTTGTGTTGAGATTCATTCTCAATGTAACCCCAATCCACTATATGATTTGCATTGTGTTACACACTGCAATACATAGTACTATACTACCATGTGCTGTGGTGCACTACATTGGCAAAAAAGAGCCAGGTCTGGATTTTGATGCACTGGAAAGTGTTGGCAACCCATTCATAATAAATAGAATTCCTTTACATAACGCATGTTAATTCACAACATAATATGCGTTACAGTGCATGTGGTCAGGAGCGTTGCTAGTTCTACAAAAGATCTGGGGCTAGAGCCCAAAGCAGCATAGTAAAGAAAGTCATACGCTTGGGCAGGTATACACATGTATATACAGTAATATACATGTGTGTGTGTATATATCCCCAGAGAGCACCCCCCTTACATCAGGGTCCCCAGGGAGCCCCCCTTACATCAGGGTCCCCAGAGAGCCCCCCCTTACATCAGGGTCCCCAGAGAGCCCCCACTTACATCAGGGTCCCCTGAGAGCCCCCCCTTACATCAGGGTCCCCAGAGAGCCTCCCCTTACATCAGGGTCCCCAGGGAGCCCCCCTTACATCAGGGTCCCCAGAGAGCCCCCCCTTACATCAGGGTCCCCAGAGAGCCCCCACTTACATCAGGGTCCCCAGAGAGCCCCCCCTTACATCAGGGTCCCCAGAGAGCCCCCCCCCTTACATCAGGGTCCCCAGAGAGCCCCCCCTTACATCAGGGTCCCCAGAGAGCCTCCTCCTTACATCAGAATCCCCTGGAGAGCCTCCCCTTACATCAGGGTCCCCAGAGAGCCCCCTCCTTACATCAGAATCCCCCAGAGAGCCTCCCCCTTGCATCGGGGTTCCCAGAGAGCCCCCCACTTACATCAGGATCCCCAGGGAGCCTCCGTATGGTTGATGTTTTCCTGAACTGTTTAAAGTGGCTGTAAAGGCAGAAGGTTTTTTTATCTTAAAGATAAAGATAAAAAGACTTCTGTGTGCAGCAGTCCCCCTCAGCCCTTTTAATACTTACCTGAGCCCCCTCTCGATCCAGCGATGTTGCACGAGAGACTCGGCTGTCCGGGACTCTCCCTCCCCATTGGCTAAGACATCAGCGAAGCACCACTGGCTCCCACTGCTGTCAGTCAAAGTCAGTGAGCCAATGAGGAGAGAGAGGGGTGGGGCGGGGCCACAGCTCCATGTCTGAATGGACACACAGAGCAGCGGCTCGGGTGCCCCCATAGAGGAGGATCTGGGCTGCTCTGTGCAAAACCTCTGCAGGTAAGTATAACTTGTTTGTTATTTTTTATTTGTGTAATCTTTGTTTTTAAAAAAAAAATTTTTTTTCTTTTTTCAAACATTACCAGTCATCACTTTTATCTCATAAACATTCTCATACATTCATAAAAACACTACCATTTAATGCCACAATACGTCTTTATATTACTTTTCCTCCGAAAAAAGAAGAAAAAATGAATAAAAAATTATTTTACAACTGTTACTTTATATCTTCACTATCCTTCCCATTGCCACTTTTAAGCAAGGAAAAAAGAATCAAAGAGAGAGAGAGTCCAAGGAGAGTATACCTCTGCCGGCCCAGGAGCCTTCTGATTTGCCAATGCTATTATTATCTGTTACAGTTCCCCCAAAGCTATGGGGGAATCCAACATTTTCTTTAGTATCACTTTAAGAAGGACGTTTTAAGCTGAAATTAAGCTCAATTATCAATGCATTTTTTTTATTTTTTTATGACGCTTTAATACTTACTGAATACTAGTGTAGCAGGTATGTTGTAATGCATTTTCTCCTTTTGGCCACAAGATGGAGACAGAAAGATGCTGACTGGTCCTTCCAGAAAACTGAGAGAGAGAGAGAGAGAACATTAGGAAAAGGGGGAGTTTCGGGAAGTGCTGAGGGGACAAAAGAGAGGGAAGTACTGATGTAAAAGAGAGAGAGTGCTGACAGGAGACAGAGGAGAGGAGATTGCTTAAAAGAATGGCAGATACCAAGGCTCTAAAAGTTCTTTGCTGGGACACAGTGACACTTAGCAGTGAGGAGAGGAGGAGTGTGTGAGGGGAAGGAACTGAGGTGCCAGAGTGAGGAGAGAGACACACGCTGACACCAGGGACTGTGTGCCCCAAAAGAGGACGAGGAATATCCTGAAGCCTGGGAAAAAAGAGTCTGAGAGGAGAAAAAGGAGAGCGGTCTGAGGAGAATGAGAGGGAGAGAGAGGGAGAGTGTGGTGAGGTGACAGGTGTGAGGAAAACCGCTGAGACTGAGGAGACTGAGAGAGAGAGACTCTGGCAGCATCAGAGGGAGAGAAAGCCAAGCTTTTCCAGAGACTGCCAGGAGAGTGTTGCCTGACACTGTATGCAGACACCAATTTCCCTTTTTAGTGTCACGGGATGCTTGTTTGGAGCTGCCATCTCTAGTAGTTTGCCCTTTTATATCTCTACCTAACGGAACATTCTATAGGATTACTGCTCCATGCATGCTTGTTTAAACCTTCTCTTAAAACAAGGGCCCCACTGTTTGCTAGCAGAAGACACTAGTATTCTTCACCTCGCAACATTACAGAACTGTGCTTGCTGTACTTGTGTAACCCTTTTCTTTTCCTTTTGTGTTTGCCTCTCAAAGGTGTTTGCGGCCCAGAAGGAGCTGAGAAGTTGACAAGTCTTCTCTCCTCCCTCGCAGCGCCTGTGTTAAGGGGATATAGATTACTGCCCTTTCTATACCTGCAGTTGCTAAATATTGAAGGTTGTCTTTTCTAATGTATTATTTGTAGCAAGGTTTAACAGTGTTGTAAGTTTTCATATGCTTTAAACCGTGCTAATATATTCAACTTGTTTATCACTACCAGGTGTTTGTCTATTTTTGGTGATAATCCACAGCCAGGATAATGGTATTTACCACATGTGTCCTTAAATGTGTTTGCAGTAATTTTATTTAACCAGGTCTGTCAGAGGGGCTGAGGTCATCCTTGGAGTTGAGGTACAGAACAGAGAACCCAAAATTACCAAGCGGCTCCTTCGGGGGTGGCGCTACACTGGTCTCCATTGTTGAATAGCAAAATTATATTTGTCTGTTGCTGAAATGCAAAGTCATCATTGTCTGCATTTCTTCCAACACCTTCCATCTGCCAAGATCCATGGTAATGACTGTCAATGGAATGCTGGAATTCAGTATCACATTTTATGATACTGACAGCGATGGTTGCAGACATTGCATTTATTTAATGAAATTAAAGTAGATCTGTATTACAAAAAACAACTCAACTATATTTAACAGTTCAGATACAATACATACCACTGTTTAAAAAACTGGACTTGCATGCTCTAGAGCCACAGGTAACATATATTTGCACGTGAGAGAAATTCCTTAGTAGGACAAACAGTGTCCTTAGTATAATACTAGAAAATATAAACTGCCTGAAAGGTAAGAAGAAAAAAGTGTGCTGAGGAATGGCTGAACTCCAGACAAACCATTATATACACAGATGAAATATATGTTATATTTCTTAACCGCTTCCCGACTGCCACACGCAGATATACTGGGGCAGAAGGGCACGTACAGGCAGAATCATGTACCTGTATGTTGCCCTTTCAAAGGCGGCTTGCGGGCACGCGCGCCCGCCGGGAGCTTTGTGAGCGTGATCGTGGGTCCCGCGGACTCAGTGTCCGCGGGGATAACCGCGATTGTCTCACGGAGAGGAAGAACGTGGAAATGCTAATGTAAACAAGCATTTCCCCATTCTGCCTAGTGACAGGACACTGATCACCGCTCCCTGTAATCGGGAGCGGTGATCAGTGTTGTGTCACACACAGCCCCCCTCCCCCAGTTAGAATCACTCCCTAGGACACACTTAACCCCTACAGCGCTACCTAGTGGTTAACCCCTTCACTGCCAGTCACATTTACACAGTAATCAATGCATTTTTTATTGCACTGATTGCTGTATAAATGTGAATGGTCCCAAAATTCCGCCAAAAGTGTCCGATCTGTCCGTCATAATGTTGCAGTCACGATAAAAATCGCTGATCGCCGCTATTACTAATAAAAAAAATTATTAATAAAAATGCCATAAAAGTATCCCCTATTTTGTAAACGCTATAACTTTTGTACAAACTAATGAATAAACGCTTATTGCAAGTTTTTATACCAAAAATATGTAGAAGAATACGTATCGGCCTAAACTGAGGAATGAAAATGCTTTTTTATATATTTTTTGGGAATATTTATTATAGCAAAAAGTAAAAAATAATGCGATTTTTTCAAAATTGACGCATTTTTTGTTTATAGCGCAAAAAATAAAAACCGCAGAGGTGATCAAATACCACCAAAAGAAAGCTCTATTTGTGGGAAAAAAAGGACGTCAATTTTGTTTGGGAGCCACGTCGCACGACCGCGCAATTGTCAGTTAAAACAACGCAGTGCCGAATCACAAAAAGTGCTTTGGTCTTTGGCCAGCCAAATGGTCCGTGGCTGAAGTGGTTAATAGAGAAGTATGGGATTCCTTTTTAGCTTCATCCTATTCCCTGTGAGCTGCTAACACATAAAAACATTTCTAGGCCTCTGAAAAGTGCACCCTTTCTGGTAAAATCAAGGTAAATACCTGTGGGAGGGGCTGCAGTCTTCTTTGGATTCTTATTCTGACAATCTGGTTGAGATTCACCTCCTTTCCTTCTGCTGTGTTGGATTGATGTCGACTCTGGGTTGTCTGCTCTCCCCCTCCTCCCCCACCCTGCTCCTCTCACACAGCACACATCTCAGATCAATTCTCTTGGGGCACTTTCACACTGATCCGTGGCAAAAATGGGTAAAAAAGCATATGCATTTCTGCTGCGATTTCACCGTGTTTGCAGTGCGGTTTTCACAGAAAATGTGACTCGTGAAAGGTAACCACGGGGGCATGTGTTTTTACCGTGTTTTCTACACATTTCAATGAGGAGGTTTGTTTTTCGCAAAAACGCAGCAAGCAGGATTTTACTAAACCCAGCGGACTTGCAATGGATCAGTGTGAAGATTTCCATATGATTACATGGTCACTTGTTTTTTTTTCGCTTTTTTAACGCAAAAACAGAGGAAAAACAGATCAGTGTGAAAGCAGCCTAACTGACAGCCTCTATCTGCAAACTGTGTAGCTGCATGCTATGCTGCAGTTCTGACCTGTGAAGTTCCCAGATAAAAAAAGGCTGTGCAGCATAGCAGTGTGCAGATAGAGGCTGTCTGTAAGAGAATCCATCTGAGCTGTGTGCTGAGTAAGAGGAGGAGGAGGGGAGCTGTGCTGCCTGTGCTCAGGTTGTGTGCAGTATCCATGGGGGGGGGGCACATTTTCAATGGGGAATGTGGGGGGCATAATTAAAATTTGTGGGGGGCACAGCGAACTTATGCATTTTCCACTATGTACAGGAATAGCACAGTGCCTGAATGTGTACTGTTCAGGTTTGTGCCTGTTCAGTAGGCCTTGCCATATCTCCCAGTGAAGGAGAGAGGGGGTGGATTTCTGAAGTTGTATCCGCCCCTCTAAACTCTCAAACAGAAAATGGACCATTACTGGGACCTGCATAAATGATGACGTGCCCCTGCTGGAGGGAAGAAATAAAAGCTGAATTATGACTAGTAATATGTTCTTTTTTTATCTACCGTACTTACTATTCAGCTTTTTAACAAAAAAAGTTAAACTTATGCCCCGTACACACAGTCGGATTTTCCGGCAGAAAATGTTCGATGGGAGCTTTTTGTCGGAAATTCCGACCGTGTGTAGGCTCCATCGGACATTTTCCATCGGAATTTCCGACACACAAAATTTGAGATCTGGAGCTTTAAATTTTCCGACAACAAAATCCGTTGTCGTAAATTCCGATCGTGTGTACACAATTCAGACGCACAAAGTTCCACGCATGCTCGGAATCAAGCACAAGATCCGCACTGGCTATTGAGCTTAATTTTTCTCGGCTCGTCGTACGTGTTGTACGTCACGGCGTTCTTGGCGATCGGAATTTCCGACAAGATTTGTGTGGCCGTGTGTATGCAAGACAAGTTTGCGCCAAAATCCGTCAGAAAAAATCCATGGATTTTGTTGTCGGAATGTCCGATCGTGTGTACAGGGCATAACAGTTGTAGGTTTGGATTTAAGTGGGAAAGAGCTAGAACCAGTGTCAGGTTTTTACTTCTCTTTATCAACAGGGCATGTTCACCTTCTTTGTCCTGGGGCCTACCAACACCAGTACAGAAAGTTATGGAAATCAAAAATTTTTCATTTTTTACCAAAATAAGAACATTGGAGAACTCTTCCAATTGGGGTGCCTGTTGCTGTGGATTTTTCACTGCTTTTAAGACATTTTTTCACATCTTGTGTGCCTTGGACGTAGAGTGAAGGGAACCCCATCCAATGGGACAACGAGAGCAAAAAGCTCAAAGGAAAAAAAACTGACAGGGAATTTAACAGTCTCTACACTATGCAAAACAAAATAGGCTTTGACTTATACTTCAATATAACTTCTTGTCTGACATACAAAATAAAAAATAAAGAATCCAAGATCACATCACTTTGATGTGAGTTTATACAAAGTAGTGAGAGGACGAAAACATTCAGAGAGCTCACTGGCTCGGGTTAGGCTACTCACAGCAGGCAGAGCTACCCTCCTGTGGGTATGCAGCAGGTTACCAGAAAAAAAACATGGACCAATGGAGGAAGTGCCAGACCAAATGAGAAGAGAGTCTAAATTAATTTATTGGTTTACATTAAAAAACAGTAACATGTTTTGGGCTCAGAAAAAACTCCCCCATTCATCAGGGCTTCGGTTAAAATAGGGACCTTTAATGGACTCAAAATAAGGCTTTCCTGTGTGAATCTTGTATGTAGGGAAACTGTTTTTCAGACTAAGGGAGTTACTAGCATGCAGCATCTGCGTGAGCTGTCAAGATAAGTTTCACTTAGAACATATAATTTATTGTTTTCCTTGCTGTGGTCCTTTGAAGATGATCTTATCTCAGTCTTTATTTTTGTTGTTAGTGGGGATGCAGTGTTCTGCAATAAATGTAGTGTTGCCATGGACTACATGGTTCAAAGACTGAGGACAAATTCCTTAATATGGGGTAGTGCAATATTAAAACACTATGCACATCATGCAGCGCAAGTAATTACTTCCAGGAGTTGCTACATTTTGCATAATATCATAGCTTTCAGCACTGTCCCATATCTAAATCTGGAAGGTTTTGGTAAAATCATTTATTAAGTGACATACAATGTGATCAGATGAATACCTGGTTCTCTGTTCCTAGTTCATATTGGGACTATTCCAGCTAGTTTCACAGGTCTAAACCAGAAAAAGTTTGGTTACTTAAAGTTGTTGTAAAAGCAAAATGTGTTTTACCTTAATGCATTCTCTGCATTAAGGTGAAAAACCTTTTGGGCGCAGGTCTCCGTCTGCCCTCCCAAATACTTATGTGAGCCCGATCACGGTCCAGCTTTGTGCCCGAGAGCAGTGGTGCTACTTACTCTCTTTCCCTCCTCATTGGACACAGTGAGAGCAGCTTGAGCCATTGGTTTCCTATTGCTGTCACTCAAATCCAGTAATGAGGGAGTAGGAGGTAAGGCTGACCCACACTGTGTTAATAGAGTACCTCCCCAGCAGGAACCAGATGAATTTCAATCCATATATGGCCTTTCCTGTCCATGAATAGTTTTTAAATTGACTTCCTGTGAATAGGAAATTGAAAAATTGCAGTTCGATTATCTCTGCAGCCAATAGGCTTCAGGGATGATCTGTGTATTCTGATGGCGGGAAGGCAGAGGAGTCTACCTGCTGTCAGAATACAATGACATAGCGGGGATGATTTCCTCATCCATCCTAAATGTGTGGATAGGATAATCAGTTGGCTGAATGACAAAACTGAACCATGTATAGGCAGCTTTAGAGCATAAGTTTTTTCTTGCTGCCCATTAACTATTATATCACATCTTGCCCTAAAACTGAACTCCAGGAAACCTAGAAGAACACTTTATTAAAATAATTATCTGCAAAAATACCTGTCACCCACTGACATATAGTCAAAGTATAAATAAAATGTGATTTGGCCTTAAATATACTCTTGTTTTTGTCTGATGGGGCGAGACAGGGGGAGTCCCAATGAGAGCACCACCCTGGAGTATACCCTTGTAAAGCCCAAATGCTTAAACGGCTTCCTCTGCGAACCATCAAAATAAAGACTCTGATGGGGTGACTCTCCTGCAAGGCCGAATATGACCTCTGAGTGTCAGAGACATTAGAACCCAAAAAATACATCAGAAAGAAGAAAAAAAGGATGGAGTGGAGGGTAGAGGATTGGTAAAGCAATCCTCTGCTCCTGCAGGCTCCTCTGCACTACTAGACTGGTCTCTGCAGCCTCATTTCCCCTTCACTCTGGTGTTCTAAGGTCATTTGACTTCATAAACACCAACGCAGAGACCAAAGCCCTATACTGGATGGGAGGATGTTGAAGGAAAGTTCATCACCGGAGCATAGGAAAGGGCTGTCTGTCAGGGGAGTGCAGGATAAGGTTTCGTGGCTCCTAGAAATAAAAGAGCAATTATTACTCGCAGGTTTTTAGGTTTCCTGGACTTAGGCTATAATGGAAGAACTGGAGAAGTATACCCAACATTTGAAGGTGTTAAGTACTTCTTATCCTTGCAATTGAGAAACATTTCAGTGCACCAGGAAAATGATGCTGTTTTGTGGCTGTCTAATACAAGTTCAGGGGTGGCATGAATGAACAGACTACATTGATTTTCATACCTTAATTCTCAAGGAAATCAATAAGGTTGCAGATATCTTTCAGTAAGAAATGCTAGAAGCTGTCAACACTGGCCTAATGACATGCTAATGTATTTCGGCACACACAGATGCTCTCACATATACAAATGCACTGTCTGCTTTCTAGCATGACCTAGATATAATATTAGATTTCAGGGCTCTTGTCTGCAGTCATCATAATTAAGAGTATATTTGGAAGAATGTTTCTTCTTTCCATAATAGTGTGACCTAATGTACATGTAGAAATTGACAGAATAATTCTTTGCGGTATCATTTTTTTTTTTTTTACATATATACTATTTTTGATGAGAAAACATCTCAAGATGATTGACAGTAAACAGGTAAAGCATTTCACTGATACAGTTGTTATATGTAAGCACTAACAAGACTTTTTACTGTGCTTAGCAGTTCGGTCCATACATTTTACAAGCTGTGAGCAAAAATGAGTCAGGGCATAAATTGTAACCATGAAATTCTCAATGAGCAACAGAGCAAAGTTAACCATAAGCAGTAGTGTCACAAAACTGAAGCTGTGGTTTACTAAAAGGAGTGTTAGGATTAGGTACAACCTATTGTGTCTGCTAAGCACAGTAAAACTATAAGAGAATCTACGCTAGTATGTATTTGACAGTAGCCTTATGTTGCTTACTATTACTTAGTTGTCCAAGGGTAATGCCACAATGACAAGAGTTATTGTAGGACATGCACATCCAGAATGAATACCCAAGGCTGGAAGGACCAAGCTAATATTCAAATTGTCTGAACAAAGGTAGCTCTGGCAGCTAACTCACATTAGTAACCATCTGGGTAGGTTTATTGTGCTCTCAGTGACTCAGTGATGTAGACTGAGACAAGACGTAGGGCACCCTTGGGCACACCAAAGACAAACAAGCCATGGCATGCAGAAACAAACAGTGTGCATAACCTCTGCACTGAGCAGTGGCCGCGGCTTAAAGGGGCATAGTTAAATAGAACCTGAGCCTATTGGCTATATATACAGACATATGTTGGGCCTCAAAAAGAGTCTCACAGACACACATACACTTCAAGACAAAGTATAATTTTTTAACAACAAAACTTTTCTATTTTGTATGCTTATTGTACATAGAAGATAGCCATGGAGCTAACACTTTGAGCCTAAACATTTGCTTTGTCTATATAGAGCAACATTTTTGTTTCAAACTCCTCTTCTTCCCCAAAAAGCTGTGGATAAGAATACCTGCTACTAATACATAGTACAGGTACTCCTGGTCCTTACAGCTTAAAGTGGTAGTAAACTCTCTATGTTTATTTTTACCTGCAAGTAAGCTTATAATAAATCTTATCTGTAGGTAAAATTAATATCTTCTAAACATTCACCATTTAGGAGATATTCTAGGGAGCAGCAGCCAGTGACTTGATCGGCGCATGCCCTCTGAAGGAATGGCATACCTGTGCTGTTCCTTCAGAGTTCTGTGCTGCGGTTGTGACTCCCGCACGCAGGAGCGGAAGTGACGTCTTCGCGGTGCAGCCGTTCAAGCGGCCACAGCCCACGAACCCGGAAGGAAGACCAGGTGAAGATGGAAGCTTTTTGTAGCTGTGACAGTGTGCCGCTGGAGGGCTTTGTTTCAAGGCACTGTAAGTCTTTCATAATATGCTAGTATGCGATGCATACTAGCACATTATGCCATACCTTTTTTTAAAGCCTTTACTATCACTTTAAAGGAGCTGCAGGGATGCAAAAGAAAGGTGGTTTTGTTGTTCTGTAGAGAAGAGAGGGACATTATAGTTAACCTTGTGCTTTGCCCTTAAAGGAATTCTATGGTTACAGCATACACTTTCATTTTATAACATCAGCATTGCAATAGCAATACAAACAATAATTATTATTGACAATCCAATTTAAGATTACTTAAAAGTGATGCTTATGTTGTGAGTTCTGCCTGTCTGCTGGCTATCTCTTTCCACAACTTCCTGGATTCCCTGCCTGTTTTCCAGCCTCTCCTCTGCTGTTTATTTGCAGTCTCTAAGGACTAAGCTAAAATGGAGCCATCCAGAACTGTGATTGTGAGCATCTGACCCTTAAAGTGGTTCTAAAGGCAGAAGTTTTTTTTTATCTTAGTGCATTCTATGCATTAAGATAAAAAAAAAACATCTGTGTGCAGCAGCCCCCCTTAGCCCCCCTAATACTTACCTGAGCACATCTCGATCCAGCGATGTTGCACGAGAGACTCTGCTGTCTGGGACGCTCCGTCCTCATTGGCTGAGTGGGCGCCATTGGCTCCCACTGCTGTTAATCAAAGTCAATGAGTCAATAAGGCGAGAGAGGGGCAGGCAGAACCATGGCTCTGTGTCTAAATGGACACACAGCAGCGGCGTGGCTCAGCTCGGGTGCCCTTAAAGCAAGCTGCTTGCTGTTGGGGCACTCGGCAGAAGGAAGGGGCCAGAAGCGCCGAAGGGGAATCCGAGAAGAGGAGGATCAGGACTGCTTTGTGCAAAACCACTACACAGAGCAGGTAAGTATGACGTGTTTGTTATTTTTTTAATTAAAAAAAAAATAGACTTTAGTATCACTTTAATTCCAAAGATTTGAATAATGTACAGGTAAAAGCCAACTCTGTGTTACAAACTAATGACCACTTAACTCTGCATTAAAAACTTCTGACCACTGAACTCTGTTACAAACTGCTGACCGCTGCACTCTGTATTACAAACTACTGACCACTGAACTCTGTGTTACAAACTACTGACCACTGAACTCTGTGTTAAAAACCCTACTGACCTCTGAGCTCTGTGTTACAAACTACTGACATCTAAAGTCTGCATTACAAACTATTGACCACTGAACTCTGTGTTACAAATGTAAATATGTAAAATACTGCGTCAACCTATGGTACAGAAGCAGCCAACACAACAATAAGACTAATTGTGATAAAAATGTAAAATAAAGTGTGGCGCTAAAAAATAAAAAGTGACCAAGGCGGGCGTATTAACCCTACGCGTTTCGTCTTAAGAGACTTCAACTGGGGTATATGTTGGTCATTCACTCACTTCGCTATATATATGCATAGAAATTATCATGATTACAAGCCTGTGTGGCTGATCCGAATTCCATCTTCTGGTGTCTTGTTTGCATTCCAGGCGTCATGACACCAAGTAATGGAACGCTTCCGCCTCGAACGTCTTGAACGTTGTGACGTCAGTCGTCAGGACGCTCCATGATAAAAGACTATACAACTAGGAAAGACATAGGAAGTGCAGCTGGTAATGTGTCGGTGACCAAGCCTCCATCCGAGCCGCCAGTAATGTCCGTGTCTCAAGTCACATGACCTCCACGTCATCGACCATACACAACATAGCAGCACCTACGGAGATATGCCGAGGGCTATAAAATCCCCGATAGTGCTGACCAAAGGAGTGTAAATATGAGATCAAGAACTGCGCTCATCACAGGGAAGCAAAGGTTACTTAGAAACGAGACAAAAAAAATATTGCCTATACACCGCAATGGCAGGGTCAATGTTAACCATATGAAGGAAATAAAATAAGAATCTAAAATGTATAAAAAAGCCGATAACGTGGCATGGAATAATGAGTAAGTGTTCCCAATAATCAAAATCCGAAAAAATAGGGATATGGGCCACACAAACTTGCATATGATGTACACAATGCCAGAGGAGAATTACTAATCCTATTAAAAACTGAAACATATATGTGTAACAACCGAAGTACATCATATACAATAAGATAATATTAGGAAGACGTTCCAGTGTGTTGGTAGAACAAATATATAGATCTCAGGTATCTAAAATACATGTATGTGTGGAACAGGTTATCATGGACCGAGAGCCAATGGGATCATAACCGATGTAAGTGAGACGTAGTATTTCATGTGTATATAGCAGGGTACAAATACAATATAAGAGAATGTATAAAAATGAAGCAAAAAGGTAATTGTGGGAAAAATTTGAGTGAAGAGGGGCAGAAAAAGACCACATAGAAAGGACAACAATAATAAAATTAAATATTACAACCACTGAGAAAAATAAAAAAATATGTAATAGGGAGGGATGCAACTAGGAGGTACTAAAGTGTATGAGTCTCAAAAAGGTTTTAGGTACCAATTTGTATTCTATGAAAGCACAAATATAGGGACATATATATATGTCTCAAGGAACGAACTCAAAGGTGGAATTCTATATATGAGTGTAGATAGAGAAATTAAGCCTTATTAATAAAGGCGTTGATATCCCAATCAACATCCAGTCCATACGGTTTATAGCTTTTTAACTGGTATATCCGGAAGGTCTTGGAAACACCTCTGAGATTAGATTCGCCCCTCCAATGCGGGACGAATTTGTCGATCACTTGAAAACTGGTACCTGCAGGGTTTTGGTTGTGAAACTCTAAATAGTGTCTCTATGGTTAGTCCGTCCCTTTTTGATGCTGGTAATATGTTCACCTACCCTTGTGGAAAAAGCATGTATGGTGCGTCTTACGTACTGTTTCCCACAAGGGCAGGTGATAAGGTAGACAATGTGTCTGGTGGCACAAGTCATGAAATGTTTCATTTCATATTCCATTGATGTGGAAGTGGATCTGAATGTTAGGGTTTTTCTACGTCCACAGATGACTGACTATAGAACTCGTTTTTACAATTACTGACCACTGTCCACGCCCCCTAAAACGTCACAGTCCCAGCATGCCCAGGGACTGTGACATCATAAGGGGCGGGGTCTCCGCCTATATAAGTCACAACGGAGCCCTCAGAGACCAGTCCAGCCGGAGAGAGCGTCGTGTCAACATGTGGGGAAGAGAAGAGAAGACAAGAAGCCCAGAATTCCGGACCTCCGCTGGCAAGAGAGCTACCTGAAGACAGCGGAGGAGCCGGCCGAAGAACTGGAACACCGGGAGAAGAGGCCGGAGAGAGAAGAACCAACCGGACGCCGGGAGAAGATGAACCGGAGGGACCCCTGAAGCCAGAAGAAGACCCCCGAAGCCGGAGGAAGATCCCCCCCGGAGCTGTTTAATAAATTATTTTAAAAACCTGTGTAGTGTGTTTTATTATTGACACTTTTTCCCTAGGTGAATGGGTAGGGGTACTGGGGGCCATCTTATTATAGGGGGCTCCCGGATTCCGATAAGCCCCCCGCCCGCAGACCCCGACAACCAACGGCCAGGGTTGTCGGGAAGAGGCTCTTGTCCTCATCAACATGAGGACAAGGTGCTTTGTGGTGGGGGGGCACTGCAGGGCCCCCTCCCCCAAAGCACACCCCCATGTTGAGGGCATGCGGCCTGGTACGGTTCAGGAGGGGGGGCGCTCGCTTGTCCCCACCCCCTTTCCTGACCAGCTGGGCTGCGTGCTCGGATCGGGGTCTGGTATGGATTTTGGGGGGACCCCCACGCCGGTTTTTCGGCGTAGGGGGTTCCCCTTAAAGTTCCATACCAGACCTAAGGGCTTGGGATGCCCCCCGCGCTCGCTGCAATAGGAAAATTAATTTTTCCTATTGCAGCGAGCGCGAGATGCAGTACCCTGCTCCTCCGTCGTACCTGGTCGGTCGGACAGACGAACGGGCTTTCCGTCAGGAACTGAGTCCGGTGGAGTTACGACGTAAAGATTTGAAGCAAGTTTCAAATCTAAAGTACGTCGGATTTCCGTCCGAAACGGTCCGTCGGAAGTCCGATGGAGACCACACACGGTCGGATTGTCCGCCGGATTTGGTCTGGCGGCGTCCGTCTGACTTTTGTAGGTGAAAAGTCCGACCGTGTGTACGCGGCATTAGTCATGAAAGGGTTAAGTTACAATCAACTGAATTATGTGTTACAAACTACTGACCTCTGAGCTCTGTGTTACAAACTACTGACCACAGAACTCTTTTTTATAATTACTGACCACTGCACTGTGAGTTACAAACTACTGAATTCTGTATTACAAACTACTGGCCAATGAAATCTGTGTTACAAATTACTGACCACTGAACTCTGCATTATACATTTCTGACTCCTGAACTCTGCATTACAAACTACTGACCACAAAACCTTTTGTACTAGTTTAACCCCAAGATAATGCATCATTTTAAATGGTCTTTTGATTAAAAAAAGGTTGGAAAACACTGTTCTAAATCATACACTAAAATGATATATACAACATACAAATATATAATAAAGATTGGTATTTTAAAATAGTATAGTATAATTTAGATACAATGTACCTTTCACATTTGAGTGATCAGACTTGTAAATGTATTTAACATTACTGTTTTCATTTCTTGCAGTAAAAACCCTTTACAGTCATGATCATATGGGAAAAATGTACTTTTAATCCAAGTTTTCATAGAACTTTAAACACAGGGTTTGTGTCTTGTAACATATGCTTTGCTAATCTAAAAATTAGCAGTGAATTACAGAAAGGGATTTGATAAGCATACTTAATAATTACAATGCAATTCTATTAACACTGCTACTGACTTGTTTTATGGCTGCTCATATTTTAGCTCTTCTATGATTTAAATGAGGTGGAAACTCTCACAATAAATATATTACTTAGATTCACTTTTGCCTGCATCCGTACAGTTAAAAAATTCTCAGCTGCTTCTAAAATAAAAGCGAATATGGTCTACTGTACAGTGCTAGAGATAGGTTTGATGCCATTGTTTCATATTCATGCAGGGTTTCCATCAGTTTGGTACCAGGCCAAAATGAATGGCTTAGACTTCTTATAGCATGGGTGCACAGCTCCAGTCATCATAGACCAGGATTCTGGATACCTCTGTTTAACAAAAGAAAAGCAATTTGAGTTCAACTCCAGACAAATATAAAAGACACAAAATAATGCAGCTCTGTATTCATTTAAAGGATGGGAGAACAGATAGACAGAGAAATAAGCTCATCAGTGTGCTGCTTCTCCTTTCACTGTCAAGTCGCAGGCTGGGGGAGGGAAGAGTTTTTGGTGTTACTGAATGACAGTAGGTTAAAATGCTACTAAACCCACAACAGTAAAATCAGTCTGTATATGCAGTAAAGTATGCTTGTTATACTGACTGTGGAAACTAAGGGGTTAATCTGCATTTTGTAAAAAGGTTGTTTGATCCTGTCTTCTTTCACTGTCCCCAATCCATCTCCTTATAGAACCTAGCCTTGGGGGCAAGCTGCACATGCTAAGTTTGGTAGGTTTTGCTTTAGAGTTTTTTTTCTTGAGAGAGTGCATGTGAACACCAATCAGCACTGTCCATACAGAGGGTCAGGGGTCCTGCAGCCTCATCTTTAGAAGAGGATTCCTTCTGGGACAACAGCCATGCAGACCAATTTCATGCAGTCTTGGCATATGGTCTGATCACTGACAAGCTGACCCCTTCACTCCTTCAACCTCTGCAGCAATGCTGACAGCACTCATACGTCTATTTCCCAAAGACAACCTCTGGATATGACGCTGAGCACATGCACTCAACTCCTTTGGTCGACCATGGCGAGGCCTCTTCTGAGTGGAACCTGTCCTGTTAAACCCCTGTATGGTCTTGGCCACCATACAGCAGATCAGTTTCAGGGTCTTGGCAATCTTCTTATAGCCTAGGCCATCTTTATGTAGAGCAATTCTTTTTTTCAGATCCTCAGAGAGTTCTTTGCCACGAGGTGCCATGTTGAACTTCCAGTGACCAGTATGAGAGAGTGAGAGCACCAAATTTAAGACACCTGCTCCCCATTCACTCCTGAGACCTTGTAACACTAACGAGTCACATGACATCGGGGAGGAAAAATTACTAATTGGGCCCAATTTGGATATTTTCACTCACCTTTGTTGCCAGGGGTTTAGACATTAATGGCCGTGTGTTGAGTTATTTTGAGGGGACAGCAAATTTACAGTGTTTGATCCTGTCTTCTTTCACTGTCCCCAATCCATCTCCTTATAGAACCTAGCCTTGGGGGCAAGCTGCACATGCTAAGTTTGGTAGGTTTTGCTTTAGAGTTTTTTTTCTTGAGAGAGTGCATGTGAACACCAATCAGCACTGTCCATACAGAGGGTCAGGGGTCCTGCAGCCTCATGGGACAATCAAGGGAGAATGAAAACATCTCCTACAAGCTTTAACTAAACACTGTCACAAGACTGCTCTAACGGCTGGTGAGAAAGGGTATTTAGCAGTTTATATTTACTAAATACCGTATTTATCGGCGTATAACACGCACAGGCGTATAACACGCACATTCATTTTAAGAGGGAAAATTCAGGAAAAAAACTTAAATTTTAAATAAGGAACTTTGAAGCAAAATAAGGGTCAGTGCCCATCTGCAGCCTCACCATTGTCATCAATGCAGCCTGATCAATGCCCATCTGCAGCCTCACCATTGCCATCAATGCAGCCTGATCAATGCCCATCTGCAGCCTCACCATTGCCATCAATGCAGCCTGATCAATGCCCATCTGCAGCCTCACAAGTGCCATCAATGCAGCAGCCTCACCATTGCCATCAATGTAGCAGCTTCTTATTACAGAGGCCACCAAGTAA
The DNA here is from genome assembly GCA_037952925.1 of Lithobates clamitans. NCBI lineage: Eukaryota > Metazoa > Chordata > Amphibia > Anura > Ranidae > Lithobates > Lithobates clamitans. Next base: position 14,440,391 of record JBBGZY010000251.1, on the reverse strand, counting down.
ACAGAAGATTCTCACTGTATGTAACCTGACAGCGCTCGTCCCACCCCCTCCCTGTCCCCTCCAAGGCAGCTAAAATTGAAGTATTGGCGTATAACATGCGCGCGCTATTTTCACCCAATTTTCATGGTGAAAAAGTGAGTGTTATACGCCAATAAATACAGTATTTGCATTTCCATGTCCTGTGTACTGTGGGAGACCAGATATAGTGAATGCAGGGTCCTGGGTTTAGTAACACTTTAAAGTCGGGTCTCCTGTCCTGCCAGACAGGGTTGTGCTGTGTGGCAGGGCTGTGTAAAGCTCAAGATTAGATAACCAGAAATGCAAATAGTTCCGCAGTTTAAAAAAACCTTTTAATGTAGTGCATGTGTATTTTAATGTTGCCTGGATTTCAGCTTTAAGATGTGGGCCACAAAGCAAAAGGAACAAGCCAGTCCCAGGCTATATGTATTCCTCATGCTGAAATTGTTCACGTTTCTTTTACAGAAATTCCACTATTACAAGAGAGATTGGAAGCCATGGTATGTTAATCAAAAATATAAACTACAGTGCTGAGTATTTTCCATGTGCTGGTTTACATTTATAGCCCATAATAATTCAGCAGATTTCTGAAAGGAAATAAACCCAAGAGACAACAGGCAACGATAATATACACAGTCGAGATAAAATATAGAAAACTCTGAACCTAGCTGCATTATGCAGGTTACAGCACACAGACTCAATAGGAGAATGTAAAAAAAATGGCATGCATTAATGTATAACATAAAGGCAGAATAAAAAGTGTTCAAGTGGACCTGTCAGTAATTTTACAAATCTGCATCCTGACACGTCACAATATAGAATAGTTTTTTAGAAATGCTGGCGAAAAAAAAAAGATGTGGACACTGTCTGGAGTAATTGATATATTCTCGCAAACGTTATGCTTATGCACAATTTATCATGCATATATCTAACATGAAAAAATATATATTTTAGCCATGTCCATTTTAAAATTGTAGTTTCTCATATCCAAGCTACAGAGGCTGGAACTGTTAAGCTGGTAATATACAGTATTTAACAAAAGTCAGTACACCCCTCACATTTTTGTAAATATTTTATTTTTATTTTTTTATTTTATTTTATCTTTTCATGTGACAACACTGAAGAAATTACACTTTGCTACAATGTAAAGTAGTGAGTGTAAAGCTTGTATAACAGTGTATATTTGCTGACTCCTCAAAATAACTCAACATACAGCCAATAAGGCGCTGACAACAAAAGTGAGTACACCCCTAGGTGGAAATGTCTAAGTTAAGCCCAAAGTGCCAATTTTTTTGTGTGGCCACCATTATTTTCCAGCACTGCCTCAACCCTCTTGGGCATGGAGTTCACCAGAGCTTCACAGGTTGCTACTGGAGTCCTATTCCACTCCATCATGACAACATCATGGAGCTAGTAGATGTTAGAGACCTTCCGCTCCTCCACCTTCCATTTGAGGATGCCCCACAGATACTCAATAGGGTTTAGGTCTGGAGACATGCTTGGCCAGTCCATCACCTTTACCCTCAGATTCTTTAGCAAGGCAGTTGTCGTCTTGGAGGTGTGTTTGGGGTCGTTATCATGTTGGAATACTGCCCTGCAGCCCAGTCTTCGAAGGGAGGGGATCATACTCTGCTTCAGTATGTCACAGTACATGTTGGCATTCATGGTTCCCTCAATGAACTGTAGTTCCCCAGTGCCAACAGCACTCATACAGCCCCAGACCATGACACTCCCACCACCATGCTTGACTGTAGGCAAGACACACTTATCTTTGTACTCCTCACCTGGTTGCCGCCACACATGCTTGACACTGTCTGAACCAAATAAGTTTATCTTGGTCTCATCAGACCACAGGACATGGTTCCAGTAATCCATGTCCTTAGTCTGCTTGTCTTCAGCAAACTGCGGGCTTTCCTGTGCATCATCTTTAGAAGAGGATTCCTTCTGGGACAACAGCCATGCAGACCAATTTCATGCAGTCTTGGCATATGGTCTGATCACTGACAAGCTGACCCCTTCACTCCTTCAACCTCTGCAGCAATGCTGACAGCACTCATACGTCTATTTCCCAAAGACAACCTCTGGATATGACGCTGAGCACATGCACTCAACTCCTTTGGTCGACCATGGCGAGGCCACTGCTGAGTGGAACCTGTCCTGTTAAACCCCTGTATGGTCTTGGCCACCATACAGCAGATCAGTTTCAGGGTCTTGGCAATCTTCTTATAGCCTAGGCCATCTTTATGTAGAGCAATTCTTTTTTTCAGATCCTCAGAGAGTTCTTTGCCACGAGGTGCCATGTTGAACTTCCAGTGACCAGTATGAGAGAGTGAGAGCACCAAATTTAAGACACCTGCTCCCCATTCACTCCTGAGACCTTGTAACACTAACGAGTCACATGACATCGGGGAGGAAAAATTACTAATTGGGCCCAATTTGGATATTTTCACTCACCTTTGTTGCCAGGGGTTTAGACATTAATAGCCGTGTGTTGAGTTATTTTGAGGGGACAGCAAATTTACAGTGTTATACAAGCTATACACTCACTACTTTACCTTGTAGCAAAGTGACATTCCGTCAGTGTTGTCACATGAAAAGATATAATAAAATATTTACAAAAATGTGAGGGGTGTACTCACTTTTGTGAGATACTGTACATATAAACTCTTTTCATTCAGCCTAGGCTGAAAAAAGTATCATATGCCTCCATGTATGCTACTCAGCACAGATTGATAAATCTCAAGGTATAATAGCTATTGTATTTTGACAGTCAGCCAGCTGCCAATACCCCCACTTACCTTTGTAGCTGCACCCAGTGTGGAAAAACATATCCTCAAAGCTTGCAGCTATCTTGATATGTTGTATCCTTCAGACCTTTCTTGTTACCCATCTCTGGACTCCTTTTATCTTATTAATATCTTTTTGTAATTGAGGTTTCCAGAATTGGGCACAATGAGGTCTTACTAAGGAACTATATATAGGGGAATCAGAACCTCCTTCCTCTTGCTGGCGACCCCTCTAGTGATGCATCTTAGAATTCTATTAACTTTTCCCACTGCCTAGCCACACAGTCTGCGCAGCGCTTAACAAAATGAAGGCAGACATTACAGTTACGTTACAACTTGGTACAAGGGGAATCAGAGGGCCCTGCTCATTAGAGCTTACAATCCTGCTAATTTTTCAATCATGTGAGATAAGCACTCCCAAATTGTTTCCCTCTATATTGCTGGCCAACACTGTACCCTCAATGTTGTACTCAGGGGATTCTTTTTTCCCTAGGTGCATTATTTTACATTAGGAAACACTTAACTGCAGACTTGTTAGTCATTAATGATGCATCTTTTTTTCCTATATCTGACCGCAGTTGTGCACTGTATTCCCTTAAAATATTTCACAAAAAATGTATTGAAAGAGAAACACCGAACTTCAGTTTCCACCGTGTTGACCAATTTTTCAGCAATGCCAAGTCATGTTCCAAGTTACAGACACCTTCAGGCCGTGTTCACACTGTAACCTGCTGTGGATCGCACAGGAGCGCTGTGCATCCCCCTGTTCCCCATTTCAGGGACGAATCAGGGCTGATTCTATGCCTGAATTTGGCCCTGAAGCGGAGCTAAAGATGCTCAGCATTTCTGTGCAGTGCGCTCCGCAGCCTCAAAGGAGATATGTGAACCGGCTACATAGAGAGCCAGTCACATTCTCCTGTTATGCGAATTGGATGCGGGGAAACCCGCATCTAATTTGCATAGGTGTGAACCCAGCCTCAGGGATATCAACCCTATTGGACACCTTTGTGTCATCAGCAAAAGACTTACAGTATCTCACAAAAGTGAGTACACCCCTCACATTTTTGTCAATATTTTACTATATCTTTTCATGTGACAATACTGAAGAAATTACACTTTGCTACAATGTAAAGTATTGCGTGCACAGATTGTATAACAGTGTAAATTTTCTGTCCCCTCAAAATAACTCAACACACAGCCATTAATGTCTAAACTGCTGGCAACAAAAGTGAGTACACCCCTAAGTGAAAATGTCCCAATTGGGCCCAATTAGCCATTTTCCCTCCCTGGTGTCATGTGACTCATTAGTGTTATAAGGTCTCAGGTGTGAATGGGGAGCAGGTGTGTTAAATTTGGTGTTATCGCTCTCATTCTCTCATACTGGTCACTGGAAGTTCAACATGGCACCTCATGGCAAAGAACTCTCCTAGGATCTGCAAAAAAAAATTGTTGCTCTACATAAAGATGGCCTAGGCTATAAGAAGATTGCCAAGACCCTAAAACTGAGCTGGAGCACAGTGGCCAAGACCATACAGCGGTTTAACAGGACAGGTTCCATTCAGAACAGTCCTTGCCATGGTCAACCAAAGAAGTTGAGTGCACGTGCTCAGCGTCATATACAGAGGTTGTCTTTGGGAAATAGATGTATAAGTGCTGCCAACATTGCTGCAGAGATTGAAGGGGTGGAGGCGTCAGCTTGTCAGTGCTTAGACCATAGGCCGCATACTGCATCAAATTGGTCTGCATGGCTGTCATCCCAGAAGGAAGCCTCTTCTAAAGATGATGCACAGGAAAGCCCGCAAACAGTTTGCTGAAGACAAGCAGACTAAGGACATGGATTACTGGAACCATCTTCAATGGTCTGATGAGACCAAGATAAACTTATTTAGTTGGTGTCAAGTGTTTGTGGAGGCAACCAGATGAGGAGTACAAAGACATGTGTGTCTTGCCTACAGTCAAGCATGATGGTGGGAGTATCATGGTCTGGGGCTGCATGAGTGCTGCCGGCACTGGGGAGCTACAGTTCATTGAGGGAACCATGAATGCCAACATATACTGTGACATACTGAAGCAGAACATCTGTGGGGCATCCTCAAATGGAAGGTGGAGGAGCGCAAGTTCTCTAAAATCCACTTGCTCTGTAATGTTGTCATGGAGGAGTGGAAGAGGACTCCAGTGGCAACCTGTGAAGCTCTGGTGAACTCAATGTCCAAGAGGGTTAAGGCAGTGCTAGAAAATAATGGTGGCCACACAAAATATTGATACTTTGCCCCCAATTTGGACATTTCCACCTAGGGGTGTACTCACTTGTGTTGCCAGTTTAGATATTAATGGCTGTGTGTTGAGTTATTTTAAGGGGACCGAAAATATACACTGTTATACAAGCTGTACACTCACTACTTTACATTGTAGCAAAGTGTCATTTCTTCAGTGTTGTCACGTGAAAAAATATAATAAAATATTTACAAAAATGTGAGGGGTGTACTCACTTTTGTGAGCTACTGTACCTTACCTACCAGCCCCTTAGTTATATCATTTACAAAAGATTAAACAGAACAGAACCTGCTACGGAGCCCTGTGGTACACCATTAGTGACAGGTTGAAGAAACATGCTGAGACTCAACTTCACTACTTCTATGGTGAATTGTGAGGGTGAATCACTCCAAAGTACTTGCAGAAACAAATACTGAGGACTTTTCTGCTGATTTACTGCTTGGTAATATATTGCAAACATTAGTATGTCCATAGCCTGGCCACATTTCAAATTTAAAGTGTGCAGTCTATAAGTGTGTATAATATGTAATTCAATTCAGTTAGTAATTAGGCTGATTTGGTGTCAAATTGCCAGCCAAAGACACTGTAAAGCTACACCCAGCACTTAGAAACAATGCCCCCTTTTCCTACACCTATTGATACTGGATGAAAACACTTCCCTAGAAAGTGTAGATGAATAAGTATCCAACTTTAATCCCTATGACTAAGGCTTTTGCCAAAAGGCATTAGTGTCTTGTGTATGTATTGGATGCCTTTGACACTTCAAACAATCAATAAAGAACAATAAGGATTAAAGTTTGACTATAGCATTCCTCTACATATTCAAATTATATGGAGAGAAAAACAGGAGTTTTTCTGTTGAGTCCAAGGTCCCTTCACCTACAGTGGTGGGGAGGTATACCTGTATATTTATTAGGTGGATTTAACTAAAAAGGACTGATCATTTGCTTGTTCATAATATAGAAGAGATATACAGTATACTGCATATTGAAATTGTAAACAATAAAAATAATCATAAGGAGGCATGAAAAGCAATTATGAAAATGCATATTCAGAATGTTTAAGTTTGTATCTGCCATCAGATCCTGTTTCCATGTTGTTGTTTTTTTGTTGTTTTTTTTTTATGACACCCAGCATGACAGATTTTTGGCAAAGCCTCGCTAGAATCAAATGTACAATATATATTCTATGTGAATTAAAATTGTATAACTTGTCAATTTCAAGACATGTACATATAATTTGTCAAATATCTTTCTTTCTCATGTGCCAATACTTTTTTTAAAAGTTTATATTCAGATATATGAAATAAGAGTAATCTGGAAACCTGTATGCATCAGGAGAACATATGAGCAACATATTTTATCTTGAGTCTGCCAGTGTACAGTAAAACTGCCATTTTAGAGAATTTAGTACTATAAGGGTTTTAGCTAGATAGCCTATGTCAATATCTTATCCTAAAAACAAGAAATCCCTTTATCAAGAAATAGACAACTATTATTTTTTTATATATATATATGCAGGAATGGCTCATGTTTGTAGACTTTTCTACATCACCCACATTTCTTCAATTGTTCTGTATATATTTACATGCAGTGAATTAGAAAAGAATTGGATGCATTTGTGTACTATGTGGGACTTTTGACAATTGAATGCTATGCATTTCCTTCACAGTGCCATATGTGTTTACACAGTGTTTCTCACTCTATAGTGAGTGTTTCAGCATATGTTGAACTGAAATGCATTTATAGGGCCTATAAAAAGTATTCACCCTCTAGGAAATGTTCAAGTTTTATTGGCATTTAACACCGAATTACAGTGAAATCAGTTGTGCTGTTTGACAAAATTGAACAGAAATAGACTTGCTATGTCAAAGTGAAAACAGATCTCTGAAAAGCAATTGAAATTATCAATGAAAAAACACAAAATAACTGATTGCATAAGTACATACCCCCTTAAAGTGGACATTCCCCTCTCAAAACAAAAATCCACTGCAGCATCAAACCCTGCTTGCTGTGCTGAAATCATCTGGGACTAGTAATTTATAAAACAATGTTGGGTGTTATAGCCGCAAGCAAACGCCACCTCCCGCCTTCCCGATTAGCACTGCCCAGACACAAAATTATATGTCTGTAAGATGGAAAATACAGGTGTGTAGAAAAGCTCAGTTCTGGTTTCGCAGTGAGACAGGGATGGCTTGACTTAATGCATTTTGCAGTCAGTACTCTTTAGTCAGAAGTAACTTTGAAGGTTGTTTTGATATGTGCAATATCCCTCTTTCCAACCAGCCAAATAAACCAAGAGTGCAGACGATTAACCCCTCACCATGGCAGGTACAGAGTCACTAGGGGAGCCAGGGGTCTAGCTCCAGGATGCCTATGCAGAGTAGGATGTTATCACAGTCATATATGCACTGGCACCTTAGTTTCAAATTAGCAGAGATCTTATCAGTCAACCCCAAAATACTTGATGGAACAATTGTACAAAATGCCCAGGAACCTGGTGTCCTGTCTTGTGCATATATATGCTTAGTACACCTAGAATAAAGCACCACTGCTGCCACCTCCCCCTGCTCCCCCACACCACAGTAACACAGCAGCCTACTTTCTGGTTTCCCATGGCACTGGTGGTCTAGTCAGGACCTCACAGGAGCACCTTGGGAAGGCTACATCACCAGTGCCTTTAGGGAGATCTTGTATGTAAGGAAAAAAAAGGCTTTCCCCAGAGATCTTGCAATATTTTCAAAATGTTGCAAACATCATTGGCGGGCCATGTCAGTGAACTAGGAAAAATAAGCTGGCCTTCAATTATGTCTTTTTTTAATGGCCATGCAGGAAAAGAAGCACAGGCAGAATGGACTAGTGGTAGTGCACTTAAAGAAGAAGCTTGTAACTACAAGTGAGTAAACTTATTTTACGAAATATATTTGTAGAAGAGGAGGTCTGCTTTCACTCATTTATTAGATGCACCTTTGGCAGCAGTTACAGCCTTGACTGTGGGTGGATATGTCTCAGTCAACTTTGCTCATCTGAACACTGCACTTTTTTCCTGTTAGCAAAAATGCTCAGAAAATAATAAAATAGCATCTGCTTTTGCGAACTGTGTAAATTCCAAAGGTACTGGGGCAGATGCATAATACAAATTATATAAAAACGGTGTTGTAATATGGCAGTACGTATATAAATGTGAGTTATAAATATAGTGCATGCATTCTTAGAGAAGGAACAATTGGAACCCCTTGCAGTGGCGTCACTAGTGTTGGTGGCACCTGGTGCGGTAAAACATGGCGTCACCCCCCCCGGCACTGAGCAGGATAGTGCATCGATGCTTCTCCCCCCCTTATCAGGGTGGTGGATAGAGCCAGGATGGTATCGGAGTGGTGGCTAGAGCATGCAATCGGGGGAATGGATGGAGCTGAAATGGGATCGGGGAGATGGATGGAGCCAGGATGAGATCAGGGGATGGATAGAGCCAGGATGGGTTCGGGGAATGGATGGAGAATGGGATCAGGGTGGTCGATGGAGTTGAGATATGATCGGGGTGATGGATGGAGCCGAGATGGGATTGAGGGGGAATGGATGGAGCTGGGATGTGATCAGGGGAAAGGATGGTGCAGAACGGGATAGGGGTGGTAGATGGAGTTGAGATATGATTAGGGTGATAGATGGAGCCGGGAATGGATGGAGCTGGGATGTGATTGGGGAATGGATGGAACTGGGATGGGATCAAGGAATGTATGGAGCCGGGATGGGATCAGGGGAATGGATGGAGCTTGAATGGGATCGGGGGAATGGATGGATCCAGGGTGAGATCTGGGAAATTGATTGAGCCGGGATGGGATCGGGGGAATGGATGAGCCGGAATGGGATCGGGGGAATGGATGGAGCCGGGGTGGGATCGGGGTGCTGGGTGGAGCAGGGGTAGGATTGGGGGAATGGATGGAGCCAGGATAGGATCGGGGCGGCAGATGGAGCTGGGATGGGATCGGGGTAGTGGATGGAGCCGGGATGGGATCAGGGGAATAGATGGTGTCGGAATGGGATCGGGGTGGTGATAACTAGGAGGTTTGTTGCTGAAGGGAGAGGTGTGAGGCCTGCATGCCTAATATAATACACAAAACCAAAAAAGAACTCTAAATGGGACTTTTAGGGCATCCACAACTACCATAGTAAATGAAAGGTATTTGAAACAAGTTGAAAAATAATTGCATAGACTGACCTTAAATTAAATGCAGTTTAAATGACAGATGGCTATTGAAACAGTCAACATACAACTTGAATGAAGACAAAAAATGGCCCAACGCATTTTGAATTAATAAATTATAGCTCATTCTTCTTTAGGGGGGTTAGGGGATATGTGCTAGAGGGTGCTTTGGGAGGGGAGAGGAATTGTGCTGGGAGGTCAAACTTCAAATCTGCCCCATCCTCCTAGCACATATCCTCTTACTCCCCACCCCCCTCCTTAAAAGCACTCCTGGCAACATAATTGTTACCTGCCCAGCCCCCCTTCCCAATCACCATGTCCCCTCCCTCTGCAAGACTGGGCAGATGCTGTAGTGCGGTGGCCCTCCTCCTCCTCGGCTCTTCCTCCCTGCCTGTGTACCTGAACCGCCAGAGCCGGGGAGGAGGCAGCTATAGTCTGGTCTGCAGTGAGTGCAGCCAGTGAGAAGAGAAATGCAATTGTGACAGTGTGTGGGACCGTCGGACCCCGGGCACCCAGTCTGTCTCTGCTTCACTCCCTCCTCCCCACAGATCTGAGGAAATCCCGGAAGGGAAGGATTGAGCTGCGGCACCCCTCTCAATGTGGTGCCAGTGCCAGTCTGGGCCTGGTGTCACCCTCTGACGGGTGTCACCCAGGTGCGGGCAGTATGTCTTTTGGGGTGTGGGAGGAAACCGGAGTACCTGGAGGAAACCCATGCAGGCACAGGGAGAACATGCAAACTCCAGACAGGTAGTGTCGTGGTCAGGATCTGAACCAGCTTCCCTTTTTACTGCTAGGCGAGAGTGCTACCCACTACACCACTCTGCCACCCAGTTTATGAATGCATATGGTATATGGCTTTACTTAGAGTGTATCTAAAGCCAAAAAATGTTTTCATCTTTGATAAAGGCATTGGAACATCTGTTTCAATTGCTGTTTGGTTCCCTGTTGGGAAATATAGTCTCTGCATCTGAAAGAGAGGGGAATCTGAAATTATGAGCTATCACTGGAACAGAAAAAGGGAAAAAAACTTTCAGTTGAGATATTTGGTACACAAATTTACTATCCAAAAAAAGAAAAGTTTTGCCTTTAGATACGCTATAAGTACAAACATTTTGAGAACATTCATCCTATGCATTCATATTTCTGTAGACCTTCTACAATATACCCTCGCTGAAACTTTTTTGAGCAGAAAGACAGCCAGATTGCTGAGATAGGTTAGATCTGGGGGGGGGGGGATGGGGGTGGTTATATTGGGTATCCTCCCTCTCCTGCTTATGGTAACAATAACTCATGTTCCTGATGCAAACATGATTCAGCACTTTTGTAATGCTAGTGATCCAACCACTGGACCATGCATGACCTCACAGCCAATTGCTGATGTATACAGGCAACTCTAAGTACATTAAATGGTATATACACAAAATACTTGCTTCAAAGGGAGGAAACTGCACAGACTAAAAAATTGCACTAAAGAGGTATAGAAAAATAGAGAGGTATTCTTGGAGCCGTACATAAATGAGTTTAAAAAAAAAACAATATTTTTTCTCAGTAATTTATAAAAAAAACTCTCAAATTTAAACGGACAAGATGTACAGCCCCTGTAAATTTTAGATATTTGTATAGGTTACCGATTAAAACTAGATTTTTTGTATGCATGCATTGTCCCCCGAGATCTCTCCTTTTTTTTATATCACTTTTGTGCATCTTTAAGTATGCCATCAAGTAGTTGTAAGAGTCTGCTGAAATTTGCCCTGCAGAGAGAAACTGTGAGACAGTTTACTCATATTACTATACATAAGCAGTGTACATTATTCCACTTGCAGGCTTTACAGTGGTAATATAATCCATTGTGATCAGAGCACTTTCTTTTCTTCAAATAAAAGATAAAAGTACTGAATGATATATCTTTCCAAATAGTAAAATGCTTTGCAAAATAAAATGCTTTAAATAAGAAAATCAAATCTATTCACATTTTGGGTGAAACCTTAGTAAGAAAAGAGATTTTCATTCTAGCGGAAGAAAGAAAAAAAATATGGTGTATCAGCATCTCTAAAAATATTTCCAAGATGTCACAAGTCCACATTCTGTGACAATTGTCTTCTTCCTGCCAATATGTCAGTTTCCCATTTCTTCTTTAATGATCTTTTACTGATACATTTGAAGCTGAACTCTAGGCAGATGTCAAAGACACAAATTAATGCAGCTCTGTCTGTAAACATAAAAAAAATAATTACATTTATTTTTTTAAATTCATGCAGTATAAGTATTTGAATATAACCTATTATCAGCCTCTTACAGTCATTGCACAACAGGGTTCAAGTGTGAGAGATAGAAGCAATGCACAAGAAGTCAATAGAGTTTTGTTCTGACAAGAAAAACACTGATGGGTAGAAAACAGGGTGACGGCTTTTGAGACATACTTCACTAGTGGAGTTTTCCTTCTCACTCCTCATACATAAGCTCATTAATTCACAACTGCAAAGGCTGGGACCACATTGCTTGATTTCATCAACCTGTGGGGCCATACTGCTTGTCTGCCAAACACGAGATTGTGGGGCATATAGCTCTGGTGAGTTTACATCTTATGGGGAGAGATATATGGAGCACTAACAGTGTGGTATGAAGATCTCTACTTGTGTGAAGGACCCTATTTGTGTATCACAGCATGTTTACTTACCCATAGACTTTTATTGGATACAGTTGTTTTTTTTCACTTGGGTGATTGCAATGATCATCACTAGGGGTTTTTCTATAACTCTGTATTTATATATGTTAAAATTATTGGACTTGATGGACTTGTGTCTTTTTTCAACCTCGCCTACTATGTAACTATGTAACTATATAATATTGTCATTATATAATTTGCATTGTCATTTCATTAGTGTATATTGTTTTACATTACATTATAATTTGTATATTTGAGCACCGCTGTTCACCTACATTTGGATTTTACCATAGTAGTCTGTCTAGGATGTAAGTAGATGGGGCCAATGTGGAGAAACACAACCAGCATTCCCATCGAGTATAACATTTGAGAGGGTTACCTCGATGTTGGTATGTTAATCTCTCACTTTTCAAGGTATTGTTAACTGTGAGACTGCTCTTTGTTATTAATTTACGGGTGACAAAGAGCAGTCTCACAGTGGGGATCAGAAAGTATTCTGAAACGATGTGTTCAGTGAGTATTCCTGAAGGCCAATAATCAGTTCTGATTGTACACATATAGGTGGTCAGGATTAAAAGCGTATACCTAAAATGTGCATACATACATGTAAACACACACACACATGTATAAACACACACACACATATATAAAAACACACACATATATATAAATGCACATATGCACGAACATATAAACCAGTGGTGGCTGGTGCTCAAAATTTTTAGGGAGGCACAAGCAAACTGAGAAATTTAGAAAAAAAAACATCAATTGCAGCCACTGTGCCCATCAATTGCAGCCACTGCGCCCATCAATTGCTGCCACTGTGCCATCAAACGCCGCCACTGTGTCATCAAACGCCACCACTGTGCCCATCAAATGCCAACACTGTGCCATCAAATGTTGTCAGTGTGCCCATCAAATGCTGCCACTGTGTCTATCAAACTCTGACGCTGTGCCATCAAATGCCGCCGGTGTGCCCATCAAATGCTGCCACTGTGCCTATCAAACTCTGCCGCTGTGCCATCAAATGCCACCACTGTGCCCATCAAATGCTGCCACTGGGCGATCAAATGTCGCCACTGTGCCCATCAAATGCTGCCACTGTGCCTATCAAACTCTGCCGCTGTGCCATCAAATGCCGCCGGTGTGCCCATCAAAAGCTGCCAGTGTGCCCATAAAATGCTGCCATTGTGTCCATCGAAGTCTGCCACTGTGCCATCAGATGCCGCCACTGTGCCATCAAATGCTGCCACTGTGCCCATCAAATACCACTGTGCCCATTAAATACTGCTAGCGTGCTTATCAAATGCTGCAAATGTGCCATTGAATGCTGCCACTGTGCCCATTAAATGATGCCAGTGTGCCCATTAAATGCTGCCAGTGTACCATCAAATGCTGCAACTGTGCCATTGAATGCTGCCACTATGAATCCCCGCCCACTCGCTGTCTGCCCAGCACTTACCCTGTCTCGGTGGGGCAGCAGGTGACGGCCATGAGCGGGGTCCTCCATGCGTCTCCTGCCGTCCTTATCTCACGTCCTCTCCTCCTCCTGCGCCTATCGTTTCAGCCAATCAGGTGACGGGTAACAGACCCACACACCTGATTGTCGGAAAGGCGGTTCAGTGTTAGGGAAGTGAATATTAATTTGCTTTTCTAACACACCTGGGTGGACTGTGAGCGCCAAGCATGGTACTCGCAGTTCACTATGCATGAATCTATCCATTGGTCATAGAGGGAGGGGGTGGCTGGAGAGAGGGGGCGGCACCTGTGCGCCCTTATGGACGCACCACCACTGATAAACACATGCACATACATGCACACTCACGTACATACATACATGCACACTTACATACATACATACATGCACACTCACATACATACATGCACACACACATACATATGCACACACATATGCATACACACACACACATACACACCTACATACATACACACACACACACACACACACACGCATACACACACACACACATACATGCACACATATAAACACACATACAGTAGATAGAGAGTCTTATAAAAAACGGCAGACCTTCTTTACCTTAGCTCTTCCTGCCAGGTACTGCACTGTAGGGGGAGACAAAGAGCACAGCACACACTGTGCTTTCACTTTGACAAGCTCCCTGCACAGTCAGTGCCGATTACAGTTCGGCTGACGATCGGGGAGCTCGGTCTCAGCCGCCCCTGCCGTTCCTCCTATCGCAGAGTACAGGGGGCCCTCAAGGGCCCCTGCAGCAAGGGGCCCGGTCTCCATTGCAATCTCAGCGACCCCTATAATTCCGCCACTGATTCATTTGTATCTTTTTTTTTTTTTTTAGCTGGGATTTTCCTTAAAGGAATATACAAGATATGGTAAACAGGACAGGACAAGACAGGACAAGACAGGACAAGAAGTTAAAACAATCTGAAAGGAAATGCAGCTTTTTTTTTTATCACAACAATATTGTTAAAGGAAATTCTAGCTTATACTGTGTTGTCAAACAATATTGACAAGACAAAACTTTCCTTCACAGTACTGCACCATTACATGTTTTTGAGCTATATAAGAGTGTCTTTACAGAAGAGGGTAATGATTGAATAATGCTGTGCATGAAATGACATTAAAGCTGCAGCCAAAAGTATGTATCTGTGGTACCTAGACCTGTTCTATTCCATATGACAATGATCTGTGGTATACCTACCCATGGGGCTTTTTTCTTCAAAAAATAGGTGCAGGTCCTCATGTCTCGAACCCCACCAACTTGATTATATGTCTAGATTTTTTTTAATCACCATAAAGTCCACTGTTTTGGTAATCTGACCATTAAGAGTGTGGAACAGATGCCTTCCATTATTTTACCAAAAATGACAGATGTTGTAAAATGTTGATGCTGTAATGCAGAACTGAATATGAAGCATTTAGTGCAGCTTAATCTACATGAAAGTGAATTTTGCTTTCAAAAGGAGGAGGAAGACATTTTTTGCACTGGCTGGTCAGTAATAATGAATGATTTTATTTGAACTTGGTGTATGATATAATATATGATGTACCAATGACTAATTGTCATTCCTAAATATTAGATTATTTAGGGTTTACATTTTTTTATCCATACCTATTACCATCACAGGTGATTCGAACATTAAGTCATTGTTATAGTTAAGGCCTAAACATTCCTATGGGAGAGGTGCTTCCATTGCGGCTCAGCTTCACTTTTTAGTTAGTCATTGACCCAGATCAAATATGTAGGTCAGGGGTTTCAACATCACTGGCATCTTATTTGTTTCAGGTCAGTGACTCTAACCATTCTAACCATTCTTATAAATATTGTATTTACAGTGCTTTTAACAGTTTTAGGAGAAACATAACTGCATTAGAACTTTTTTCTGTTGGAGTTGAGCATTAAAGTGAACCTGTGCCTAGACTATGCACATACAAATGTTTGCAAATTTTGAACAGACATTAAAAGCACTTTAAAGCACTTTCCTCTGTAGCTCTGTAGCTATAGGCATTTGGGAGAAATCCACCTTCAGAATTCACTGAACTCAAAATTTCTTTCTCTTTATCTGCTTTGGAAACGGAATCTTTGAATCCCGTCAGTCCTCTAAGTAATTACACAGTAGGTATTTCTAAACTTTTAGAATCTGATTAAGTCCTGACTGCAGAGTCTCTGTGCTGATCTTTGGGGATGAATTACATCACAGCACATGCAGCCAGAGAGCTCATTGCTGACTTGCTTACCTTGATTTACCTGTACAGGGCACAGCAAAAGGTTTGCTTAACTTACTACTTCGCTACAGAGCACCACCTTACCTTAATTCTCCTGCAGCTCTATCTAGCTGCCAGGAGTAAAAAGAGGAAGTCCCATGTAAGCTCCCAGTCGCAACTTATAGCTTACATAGGGCTGAGGACTCCCTCCTTGCTCCACTGTGATTGGAAGGGACTTGAGTCATGTGCTCCATGTACCAAATGGAGCCATGGGGTGCAAAAGGAAGGTGGTAATTAAACAATGATTTTCTCCTCACATTAGATTGTTTTTCAGCTAAGGCTGGCCATGGGCAGAGTGAATTTCTTTCGTGCAACCATGGGATGACAGTGTTGACAGGGGAATCCCCCCGGGGAGCCATTGTGTTCTCCCAGCAGGGGGGACAGAGGAAGCCGTCAACGACAGGAGAACATAGTGATTATTGCTAGCAGCTATGACAGCCGCTAGCAAAAATTGCATGTAAAATCTGGCAGGCTGGCTGTACTCAAGCTGATCGATCAATAAACTTGGGTACATTCAGCCTGCCCATACACATTGAGAATATTGGCTGGTTTAGCAGGCTTACCACTTGAACCATTCACATATTACATTATTCTTCATTACGTGCTGATAGACAATAGTATATATTTCAAATAAATATAAATATATATATATATATATATATATATATATATATATATATATATATATATATATATATATTGGTTATAAACATATAAACAAAATGCATTCCTTCTTACTTTGTGGTATTTTATTTGCTCAGCTTTGACAGCTGTATGAAGGTTCAATAACAATAAAAGAAGGAAGAATAAATGTAACTTGTGGTGTGTAATCATCTCAGTTCTCTGTATATTACTTAATGAGCATTCTCAGAGCTTTCAATAGGTTAAGAATTTCAGGGAAGAGAAGAACACAGATCTGGATATCCCTAGGGAACATTGCTAGTATTGGATCTGACATCACAGCCCGTGGTTTAGGTCAGTCAGAGACTGTTTCCATGGCAATGGTAATTGCATTTTTGAACGAGCAGCATTTGGGGACACTCATATTGCTTTCTCCTGCCCATGCCCTAGAAAGTAGAAAAGTCAGAGCAGAAATTTATTGAATTTATCCTGTGTCCACCTAATCACTTCTTCAAATCACATTTTATGATTATTTTATTCAAATTAGTAGACCATGAAAATTATATAATAAACAATTATCTACAATATATTTTAGTGTATAAGACTGTGTTGTGTCCCTCTGTCTAGCATATAATGAATATGATTTTTATGCATATTTGTGTATAATCCAAAATATACCTATATATCAAAATATGTATTTAAACTCTACATGTATTAATGTCAGTTAAAGTGGTGGAACTCAAAGCAAAAATTTACTCCCCCCCCCCCCCACATCTTTTCATTGAATCTTTTTTTACATTAGGGATAATCTGATATAGAGCAGTACTCTATTTACATCCCAGTCCATTGGCAACCGGAGGTCCATTTCTCTGCTCTTGCGTGCTGAGTGGGTATTCTTGTATCATCATGTACAATGCAGGACCATTTATGGTCATTCCTGCATTATATGTGATGGCGTTTGCAAGAGAGACAGTACCAAAAACCAGTCAGAGACTATCAAGAAGAATGATTTTGGGTGACTGGTTGTTACAGTGGGAATTGGCAGGAAATAAGACTTTAGGACCATTGGTTAAGAAAGCTTTCCCCTCATCATAACTAATATTACCTTTTGCATCAGCTGGGATGTGAGGCAAGGTGAAGTATTTTATTCATGCCTGGAGTTAGACTTTTAGTATCATAGATAAAATACAAATTTTAATCACAGACTAAAGCATTATTTTTTCTGAGAGGCCCATTTTTAATTATTAGAATATAAGAAGTACTTATCTGACATCTATAGCTCAAATCTGATCTTGCATTCTCCTGGAGGATCATGAAAAGGCTATAAGTATCATTTTCTACTAGTTGATTTGTTTTTTTGCTCCAGAAGAAGCATATTCTAGACTTCAGTACACTCCTTACTTTTTAGTGAGATTTGTATCAATTACTTTGTGTGTTGAGACCAAATCAGTCAGTCTTAAATAATTTACTGTTGGTAGGACAATTTGTGCTGCATTCAGTTGGCGAAATCATCAGATTGGACAGATAACACATGTAACAGATTAAAGAAAAAGAAGACATATTGGCCAGGGCCTACCATAAATTTGAGAAATATAAATATATTTAAAGGCTGAGTTCACCTTTGCAGTAAAACTGCTTATGCAGTTAAGGCGCTCCAGTAAGTAAAAAAAACAAAACACTGTAGCTTTAGAATTGTTGAATAATATTCCATGTAAGATCATTCGCACACCCGCAGAAGCCTGGCTTGAAACACTCGCATAGATAGCTGTGCGTCGTCCTGTCCTGTTGATAGGGCTCTCCAACCATTGGATGCTAACCCCCAGCATCATAGAAGCAAGCATGCTTCATTGATCAAATCCCTGTGTACGTGGAGTATTCACTGTCCTTCCACAGAAGAGCTAAGCTGAGCTTTTGCGTGAAGATCATTGCTAAATAGACTAGGGCCTTTTAACAATCTGCCTCACAAAGTGAGCGAGTGCATTTCCCAGTCAATACACTGAAGGTGAAAGGAGAATGCATTTAAAAAGTATTTAAATTGTGATGTTCCATAAGTATGTAAGTATTTGAAAGCACACAGCTGATTTTCCCATTGCTTGAGATCAAAAGAAGCTTGTCTTGGGAGAAAAATGTGGGTTGCTCTTTCCGACCTCTCCTTCTATAACGTTAGCTGCCTGGCTATCATGCTGATCATTTGACTACATCCCTCTAAGTACTTGAATTTCACAGGCTTTTGTTTGTATGTTATCCAGGAGTTAAAATTACTTTTCACATATAAAGCAGTTTTTATCATTTTTATAATCCAGCTGTTTTATCACAAAATATTCATTCATTTGTTTATATTTTGCTTCTGTTCAGGAAAGAAAATGAATGTTGGCTGTGTTGTTTAATAATACATTTATTGGCAGCTTTCTATCAGCAGTACACCTAAAGTGTGTCTGTAATTACATTACAATGTGCATAATAGCTTCTAACACTGCCCATGCTTCTTTTCCAATTAGCTGTTACAATTTGTTCCCACAGGGGTGCAAGACAATCTCTCCTTGCGTTGTGTTACGCGTGGTCAGCGCTCCGAAATCTCTAATATATGAGAATTGACTTCTCTGTCTACAATGGAAGCTTTCATAATGTTTCTAGTACTGCTTGGTTGGCAATGCTGGTCCCTGTCTTGCAGAAAAGCAGATTAGTACAGCTCTTTCCCCATTAAGCCGTCAGTTTTAATTTAACAGAGCGGCTCAGAGCATGGAGACTATTTCCTTTTGCCATTCCTATTTCAAAGGTGTGGAAGAGATAAGGAATTCAAGTTAGCTCAAATGAGTCTGTTTGCATTTTTTACAGGAAGAAAAAGAACAGAGAGACGGCACTGCAATGTCTGTGTGCAACAATGGTACCAGGATTTCATCTCCACAGGATACTGCCAATGGTTTCACTCAGCCCACTGCTTCAGGCACATGGCATAGACCTGAAGAAGAAGCAAGAACCACTGAACCTCATCTCGTCAAGAAAGCCCACAGAGAGATCCTAGACCATGAGCGGAAGAGACGAGTAGAATTAAAGTGTATGGAGCTACAGGAAATGATGGAGGAGCAGGGGTGAGTAAGACATTAGCAAAAAGCATTGTAAAATTGCGAAACAATGGGGTTATTTTACTAAAGCTGGAAGGTATAAAGTCTGGTGCAGCTCTGCATAGACACAGCCCATCTCAGATGAGTGTAAAGAGCTAATAGAAATCGACTCTTGACCACGTTACTGGTTGTGTCCAATCACAGCTGGTCACATGTCCTCATGCACGGCGCTCAAGCGTGCCTCTAGGTGCGTGCAGAGCGGCGATCGGGGATGAGGCTTGTCCAATAACAGCCGGCCACAGAATGTCAACAAACCGCGGTAACAAGCTGTTACCGGGTTCTCCTCCTCACACACTGATTGTGTGTGAGGAGGAGATTGCAGTACGAGCTTGTTACCGCTTACAGTGCACACCAATCACACTGATTGCTCCCCCCTAATGAAGAGGACCTGTCACCACCCATCAAAGTACCTATCACTAGCCCATCTGAGTACCCGAGTACCTGTCACCAGCCCATCTGTGTACCCGAGTACCTGTCACCTGCCCATCTGAGTACCTGAGTACCTGTCACCAGCTCATCTGAGTACCCGAGTACCTGTCACCAGCCCATCTGAGTAACCGAGTACCTGTCACCAGCCTATCTGAGTAACCGAGTACCTGTCACCACCAGCCCATCTGAGTAACCGAGTACCTGTCACCAGCCCATCTGAGTACCCGAGTACCTGTCACCAGCCCATCTGAGTACCCAAGTACTTGTCCCCAGCCCATCTAAATACCCAAGTACCTGTCACCAGCCCATCGGAGTACCTGAGTACCTGTCACCAGTCCGTCTGAGTGCCCGAGTACCTGTCACCAGCCCATCTTAATAACCAGTACCTGTCACCAGCCCATCAGAGTACCCAAGTACCTGTCACCAGCCCATCTGAGTACCGAGTACCTGTCACAAGCCAATCAGAGTACCCGAATACCTGTTAGAAAGCCCATCAGAGTAACCAAGTAGTTGTCACCAGCCCATCAGAGTACCTGAGTACCTACCTGCAGCCCATCAGATTACCCGAGCACCTGTCTCCAGCCCATCTGCATCCCATGCCTCATAGAATAAACCTTGGGGTGTTTGCTTTCCAAAATGGAGTTTTTGTGGGTAATTCCACTGTCTGATGCTCCGGGACCTTCAAAAGTGTGATAGGAAGGAATGAAATTATATGTGTAGTTTATGCTCCTAGAATGCCTGAAGGTACTACTTCAATGTTGGACCTCTCTATGTGGCCAGGCTATGTAAAAGTCTCACACATGGGGTACCGCCATACTCATGAGAAGTAGCAGAATGTATTTTGGAGGTTTATTTTTGCTATGTACATGCTATGTGTTAGAAATATCATATAAATTCTTCTGTAAAGAAAAAAAAATAGGTTTTTATTTTCTTTCCACGTTTTCTAAAGACTTGTGGAATAAAATGAACCGTTAAAAAGACTCATTATGCCTCATAGAATATATGTTGGGGTGTTTGCTTTCCAAAATGGGGTCTCTAAATGGTACTCTAGGGCCTTCGAAAGTGTAATATGTCGTTAGGAAGTTTTATGTGTAATTTATGTTCCAGAACGCCTGACAATGCTCCCTGCATGTTGGATCTTTCTACATGGCCAGGCTGTATAATAGTCTCACACATGTGGTATTGCCATACTCACGACAAGTAGCAGAATCTATTTTGGGGTGTAATTTTTGCTATGTACATGCTGTGTGTTAGAAATATCTTATAAATTGACCACTTTGTGTAAAAAAAAATAGGTTTTCATTTTCTTTCCACGTTTTTCGAAGACTTTTGGAAAAAAAAATAACTGTTCAAAGGACTCATAATGCCTAATAGAATATACATTGGGGTGTTTGTTTTCCAAAATTGGGTCATTTTTTGGGTAATTCTATTGTCTTGGTGCTCCAGGGCCTTCAAAAGTGTTATGGGTCGAAATTTTATGTGTAATTTATGCTCCTAGAATGCCTGAAGGTGCTCCCTGCATGTTGGACCTCTCTATGTGGCCAGGCTGTGAAAAAGTCTCACACATGTGGTATCGCCATACTCCGGAGGAGTAGCAAAATGTATTTTGGGGTGTAATTTGAAGTATGCAAATGCTGTGTGTGAGATTGTTTTTATGACAATTACTTATGATAATTTTGTGTAAAAAAAAAAACAAAAAACATTTCTTCATTTTCCCAAGAATTGTGGGAAAAAATTACAACTTCAAAAAACTCACTATGCCTCTTACTAAATACCTTGGACTGTCTACTTTCCAAAAAGGGGTCATTTTCAGGGGTATTTGTACTTTCCTGGCATTTCAGGGCCTCAAGAGATGAGATGAGGCCATCAGGTGTGATCGATTTTCAATGATTTGCACAATAGCTTGTAGACTCTATAACTTTCACACAGACCAAATAATATACACTTATTTGGGTTATTTTTACCAAAGATATGTAGCAGTATAAATTTTGTCCCAAATTTCTGAACAAAATTACTTATTTGCAAAATTTTATCATAGAAACTAAAAAAAAGTTGTTTTTTTCCAAAATTTTCGCTCTTTTTTCACTTATGTCGCAAAAAAACCCCCAGTGGTGATTGAATACCACCAAAAGAAAGCTCTATTTGTGTCAAAAAATGATAACAATTTTGTTTGGGTACAGTGTTGCATGACTGAGTAATTGGCATTGAAAGTGCGAGAGCGCTGAAAGCTGAAAATTGGTCTGGGCAGGAAGGGTGTATAAGTGTCCTGTATTGAAGTGGTTTAAATGTATGAAGTGTATGGCTTTCTTTTTTTTATGTACTCTGTGTCCCCTGGGATGTGTATACAAATGAAATTGTAAAAGCTACTTATAGACAGCTTTTCATCCATCAAAGTATTGTTAGACATTTTCAGTGCAGATGTGCAGCAGTATGACAGTTTATACAAAACAAAATGTATAACAAGTAAAAATGTCAAGAGGTGAACATTGCATAGAGAAAGAACTCCAAGTTGTTCACCATTGATAATGCTGAAAACTGGCCCATTGGTACATGCTCACAGAAGCTTTCTAAAACCAGCAGATGTGCTAGTTGGTTGGGAAACAGCCATATAGTCTGTTTTCAAATTACTATTGTAAATTATCAGGTATGACCAGTCTTTCTTTTTTTCTAGCTATCATTTTTATGCACTTACATTCAAATTAAGTCTGGATTAGACACCTAACTGGAACTGGTTTCTCTGTGTTGGGCCTCCATAAGCCTGCTTGTTAGAGGAAGATACCCATCCACTGCACCCCTTGGATGTTTTCAAATTTAAGTGTAAAAATATGAAAGGATCAGGAGATAAGTTCTGAGGATGAAGATGCCTCTCAGTAAAATAATACATGACTAGGGTGTGTGTTGATGAATCTCCAGTCTCCTGAGGTAAGTATTTCTATCAGTGGACAAGCTACAGCCAAGGTTTGGACTGCAGCATCCAGAGGTTTAAAGATTTAAAGTCACCTTTACAAGGAAGCAATATTTTAATTATTTTTAAAAGTTTTAAAATAAAGATAGATTGAAAGAACAAGGTAATTCTTAACAATATAAAATTACGCTATGGCCATACAGAATAAAGCATTTGAGGCAGTGATAGGGACTAGATATTCATTATGGGCAGACTTGTCCATAAACCATCAAATATTCAATATAGGCATACCCCACTTTTAGGTACACAATGGGGTTTATTTACTAAAGCTGAAAAGTGCAAAATCAGGCTCACTTCTGCATAGAAACCAATGAGCTTCTAACCCCAGCTTGTTCAATTAAGCTTTGGTAATTAACCTGGAAGCTGATGGGTTTCTATGCAGGAGTGAGCCTGATTTTGCACTTTCCAGCTTTAGTAAAGAAACCCCATTGTGTACTTAAAAGTGGGGTATGCCTGTACTCTAAAGTAGCTGGGATCCCTAGAGATAAAAAAAAACACTGCTGCAGCCCTAGGGAGGTCAGAGAGTGCCTTTTAGAGTAAAAAGTCATATACTGTATATACTCAAGTATAAGCCGAATCTTTCAGCACATTTTTTTGTGCTGAAAATGCCCCCCTCGGCTTATACTCGAGTCAAGCACTTTTCTGCAGCTGAATGACATTTTCCGAACTGACTTTGGGGCCCCGTATCTTGGGGCCACTTTTTACCCCAAATTTGGTGTGCAAACCCAGTGGAACTAGCACTACAACATATCCAAAGCTGGGGTTCCTAGCACCAAGTGGCCCAGAGATACAGGCCCCAAAGTTGGTCAACTGTGTCCATCTGCAGCAATGTCATTTCGGGACCCTTTGGGTCCAGAGACCCCAAATAGGCTGCAGCTAGGGGGCATCTAGGAACCCTTAACTACCGAGTTTGAACCTATGGCTGCAAATGGGCACAGTGAGGCATGCAAATAGGCACAGTGAGGCTGCAAATGGGCATTGTTGCCCTCTTTTCCACTTACAGTAGCTGCGCATTTGTCACCCTAGGCTTATACTCAAGTGGTGCCTCGGCTTATATTTGGGTCAGCTTATACTCAAGTATATACGGTATATCATTGTGCTACAGATACAAACAGATGGAATTCTGATTTTTACGTAGGAAGCAGAACAAGTCTTACATTTCAGTGATATGTCTATTGGTTTGGTGATAACTTTATTACTTATAACCTTAGTAACATATACGCTATCTTTTTTGAGACTAATAAGCTTTTGTTGGTATTGTCTTGCAAGTCTGGTTTTATTTTATATATTTTATATATTTTAGAGTGTCACTAAACCCACATCATAAAAAACTATCAATAAATGCTGTATTATACATGCTGTTCATACTCAGTCACTATGAGATTTGTTTTCTGAAAAAAAAAAAGCGTTGCGGCGCACAGAGATGGAACCCGGCGCGAAATTCAAAAAGTGCAAAAAACACAATAACCGAGACCCAGGGAGAGATAATAGTCCAGGATAGTGGGATACCATTTTATTAATAGTCAAAACAAAGATTTAAAAATATAAATTTGGCACTTACATTCAAAGGTGCTAAAGTCAGCACCAACACAACCAGCCTGTTTGATTCTCCTGCACACCGCTTGGTCCGAGCCGGCGTGCGCCCCAAACGGATGAATTTTCAAACCAGTTAAAAAAACGGAAATGACGTCATGCATGGCGGACGCACAGCCTCAAAGCATTTCACTTGTCAGCATCGTCAGGAAGCTCCGTGAACGACCATTATTGATGTTTGAGGAGATCAGCTGGTGTTTGTTTCCCATATACCATTCTTAACCACTTCGCTACCCGGCCATAGACAAATGACGTCCACAGGTGGGATCTCCCATCCTGGGTGGACGTCATATGACGGCCTGGGCTTCCCGGCCGCCTAGGGGGCGCGCGCACACCCGCCGCGTTGCTCGGGACCCGGTGCGTGTGCCCGGTGGCCGCAATGTCCGCCGGGCACCCGCGATTGCCCATTAACCGGGCAGGACCGTGGATCTGTGTGTAAACAGGTTTAGCACTGGGAAACACTTTTTGAAAGATAAAACGTGCATTTTTAAACAACTATATATATCAGACCAAAATGAGGGACAAATGAGGAGGAATGAGGGACAGAGGGACATTGCTCCAAATCAGAGACAGTCCCTTGAAATCAGGGACAGTTGGGAGCTATGCTGTAAGTATGCATGGTGGGTTGGATTATGTGTTGTTGCAATAATGATGTCATTTTCTGGGAACCTTTATGCTGACACAGTTCACTCCACATTCATCCCTGGTCAGCCCTTTACTTTCCTGGCCACCATTTGCCATTTTGCCCTGGTTCACACTGGAGCATTTTGACATGCAATTTGACATGTCAAATCGCATGTCAAATTGGCAGCAATTGCCGTCAATGGCACCGTCCTAATTGGTGTGACGCCGCATCTGAGGCGCTGCAACGATTTCCAAAAGCCATTTCTGTACTACTTTTTTACTATTTCGGGCTACGATTTACATTGACATCTGTGCACAGATGTCTCTAAATTGGGACTGACATGCAGAAGTAAAATCTTGCGAGTTCAGCTGAACTTGCACGGCTTCATTCCCGCAGCTCAGTATGAACCTGGGCTTGCCCCTTCTTTCTTTCATTGTCTCATTGTGCAATTTATCTGACTTTCTTGCAAATTTTCCTGGTGCTCCATGATGTGTTCCTGGTCAGCTTCACTGTGATCATGGCATAGAAAAAACAGTTCTTATTATTTCATGGATCAGCTTTGCTCAGTTATGACATGAATAATGGGAATGGAAACACATACAGTGTATATAAAAAGTCTACACACCCCTGTTAAAATGTCAGGTTTCTGTGATGTAAAAAAATGAGACAAAGATAAATCATTTCAGAACTTTTTCCACCTTTAATGCAGGGCCGTAGATAATTTTTTGCTCTTGAGGGGTTCAGCAGCAGGTACTAAAGTAAAAGTATTTTTAAACAAAACAAATTGCCAAATTCATAAAGACTGGAAAAAGGAAAAGCTATGTGTTGCTCATAGTAAGCAATCACATCCTTAATTCTATTTTCTCAGATCCTCTTGAAAATCGAACCTGATTTCAGTTTTGCTTTCTTCCAGTTTTTATGAACATTGCCCAGTGAGGTTGGCTATTGTCCAGTCTAAGGCCTGGTACTGGCTGAACGAAAAACGAAAAAAACCTGACAGATTAGTGCTCTCTGCCATTGGACTGCCTATCACAGTGTGCTGCACTGTAATAGCGAATCTTACTGCAAAGGGCACCATCTTGTGGAAGGCAGCAAACTCACTGATTTTTTGTTAACTCAGGATACTAGACAAGAGAAGTGGTACGGTACAGAGTCAACATATACAGAACATACTTATAAACTTTTGAGCTTGACAATGAGGAGCATGACAGGGAAGCAGTGTACTGTGCCACTGCAAATATGTAGCCATTTGGGATTGTGGGCAGAATCGTTGTGATTCTGTCCGCGATTCCAAATCACACTAGAATGCTGGCAAAATGCAGCACATGTGTTTGTGTTCTATTCATTTTTAGTGGTACCAAAACACAGTGTGGTTTTGGATGCTTGTTGTGCGATAAATCGCTCAACAATCACAGCAAAAAGACACCACATTGTGGTGCCAGTAAAAATGAATGGAACATAAACACATGGCTTGCGTTTTGCCAGCACTGCAGTGTCATTTGGAATCAGGGCACAGTGGCGGGCAGAATCACAGCAATATTCTGCCCACAATCCCAAAAAATGTGCCTAACAGGCTAACACAACAGCAATTATGGAAGACTCAGTCCAGCGCCTCAATCACCAACTTTTCCAGCAGTTGCCACAATCTCAGATACCAGTAGAATGACTGGAATGAATTCTGAGCACTGCAGTTCTAAGCTAGCCTGACTAAGGAGGACACAAGGGAAAGAGGGACACGCCTAGTGACCCAGGTCGACTGGGTCAACGGACAGCAGCAGCAGCCAGCAGCACTTCAGAACATCATCCACATCCTTGTCCACGTGGCAGGCTGGTGGCTAAGAGCACCCTTGAGGGTCCAGCTCCTCACCCAAGCGGCAGTCAAAGGTGGGAAGCGGCACTGCAAAGAGGCGGAGCCAATTTAAATAGAGAGGACCGGTAGGCAGGAAGGTGCCGGTTGCTCTCACTCTGCTCAGTGCTTCCTCCTGTCCTGGTGGCTGCAGCTGGACAAGTCAAGAAGACATATGCCCTGTACACACGGTCAGATTTTCCGACGGAAAATGTGTGATAGGACCTTGTTGTCGGAAATTCCGACCGTGTGTAGGCAACATCACACATTTTCCATCGGAATTTCCGACACACAAAGTTTGAGAGCTTGCTATAAAATTTTCCGACAACAAAATCCGTTGTCGGAAATTACGATTGTGTGTACACAAATCCAACGCACAAAGTGCCACGCATGCTCAGAATAAATTAGGAGACGAAAGCTATTGGCTACTGCCCCGTTTATAGTCCCGACGTACGTGTTTTAGGTCACCGTGTTCAGAACGATCGTATTTTCCGACAACTTTGTGTGACCGTGTATATGCAAGACAAGTTTGAGCCAACATCCGTCGGAAAAAACCATGGATTTTGTTGTCGGAATGTCCGATAAATGTCCGACCGTGTGTACAGGGCATTAATCTCATATAAGGAGGCCGGGAGGCACTGAGGTTAGGAGACAGAGCAGCGAGAGCCAGGACATATTTAAAATGAAATAGACCCTGGGCAAACATTTTCAAAATCAGTTTACTGCGGCAGATCAGGCAGCGATTGTGATTGGTTGCCAGAGGTTACAGTGTATCATTATTGCACACTGACTGGTTGCTAGAGGTTACAGCAGACAATAGGGCTCACTGATTAGTTGCTAGAGGTTACTGCACATCATTACTGCTCACTGATTGGCTGCTAGAGGTTACTGCACATTACTGCTTACTGATTGGTAGGGATAGATTACTGCTTATCTGTCATGTACCTGGTTGGAGTCTGAAATGACGAGGTCAGCCTCTTGTATCTCCGACCCTGGACCCGCTGAGAGTGGAGACAGAAGGAACCAAGGGACTGGAGGAACACGAGTGCCTACAGATGTAGCCCTGGAGGCCTGAAGCAGAAGATGCGACTCTTGGAAGACAGGAAGTCGCAGCAAGTCGCTGGAATGAAGATGCAGATACTGGGGTTGCAGGGAAGAGCCAAACATCAGACAGGAGCGTAGTCACAAGTATAGCCGGGTTCAGTAGCAGGCGGGCAGTGAGGTACCAAGTCATCAGGCAGGAGCAGGGTCAAATAGGAGGCCGGGATCAGGAACCGATAACCAGAAGAATAGGAGAATCCAGCAGCAAGGTCAGAGATAGCCAAGGTTCAGCAACTAGTATCAGGCAGGTAACAACAACAGGATGCGGGTACAGGAACAGCTGAAGATCTGTCAGCAACCATGAGAAGTCAATGCGCCCCTTAAATAAGCCGTCTGGCGCCAAAGGACAGCGTGGACGCGCTTCTGCGGGCGCGCACACTGCTCTGCGCACGCGCATTGGCGCATCTGCGATCAGCATGAATCTGTATGCGCGCGCACATGCGCGAGTGCGCCCGGAGCGCAATGGCAGTTCTCTTACATTATCATTACCGCTCACTGATTGGTTACTACAGATTACAGCAGTGTGACAAAATACCAGCCCTCCTGGGATACAGTTGAAACACAAATTCTGTTGAGCATGCCGCAGAGAGTAGTGGGCATGACCATATTGGGTATAAGAATGGCCTAAGCCCCCTTTACATTGGAGCAACCTGTGCACTTTTGACCTGTCAAATCGTATAACAAGTCATACCCTATTGCTGGCAATGGTCATGTTCAAATGCCACACTGATTTGAAAAAGTAGCACCTGCATTACTTATGGTAATTTCAGTTGTGACTTGCATAGACATCTGTACATGAAGCTGCACAGATGTCTTTCAAGTTACACCCGAATTCACTCTTACATGCGGCTTTGAAATTAGTTCCACGATTTCAAAGCCGCAGTCAATGTGAACAAGGACTCAAAGGGGATGATTAAACAGAACGACCCCTTGACCACCTACCTCTGATTGAAAATAGCAGCTGCATCATCGACTACACATTGCCATGACATCAGTGCTTAGCTTCACAGTGCCGCTATTCAACTTACCCATTGATGTCACAGTAGCCGCAGCCACAAGCCAAATGCACAGATAATCAGAGACTGCAGATGGATTACAGGAGATGACTAGAGACTGCGGATGTGACTACAGGAAATGACCCGAGACTGCGGCTGTGACTACAGGGAATGACCAGAGACTGCGGATGTGACTACAGGAAATTACCAGAGACTTCGAATGTGACTACAGGAAATGACCAGAGACTCCGGCTGCGACTAAAGGGAATGACCAGAGACTGCGAATGTGACTACAAGAAATAACTAGAGACTATGGATGTGACTACAGGAAATGAACCAAGACTGCGAATGTGACTACAGGAAATGACCAGAGACTGCGGATGTGACCACAGGAAATGACCAGAGACTGCGGATGTGATTACAGGAAATGACCAGGGACTGCGAATGTGACTACAGGAAATAACCAGAGACTGCGGTTGTGACTACAGAGAATGACCAGAGACTGCGGCTGCGACTACAGGGAATGACCAGAGACTGTGGCTGCGACTACAGGGAATGACCAGAGACTGCGACTACAGGGAATGACTAGAGACTGCGGCTGGGACTACAGGGAATGACCAGAGACTGCGGCTGCCACTACAGGGAATGACCAGAGACTGCGTCTGCAACTACAGGGAATGACCAGAGACTGCGGCTTGTGACTAGAGGAAATGACCAGAAACTGCAGCTGCGACTACTGGGAATGACCAGAGACTGCGGCTGCGACTACAGGGAATGACATAGCATAGCAGTGAGTCTACTGTTTACAGACGTGCGTATTGGCAGACAGACCTACCTGGCCAGCGGACTCACCTCCTGCTCTCAGAGGTCCAGGAGCGGGGCTTTCCGTGATAGAGAATGGGGCTTTCCATGATAGGGGCAGGGCTTTCCGCGATAAGGGCGGAGCTTTCAGACATCTGGGCAGGGCTCTAAGTGGTCCATGGCGGGGCTCTCTGATGTACAGGGGAGGCACTCTCAGCCCTCCCCCTCTGCTCCGAGCCTCTGAGTACATACAGGCTACATGGGGCGGGGCAGGGCAGGGTCAGAGCATCAATGGAGCTCCCGGCCCCGCCTCTCCCTGCTGACAGAGCCTCCCTCAGCCCAAGCCGAGCCCAGCAGCCCGGGGCGGGCACACCCTGGTATATACAGTATCTTAAAAAAGTGAGTACACCCTTCACATTTTTGTAAACATTTTATTATATCTTTTCATGTGACAACACTGAAGAAATGACACTTTGCTACAATGTAAAGTAGTGAGTGTACAGCTTGTATAACTGTAAATTTGCTGTCCCCTCAAAATAACTCAACACACTAGTATCAGGCAGGTAACAACAACAGGATGCGGGTACAGGAACAGCTGAAGATCTGTCAGCAACCATGAGAAGTTAATGCGCCCCTTAAATAAGCCGTCTGGCGCCAAAGGACAGCGTGGACGCGCTTCTGTGGGCGCGCACACTGCTCTGCGCACGCGCATTGGCGCATCTGCGATCAACATAAATCTGTATGCGTGAGTGCGCCCGGAGCGCAATGGCAGTTCTCTTACATTTTCATTACCGCTCACTGATTGGTTACTACAGATTACAGCAGTGTCACAAAATACCAGCCCTCCTGGGATACAGTTGAAACACAAATTCTGTTGAGCATGCCGCAGAGAGTAGTGGGCATGACCATATTGGGTATAAGAATGGCCTAAGCCCCCTTTCACATTGGAGCAACCTGTGCACTTTTGACCTGTCAAATCGTATGACAAGTCATACCCTATTGCTGGCAATGGTCATGTTCAAATGCCACACTGATTTGAAAAAGTAGCACCTGCACTACTTATGGTGATTTCAGTTGTGACTTGCATTGACATCTGTACATGAAGCTGCACAGATGTCTTTCAAGTTACACCCGAATTCACTCTTACATGCGGCTTTGAAATTAGTTCCACGATTTCAAAGCCGCGGTCAATGTGAACAAGGACTCAAAGGGGATGATTAAACAGAACGACCCCTTGACCACCTACCTCTGATTGAAAATAGCAGCTGCATCATCGACTACACATTGCCATGACATCAGTGCTTAGCTTCACAGTGCCGCTATTCAACTTGCCCATTGATGTCACAGTAGCCGCAGCCACAAGCCAAATGCACAGATAATCAGAGACTGCAGATGTATTACAGGAGATGACCAGAGACTGCGGATGTGACTACAGGAAATGACCCGAGACTGCGGCTGTGACTACAGGGAATGACCAGAGACTGCGGATGTGACTACAGGAAATTACCAGAGACTTCGAATGTGACTACAGGAAATGACCAGAGACTGCGGCTGCGACTAAAGGGAATGACCAGAGACTGCGAATGTGACTACAAGAAATAACTAGAGACTGTGTATGTGACTACAGGAAATGAACCAAGACTGCGGCTGCGACTAAAGGGAATGACCAGAGACTGCGAATGTGACTACAAGAAATAACTAGAGACTATGGATGTGACTACAAGAAATGAACCAAGACTGCGGATGTGACTACAGGAAATGACCAGAGACTGCGGATGTGACCACAGGAAATGACCAGAGACTGCGGATGTGATTACAGGAAATGACCAGGGACTGCGAATGTGACTACAGGAAATAACCAGAGACTGCGAATGTGACTACAGGAAATGACCAGAGACTGCGGCTGCGACTAAAGGGAATGACCAGAGACTGCGAATGTGACTACAAGAAATAACTAGAGACTGTGTATGTGACTACAGGAAATGAACCAAGACTGCGGCTGCGACTAAAGGGAATGACCAGAGACTGCGAATGTGACTACAAGAAATAACTAGAGACTATGGATGTGACTACAGGAAATGAACCAAGACTGCGGATGTGACTACAGGAAATGACCAGTGACTGCGGATGTGACCACAGGAAATGACCAGAGACTGCGGATGTGATTACAGGAAATGACCAGGGACTGCGAATGTGACTACAGGAAATAACCAGAGACTGCGGTTGTGACTACAGGGAATGACCAGAGGCTGCGGCTGCGACTACAGGGAATGACCAGAGACTGTGGCTGCGACTACAGGGAATGACCAGAGACTGCGACTACAGGGAATGACCAGAGACTGCGACTACAGGGAATGACTAGAGACTGCGGCTGGGACTACAGGGAATAACCAGAGACTGCGGCTGCCACTACAGGGAATGACCAGAGACTGCGTCTGCAACTACAGGGAATGACCAGAGACTGCGGCTTGTGACTACAGGAAATGACCAGAAACTGCAGCTGCGACTACTGGGAATGACCAGAGACTGCGGCTGCGACTACAGGGAATGACATAGCATAGCAGTGAGTCTACTGTTTACAGACGGTGTGTATTGGCAGACAGACCTACCTGGCCAGTGGACTCACCTCCTGCTCTCAGAGGTCCAGGAGCGGGGCTTTCCGTGATAGGGAATGGAGCTTTCCATGATAGGGGCAGGGCTTTCCGCGATAGGGGCGGAGCTTTCAGACATCTGGGCGGGGCTCTAAGTGGTCCATGGCGGGGCTCTCTGATGTACAGGGGAGGCACTCTCAGCCCTCCCCCTCTGCTCCGAGCCTCTGAGTACATACAGGCTACATGGGGCGGGGCAGGGCAGGGTCAGAGCATCAATGGAGCTCCCGGCCCCGCCTCTCCCTGCTGACAGAGCCTCCCTCAGCCCAAGCCGAGCCCAGCAGCCCGGGGCGGGCACACCCTGGTATATACAGTATCTTAAAAAAGTGAGTACACCCTTCACATTTTTGTAAACATTTTATTATATCTTTTCATGTGACAACACTGAAGAAATGACACTTTGCTACAATGTAAAGTAGTGAGTGTACAGCTTGTATAACTGTAAATTTGCTGTCCCCTCAAAATAACTCAACACACAGAAATTAATGTCTAAACCGCTGGCAACAAAAGTGAGTACACCCCTAAGTGAAAATGTCCAAATTGGGCCCAATTAGCCATTTTCCCTCCCCAGTGTCATGTGACTCATTAGTGTTACAGGGTCTCAGGAAAACCTTATGCAAAAGATATAATAAAATGTTTACAAAAATGTGAGGGATGTACTCACATTTTTGAGATACTGTACATGTGACATTGCAACTTTATGCTGTATTACTGGTGTTAGACTTTACAGGTTTGCATAATAAATGTATTTCAAGACATGATTTTTTTTTTGTGTGTGTGTACTAGTTTGTACAACTGAGTTGTGCTATTTTGACAGAATTTTGATGAACCTGAGAGGTTAACTATTAAATGAAAATAAGTAAAATATCTTTTCTGGCATGCCTTTTCTTGAGAAATTCTAAATGAACATGTTAGTCCTAAAGGACAATGTGCATCAAGTTGTTTTTATGTAAGCCAGTAGATTGAATAAATTGGTTTAACATCTACAGGAAGTCTACAAACGAATATAAAATAAGGATGCAGGATGCTGTTTAAAACTTATCAGACATTTCATCATAAGATATTGCATCATAAATGATACACGGGAGTGCTCCCAGTAGACACAACTTTGCTCTGAGAACGACTCAGTACCGAACTAGAACGAACAAACTCAGTTCAATAAGTAAGACATAGCAGTACTCCTGAGTAAGCAATTATCTCATTCAAAGCATAGCTATCACACAATGGTTACATGGACTGACAAATCTCTGAACTGTTCTATCATACAAGAAGGAATTCCAAGCTTAATTTAAAATGAGCATTCATTCTCAGTGACAGTATATTATTGCATAGTTCTGAAACTTCACCAAAAGAAGAATAGATGTTTGTTGAATATAAACATGAAAGATACCAGGGGATATTACATACTGTGGTAAGCTTTTTTAAAGACAAAATGCACACAATTAATAGATGTTATCATGAATGAATCATTGGACTATTATCCAAAATTCGATTGAAAGTTCTACATGTAGTAGAAGAAAGTACTTAAAGTAAATAAAACTGTAGTTTATGGTCATCTTAGTTCAGCATTAAACCAGCTATTCTCTGAGCAGTTATATGTATTCAATAGTCTAGATAAACTCATTCAGCACAGGACAAAAATAATATTAGGAATGGGGATTAATTAGTGTTAGAGTGTGGGTTAGTGTTAGGCTTAAGGCTGAAATGGCAATGCAGGGCAAAACAGGGGGTTCCATCCAATGCCTGGCCTTCCCCCATATACTTACCTTACCATTGCTCCTTGGCCTATCCATTGGGAAATCCTGTCATGAATTTATACTCTGCAAAAACATACTGTATACCCTGTAAATGTAGCATGTAATATCTATGCCTTTTCTTCCACTGGTTCTGCAAAATAGAGAAATGGCCCCCTGAAGTCCATTGGGAAACCAGTACTTCGAGAAGTATCAATATTTTGGTGCCCCTGCAGTGCTCAGTGTTTCCTCCTGCTGACTTCCATGTCCTTATGGGACACAGCAGTGATATGGAATCAGCAGGAGGAACTAGTAAGAGCTGTGGGGGGTCCAGGGGATTGACACTCGTAGAAGTGTTGGCTTACCTGCAGACGTCAGGGTGCCATTCCTCAATATCAGATCAGCATTCAGCAGTGTGGGTGGGAGAAAAGTTGTCTCTTGCCTACCTTGTAAATCTTTACTGTTTCCACATAAATACAACCTGGCATATAATTTTACTTCAAATTAAATAAATCATAGAATAACTTTAAAAAAGGCACCTAGAGATTACTACATTTGATTGCAGTAATCTTAATGAGCATCGTAGAAAACTCAAACCTTGGGGCAATTAATTCTGCACCTCTTGGTCCTTGAATGAGATTGGTAGCATTGGTCAATATTTATTTATAATCCTGTGCCTTCAGATGTGATGGATTTTTGTTTGGAAATATCTTGAAATACATTTTTCTTTCAGTTAAATGCTCCTTCTTGCTCTTTTACTCCAGTGCTCTGTGCTGACTGAGCTGAGTAACAGTTACACCCCTCAGCACAGGTTGTCATTACACAGACTTGTACTGCAGGGGAAAAGGGAGGGTATCTGTCCAGCTCACTGGGTCTTTTCTGATGCTTATTAGATTGCATATTTAGATACCCTTCACAACTACTATAACAGCAAAATGGACATAACACTATGAAAATGGGGGTAGTTAAAACAATGTCTATATGTCTGCACATCTCTTAGTTAGACTTAAAGTAATTAGGCCTCATTTAGTTGGGGCGATTTCATCTGTGCCCCGTGCAGGGTCGTGTTTACCATCACAAGGTGGAACAGGTGTCCCATGCTTTCCCTTGCGTGCAGTCTGTTTCATGTCTATCAGGACATCTGTTTGGGTGCAGGTGTGTGTCTCCGAACTTGCCCTAAGTGAGTTAGGGCCGTGTATCCTTACCTGCATGGATGTCACATTGGGTGCAGCGGCTGTGTCCATACAGTCACTGCATCCCTATAGACATTCATGGGATTGCCAGCATGGGGATACATGAAACACCTGTGCATCCCTGTGCCATTAAAACATGCCCTGCACGGGTCACGGATCAGATTGCCCTGTTTAATTAAACAAGACCTTAAAGACAGTATTTGCCTATAAGAGAGGCCCTGTTTTCTTAGCTTAGGGAGCACATGAAGATATCTAATGGTACTTTCTGGCATTTCTAAATCCTTGTATTAGAGTCATATTATGACTTTATTTATGTAAAAGTAATGCTGTACTTTATTGATCAGTGGGTATTAGTATCATAATGAACAAACCATTCTAAGTTATTGGTTGAACTGAAAATATGGTATATAACCAATGCCATAGTAACCCAAACGGGCTTTATGTTCAGTAAAGTGGCATGAAGATTTTAGC
Source organism: Lithobates clamitans (assembly GCA_037952925.1). Lineage (NCBI taxonomy): Eukaryota > Metazoa > Chordata > Amphibia > Anura > Ranidae > Lithobates > Lithobates clamitans. The sequence goes on along the minus strand of JBBGZY010000251.1, from coordinate 14,404,542 downwards.
ATGGGACTTACACCTCCAACACCTCAACTATTAGAACTATATTAAGTAACTGCTACAACCTGCTGTTATATGACACGTAAGGCAGAACTAAACCCTCCAATCTATTACAGGTAAGGAAGCCACCTTCCTAGCCCTCTATTTGACCTGCAGTTGCCATGGTGCTGTATATGTGATCAGTTATGGCACCAGCCATTTGATGGCCTGACCGTTTGACTAAGATCACAAGCAACTATGACAGTTATCATTGGCTGCATACCCTAAAAGTAACTGGTTTAGGAAACAGATATATCAATGGGTTTAGGTCCACTTTAAAGAATTTACAAAGTTATTACATACAAGTGTGTATAGCAGCAAAGCTCCTTGGGTACATTTAGTGCCAATACTGTGAAATAAACACAGGAAGCAAAAAGGCATAACACCATAATTACTTTTTTTTTTATCAGATTTTATTAGCAAATAAATACACCTATTGTAATTTTCCTGAAATACTAGACTTTCAGTTAATGGAGAGACAGTATGATTTTCTCATCATATAGGTGTATCCATATTACCATTTTGTCCACATCTGTGCTTTTCTTGCTTAGTATATTTTAACAGTATGCCGTTTTTAGATAACAATAAAGTAATTAAAAAGAGTTATTAAATTGTGGAACAGTAGATTGTAAAGCAGACCTGAGCTTGGCTGTGGATGAAAATACTAATAATATTACTCCTAGCCAAGTTGTCGGTACTTTTATAACTTTTATTATTATTAATATTTATATTATGCAAATACAGACAGGTTAAATTCAATTCACTAGACTTGAGAAGTCCCCCAAGTACTGTAATTAAAGTAATTGCAGCTGTATCAGACATTGAACTGAGGAATTCAAGGCAGAGAAATTCATGGCCAGATATGTGATTTTATGATCCTACATTTGACAGTGTATTGCAGACAGAAACCAATGTGATTGCATAGATAAGATATGTTGCAGATCTTTGGAAAGCAATAGCAGAAACGCTGCAGTATATACTTTTTATTTTTTAATGTCTACTGATACACAGTTTACTATTTGCTGTTGATTTTTGCTATATGTGTAACTTATGGACTTCTTTGCTAACATTAATCTATTATCTGAATCACAACATTGCAGTAGCCAAATATGCAGGAAATATTAACAGCAAAATCAGTTCCTCTAAAAAAATAACTGTAAAAACCTGAATCTTTATCAGTCCCTTCTGAAATATAGAGAGAGCCAGGCTTTGAAAACATAAACAAGAAGAAAATATTCCTATGTATACATATATATATATATATATATATATATATATATATATATATATATATATATATATATATATATATCCATTAACCAAATGAGTACTAGCCTGTGAGCTCTCAACCGCTGTGATCAGAGCTACTGCATTAGGGGGGAGAAAGAGTATGTTAGGGGGTTTGAATCAAAGAAAAAGCTCACTCCTGTGATGGAGGAGGTGAGCAGTGATGACTAGGCCTCACTTACCAATGTCTTAGCAACATCCTGGAAGTATTCCAGTCAGGCTTCAGGAGGTATATCACTAGCCCACATCTATAGCAAGGGCTTTATTTAACTTTAGTTAGAGCTGTACAGTTTGTTTCCATCGACAAACACCCCTTACCTGCATAGGCAGTTTTTTTGTGAACATGAACTAACCCTTTAATAAAAACTACTACTAGAGTGTGACACCATATTAACTATTTTATTTATTTATTTCAGGCACTTATATAGCACTGTCAACTTTCGCAGTACTTTACTTATACATTGTAAATTCACATCAGTCCCTACCCTCAAGGAGCTTACAACCTAACACACATTCATAAATATAGTAGGGCCAATTTAGACAGGATCCAATTAACCTACCAGCATGTCTTTAGAGTGTGGGAGGAAACCAGAGTACCCGGAGGAAACTCACGCAGGCACAGAGATAACATGCAAACTCCAGGCAGATGATGTCATAGTCAGGATTCGAACCAGCAATCCTTTTGTTGCTAGGTGAAAGTGCTAACCATTACACCACTCCAGAAAGCCTGGAGTGTAAGTACATGCAAGCCCTAACTAAAGATCATTTTTTGTTCATAAAACTTTTGGGGGCATGGTTATAAAACCGTGCATTTCACTTTCACCAAACATTTACTTGTAGTAAATCACTCTCATTTAAACACATGCACATGGAGTGAATTTTTGGTGAGTGTTAGATTTACTACTTTATAAATGTTTCCCCTTTTTCACCTTTTTCTAAGCCTCTGTTGCATATGAAAAGTGCTGAACTCCCGCAGCTTATTTGCAGCCACTCCCTGTCTACATGCATCATATTTTTCAGGAAGGGTTTCCAGGCAGTGACTGCAGTAAAACATGCTTATGCAGTGTGTGTTATAACGGCTGCTTGTTGTCTCCATTTGGAGGGTGTGTGAAAGGATAGCAGCATAGGAACATTTAGAGACAGAAACAAAGCATTGTCACTCTATAAGAGGATAACAGGAAATGCCTGAATAAGGGCCTTTATAGTGGGATCACTCTATATTATATTGAAGAAAGGTATAGATTTAATATTTACATGTACTTTTAAGTGATACCTCCTATAGGATAAGGCCTCATTCACATTGGCACTGAGGCTTGTACAACATTAATGAGGCATTTGCTTATTTGCCCGGAGCTGCATGCAGGCAGCCAATGTGAGTGAATGCTGATGCAGCGGCTGTACGGACTCACCCACACCTCTGAGTTTGACAGACATGCCGGAGTGGGTGCACAGCTTCGAACACAGACCATGTGCACAATATAAATGTATAAGAATCCTGCGAGCTACCCTAAAATACCCCTAGCTACAAATAACATCAGGTGTGGCAAATACAAGAAGGAGTAAAAAGTGTCAGTTCACAGCTGCTATGCATCAATCACAATCCCCATGCTATGTGAAACCATATATAAAAATAACAAAGAATATGCAGCGCTGTGCCATAATATCCTTATTAATACAAGGATACTAGTGCAATAACATCAATAATCTGTAATATATTAATAAAATACAACAAAAATATATATATATATTTTTTTTGTAACAAGCAAGTTCACAGTGAAAAAAATCTTTGCGTTGGTAGCAAGTGTCCAAAAAAACTTTGTCCTCAAAAATCTTCAAAAAGTCCTCAAATATTAAAGTGCATATGTGCAATAATATTCCATAAAGTGACTCTTGTGATGAAAAAATCCTGGTTGATACGAGGGTGACTTTACACACGTGCTCCCCCCCTGTGAAATTGCGCTCACCTCAAGCGGTGTGACTGCACAACTAAGTTTGGTCCACATAAACTTTTGAGCCACTCCTGGGCTCTGAGTACAGATATATTCAGCAGGATCCCACGGTAAAATCCAGAGAAGAAATCCTCAATGTTAAAAATAGGAAAGAGGCTGGATAGTGCATTATCATTTTGTTTGTAAATTTATTTAGAGAAAATAACATTAGGGTACTCACATTTCCTTGGTGCTAGTACAAAATCCTCTCCCAAGTGGCTTCAAATCTTGTGTGTGTCAGTAGTTTTCTGAAAACGAGCATGAGACCTCTACCTCTGTTTCCTCTACCGTCTTGGCCCCGCCCCTACATGTGACAACACAGGGCTAATCACGTGTCTTTCTCAGGGTGATCCCTAAATAAAAGCCTCATTCACGCTGTATGGGCCTCAGCGCCCATATAAATGATGTCTTCCTAAGACTAATTTAAGTCTTCAAAACATGTTGAATTAGCCAATAGAATGTATCACTTTAACTCCACATGTTCTACCCTATTTCGTATTAAAATATAAAAATGAGAAGTAATGCTTCCTATTAAAAATGACAAACGCTCTCAAGAAGAATGTTTTAAATGTTCATTAGTACTCCACAGGGTGCAGCTTCTTTATAAATGAGCTATTGTATTTCATAAATCATTCTTTATTACATCAAGTTGTGGTTTTGTATATGGCATATATATAATTCCTAAGAAAAAAGGGGGTGTTTTTACTAAAGGCAAATCCACTTTGCACTACAAGTTGGAAATACTTGGAAGTACAGACGCTGTAGATCTGAGGGGGGCATGCAAGAGAAATAAAAAACAGCATTTTTGCTTGCACATGATTGGATAATAGAAATCAGCAGAGCTTCCCCTCATTTTGATCTTCCCCTCAGATCTACTGCGACTGCACGTCCAAGTACACTTGCAGTGCACTTGTAGTGCAAAGTGAATTCACCTTTAGTAAATCAACCCCAATGCCTTATTACGTTGCCAAAACAATATTATAGCTATGATTTTTTTTGTGTTCTTTTAAAAGGTTTTCAGAAGGTGGCTGGATAGGCATTTAAGAACATGTTAAAGATTAGGAGTTTTAGACATCTGCCATTATTTCTCACTTATATAGTCACCTTCATCCACTAAGGTTCACTGAATGCACAGCTGAGACAGGAATTCAAACTTTCAGTATTTTAGCTCAGCAAAAAAATTCTAAATATTACCAGAAGAAGCTCTTTCTAAAAATGTTTTTTTTTTTTTTTTCATTTACTGGGACCAGGTGATCCTATGACCTGATATTAGTTTCCCTTACTTCCACCAACTAAAGGTAGTGAAGGGAGTCCAAAGAAAAGATGAGCTCCTGGATGGAGATGAGCTTGGGTGTCCTTCAAACTCATCTCTAGCTGAACTCTGAACATGCACACTTTTTTTTACTCCAGTGAGCCACGGGCCAGGTGACTCCCGTCCCACAGCCCACCTCTTTGTTTACTTGAGTTTTGGGCTGAGGCTTGCAGGCTTATTGCAGTAAAAAAAAAGAGTCCAAGCTTGGAATTCTAAAGCAAAAAAACAGCAGCGCTATATAATGACAAAAACAACAAACAATATTAAAGTGGATGTAAACCCGATTCATTAAAGTTGAGCTTGGCACATATATCCACAGTGTTTTCTTATCTCTACTCAAAGCACTATGTTCCATAGCTGTCTCCTGCTCCGTTCTTCTGTTATCAGCCTGATAACTCCTGACAAGTTCTCCGTCACATATGATAAAAGCAGCCAGAGTTTTGTGTTGGGGAGGATGCTATACATAGATTAGCAGAGCCTGAACTATTCAACGATCAGCTCTGAAAGTCTCTACCTATGAGGAGAAGGGGTGTGTGCTTTTCCTCCAATCAGCTGTCCTGGCTGTATGCCCAGGCTTCACTGCAGTGTTAAACAGGAAGACAAAATCTCCTAACATGATTTCTAAACAGTATATAAAGCTGAAGACAGCAGATATACATTAACTTATGACTTATGTAGGGAGATTTATTTCATCTCTGTGTATCATCTGAGGCTTTTTACTTCACTGGGTATATGTGAGGGTTTACATCCACTTTAAACCAAACATGTAAGTCCATAACAGTCCTTTATCAAACATAAACCTGCAGATACAATCACCTCTTGAGTTGTGATAACAAGTAAAACGTAAAGGTTTGGAGTTCGACTAGAGATGGATTCCGAGGACACCCAAGCTCATCTCTACTGCTGGAGGGGGATGGGAGATGGGTGGATGGAGATGTTAAATTGGTTTATATTAATAACCAGGTATTCCTCTGTTGGGCTCTGCCATCTTGACTTTCGAAGGCCTTAAGCCAGGCTTTAATTTCCGTTAAACTCTATAGTTTATTAAACTCTACAGTTTATAAAAATTCCTATATTATTTCTGCTCATCAATTAATTTAAACAATTTGCTTAATAATAAAAACAGTAGAACATATAAAAGTTAAGATCTCCACATCAGTAGTGTTTAGCTGGTCCATCATATGCAGATATACCACGTTCCTAAAAGTGTGGCCACAAATCAAAAGTACAAACGACAGTATTTTTCCTAGAGAGGATGGCAGCCATAATCGTGGTAGTTATCTTTTTCTCATTATGAAGATGATAAAAAAATAAAAAAGATAAAGATAAAAAGAAAACTACAGCTAGGTGGAAATGTTAGTCAATTACCTAATTAGTCTGTCTTGATGTAGCGAGAGTGTATAACTGTACCGTATAATACATTCATTGACAATGTTTAGTTTTCAGTGTTAATGTTTAGTTTTCTGATTCTGAATGTACAGTATATGCTTTGTCATAATATTACGGTCATGATTAGCAGGTTATTCTCGCACATTGCAGATATATCTAAATAAAGTATAGCTCCAGGCTATAGAAGTCTATAATATATTTAAAGTAGACCTAAACTCAAGTAAAGATTTGCTGTATTAGAGGGAACATCTAGAAATGTTGTGCCTCTGCAGTGCCCTGAAAAATGTTTTTGACTTTGCACTTCCTGTGCCTTCAGCATTATAGCTGTATATCTGCAGTGTAAGATTATCCAGGCATAGTATGTCTGAAGTGAGATTTGGTGACGTCACTATTGCACTGCCTACTGCTCTGCTTACTGGAAAGAAAGCTGCAGTACACAAATCTTTTTTCTACATCATATATCCTGTGGATCTGTGATTTCTCTACCTCTCCTGCAGATCTTTGATTCTCCATCAGATAGATCACCAGACATTGAGGGGTAGCTCTGACACGAGAACGCAAAGTTTTACCAAGATACCAGATCCACACATGGGTTTAGTTACTAAAGGAAAATAATGACTTCTTTTCCATTGGTTGAAAAAAATCTAATGATTAACTTTTGTGAATTCAGGTAATATCACCTTGAACCACTAGGCATGTCTGAGGGCAGAAAACTGAACTATCTGTTAAAGAACTATCTGTTAAATAATATGTTCTATTTTCATAATGTGTATCTGTTTGTATATTGGTGCTGATGAATATATATATATATATATATATATATATATATATATATATATATATATATATATATATATATTATTCAGGGACTCTGGTAACCGGTACAATATACAATACACTCAGTATAATTTTGATTCATCATTATCACATAAAAATATTGTATGGATAAATGTATAATTCTTGTATATCCTATGAATACTTATTTATCTAGGAGAAACACATGCTATATGTATATTTTTATGCAGATATAGTCACAATTTATATGTCTTTCATAACAATAAAACCATTCCTACTTCTAATTTGTTCTACATCAAAATATATTTTTACCTTATGACAGAATTATCATTGGGTCAGTAGACACTAAAATCATTATTGTATTTATGACCTAGAATATAATATATAATTTGAATGACTTATAATCATATGTATTTTAAAATGTCACTGAATAGACAGAATTCTGATGTCTCTCAGAAATGGTTGAAATGAACTTTGGGCCGGCTCAATTTGTTTTTAGATAGAGTCCAGCTGTATACACACTCCTGGGGTGCTCACAATAAGTTTTGTTAAAGACTTTGTTTGATAATGGCTTGTCTCACATGGGAAAACAATGGCATTTGTTTTGTCTTTTGAGAACAATTCATTCAGGTATACGAGTAATCCTTTATTGCAGTGTTGTGTCTCTCTTTACCCACCAAAGACGTGTAAATATCTTTTGGTTTCTGCTTCAAAATTAGTTTGGTTGTGTAAACCAGGATGTAATCCATTTAAAATTGGGAAATGTATGAAGTCATGGTGACCTTTAGTTCACCGCTGTGTTAAGGCCTAACAGACTTTACATCTCCACCTGAAGTTTAAGAAATGTATTATTTCTTCATCATAATTACAACAGCCTCCTTTATATTTATGCAAGCGTATGTAAGGCATGTTTTACTACAGTGGGCTGTAATGCGTGTGTTGCAATGCAGTGCCATTCACTGCATCCTGAGGCTTACAGATCCACATTGCAGTGCTCCAAGAGACACAAACTGTACGCTGTGGTGCATTGGGTTAAAAACAAGGTGCAGGTCCAGTTTCTGTTTTGTTGCCTTGTGTTGGCAACATAAAGGGGTTGATTTATTAAAGGCAATAGCTGTGCACTTTACCTGAGAATTTTCACTTTGCAAGAGAATTTTCCCTAAGCTTAGTGAATGAGGTGAAGCTTTGCTGACTTCCATCATCCTAGCAAATGCAAACAAAAACAAGTTTTTTTTTTTTCACGTGATTGGATGCTCTTGCAAAGTGAACAGCTTATTTGCTGTTAGTACATCCACTGTCATGTTAAGTCAGTAAATGGGAAAGATCAACATCAGAAAAATCTGGTAACTTGACCTTTGCCTCCTAACTTCAGTGTGGTCAATAGTATACACAATGAGGTTGATTTACTAAAGGCAAATAGACTGCCCTTTCTAAAGTGCAGTTACATTGTGCAAGTGCAGTTGCTCCAGAGCTTAGTAAATGAGCAGAAGCTCTGCTGACTTCCATCATCCAATCATGTGCAAGCAAATATGCTGTTTTTTTATTTTCCTTTAACGTGATTAAGTATTCTTTGCTAAGTGAAGCATTACCTCATTTACTAAGCTCTGGAGCAACTGCACTTGCAGAGTGCAACTGCACTTTGCAAAGTGCACAGTCTATTTGCCTTTAGTAAATCAACCCCATTGTCCTGTGTTGCGATATTGCTGTATTTTCTTTTTGAGAATTTGTGCCAGTTTATGCATAAATATCCCTGATAGATGCATGGAAAAAAAAAGCTGTTGAGAAATGTACTCCATCTAGTGGAACAAGCTGAATAACCCCAGCTTTTTAAGGCACTTCCATACTTACCGAATAAAAATGAAATATGTATCTATCAGGTCCGGAAATTAAAATGAAGTTTAACAGAGGAGAATGCAGATAAATGGTGGAGCCAATTTGCATCTGTCTAAGTATTTTATGGGTTCTTTGGAGGTGCTCGCGATCAACACTGATCCTAGAGAGTCATGCATCATACTCAAGGGTGCATTTAAATGTTTTGCTGTGCTAAGCAAATGTGAATAATGAAGGTCTATATTTCAGTACTGAATCATTGGCTACATGTCTTTAAATCTCAGTGCAATCATTACAATGTATAGTTAATGTGCACTTTTGTTGTGTTTAGTGTGCATCCTTTTATTTGTACCTAAATTAAACAAAATTACATGTCAACATTGTCTAAATAATATGCCAACAGCAGCAATATAGTTGTTATTATGTCATTCCAGATTATATAGTGCAAACCTAAATTAGAAATACCTTGGCTTGCCTTTTAATATCTCTATTTTTGTTTTTAAACTTATTGATGTTTGTATTTCTTTTCTTCCCGCTTTGCGTCTGCATATACATATAAAGAGGTGACTTTGATTTAGGCCGGGTTCACACTAGCTGCGGCCATGGCTCGAAGCAGGGGGTCTGGTGCTCCCTGTTCTCCGTTTCAGGGGCAAATCAGGTCAGAATTTTTGCCTGAATTCGGACCTGAAACAGAGCCAAAGACGCACAGGACCCTTTTCCAGTGCTGACCACGGCCGCCCCGGAGATTTGTGAACCGACTCCATTAAAAGTCAGTCACACTCTCCTGTTATGCAAATTGGATGCAGGGAAACCCGCATCCAATTCACATAAGTGTGAATTATTAGTGTTTTTACTTGTTTCCACATTTATTGGCAGCCATTGTATTTTATATGCAAAAAAAGGAAAAATAAACTCCGCGCCAGTGTTACATAAATAAATATTACAAATAAGCTGCTCCCCTGAAAGGTGATATACACTCTTAAATATATAAAAACGTGATACAAGGGGGCGTTAGTTAGATCATCTACATTTGAATATCAAAAAATGTGAATGAATGTGGCATAACTGAACCACAGCAAAAAAAAAAACCCATGGGAAATACACTAATACCGCGTACACACGAGTGGACTTTACGGCAGACTTTGCTCGGCGGACTTTTCGACAGACTTTACGATGGACTTTCTGAATGAACGGACTTGCCTACACACAATCCACCAAAGTCCGTCGAATTTGTACGTGATGATGTACGACCGGACTAAAACAAGGAAGTTCATAGCCAGTAGCCAATAGCTGCCCTAGCGTACCTTTTTGTCCGTCGAACTAGCATACAGACGAGCGGACTTTTCGACCAGACTCGATTTCGACAGATTGATTTAAAACATGTTTCAAATCTAAGTCCGTCCAACTTTTGAGAAAACAAAGTCCGCTGGAGCCCACACACGATCGAATTGTCTGACGAAATCCCGTCCGCCGGGCAAAGTCTGCCGTAAAGTCCGCTCGTGTGTACGCGGCATTAGTGATATATCCTTTTGGTGAAAATCTTAAAAGAAATGTGCAAATAAACACGTGCTGAGAAAAACACAGTCCCAAAGAAAAAAACAATTGTCCAATTCCAGAGAGTTGGTTGAATGCTTGATAGTGAACAATCCTTCACAACACCAGTAACATACACCCAACGTGAGCAGATGGATAGGCTGCTTACCAGATGTATTTGACTTCTTTAATTAAAAAGAGAGTCAAATATCGCTTTGGCAGGATAATGCCTGCTCGCATATATATGAAGCTTGGAGATGCACAGGAAACCTCTTCCTCAGAGTATAAGGATAAATATGCAAAAACAATCAAAGAACATCCATAGCGTAATACCGTTTATTAAAATATTAAGATAAAAAGAAAAGCCAAATGGCTCCTTACATTAAAAAGTGCCAAACCCGGCACTGGGGCTGCTGGCTTGTCACATGTGAAAGAGTTGGATCCGTGCCGCATCCACCTCCGTGAAGGTCATGCGTTCCACCACTTCACGGAGGTGGATGCGTATTGTAGATGATGCCTGGGATGGGTCCTGGGGAGTAGATATGTGTATCTGATGTTTGGGTTGTGGCCAACACCGGAAGCAATTTTGAGTACTTGGGATTAACCCACTTACCAGAGTGGCCTGATAAGGACAGGAATAACCAGCGGGTCGATGAGGTGTTGTATGAAGCAGGACACAGGTTGATTTACTAAAACTGTGCAAAATCTGTTGCAGCTGTGCATGGTAGCCAATCAGCTTATAACTTCAACTTGCTCAGTTAAGCTTTGACAATAAAACCTGAAAGCTGATTGGTTTCTATGCAGAGCTGCACCAGAGTTTGTGCTCTCCAGTTTTAGTAAATCAACCTCAGTCTAAGAAGGCTGTGAGCTGTTTGGTCTGCTGAGACACTGCTAAACTTCTGTGACCTTTTCTTGACCTCTGGAGCAGGCGGTAATTTTTTCATGGTGTGGTGGTGCAAGTTTATTCTGGCAGTAAACCAAAACATTTTCTTATACCAGAGTTATGGATTTTTCTTTGGTTTATGCTGAAGATAAGATTTTTGTTTGCCCTTTTTGAAGAAATAAAGACGGTTTGTTTTACCAAAATATGGCTGGCTAGGGCTAGTGATCCAGACCCACAAATATTACAGAATTAATGGAGGATTTTAAAGTAGTATTAAACCCCAAAAAGTAATATATTTCAGCTTACCAATTATTAAAGTGTCTGTATAGTCTCATTTTTTTCCCCTATAAAAATAACAAACATGTTATACTTATCTGCTCTGTTGCAGCGGATTTGCACAGAGCAGCCTGGATCCTCTTCTGTACTCCTGGCTCTTCCCTCCTGTTGAGTCCCCCCACAGCAAGCAGCTTGCTATGGAGCACCAAAGCTGAGCTGCAGCTCCATGTGTCCATTCAGACACGAAACTGTGGTTTGGCCCCCGTGATTGACTAACTGACTTTGATTGACAGCAGCGGGAGTCAATGGTGCCACTGCTGTGTCTCAGCCAATCAGGAGGGAGAGTCCCGGATAGCCGAGACGCTCGTGGACCTCGCTGGACAGAGATCGTGCTCCGGTAAATATTAGGGGGGCTGAAGGGAGCTGCTGCACACATAAGCCTTTTTATCTTAAAGCATAGAACGCACTAAGATAAAAAACCTGCTGACTTTACAACTCATTTAAATGTGGCTGCGTTGGTTTTCTTTTTTTAGGCTTTTCTGTCTGTTTTCCCCTGGTGATCTGGCCAGTAACACACCTCCTGTATTAGTAGGACACAACTTTGGATGAAGAAGCACAGGGGGCACCTTTGGACAGCATCATTTTCAATCCAGATGAAGGGGAGTTTTAGATGTATTAGCAGATTTAGATTCTCTAACAAATTGAAGCCAAGCGCTTTTGTTACTGTGCTAAACACCATTTCTCATAGGGGGGAACTCTATGTGGGTCACATAGTTCCTGTCTGTTGAATCTATAGATTATGGTTCGGGTGTTCGTGTATCATTGCTTCATGTACAGAGAGGAGGGGGAGTGATAGTGAAAATAGAGGGGTCAGGTGGATATTGAGACTGAGACATTCCACTTAGGTCAGACAGATGTGATGTTAGAGTCCTCTGTGGCCTTTTTTTTTTTTTTTTATAGGGTTACAACCACTTTAAGCTTGCAACATTGCTAATAATGTATATGATAAAATTTATGGGAAATATGTAAAGCCTAAACTGAACCTTCTGTTTAGATCAGCTAAATACATTCCAAGTGCATGAAAACAAAAGGTGTGCAAAGTCTTACAGCCACAGTTGAGTAGAAAAGTTTGTCCCCTGCCTACATGCCTACAGAGGGCCCTTGCTCTCTGTGTAGAAGCAGTAGTCTTTATGCAGAGGTTCAGCGTTCACCATGCTGAGTCAGACATATAGCTCTTAAATCAGCAAAGCTCATCCACCCTGCTATTAGCTTTAGCTCTGAATTATTCCAACTTAGCATGGGGTGTTTTGGACCTCTGCAGAGAAACCATTGCTTCCACTCAGATAGTAGTGCAACATGCTGGCAGGGGATAGGCGTTTCTAAAGAAAATTCACTGGAAGGCTTTGTGTACCTTTTTTGCTTCAAGGCACCTGAAACTCACTGATTTAAACTGAAAGTTAAATTAGGCTTTAATTGTTTTGAAAAGAAAGCGGTGCACCTATAACAACTATTCCAATTTCAGGTGCCATCAGTTAGTAGTAAGAGCTTCAGGAGGTATATTATACTTGTTTTCCATAGGAAGCTGCATATTACTTATTGCTTCCTGTTTTATATATAAATCTCCAAGCCTTAAACAAGGATGCATGGTTGCTAAAGAATGGCTGTTCTGGTACAACAGCCAAATTAATAGATTTGATTGCCCTTTGTGGCAGTGGCAGTGACCACCTTCTTGTAAATGTCACAATTCCATCATAAATGCGGAGTATAGGAATCAGTAAAAAGCCAATTCAGCTAAAAAAATGTGCTTTCAATACTTTTGCTGGTTATGTATTGCACATCCTTAGTGCAATGTACTGTGTTAATTTTACATTTATGCAAGCATAAATCAATTCATTATTAATACAAACTTAAATATATTGTTCTGCCACTAGCTTGAAATAAGCTGTGAATCCAACTTGATACACTGTATACCATGCAGTAAGTATAAAAAGGAGTGAAATCTGGGCCCCCAGAAAAAAAAAGAGATAAAATATCCTTTTTGTTGGTTGAACCGGATGGACATTTTTTGGTTCAACTGGATGGACTTGTGTCTTTTTTACAACCAGATTAACTATGTAACTATGTAACTTAAAATCTGCTGTAAGCAAGGATAACATATTTAAAATTGAAATACTGGGGCCCCAGCATTATCAATAAAAATCTACATAGTTGTTCAGACTTACAAAATTATGTCAGTAAGGAATATCTACATCATAACCACACTAACTGGCACCTATATCAAATATCTTTGTGGTCAATAAGTAATTGACTATCAGCGAAAATATTAATGGTTATGTAACATTCCAGAAAACAACACGTTATGATAAATGAAATAATGATCCTTGCACATTTAATTGTCTGGTAAGTAAAATTAGTATGGGCGTATGCACAGTAACTTTGGTGCACACATGTAATGTATTTGACCAGTTACGCCCTACAGGCTAATCGCCATCCAACCTAACACTATAGCCTTATGAATGGACTTGATTGTCCTTGCTGTGGCAGGGAACACCTGCTTGTCAATGCCAAAGTCGTGCGACTTTCAGTGCAATTTGGAGTCCAACTTTTATATGACTTTGATGTGACGTTTTACACTCTGTGGCATTAAAGTCGTATCAAAGTTGGACCAAAGTAGCACAGGATCCTTTTTTTAAAGTCAGACAGACTTGTGTAGTATCAGGTAAGACAGCTCTCATAGGCAAACATTGAATTTCACAAGTCATCCATCTTGGGGTCTCACAATTCAGATCCTATGTCGCATCAGTGTGAATGTAAATCTTGAATGTAATGTGTTGTGTTTGACTAGAAGTGCCCTTCAGGTGAATAGCCCAACAACCAACCTAATGCTATAGCCAAATGATTAGACTAAATTGCCCTTCCTGTGTTAGTGAGCACCTGCTTTTAAATTCCATAATTACACCATAAATGTGGAATTTGGGAATCACTGACAAGCTGATTCAGCAAAAATCTTTTGTTCATTACTTTTGCTGATTTGGTATTTGCACATCCTTAGAGCAGTATGTTTATGAAAATATAAATAATTTTTTTTAAAGTATTTACTTTGTGTAATGATAGTTATTTAAGTTGAAACTTTTATTTGTTTTATTTGTAATATTTTATTTCCAGTCCAGCTAATGCTTTACATAGTAGTGTGCAAATGTAGGATCACCTTTGGTTAAATTACATGTTGTGTTGCTTGTGTTAAAGTAAAATACAGAATCAGAAGATTCACAGCAGACGTTTAGGCATATATATCATACCTTCACAAAACCCAGATCTGCATTTGTTGTTTTTAAATAGCACCTCATTCTGTTTTTAAATGACCCCACTTGTTGACAGCCAAAATGAGACATATTTTTGCAAGTAAAAACCTAAATATGTAAAATGCAGCATGTGAAAATGTTTGGGCACCTTTGCTTCTGACTTAATGATGTTTTTTTTTATGCAAGATTTCTAAACATGAGACAACCAGTCAGATTTTAGTACATTTTTGCACTAAGCTTGTTGTGTAAAAGCCAATACACAGAATCTGAATCAGTGCTACAAACATATAGTCCAAGTTTCCTTTGGTCTTTATAGGGCTATTTCTTTGAAGTTAAACATTTAAGCAAAGTAAATGTTTTTTTTTTGTCCTTGATTTTCCCTTACTTTGCAGTAATTGTGTGTTTTTACAATGCAGAGCATAACCTTGCATAACGTTCAGTAAGCCAACTGTTGTTAAACCACATGCCCAACCAGTGTTAGCAATGAAGAGAATGTTTGTCCTTGACTCTTTTGGCCATAGGATGGTATTTGGAGAAAAAAGTAGTAATTGTTGAAATTTCTCAAATAAAACATATTAATATTTTGACATATAAAGTAGAAAAAGTACAAAAGTTCAGTGTGAGTCTGTATGTCGAGTTTGTATAAATACAATTCAGAGGGTGTATTTATACAAACTGTAAAATTCCAGTAATCAAAGTATGAAACATCAAGTAGAAAAAAAAATGAATGGCAAACACTATATTCAGGAACATTTGTTCTCATTTGTACTAAAAAGCACTATAGTCTATTTTCAAAGCTCTCTACAAATTAGTAGTTTTAATTAAATTGGTAGAAAAATGTATTGGACACAAGTCCTGATCTCTGGAGGCACATATACTTTTTCTGCTGATGTTACCCGTCAGTGGGTGTCAGTATTATACAAGGAAAGAACAAGGATTATAAAGAAATTTTGCCAGTATTTTCAAAACATTGTATTGATTGGCATTGTTCAGCTTGCACGGGATGACTGAGCACTTGGAGTTTGAAAAGAGGCTCTGCCCTGATCCCTAAAGCAATGATTTGGCTCTGTGCTTCTTATTATTGTATAATAAACTGTAGCTGCAGATCTTCATACTAACCTATCCTCCCATGACATGTTCCTCCTATTTTCCCTTTAAAGGCCTAAGGTAGCTTCCCTTCTCTACCAAGAGTAGTACACCATAAAAGGCTTGTGTAGTAGCGTTATGATAGCAAAAGCTGATTGCATTAAAGCTAAATTCTAGGAAGATTCAAAAGAGAAAAATGAAGTTATCTATGTAGTCATTAAAGAGAAACGGAACTCTGGAAGTTGTGCTCAGAAATAGCCAGAGGGTAAAGGACTAGTCACTAGCATTGCCTGTGCTGTCCTAGCAGCTGATCTGTACCGCATTACTGACCTACCATGTCTTGTTCTGCACGGTGTCTCTGTGTGGTGGTTGTGGTCATCTTGGTAAATGCAGGGTAGGCAGGCTTCTTCACGTCAGAGCCTCTAGGAAGGAGAACAGTGAGTAGCACAGTAGTGACAGCACTAGATCTGGCTCTACGGGATTGATTTACCAAAGGCAAATATGCTGTTCGCGCTGCAAGAGGAGTTCCCTTTGCAGAGGAATTTTCTTCAGAGCTCAGTGAATGTGGTGAAATTTCACAGTACAAAGAATACCCAAGGAAATACCCATGTGTAAGGAAAAAAATAGGCATTTTGTTTCCACGTGATTAAACAATAGATGTCAGCAGAGCTTCACATCATTCACTAAACTCTAGGGAAAATTCCCTTGCAAAGTGAACAGTCTTATTGCCTTTAGTAAATTAACCTCCAAATCTCAGAGGCAGCAGAGCTTTAGATTAACCTCACAGATATACAGCTATAGGACCATAGACACAGGAGTGTCTAGGCACATTCACACACCAGGAGGTGCACTGCCATTATTCCACAGGAATTCCAAAGAAATATATATTTTTCAGGGTACTGCTTAGGAAGCATCAATTAGAACCTAGATCTCTATAACATAGGAAATCTTTGTGTTTTAAAATGTTCATACATCATTACATTTATTTTTTATGCAAGCAGAGTAAGTACCCACATTTGACCTGGTAACTTTCTTGCAATCCACTGCACAGCAGCACTTAGACTGAAAAAATGGTCAGTGGAGTCGTATTGCTCATGTGGTAACATTGGGCATGCTGATAGAAGGAGAGACCAATGTTACTTCTTCTTTTACTGTCCAGTCACTGGCTAGGGGAGGGACAATACCTGTAAGTATTGCTTAACTTGCAGGACAAGCAAAACAGTCTGGTCTCCTGTTCTGCCAGACAAGGCTGTACTGTGTTCAGAGATCTGTAAATATCAAAAGTGAATGGACAGAAATGCAAATCCTTTGGCATGTAAATGGCTCTCTTTTATATATTTTATCTGTGTATTTTATTGTGTAACTTCAGCTCAGCTTTACATAAATACTTTACTTCTTTATGTTAAAAAGCTACCTTTATTATATTTACGGTATTTTAATGAAAACTAGAATTGTCTAGAATTATTCTTTATTATTGCTGTTTCTTAGTTTTTTGGGTAATATAGTCATACTCCAGGACTGGTTGACTCAAATGTTTTCAGTAAAAATTTAACTCAGATGTATATGACCTTTTCTCAAGAGACTATTGTGTTCAGTTTACTGAAGTTTCCCTCTCTTTATCTGCCAAATGGTGGCTGCAATTCAGATCCATTAGTCCTTACAGCTTTTGGCATTATTGATCACAGTTTTTCTTTACTAACTCTTCCTGCTCTCTAGTTCAGTGAATAACAGAACCTTTTCCTAATGATCAGGGTGCACTTTTAGCTATGCCTCTTCTTTTTTGCAGACCACCACATACTGTATATTGCGCTGCACTTTGTGATCATAGGGACAAATGTGTGGAAAATATTAGGAAATACACTGTTACAATCTGTGGGCAACAAACAATTGTTGCAAACGGAATATCTCCTTTTCTCAACCAGTGAAGTGTTGAAACTAATACCACTACACCCAATTTGAGGTTAAGCTTGAGTTAGGCCACAGTGGCCCAATGACACCATAATGAACCTGGGTCAAAGCCAGAGGGTTCCTCAGCTATGCTCATCACATCTAAGCAGCTACTCTAAACAGTGTGGTGCAATTGCTAGTAACCTGGGTAGGCTTCCAATGCTGACCTGCTGATATTGCTTACGAGATGCTTGGAGATTTGAAACTGTAAAGGCAAAACTCTTTATTTACTTATTATTAGTTTTTATTGCAGTCTGGGTTCCTCCTGGGGAGATTCACCCTCTTTATTTGTCCTAGTGAATATTATATAGGAAAGTTTTGTAAAATGTATATTTTTGTCAAGACAGCAAGGAATGTGGGGAAATCATACAGTGGGGATTTTTTTTTCTGGTGACAATCAATTAAAATGGGAACTCTTTTACTTTAGAGGGATTTCAGCTCACTTCCTGCTGTGTTTCCTAGACAGGAATTTAAGGGAACTCTCCAGAACAGGACACAAACAGCAAAAATTAGCCTGAAACAGGCTAAACATATAGTACGCTTTTTTTGTAAAGTTTTGTTAAACATTTCCCATATAGGACAAAATCTAAATACAATCCCAGAAGAAAGATTATTCACAGCACATGAATAAATGAGAGGATACATGGTGATTGGGGTAAAGCAGCAGCAACCTTGAAGTGTCTGTAAGTGGAAGTGAATGTGCTAGTATTCTGTGACAGACAAATAGACCCAGTAGGAGATTCAACAGAAAAGGATCCTGAGTGATAGAGGAGATCATGTGTAGGTAAACCTGAAAGAAGAAAAAGAAAGATGGGGGGGTGTGATTGGGTTACCATTGAGGGGGTCAGCCTCCATGCCCAATCAACAGCCTGGCAGTCTTCAATATAATCTTGAGGGGTATAATCTTGACACAGGAGAATAGCATAAAGTTGAGAAATGAAGTGAGTAAGGATCTGGGACTGTAAGCGGAGAGCTTCAAATGATGTAAAAATTTTGAGAGGAAAAATAAAGCCTTTCAAGTCAAGTGCAACTAATGTTTGAAGAAGGGAGGTTGACCCGCTACTAAGATGGTAAAGGGTTCCAGATGACCCACATGCAGTGCCATGCAAATTGGGGAAGGGTTCCCTCATGACCACTTTAAGAATATGGTCACCTCGAGGCCTGGGGAGAATGCTTGGTTTCCCATGACAGGAGTCATAGGGCCTGAGTAAGAGGAGATTTGAGACCTCCTCAGTAATGCATCCCACACTTTAAAAAGCAATGAAATGCAGATTGGATGTGACAGGAATAGGGCGATCTTTTGGTAGGGACCCATGGTAGAAAAGTTAGAGATAGAGGGGTCAAGGCAGTTTCTACAGCGACCCACAGTATGTTTGTAGAATGTAATCTCCATTCCAATATATGTGCCAGTAGTGTGTCTTTGTAGTACATTTCTAAATGAGGGAGACCCAATCCACCTAACAGTTTACCACAGACTAGTATATCAAAAAGCAAGCGAGGGGAAGACTGGGCCCATATGTTCCATATTAAGGCTGGGTTCACACTATTGCCGCATGCGGCTCAGAGCAGGGGTCTGGTGCGTCCCCGTTCACTGTTTCGGGTCAGATTTCAGCCCTGAATTTTTGGCTGAATTCAGACCTGAAACGGACCAAAAGTTGCACAGGAAACCTGTGCAAATTCACACCGGAGCCGTAGCGGAGACAGTGAACTGGCTCCATAGAGAGCTGGTTACAATCTACTACCATGCGAATATGGGGAAACCCGCATCCAATTCACATAGGTGTGAACCCAGCCTAAAGCAGTTCATAATGTGAAAATGAAAGATTTAGGAACAGAAGTAGGGAGGGTTTGGAAAAGCTATAAGAAATGCAGCAGAACATCCATTTTGAAAAGGGTGCCTCGTCCCAACCAGGAATGTTTCACTGAAGTTCAGTTTTTAAATCTTCGTAACATATTTTTCATAATAATGTAGGAAAGAGAGAGGAGCTCTGTGCTGCATCGAAAGTTGGATCTCCACTCTCCTGCATTAACTTCTTTAGATGAGAGTGTCTTACACATTACTGAAATGGCCATAATAGCATCTAAAACTCTGTGTTATTCTTTTAGTTGGCTCAGGGCAGTAAGGACTCTTCACAATTGTGGTTCAGATGCAGTAAAACCCCATAGTTGATCCTTGTTTTTACCACCCCTGTCAACATCACCCCTCTTTAGCTGCAGTGGCCAGGGGTGTAGAAATGCCTACAGCAGGAATTATACGCCCTGTCACGCTTGTCAGGTGTAGCACCCATCAAGCATGACCCATTAAAAGAAAAATGAGGCTGCTCTGCAAGGGCTCTGCAATCATGTGCAGTACTGCCACCAAGGTGTTAAAGCAGGCAGTAAGGAAGCATTGTGTTGTATCGCATCCTCACCACCTGCAATAACCCCTTGGACCCTACGCAAGCACACAGTTGTGGGGTGCTTGCAGAGCAGCCCTATTTACTTGAATGGATCACAAATAGTGGGCAGTAGCGTCCACTGAAAGCAACATGGGGGTATAATTACTGCTGCAGCAGATGTGCACCCTTGGCTACTGCCCTACTGACACCATTCTCTGCCCTACTGACACAGTCCACTGCTTTACTGACATTGTCCACTTCTCTACTGACACTGTCCAATGCTCTGCTGACACCACGCACTGCCCTACTGACACTATCTACTGCTCTACTGACACCATCCTCTGCCGTGCTGACACTGTCCACTGCTCTACTGACATCATCCACTGCCCTACTGACAATGTCTACTGCTCTACTGACACCATCCACTGCCCTACTGACAATGTCTACTGCTCTACTGACACCATTCACTGCCCTACTGACAATGTCTACTGTTCTACTGACACCATCCTCTGCCTTGCTGACATCATGCACTGCTCCACTGCTCTACTAACATCGTCCACTGCCCTTTTGACACTATCCACTGCACTGCTAACCCTGTCCACTGCTCTACTGACATCATCCACTGTTCTACTGATACTATCCACGGCCCTACTGACAGCATCCTCTGCCCTATTGACACCATCCTTTGCCCTACCGACACTGTCCACACACCATCCACTGCCCTACTGACAATGTCCACTGCTCTGCTGATTGACACTGTCCACTTTAAGGCAGACTAAGATTATATTGCTACAGTGACATTATTTTTTTCATATTTTTACTAAGTTTCCCTTACTATTTAGTTAGGCCTTGCTCAGTAATTTCTTTAAAGAAATTTAAAAAATGCGCTGAACTCCAGTGATCTTTTATCTCTCCCATGTTGTTCAGGTAGATTTCCACCTCTCAAAGGTGTATGGGAATGTGGAGTATGTGTGTTGTTGGTCTGCTCAAGTGAGGGTCATATTTAAGGCTATAGATTTGATGGTATTCACTTTGAAAGTGCACTAATGGCCAAATGTGTGGAATTCTTGCTAAAATGATTCTGTGATTCGACACATAAAGTGGCATATCATCCGCAAAAAGCCCTGTTTTATGGTGTTGTCCTCCCACATTGACATATACAATAGTGCATTTTTATCCTGATCTTCTGCTGTATTAGCTCTAAAGACTGCTTTGGTTCCTCCACCCAGGTACCTCCCTGTAAAGCTTCCAGGGCGCTCTTATTAGTTTTTGCCCCACATTTTGTAACAGGTACAATTTACTTTTTACTTTTAACCCCATACAGCAATGGCAATGAGATAGAAGAAAGAGTTTCTCCCAGCTGTCACCCAATCAGATGGGTGGAATACTCCCGCTCTGATGCCAAGATGATTAGCAAAACTGCTTACATTTTCTCTCCAGGCAACTGATATATGGTGTAGCCAGACCGATTTCACACACATAATATACAAAATAGCTTTTATTACTACAGTGATATGAATTCATTTTGCATACATTTTAGCAGTAATGCCATTTTCATGGATCAAAGATTGTTTCCAAGAGATTTTTCAGTATGGTGGATAATCCATTAGCTGTTCTCCCTCCTCTTCCCCGGTATTGGGAATACAGAATGCAACAGATGGCATCAGAATCTTCAGCAATGCTTGTACCAGTCAAAAGGGTTGTCTATTGTTTTCTCAAACTTAGACTTTACTGTAATGTTTGCTCAGGTTTATAGTACATGCATGATTACAGAAGATTTTGCCAGTCCCTGACTAAATTAGAAAACCTGTAGTGCATGCAGATTACTATTTTAATATATTATATTTAATCACACAGTCAATTGCTCTTGTAATTCAATGTTCTATATTGTAAATCCTATGTCCACTATTATACCTATGCATGTACCAATAAAATTGTAATTTAAAATGTGTGTGTATATCTCACGCAAATAAAAGGGTCCAGATTGCTTTAGAGTTACAATGACTTGTAAACTGCAGGCTTAAAGTATCAGGTCTCAGAAACTGACATGTAATTACAGCCCCTGATTTCAAGGTTCAGTACACCTTACTAGGTATTATATAAAGGCAGAATGACTCCTGACCCCTAACTTCATCTCTACGTTCAGATTTTAAAATGTAATTATTTGTATGGTTATCGTCAGTGTGCAGCAGGTGCTTTTCGTGTATTATACACTGCCTGTTATTACTCTATAAAATGTATTTGAATATTTATCCCTAGTACATTGAAATGCCATTATTTTTGTGAACTGTTTAATATATGTCTGTACATGTAAAACGAAGCAAACAAAAAGCCTCGTAGTACCCCGCATAGGGAAGTGCAGTCAGGAAGAGTTCGGACTGAGCAGACAGGGCCTCTGCCGGTGTCCCTGGGAAAACTTTTTTATTTTTTAATGTTGATAGAGTAGGGAAAGGTAAGAATCTTCACTGGGTTGTAAGTGCTATCTGTGACCCCATTAATGATATTTTCCCTCACTTTCTGTTCTTTCTCACACCCACCACCTAGACAGAAAATGTGGAGAAATCTTAAGAGACCTTGCTTACTCTTTTAGAAAAAAATATTTTGCAGTTTATGTCCTTGTTGTGGAAATTTTCTGTTGCTTCTTGTTTTGTCTTAAACTTTTTTAATAGACTGGAACATTCAAATCCTGGACAGAGACCATTAAAAAGTTGACAGACATTCTATTCCTTACCCACAATAACTTACTGCAGGAATTGGATCAGGAATGGAATATGTAGAAAGTAATCACTAATTCAGAAACAGATACAATGCTTTGAAAAAGTATTCACACCCCTTAAAATTTTCCACATTTTGTCACGTTACAAGCAAAATCGTAAATGTATTTTATTGGGATTTTATGTAATAGACCAACACAACGTGGCACATAATTGTGAAGTGGAAGGAAAATGATAAATGGTTTTCAATTTTTTTTACAAATTTTTGGCGTCCATTTGTATTCAGCCCCCTTTACTCTGATACCCCTAACTGAAATCTAGTGGAATCAATTGCCTTCAGAAGTCCCCTAATTAGTAAATAGAGTCCACCTGTGTGTAATGTAATCTCAGTATAAATACAGCTGTTCTATGAAGCCCTCAGAGGTTTGTTAAAAAAAAACCTTAGTGAACAAACATAATCACGAAGGCCAAAGAACACACCAGACAGGTAAGAGATAAAGTTGTGGAGAAGTTTAAAACAGGGTTAGGTTATACCATCCCAGTGTCTCCCCGTTCTGCTGGAGATGCAACATAGCCCAAGGCTCCATGCTCCACATCTGGTGGGATTGCCCGCTAATACAGCCCTTCTGGAAAGACATACATTGCCTTGCCACTCAAATAACAACCTACACTCCAGACTTCACCCCTGCACAATACCTGCTTCCCCACACATCTATACCCCAATCGGCCTACAAAAAATCTCTCGCCCTCCACCTCATCAACGCTGCCAAACAATGCATACCCGTACATTGGAGAAATAACACCCCCCCTACCATTTCTAAGTGGCTGCAACACATAAGGAGAATAGCCAAAATGGAGGCCTTAATTCACCAAGCAAGAGAGACCCCAACAAAATTCCAAAAAACCTGGGCCTGCTGGCTACAATTTACAGAATCGGCAGATTTTCATAACCTCTCAAACAGTTCATAATAGCTTGACCTGGGGATACCCATGAAACATTGTATGCCGTCACATAATATATAAGCTGACAGCGCACCCCTCCACACCCCACCCTCCCTTCTTTATACCCTCCCCTAAACAGTGACTAAAGCTTCCCAGTAGGGCTTAGAATCATACAAGACAATCTACATGCTGCTGTAGTTCAACATAGTGTTTGGGAATTATCCCTAGATGTCCATCCCCAATAAGGAATCTGATATAAATGGAACACCACAGGGATAGAGTGACTCAACTAACCCTCTCAGTAAACTGCAAAGATAGAAAGACAAGTACCAGTTTTCAGCGCCCCCACCCATTCACAGTTAGTTTTGTGCATTATCAATATCTTGCTTTCATTCATGTTTTGTCATTTAAATTACTTGTAACTGCTTCACTGTTTTTACCTGTAAATTTGAAAACATTAAAAAAATCAATTAAACAAATAACACAGGGTTAGGTTATTAAAAAAAATTAAAAAAGCTTTGAATATCTCACGGAGCACTGTTCAATTCATTTTCCGAAAATAGAAAGAGTATGGCAAAACTTCAAACCTACCAAGATATGGTCGTCCACCTTAACTGACAGTTCGGGCAAGGAGAGCATTATTCAGAGAAGCAGCCAAGAGTCCCGTGGTTACTCTGGAGGAGCTGCAGAGATCCACAGCTCAGGTGGGAAAATCTGTCCACGGGACAACTATTAGTCATGCACTCCACAAATCTGGCCTTTATGGAAGAGTGGCAAGAAAGAAGAAGAAAGCCATTGTTGAAAAAAAGCCATAAGTGGTCCCATTTGCAGTTTGTGAGAAGCCATGTGGGGGACACAGCAAACATGTGGAAGAAGGTGCTCTGGTCAGATGAGACCAAAATTTTAAACTTTTTGGCCTAACCTAACGCTATGTGTGGCAGAAAAGTAACACTTCACATCACCCTGAACACACCATCCCCACCGTGAAACATGGTGGTGGCAGCATCATGTTATGGGGATGCTTTTTTTGAGCAGGGACAGGGAAGCTGGTCACTCTTTAGATTTGCTAAGATGGTAGAGACATCCAAAAAGACTTGCAGCTATAATTGAAGTGAAAGGTGATTCTACAAAGTATTGACTCAGGGGGGCTGAATACAAATGCATGCCACACTTTTCAAATATTTTTTTGTAAAATATTTTTAAAAACATTTATCATTCTCTTTCTACTTCACAATTATGTGCCACTTTGTGTTGGTCTATGTGGAAAATTTCAAGGGGTATGAATACTTTTTTAAGGCACTGTATAGTTAGGTTGAGGATAATAAAAATTATGTGGCATACATATCAGAATATCATTATTAGTGATTACTTTATCTGTACTAGTCTCCGTGTTTATCTAATCTAGTTGTAACATGTATTGCTTTTACAGCTCTATATAGGCAGAAGCTCAAATACCTTATCAAAAGACAAAATGAAATGTGCCCAGCAGCTCATTGTGCTTCATCTTTTCTGATTAGAATGCAGTAAGCTGAATTTGGAGTGATTCCCATGGGTTATTGTTGTTTGCATATAGCTATTAGCCTTTCTGCTACCTGATTAAATAAGCCTGTTCTGTGTTCCATTCCTACATGGATGCAAATGGAATATGTGTACATCATTAACTGACTAGTATCGTGGTGTACCTCTATCAGGAACAATTTTCCTGAACATTTTTATCTCATTACCTAACAAGTATGTAATGATCTTTTCAATGCCTTTAAATATGCAATTATAATTACGTCACTTAGACAAATCATTACTAAATAATTTTAGAAAGATCATTATTAAATGAGCCTAACATTTTTCAAATTTAATGGTACTATATGAGACATATTTCTTACATATTCAATTATTATTTATTGAATAAGAAAAGCACTAAGTGTAGTTACCCATAGCAACCAATGAGAATTAATTTTCAATATTATGACTTACCCAAAGCAACTAATCAGAAATGTGTAGGGGACTCTTACCGGACAGCTGGATACCTCTCACCAGGGCCCTGGGAACATCCAAATGACACACACATGAGATGAGGTCGGAAAGGATGTCCGTTTTATTAAGGAAATTGCCCTTTGTTTTATAGAATAAAAAATAGGAGGGATTACAATACATTTAGGGTTTGGTTACAGAGAAAGAGGATGGCAATTCTAGGAAAAAGAGTTTATCTCCATTTAACGTGCAATCTCACAATACTCATAATATTTTCGGTTAAAAAGTACATGTCAGGATGTTCTCAGCCACGTTAATCTATCAGTCTAAACATTTCTTAGTCAGTAAACACATTTTAAGTTAAACTCAAATAATAGATATATGAGGAATAGCATGGAAATTTACAGAACAGACAGCAGAAACATCATTAACCCTTCAAAATGATCTTACACTAATCTGACATTAGTAAACTTGAAATCTTGTTGTTATAGCTATCACATTTTCGGTATCATTGATTCATTTTAAATTGATTCATATACAGTATACATGTGTGTGCAGCCACAAGATTTATGAAAAGTGGCATTATGTGGTTTGCTGTCTAATCAGGTCAAGGAGAATAATAATAATAAAACAATTGAGGTAGAAACTCGTAGTAAGTTCCAAGTTGGAAATTGCTGAATGCCAAAGCAGCCAGTTACCAAGCAACTGTTGCATGGGAAGAAAGGAGGTATCTCCCTTATACCCAAAAGTACTGGATTTTAGTCCTCACTCCTGGGAAATAAAAGTGAGCAAGGGGAAGGTAAATAATTAAAGTGAACCTACTGGCAAAGGTTTGTTTTAAGGCAGCACAAAGCCCCTATTGACCTATAACACAGACCTATACACAGTCCTTTTTTTAGTCTTCTGGATCTCATCAGTGTGGTAGATCTGGTTAGCATGTGAAGTACCACAGAAGAGAATGTGAAAACAAGGAGGAATAGTAGTTTCGATTGAAGGGCTTTCTGTGAATGTTCTGCCCATTATCAAAGGATAATGGTTTGGGGTTTCTCACTTTTTTAAGCTTATCAGTTTGGAAACTGTCTTTATATGTTCTTACTATATATATATATATATATATATATATATATATATATATAGTCTTAGCATAAAAGTAAAAAAAACTTTAGTATGCAGTCCCCCTCACAGCCCTCCTAATACTTGCCCGAGTCCGATCTCGATCTAGCAATGTGCACAAGAGCAGCTGCTGCCCATGCTCTCTGCCACCTCATTGGCTCAGGGACAAAAGCTGTAAATCACAGCCAGTGAGAAGGGAGTGGTGAGGGTTCAAGTCCTGTTCTGTGTGTCTTATGGACACACAGAGTGGAGCTCAAGAGTGAGTACCCCCATAGCAAGCAGCTATTTGAATAATAATCATAATATTTCACCGACATATGAGTTCAGTACTAATACTATTAACTTTTTTAATCTCAATTTACCTATTGTGGAGTGATGCACACCAAGTCCTACTTTAAGCCCACTGACAGGAAAAGTTTTATCCCCGAGACAGCTGTCATCACCCACAGTGGCTAGATAATATTCCTAAGGGGCAATTTTACGCATGAGGTGAAATTGTGATGGCATGGAAGCAGGGCCGGGAAAAGGAGAGGGCAGGAGGGGAAGCTGCCTTGGGCACTGTGGTATCATGTGAGGTGCCACAAGGAGATTGGAGCAGGGGATTTGTGTTGGAGGGGGATTTGGGGGGCAGCAGGGGGTAAGTATTGTTCTAGGAGGGGAAATTTGGGCGGGCACTAAGAGTGGTGATTTAGGGGGATATGTGTTGGGAGGAGGTTGGAGAGAAGACGATTTGTGCATTGAGTAGGGATTGGGGTGGGATTTGTGCTGGGGGGGTTGAAGTGGAGGGGAGAAGACGTGTACTAGGAAAGGTGTATTTTTTGGGGGGGGGAAGGGCATTTGAACTGGGGAGATTTGGGGGATGGTGGAGCAAATATTTGTGCTGGGAGGAGTGGGAATGTATGCTTAGGGGATAAGCATACAGAAAATCGCTCAGTGTTTTTGTGGGGGGATTTTTGCTGACATATAATGCTCATACATCTTGGGGGGGTGCAGTTTTGCATGTTTGCCCTAGGCTCTAGATGACCTTGCCCCAGCACTGCATGGAAGGACTTCTTAAACTAATTACAGATTCTGAAGACTAGATTTCTGGAAGGTTATAGAGAGAAGAATTTAGATCTTACTATTATGCAGGTTTGTGATATGGACATGACATCTCTACTGACCACCAAAGTGATAAAAGGAAAAGGTGAGAAGAAATTTGTCTGTTTATCATGAATTTTTCCTCACAGCACTGTCAAATTAAGCAAATTATTAGTAAACATTGAGGGTTCTCAAGAGAGATCCAATATTAAAACTTTCCCACCTGGCCTATAGTGGATTGATTGCCGAATGATGGTTTTACCCTATGACGTCCTGCAGAATGGGGCGCACAGCACAGCGATCTCTGTGGTGCACTGTGTACTGTGGACATCACTGATCAGGGTAATTAGCCTATGATGTAGGCTCTTTACCATGTGATTAGCTGTGTCCATTTACAGGTGATCACAGTGTTAATATGAAATGCCGGTTATCAGCATTCCTCTCTTCACTCTGACAGCGCATGAGGAGAGGAGAGCTGATAAGCGACATTCCTCAGTTTGGACATCTGCACTGATAATCAATGCCCTGATTATCATTGCAGCTCCATCAGTGCTGCCCTTCAGTGCCCATCAATGATGCCTGTCAGTGCCCACCAGTGATGCCCTTCAGTGCCCACCAGTGATGTTTGTCAGTGCCCATCAGTGCCTCCTAATCAGTGCCCCTATCAGTGCCGCATATCAGTGCTCATTTGTACCACCCATCAGTGCCACCTATCAGTGCCCATCAGTGCTGCATATTAGTGCCTCCTTATCAGTGACGCCTATCATTGCCACCCAGCAGTGCCATCTATCAGTGCCCATAAGGGCTGTCTATCAGTGCCCATCAGTGCTGCCTATCAATGCCCATCAGTTTTGCCCTTCAGTGCCCACCAGTGATGCCTGTCAGTGCCCATCAGTGCCTCCTAATCAGTGCCCCTATCAGTGCCGCATATCAGTGCCCATTTGTATCACCCATCAGTGCCACCTATCAGTACTCATCAGTGCTGCATATTAGTGCCTCCTTATCAGTGCCCATCAGTGCCACCTCATCAGTGCAGCCTATCAGTACTCATTGGTGCAGCTTTATCAGTGCAAATCAGTAAAGGAGAAAAATTCCTTATTTACAAAATTTTATAACAGAAACTAAGAAAAAAAAAATTCTCAAAATTTTTGGTCTTTTTTTATTTGTTTGGCAAAAATTAAAAAAACAAGTGGTAATTAAATACCACCAAACAAAAGCTCTATCTGTTTAAAAAATGATAAAAATTTTGTTTTGGTACAGCATTTCATGACATTCAAAGTCATTGAAAGTGCAACAAGGCTGAAAGCTGCAAATTGGCCTGGGCAGGAAGGGGGTGAAAGTGCCCTCTATTGAAGGCATTAAGGGATCTTCTACCTGAAAATCTGGAAGTAATATCCAAGAGAGTGCAACATTTAAGAGATAAACTGGTACCCAGTGTGGTAGATCCCCCTAAAAATGTTCAGTTATTCTCTCATTTGAAAGGTTTTAATCCAATGAAATAACTGCATTATGTGCAAGGTAGAAGGAGTGAGGTGGAAAAAGGCCGTCAAATTCCATTCCACCACTACAGGAAAGGAATATTAGATTGCTCCTACTGGACATGTATATTTATTACAATGTCCCTGCGGGAAACAGTCTATAGGGAGGACTACACGCAGGTTGAGTGATAAAGTGAGACAAAACATGTTTACAATATCTTACAGGGATTTAAAGGACATAGTCTATCTGCTCATTTCTGAAAATGGCACCGTACGAGCCCTAAACGTTTATGTTTTTGGGATATAGATACTATATACTATAGACCCACATTGCAGAGGTTCCAATACATTGCAGCAGGTATCCAAACTGGAGACACACTGCATATACAAAATTAAAATTGCCACACCTTTGGGTCTCAAAGTGGATATAGACATGTTTCATTGATACTAGTTAACGTCTACACAATACATACATGCATTAAACAAAAAAATAAAACACAGGAAAAAATGGGTATCAGGGTATATTACCCATTGGAGAGTATTGATGTCATTTGATGTCATTCATGTCTATTTTGTATAATATATTTTTTTCTGTGTTTTGTTTTTTTGTTTAATGTATGTATTGTGTGGACGTTACACGTCTTTTTATCCATTTGTATAGATCTACGTTTCATTATTAAAGATATTTATTTTTACATCAGAGTTGGTGGTCTTTCAAAGTCCCATTTAGGGGGTATTTCTCTTTGTTCTATTGCATCAGGGATGGGACCACCACACTCTCTATCTGACACGGTAGAGGTCTCCTTTTCTTCTATTGATACTAGTTTTTTTTTTATCTAACCCTGCTTTTTAGTGTTTTTAATCTATACCACTGTTTTAATTTTATGGCGTTGATTTGTTGCTGTACAATTTTATATGAGATATTTATGATTTTTATACCATTTTTTTAAATGAAGCTGTCTTTTTGATATTAGGATAATTTTTATTTCTTTTATCTTATTTCACTTTAATATATTTAATGCCACCGTTATCTACACACCGTTACTCCTTATACCCTTGGTGGACTCCTTAAATATGGCCATTTTAGTGTTCACTAGAGATTGAGCTATAATAAAATGGTCGACCAGCAGAAGAATAATATGATGTATTAGAAAATGTACGCAGGACTTTGGCAAAATGGCGAGGAATCACAGCTCCATTGAGTCCATATGTATACATATTGGATATGGCCACGGGCAAATGGCCACCAGCCTTCAGCAAGATGGCGGGCAGATACAGCTCCATTCATTAGTATTGGCGTTTGTATATAAATGGGACATGTTGCAATTTTCACTCTTTGACCCCTGATGATGCATTAGAGCACAAAACACGTTGGGTGGAGTTAGAGTGCTGATGTAACGCTGCCACATGCCCACTGTATGTGGCAACTATATTTGCAAGTCCTGGTGACTGTGCCTTTATCTTTTCAAACGGTATTCTGCATTTTTTAATAAATACTGCACTATGAAAGATATATTTGGGTCTGGTTGGTGAGCATTTGTTCCACACAGCAGCATTACTTACCTGCTGGCTTTGGGCGGTGCTAATCCGGTTGGTGCCATAACCAGAGTGACAGCTACTCAAAGGGACTGCATTCAATGGAGAGCTCCTGCTGTATGAGTGACCCCATAGAAAGTACTTGCTGCTTATAATTAATGCAGCCTTATGTTCTGGTGAGTGACCACTTTATTGATCTGGATGGGATTAAAGGAGAATCACTGCACTTTATTTTCATGAATTAGTGGAATCACTAGTCTTTACACAGACTGCTTTTTTTGTCCTGTACATGAATTAGTTTTCATGTTTGAGCACTTGTTTACTCTTTTACATTAATATTGTGCTTTGTTTTATTTATTGCACAAATTTTGAATATGTATGTATTTATTCATTTTTCTATCTAGCTTTGAGCGCTGCACCCACATTTATTTATTTTTATTTGGGTTTTTTTTGTTTTTTTTTGGTATGTTGATGGCTTGTGCTAGCTGCTATTGTCCTCCACTGAGCTCCAACTGAACATGTTTGTTTTCTAAAATATAATATATGTGTTAAATTCATGTGATGCAGGTAAATTTGCATATGGAAATAATATTTAAAAATATTTGCATTTAAACACTGCTTACTACATCGCTTTGGATTGGTATGGACCAAAAGTAGCCTTGCCCAAATGGGGGCTGGTTCCTGGTGTCTCAGAAATTCTTGGAGAGATTATACTACAGAATCATTTCAGAAAAAACTTGTAGGTTCATCTACAACCTGTGAAAAAAATGTATTGAATAAGGATGCTAAGTTATAATTATAGTTTATTTCAATAACATTTGACTTCATGTAGTGGTTCCTAATAGTTTATTAGTTAAATGTGTTTGTTAAGCTAAATTTTGTGCAGGTGACAGGTTGTAGTTCAGCAACAGTATAACCTAGGTGAATACCTTTGACTAAATGTTGAAATATTTAGGGTTATATGCTTCAAATAAAAGCAACTATTCCTTATCTTCCTTTTTTGTTTCTTCATTCATTCACCCGTTCCTAAGCTATAGCTGTTTCAAGACGTTGACAAAGTATTTTACGCAAACAAATCATAGTTTTACTAATTTGAGCAGTAAATAGTAATAAAAGAAAATTGTAATAAAAAAAATGTATAGACAGAAGCACAAACTGGTGAAGGATTTTCTAAATGGCAATAAATGGGTGGATGCCATTATCACAGCACAATATTTTTTAGTTAAAATAAATACAAAACTTTGAATTACATATGCTGTTAAAGTTGAAAGCTGAACTCGAGATATAAAGCAAAACTATCCTTGTTTGTTTTTGCCTAGTATTTATTTTTTCCTAGGTCACAAGTAAAAAAATAATCTTAGCATATTATCCCTCATTCCCACAGGCTTCTCCTTCCAAGTGACAAGTCTCCTGAAGCCTCTTCCCTTTGGCACTCTGGCTGGCATCTGCTGCTGTGATGTCATTACGTGTAATGCAGGACCATCAGTCCTGCGTTGTAAGTGAAGCAGAGAGTGTTGGAGGGAAGAGGTTAAATGCTGGCTGCCAGGGGAGAAAGAAATATGGTGCTTTTTACAGGTAACCTAGTTAAAAAACAGAATTTACCCCTTTGCAGTGCGGGGGGAGGGGGGGTGAGCCCCCATGTAAGAGTATTTTTTTCATATTCTAGGGCTTCAGCTTTAAAGCTGAGCTCCAGCCCATATTCCAGGGATTTAGCTTTAAAACTGACCTCCAGCCAACCAGAAAAAAACACAGAAGAAGTACATATATGGGAGCCATTTTACCTGCCCAAAGATTTTTATTTTTGTCCATTCATTCCTGTGATCTATGCACTCCTGTCAGACAGCAGAGCCAGCCTGGGAGCC
Organism: Lithobates clamitans; assembly: GCA_037952925.1. Classification (NCBI taxonomy): domain Eukaryota; kingdom Metazoa; phylum Chordata; class Amphibia; order Anura; family Ranidae; genus Lithobates; species Lithobates clamitans. The sequence continues at coordinate 14,371,810 of JBBGZY010000251.1, read as the reverse complement.
TGTCTCTCTGACAGTTCATCAATACAACTAAGTCTTTGATCTGAAAGACTATGACTGGACAGTGAAAAATAAGCAGCAGACTGACAAACTCAGCTCTATGTTGCTGTGCTCTCTCCTCCTGTCAGCAAGTTCCTTGTTAGGAGCAAAACTGATTGGCTTTTTGTGCTCATTCTCACTCTCCCAGCCTGAGCTCAGCTGTACAGGAAACTGCAGGTAATTGGAAGACAAATTCATATACCTACGCTAGTTAACAATACACTTTTTTTTAAGAACACATACCTGCATAAAATGATATCTTTGCCTTCTTGGGCAATTTTATAATTACAGGAAGATGTTAGCTATGCTAAAAAAATTATACAGCATTTATTATTGTTATCGGGCCAAGCCAAAGTCAGAAAATAACACCCAAGGATGGTGAGTATGGGTTGGTGACAATTTCAAAGTAAGCACCAACATCCCTGAGTAGACAGTGTAAGCGGAGGAGAGAGAGTTTTTTGGCAGGATTTTTTTAGGTGCTAATTAAGTGAAAACATTTATGAAGCTTTAAAAGTGCACCAAAAATCTTATTTAGACATACGTTAGGTAAAAATCATAGGTAATTGTTGTTAGAGAATATATACAACAATAAGGCTTGTTACAAACAGTAGGCATATAGAGGGGGTTATCTTGACATAGAAATGGTGACAATTATAAATACCAGCTAATGAACTTTTTTTTATTACAGACAAGATTAAAATCAGTAATCCATAAACATATATATAGTACCCTATAAAATGTATAATATTAATTCATGTGCAAATGCATGTTAAAAAGACATAGAAAGAGATGTTATTATATATTACATTATAGACACAGACATATTTTCTTTACCCAGCAGATGAGATGTTTATTGCATCTTCATGCTTAGTAATAGAATTCCTCAAGGCTTGAATTATGAATGAGATGTTACCCATTATTACAAATAGATGTTACTCTCTACATTTTCCTAATTTTTACTTCTCTCTCCCCTCCTTTTCTCTTTCAGTATTATTTTTGTTCTCCCTCACCTTTTACTCTACTGCTCTTTTGGGTATACTAAAAAAGGAGATTATTTATTATTTTTTAAAAGAAAGAAGGGTATTTATAATATGATGGTGATTGAGATAATTGATCACATTAATGTTTGAAATCTTGGTGCTGAGTACTGTATATAAAGTATGTATCATTAATCAGCAACTACAATGCTATTTAATTATACCATTCTTGCCCCTTCTCACCACTATGATTAAGCCCAGACATGTCGGTGAAACTTATCAAAGGAGGAGATCGTAGGTAAAAGATACAGAGTGTGGCCAGTTTCTTTCCCTTTCCTGGATATAAAGCATAGGACAAGACCTGGCCTGCATTCACAGAGGGTGACCTAGACATGGGCTTGGGAGAAGCACATTTTATCTTCTTATGAACGCTCTTTGAGTTTCAGAGTATGTCATGGTTTAGGGTGAAATAGCAAGAATAGAAATCCTTCACAAACCACCATCCTTATCTTTTAACTACCAGATATCTATATACTAGCTGTTGTATAAATTACATTTGCCATTTGAGACTGAACAAAGGGCTTCAGTCAAATTGAATATCTAACAAATAATATTGCATTTGTCTGAGGTCAAATAGGTATTTTTAAAGCTAGAGGAAATAGTCATCGGTAGCAAAAATGGTTTTCTCAGATTTGTCTATTTCTACAAGTAAACGCAAGTAAAAAATGTCTATTAATTTATAAGGGCATGCCTGTTTTTTTCTTTTTGGTTGGTCATTTCAAAAACAATATATTGAATTACCACAGCAGAAAACTAAATGCTATGCATTTACCTTTCACTGGCCCATTTGTTGAGATTTGAACTGTTATTTTGTAAAGTTCTCATTACAATAAACAAGAAGATATTAAGCTGGTGAATGTTTACTGCGGTACACAGTGAAGCCAATTTACTAAAGATTGGCGAATGCCTACGCAGTAAGATGTGTGAAAACTCACTTCAATTATCCAATCATCTGTAGATGAAATAGGTTAGCAGGGATTTTCTTTCCATGCGATTGGATAACTGAAGTGCATCTTCACACATTTGATTTGAACCTCCTCAGAGCCTTTACAAAAACAGCCACACTGTGTTGTGTATTCTACTTTATGATCTTCTTACTGGGAAAATTGGACAAAATGGACAATTTGATTTAGTTTGGTATTCTAAAAGAATGAAGTGAATGAAAGTGGATATGCCAAAAGGTCCTTTGTGTATGTATCTGTTTATTTTGATCTACCGTTCAGTATATAAACACATCATAATGAGAAGAGAAAACAATGTGGGACAGCAACATTTTTTTTTAGTTTTTGGATACTAAAACTAAACTGTGTTGAACTTTTACTATTGTCTTAGTCCCTACTAAGGAGCTTCTAGGGCTTCCAAGACAGAAAGTGCCGTTCCTTCAGAGCATATTCGCCAGTGATGTCACTAGCTGCGTGTACAGTAAATATCTCCTGAACGGTGCACGTTTAGAAGATATTTACACAAACCTTTTAGGTAAGCCTTATTATAGGCTTGCCTATAGGTAAAAGTCAGAGATGGGAATTTACTCCCCATTTAAGCACTTAGGGCCCAGATGAAGGAGAGCAGTGATTTTACTTTTTTTGAGTAATGCAAAGTACTGTAGGTCAATAACTATATACTAGATATTTAAAAGCCACATGGCAGTAATGATGTAAACAGGTTTATTATTTAGAATATTCAAGACTTGTGCTTGAAACATAGATATGTTTAAAAATGGTGCTCTAAATAATAGTGGTTTCCATGTGTATGGCATTAAAACCAATTCAAAACTTTGTAAACTTCCTTTTATTTGCATTACCTGCCCATCTATGCATTATAAAAAGATTATAACTTTGGAACACACGTGGACTAAAGCAAAGCATCTTCAAAGCCTACTTCATTCTATGCTTCCCCTACAGAGTGAATCTCACACAAATCCAAATGGTTTTATGTGACCATAAGATGGTTGAGAACAGGCTTTATGCAGCTTAATTGGGTCACCAGAGGGAGCTTGCATCTAAAGAAAGCTTCTCTATATTCTAGACATGCCTTCTCCTACCCAGTGCATCCATGCTGACAGATTAACAGAAAAAGAATTTACGGAACTGACTGTAAAATGAAAAGGAAACTTTGAAGGCATGTTTAAATAAATCATAAAGTCAGTAAGCAAAATGAAAGCCAGCCTATGCATCCTTTGTACAAATTCATGTCTAAAGGGTTCTCTTTTTCAAAAGAACTTTGCTTTATTCTCTCTTTGGGGAATTGACCATAAAATAAGGGTTGGGAAATTCTAATATATTCTAGAATTTTAAAGTTCCTGTTTGGATTACGTTTCAACATGGAATGCATTTTTTTTTGTTTAGATCAGCCATTCTCAACCTTTTTACCCTGGGGGCCCCTTGAAAAAAGTTTGAGATTTCAGGGAAGTCCTTAAATTATTTTTTGATCTATAGCTCACAGAATGCTAGTAATATTTGAAGAAATATGCATATACATAGTGAATGTGCTAGTGACAATTGATGCCCACGCTCCTATCAAGAAGTAAACTATTAATCATTTCAGTTTACCATATAGATAAAAATAAGCCATTACTTCTTAACATTCATCATTACAAAGGCCTGGTACAATTAAGTGACCTAATTTTCTTACCTGGATATTTTTCTGTTTCGCAAAAGCCTCTGTCCAGTAACATTCCCAATCTAGTTTGAGTTGATTATATTAATAGAAATCCCTAAAAACAACTCAAACCAGAGTAAGAACTTTACTGGGTAGATCTATTGAGGAAAAAGCACAGCTATCAAGTTAATAAAATAGAGTCACCTAATTATACCAGCCCTGTTTAATAATGGGTGTTTATTAAAAAAAAAGTAAAGAAGTAATGACCTATTTTTCATGAGCACCTCTGGGTCCTGAACTATTCTATCTGGTTACTTCAGCTTTGGATCATTGAGTACTTACATGAAAACAGGAGCAGTCCTTTTGTCCTGCGCTACCGACTGTGTGTGGAATGATCCTTTTCTTCCATGCCTATTTGTTTAAGTCATTAGCTGAAACTTTAACAGTACAATCGGGTGAATATCAGTCCACCCGGTGGTACCCAACAATACTGGAACTGAGCAGATATAAACTTGCTGCACTGGTGGACCCCTGGGGACCTTTCGCAGAACTGGTTGAGAAACCTTAGATTAGCTTTTCAACACCTAAAAAATGCACTGACAAAGCTTTCTTTAAATGTTTGTTAGTGTATACTGCTATTACATTACCTGTATTAGTTATATTGTATACATTTTTCAAAAAGGTTTTAAAATGCAATTTTACACTGCTGTAAAATATGCCTGTTTCTGTATATGTTTTTTGAGAAATTCATACGGCCAGTTTACTTGCCCAGATCAGAGCAACTTTGGAGATTCTTCACTTTTCAAAGAAGGTGGGAAAATTTGCTATGAATGGACATACAGTATCTCACAAAAGTGAGTATACCCCTCACATTTTTGTAAATATTTTTATTATATCTTTTCATGTCACAAAACTGAAGAAATTACACTTTTCTACAATGTAAAGTAGTGAGTGTACAGCTTGTATAACAGTGTAAATTTTCTGTCCTCTCAAAATAACTCAACACACAGCCATTAATGTCTGGCAACAAAAGTGAGTACACCCCTAAGTGAAAATGTCCAAATTGGGCCCAAAGTGTCAATATTTTGTGTGGCCACCATTATTTTCTAGCACTGCCTTAACCCTCTTGGACATGGAGTTCACCAGAGCTTCACAGGTTGCCACTGGAGTCCTCTTCCACTCCTCCATGATGACATCAGGGTGCTGGTGGATGTTAGAGACCTTGCAATCCTATACACTCAGTACTTTACATTGTAGCAAAGTGTAATTTCTTCAGTGTTGTCACATGAAAAGATTTAATAAAATAAAAACAAAAATGTGAGGAGTGTACTCACTTTTGTGAGATACTGTATATGACTTTTGAGGATTGTACCCTCAGAAACTCTCATTTCTTCAGTGTTGTCACGTGAAAAGATATAATAAAATATTTACAAAAATGTGAGGGGTGTACTCACTTTTGTGAGATACCGTATGTCCATTCATAGCAAATTTTCCCACCTTCTTTTAAAAGTGAAAAACCTCCAAAGTTGCTCTGATCTGGGCAAGCAAACTGGCCGTATGAGTTTCTCAAAAAACATACAGAAACAGGCACAATATAGTATGTCTTGACAGCTGCACTGGGTTATTGGAATTGAAGACTTCCTAAGGCTGAATCTGAATTTCAATATAGTGGTTCTGGACAGCATCAAGTATCCACAAGTTTATTTGGAGCTTGTGTGGGCCAGTTAGCAATTATTTAATCTGGCTGTGAGTTAAGTTTATGACCCACTCTGGTCCTGTTTGGGTTTAAGAGAGTTTGTACTTCATCTGCAAAGCAAGCTGAAAAATGTATCCCCAGATCTTAGCGAAGGTGGCAAAATTTCACTTTGTCCTATGAGGCTGCATGACTCCTGACCCTCTGTCTGGTCAGTGTTGATTGGCCCTGTGCTGATCACATGCACCCTCCCAAAAAAAAAAACCCCTAGCAATACACACCAAACTGAGCATGTACAGAGTGTCCCCAAGGTGCTGTACTATCAGGAGATTAATTGGGGACTGTGGAACAAGGGGAGGATCTGAGAAGACAGGCTCAAACAGCCTTTTTACACAATGTGCATAATTAACCCCTTAGGTTCCACAGTGAGTATAACAAACATGCTTTACTGCATATACAGACTGATTTTACTGTTGTGGGTTTAATAACACTTTAAAGGAGTTGATTTACTAAAGGTAAATATATTTTAAATATGTAAATATGTTTTTCTTATGCTTAATTGGGTATTCTTTGCAAAGTGAAATTTTGCCACCTTCGCTAAGATCTGGGGATAATTTTTTTCAGCTTGCTTTGCAGATGAAGTACAAACTCTCTTAAACCCAAATAGGACCAGAGTGTGTCATAAACTTAACTCACAGCCAGATTAAATAATTGCTAACTGGCCCACACAAGCTCCAAATAAACTTGATGATACTTGATGCTGTCCAGAACCACTATATTGAAATTCAGATTCAGCCTCAGAGCCCATTCACACAGGGACGACTTGTCAGGCGACCTAGTCACCTGACAAGTCGCCTCCCGTTCTGTGCTATGGAACCGTTTTAAGGGGAGCGACGCAAGTGGCTCCGACTTAGAAAAAGGTTCCTGTACGACTTCGGGGGCGACTTGGGGCGACTTGCATAGACTTCTATACAGAAGTCGTTTTGCAAGTCGCCCGGGCAGTCGTGTGCAGGTCGCCTCGGTGAGGCGACCTGTAAGTCGTGTTGCCCCTGTGTGAATGGGCTCTTAGGAAGTCTTCAATTCCAATAACCCAGTGCAGCTGTCAAGACATACTATATTATGCCTGTTTCTGAATGTTTTTTGAGAAACTCATACGGCCAGTTTGCTTGCCCAGATCAGAGCAACTTTGGAGGTTTTTCACTTTTAAAAGAAGGTGGGAAAATTTGCTATGAATGGACATACGGTATCTCACAAAAGTGAGTACACCCCTCACATTTTTGTAAATATTTTATTATATCTTTTCATGTGACAACACTGAAGAAATGAGAGTTTCTGAGGGTACAATCCTCAAAAGTCATTATACTTCAGCTGCGGAAGGTTTCACCCCCTTCCTGATCAGAGCACTTTTTACAATTTCGCACTGTGTTGCTTTATCTAGTAATTTCGCAGTCATGCAACGCTGTACCCAAACTAAATTAGCGTCCTTTTTTCCAACAAATAGAGCTTTCTTTTGGTGCTATTTGTTCACCTCTGTGGTTTTTAGTTTTTGCGCTATACACAAAAAAAGAGCGCCAGTTTTGAAAAAATTTTTTTTACTTTTTGCTATAATAAATATCCCCAAAAATGTTTTAAAAAACAAATTTCTTCATCAGTTTAGGCCAATATATATTCTTCTACATATTTTTGGTAAAAAATATCACAATAAGCGTATATTGATTGGTTTGCGCAAAAGTTATAGCGTCTACAAACTATGGGAAAGATTTATAGCATTTTTATTATTAATTTATTTTTACTAGTAATGGAAGTGATCTGCGATTTTTAGCAGTATTGTGCAGGCCAGTAGAGTTCCTGCACCCCAAACTCACTTATCCATGTCTTTATGGACCTTGCTTTGTGCACTGGTCCAAATCATTTGGTGGAGGGGGGATTATGGTGTGGGGTTGTATTTCAGGGGTTGGGCTTGGCCACTTAGTTCCAGTGAAAGGAACTCTTAAAGTGTCAGCATACCAAGACATTTAGACATTTTGGACAATTTCATGCTCCCAACTTTGTGGGAACAGTTTGGAGATGGCCACTTCCTGTTCCAACATGACTGTGCACCAGTGCACAAAGCAAGATCCATAAAGACATGGATGAGTGAATTTGGGGTGGAGGAACTTGACTGTCCTGCACAAAGTCCTGACCTCAACCCGATAGAAGACCTTTGGGATGAATTAGAGCGGAGACTGCGAGCCAGGCCTTCTCGTCCACATCAGTGCCTGACCTCACAGATGCACTTTTGAAAGAATGGTCAAACATTCCCATAGACACACTCCAATACCTTGTGGACAACCTTCCCAGAAGAGTTGAAGCTGTTATAGTTGCAAAGGATGGGCCAACTCAATATTGAATCCTACTGACTAACACTGGGATGCCATTAAAGTTCATGTGCGTGTAAAGGCAGGTGTTCCAATACTTTTGGCAATATAGTGTATCTTGGCAGTGTCTTGTTGTTTTTGAGCAGTAGAATCTCTAAAGCTTTTCAGGCTTTTATATGCATCAGTGTCTTTAGAATAGTATCAATTGTAACATAATATCAATAAAAGAAGGGTTAGTTAGACCCCTTTCACACCAAGGGCGTATTGCAGGCGCTATAGCGTTAAAAATAGCGCCTGCAATCCGCCCTCAAACATCTGCTCCATTGTCTTCAGTGTGAAAGCCCGAGGGCTTTCACACCGGAGCGCTGCGCTGGCAGGACGGGAAAAAAAGTCCTGCCAGCAGCTTCTTTCGAGCGGTGAAGGAGCGGTGTGTTTACCGCTCCTCCACCGCTGCTCCCCATTGAAATAAATGGGGCAGCGCTGGGATACTGCCAGCAAAACGCCACTATTGCATTGCAGGTGGTTTTAACCCTTTCTCGGCTGCTAGAGGGGGGTAAAAGCGCCCTGCTAGCGGCCGAAATACGCCGCTAATCCAACGGTAAAACACCGCTAAAAATAGTGGCATTTTACCGCTGACGCTGCGGGTGGCCCGGTGTGCAAGGGCTCTTAGGGTTGCATGTACAGACTTTCTGGGGCAGATTGTGCACTTTGCAAGTACAGTTGCACCCTGCAAGGGCATTTGCTCCAAAGCTTGGTAAATGAGAGGAAGCTCTGCTGACTTCCATCATCCAATCATGCGCATGGAAAAATGTTGTTTATTCTTTTATTTTCCTTGCATGGCCTTGGGTATTCTTTGCAAAGGGAAGCTTTGCCTCCATTTCTGAGTGTTACAAAAGTGAATTGCAGGTTGTCGGTACTCTCTTGGTGTATATTTATTGAAACAGATCCACACAGATCTTAGAGTTGTACCAGCTACTTGGCAACCAATGCCATAAGTCCTCCAAATATGGATTTCCACTTGCCCCTGAATGTTTTTTTAGCTAACATTTTTATGTTTTTTTTGTTAATACATATTTAAATGTTACTCTGTTGATTGGTTTGCCAGTTTAAATTGAATGTTACAGCTTTTTTATATTTTTAAACATCAGTGAATAATAGTCTGCTTTATGTTCATTATACCTGTTTTGCCATTCCTGGTATTGTGAAAGCAATTCCATGGTTAATCTGTTCAGTGCGTGCAAAATAATGAATGGCATCATCAATGTTTATTTGTGTTAATGGAATTACTCTGAAATTAGGAACTGTAGGTAAATGCGTTCTCTTATTCTTACCCTGATCTCAGCTTTTTTGCAGTATTTTTCTGTGATAAAATTCTGAAAAAAACATTTCACCATCTGTTTGTGTCTTGGTAACATTTGCAGAAAGTAAAATCTCAGTGAAATGATTACTGGAAAAAAATGTTTGTGTTTGCAGTCAAACCTCAAGGTCATCAGCATTTCAAAGTCAATTGGAATAGCTGTTTGTACACAAAATACCCATTTGGATTTGTTAGCAATGGATTGTTTTCTTCCAAATTGTTCTAAATGTTGAGTCTCTAGAAATCCCTTTGGTGAGAAATACCAACTCTTCTGACAATTTATTAACAGTGACATTCATCAACACTGATTGCATGGATTGCCACGGCTGCCAGTGAAATTGCTCTAGGCAGTTATTGAGAGATCCACCAACAATCCATTCCTTTCCCCTCGCCATCAGGAAACTGACAAAAATGGCACACGTAAAGGAAATGATAAGTTACTAGTGGGGTAGAATTCAGAGAAAAGCCTATTAAAAGGCAGTAAGCCTGCAATACTAAGTGCATTTTGAACAAAAAATAATTATCATGCTTCAGTTTTTTTTGTTTTCCTTAGCTGAGATATTTAATATTGAATTTAAACTTCCTATTTGAGTATGAAATACAAATGCACAAGAGACAAATGTCTCATGTATGGACTAAAGTTCAATTATAATCTTAAACATTCAATCAAATGACACGAGTTTTCATGAGCAACTATAGCCACAACTATGTCAATTGTTGGCATTAAAGTAGAAGTAGACCCAATTGATAAAATCTCATCTAATCTGTCACATGTTAAGGTCATTTTAAACGTATACTACATTATTTTTCAATCTGCAGCATTCAATAAAATAATACCTGGTGATCCTACCATGAATAAACTTGTTAGAGGGTTCACACTTCCTGGCCTGCTAAATAAGAGCCTGTGTTGATGGAATTTTCTTTTATTTTAAGTGTTTTTTGCATTCTCATACATGTCTAAAGGAATGCAAAATCCATTTATAGCAGGTCAAAAGGAGGTCAACTGCAGGTCAAATGCATCTGTCAATAAATTTAAAAGAATATCTCAATAATCTCAAACTGATGCTATTGACAAAACCTAAGGTCCTTTGACACAGGCCCCTAGGTGGAGTGATACATGTTCATATTGCTGAGGTATACACAATTAGAGGGGGGGGGGGTTCTTATGGCTGGAGCAGAGGTAAAGCAAAAGAGATGATACATGAGGGGGAGATGGATGTATAAACTAATGTAATTTATAATATAGAGAGTGCATAGACTTTGTAACTGTGATGGAAGGAAATTCTGACTGTTAAGAGCATGGCATTGATCTTATCATGTGACCAAAGCTTTCTACATATTCAAGAGAGTAAATGTTAATTAGTTAGCTTCACTAAATGGCATGGGCTAGGAGATTGACTACCAACATGTGTGTACTCCTAATAAATCTCCATCCAGTCAGTGGACGTGTTCCAACTTTCTTTTCAATTTTGGCCCTATTTTTTCTAATTGCCACAGCTTTATGTGCGAGGTTTGAAATCAATAAAGGCCTTTCTCTTCCAGCCACAGTTATTTGGTGCTTTTATAGGGTGGGCAATGGGCAAAATATCTTGGTTGCTATGTAATATGGTATTATGCTTATGTTTTTCAACAGTCATGGCAGCTGCTATGTTAATCGGTTTGAAGCAGTCGAGGCTCATATGCCAAATAAATGGACATGTTTACTTTCTGATCCTGAAGAATTTGACCTCCTTTTAGTGTGTAGAATGAGAGGTTTGAAAGCCATAAACCAGTGTTGATATCAGGGGCTGCACTTTAGTGCCCAATATCTAGCAGGTTGGCTGCCATTAGTGTAACCAGTTTATTTCACTAAGCTTCAAAACTACATGGTGTCTTTTGAGCAGGGCCATATCTAGATATTTCACTTCCCTGGGCATCAATCGGGACACCATTTTGCAACAAGGTCTGTTACTTGTATCATGCAGATATTTTAGTAAAAATTACCGTGAACTGATTGCTTAGCACTCGTTAAGAGAGTTAGAACCAGCTGTCAATCAGACAGCTAGATGGATCCTGACAATATGGTCAGGATCCTTCCAGAGCCTGGAGCTGCTCTGTGATGTCAGTTGAAAGTGGGTGATAGCCCCCTATAAGCTGACTCTGGGTCACAGGAGCACAAAAGCAAGTGCACTCCTGTGACCCTGAAAAGAAGTATGACCAAAAAAGGCTTGGCCATTATTTTTCTTTTAATGTTATGGTAAGAATAATCTGAGAATAGTCTTTAGTACTTGAAAATTTTGAATTTTTGAAAATAATTTTCACTAATTTTAAGTAACAGATTTCCACTGGCTATTTTGCAACTGTCTTTGGAAAACTGTATCTCACATGAGAGCCTGAAGTAAAGTATAGGTGCATACATCAGGAAGTAAGTGCCTTTGAAAGCTATTATTGAAAAAGGTAACAGTCTTAGACAGATGTATTTGTATATATTTTCTCAGGACTCACTTTACTTTGTAAAATGTAAATCCTATATAATCTCTAGAGAGCCAAGAAAAAAGTCTCAGATCCATGAAAGAAGCACATCAATAGGAAATGAGCCAATGGGAAGGGCATTATGGTTAAAGAATGGTCTTTCCTTTGTATTAAAGCCCAAGTTAATTGTTTTAGTAAAACAGAAAGGCTTTACATGCATAAAACAGTTTGCTATGTTACATTTTCAGGTCAAAAAGCTTTTTAGCTAAACATTGAGACACACGGATTTCTCATGAACTCAGCTTGCCTAATAGGAAACCTTTGCATTTCTATTAGAATGTTGACTTGCAAGAAATGAAAAAGAAATTCAAGAAAGTCCTCTCTCAAAACATGATGTGCAACGTTTAACTTCCTTAACTGCATAACCCTGAATGAGGTTACAGCTTTGAACTGAGAATCAATTGAACACCTAAGTCAGATAAATTAAAAACAGCAAAGCAATCTGGCTCTAGTCAAGTTGAAATGATTTAACTGTTGTGCAGATACTAGTAATGCTTATCAAGAACCTTTCCAACACATATATAATGACAATTCATTCTACAGACATAGTAAATCTTTAACTTATATTTCATTAACAATTCTAGTATAACATATATCTTAACATAAAAGTGTCAAAGTAATCATGACCAATTTTGCTCTGAAATGATGATGATGAGATTGGTTCATATTTATAAGTCAAACCTGTGGTGGAAAACAGTTTTTAATGATTGGTTGCTATGAGCTGTATGCCATTGCAAGGTTTACAATGGGTTTTGCCATAGGTCCTCCCTTGCAAGGTTTAAAAATGGGTTTCTCTGATGCTCATTAAGGGAAACAGCTATGTAGTTTCCACACCATAACAGGATGACCTGTGTTTTGGAATCTACAGATCCGTGTCCCTCATTGAACATCAGAACCACAGTTTTGAACCATGGTAGCCTTCGACAAAAGTAGGTGATATCTTTTATTTTCTGCGTTTTCAACGCACAGTGGCCTCTTCTTCAAGTATTACCTAAAAAAGCCAGCATGTTTCAAAAGCTTGCAGTGCAATCTGTTTAGTCTGCCAATAAGTGTTATCTACCTAAATCCAAACTTCTACTAATAAGCATCAAAAAAAGTGTATTTTAAAGTAAAAATGTTAACATTAGCTTACTGGCTTTAGAAAGAACACAATATTGTCTACAGCACATTTTTGTTGAAATTATTGAAATGTCCACCTAGTCCACAGTCTCTACTTTAAACAAAACCAAAATATACAACAGCAAAGTTATGGGTTGATAGGAACAGACAGTAAATGTAGCACGGGTTATATGTAATTGAAATTTGTCAATGATTGCTCATCATTCTACAACTTAACACTGATATATTAAACTCTTATGTCTTTTAAGTACCGTATTTATCGGCGTATAACACGCACCACAAGTTTAGGAGGGAATTTTAAGGAAAAAAAACTTTTAGGAGGGAAGTTTAAGGAAAAAAAACTTACATTAAAATGCCCATCAATGCAGCCTTATCTGTCTATCTGCAGCCTTTTCCGTGTCAGTGCAGCCTTGCCCCAGTGCAGTCTTGTCAGTGCAGCCTTGTCAGTGCAGCTTTGTCAGTGCAGCCTTGTTAGTGCAGCTTTGCCCCAGTGCAGCCTTGCCCCAGTGCAGCCTTGCCCCAGTGCAGCTTTGTTAGTGCAGCTTTGGCAGTGCAGGTTTGCCCGTGCAGCTTTGCCCCAGTCCAGCCATGTCAGTGCAGCTTTGTGATAGATTAGATTCAAATATGGCGCCGAGACTGCAGGGATTCGTCGGAGCCGAGATACACATACCCCAGTGTTCTCGGCTTTTTTCGGCGCCGCTCACAGTCACGCCCAGTCCCGCCCTATGATGGACATAACACAGGTCTAGGGGCGAGACTGGGCGTGACGGCGGCGCCGAAAAGAGCCGAGGACACTCGGGTATGTGTATCTCGGCTCCGACGAATCCCTGCAGTCTCGGCGCCATATTTGAATCTACCCACGGCTGTGTATGTCGGCGGCAATTGCCGCGATCGCTCCGATAACACAAAATCGGCGGGGATCGGCTTTTAACATTTTCAGGGGAAAAAAGTGCGTGTTATATGCCGATAAATACGGTAACTTGATCTTAGTACCTGTCAAATTTAAAATAATTGTATGAAAATTACAGCATGTTCGGCACCAGACACCTTTGTTATTGTTACAAAAAGACACCACTTGCCCACATCTATAGCTGGCTATCGCAGTAAAAAGCATTGGAGGGCTAACAAGTACAAACAGGGCCATGGATAAATCCATGGAAAAAACAAGATTTACTTACCACCAGCCCACAGATAACCAAATAACCTGTCTAACAGTATGTGTTAAAAGCAGGGGTTTAGTCTGCACACATTTGCAAATGCATGCATAAGCCACAGAGCCTCGTCAAGGCACCCTGGTATCTGTGGTACCTAACACTAACTTCTGAGTGTCCCCACAATGGGGGCACATGCATTCTGATGGATAGGTGAGAGCAGGTGGACTGAAGGGGAGCCACCCCTTCTTAAAGGTGTAGGGGCACACTGAACACCCAGCATGTAGCACAATGGCAGCAAAGGTGTCAGTGCATTACCTGACCAAAAAACACAACAGTGATACAAAAAGAAGCCACTTGCTCACATCTATAGCTGGCTATCGCTGTAAGAAGCATTGGAGGGCTAACAACAAGTACAAACAGGCCCATTTATAAATCCATGGAAAAAAACAAGCTTTACTTACCACCAGCCCGCAGACAACCAAATAACCTGTCTAACAGTATGCGTTAAAAGCAGATGTTTAGTCTGCACACATTTGCAAATGCATGCGTAAGCCACAGAGCCTCGTCAAGGCACCCCGGTATCTGGGGCAAATGTGTGCAGACTAAACCCCTGCTTTTAACGCATACTGTTAGACAGGTTATTTGGTTGTCTGCGGGCTGGTGGTAAGTAAAGCTTGTTTTTTTTCCATGGATTTATCCATGGCTCTGTTTGTACCTTTGTTATTGTACCTTCTACCTCTAATAGTATGTTAAACTGTATGTCTCTTACAGAAATATTCTACTTGTTGACAATGTAAAAACAGCATGTGTGCTGAAGTTTAAACCAAAAAAGAATGAAATAAATGATTCTGTAAATCTGATTCATAAATTTTAAAAATGTAATTAACGCCAACCTGGGTGAAATTTTAGTTGTGTTTTATACAATAAATATACTTAATACAGCGCACAGAAGACCAATAAGCACTTACTGAGTAAAACTTTAAATCATAACATACATAATTCAAGTGATTTGTTGTTACTGCTCTGAACGCTGGTGAAGAGATAAATCCCTCACTTGTTATATTCTGATTTTATTTTTTTATATTTCCAGTGCTTTTTTTGTACAGGCAAAATGTGGGGAAATATCAACTTATTTTGTTTCTTTTTACACTTGTATATATAGTTTTTTACTTACCCGGTTCCTGACCGGTGCACGCCAATGTACATCGGCAGAATGGCACAGCTGGGCAAATGGGCATACCCGTACGTCCCTTTAAATTTGCCGCCATGCCATAGCATGCAATCGGGAGCAGAGATCAGTGACGTGTCACACATAGTCATGCCCCCCACAGTTAGAAACACTCCCCAGGACATACTTAACCCCTATACTGCCCCCTAGTGGTTAACCCCTTCACTACCAGTGTCATTTACACAGGAATCAGTGCATTTGTAAAGCACTGATTGCTGTATAAATGACAATGGTCCCAAAAATGTGTCAAACCATAATGTCGCAGTCACAATAAAAATCGCTGATCGCCGCCATTACTAGTAAAAAAAAAAAATTATTAATAAAAATGCCATAAAACTATCCCTTATTTTGTAGACGCTATAACTTTTGCACAAACCAATCAATAAACGCTTATTGCGATTTTTTTACCAAAAATTTGTAAAAGAATACGTATCGGCCTAAACTGAAGAATACATTTTTTTTTAAATTATTTTTGAGGATATTTATTATAGCAAAAAGTAAAAAAATAATGCGTTTTTTTCAAAATCGTTGCTATTTTTTGTTCATAGTGCAAAAAATAAAAAAACACAGAGGTGATCAAATACCACCAAAAGAAAGCTCTACTTGTGGAAAAAAAGGACGTCAATTTTGTTTGGGAGCCACGTCGCCTGACCGCGCAATTGTCAGTTAAAGCGACGCAGTGCCGAATCGCAAAAAGTGCTCTGGTCAAGAAGGGGGTAAATTTTTCCGGGGCTGAAGTGGTTAAGATATCCAAATAACATGTTCTCCTGTGTGTTACTATAGCTAACCTTGTTGTCTGAAAATAGTTTGACATGTATGTGGACATACAGTGCGGAAAATAATTATTTTATTCCCTTGCGGATTTTGTAAGTTTTCCCACTTACAAAGAAATTAAAGGTCTATAATTTTTATCATAGGTGTACTTTAAATGATAGAGACAGAATATCAACGAAATATCTAATAAAAACACACAATACAAATGTTATAAATTGAGTTGCATTTCCTTGAGTAAAGTAAGTATTTGATCCCCTACCAACCAACAATAATTTTGGCTCCCACAGACTGGCTACAGTATGTGCTTATGTGGCACACAGATTAGTCCTGTCAATTTAAGAAGGTGCTTCTAATGACAACTCCGTAAGTGTATAAAAGACACCTGCTTACAGAATCTCTTTCTTCCATTAAAACTTGAAAAGAGCTGTCAAAGGATGTCAGGGACATGATTGTATGCCTGCACAAGGCTGATATGGGCTACACTTTGTAAGTGGGCAAACTTAAAAATTCTGCAGGGGATCAAATAATTATTTTCCCCACCGTATATTGTAGCTGCATTTTACCAGTGCCAATGTACACTAAGTCTTCTCTGATTAAGAAAATTGTTTGTTAACCAAAAAATATCCATATGCATGGGGTTTATCAAAATCCACTAAGAAGAAACTGTAGACTGTGAATAAGAATATTTCAAATTTATCGAGGCGTAAAAGTGCAATATTTCAGCTATTGACAGTTGAGGCTACTGAAAATATATTATAGATTTATTTGATGTTTCTTAGAAAAAGGAATTCAAGTTAAGTAATCAAATACTGAACTGAAAAATCAGATTTATAATGATTTTGAATTTAAACCTGGGACAATCAAAAGTACTCGATGGGCCAAATATCCCCCCATCTTTTACTTAAGTAATTTCTGGGTAACCCTTCCTTCTTAACGGATATGGAGTCTTCATCAAGCTTTTGTCAGTAGATCACCATCCTCAACACATTCATAAATGTTTTTTTTAATCTAAAGAAATGACTGCAAAGTTAAAGAATTGCTTGGGTACATTTCACCAAGGTAGTGCATTACCTTCTACCAGATTTTGACCACTGACCTCTAATTATCCATATAAAATGATGGTCTGTTAAATAGGAATCCACCTAACTTCCCTAACCAATATATCCCGATTCCCCCAACCCCACCTCATACTCTTTACACTGCCCCCCCCCCCCCCCCCGCCTTTGTTCAGTGTTTTCTTCCTTCCTGTTTCATACTAGGATTTGATTGCCAGTGCAGGCAGATAATCCTAAAATTCTTCATCTTAATAGCTGAGAATGCCTATTTTCTTTGGGGTATTAATATTACGTGTTTGATCCTCTTACAGGCATTGCTAATCATTTCTTCTGAAAGTTCTCTGCCTTGTTGTTAAAATTTGTTTGCTCTTTATTAGAACCATTGGTAGTAATTGTTTAAAAGAATTTAAATACTTTAAATAAAATAATTAAATTCTAAAAAAACATTGGGGGGAATTCAATGACGCTGCTGGGTCACTTTTCTGGCATTTTTCCCTCTTGTTAATGCACTGCACCAAATTCACGAAGCATTTTCTACAGTTCTTGTTCTGACATTGATTCGTGTGCCAAATTCCAAAAATTTCCAAAACTTTTACATTGTCTCGCATTGATTGCAACACTTTTACATTGTGTCACATTGAATGTGCCAAATGTAAAAGTGGACCAACTCTCTTTTGGCGCACAAAGATAATAACTGGCTCAGATAGATTTTGCAAAAGTGTCCCACGTGCATTGTAAATGTGGTTATGATATCAAGGGGTTGTGTTTTTATTTAAACTAAGAAATAAAAATGGTATAATACACATTGTATACTGTAGGACCTCTGAAAGTTAAATTAGGAAATGTAATTGTAGGGGAAAAAGCAAAAACTGTGGTCTGAAAAGGAATTTTTTATCTGTTTTTACAAAGGAGTTACTAGTGCTAAATATTATGGTGGAGAGTTGAAGGTATTATTTTACTGAAAGGGTAGTTGATGCTTGGAATAAATTACCAGCAGAGGTAGTGAGATAGTCAACAGTAAATGACTTCAAACATGCTTGGGATAAACATAGATCAATAGTCAGACAACAAAGTTAACAGGAATAATAAAAATGGGCAGACTTGATGGACTACTCAGTCTTTTTCTGCCGTCACTTTTCTGTGTTTCTAGACAGAATTTTAAATATGCCATTTTTACAGATTGCACGGAATCATGTAGGATTATTTCTTATTCCAATGGCATTTAAAGCTAACCTCCAGGCAAATGGCTAAATACATAGGCACTCCTTACAGTTAAGAAATACATTGATGTCCTCTCTTCACCCTAAACCTTCTAACTGGACAGTGAAAAAAACAGGAATAGGCATCTCACTCTACTGTCTCCTGCTATTATCATGTTCCTTGTCAACACTTTTTCATGCAGCACACCTGCTAGTTCTGAGTCCTGGCATCTCCCAATTTGAGTGTTGCAGTAGAGCGGATTGCAAGAAGTTGATACCTAGACAAATTTAAACACTTAAAGCACTTTCATATAAAATTACATTTACTGACTTATAAACAAATACGGAGGTGCATTAATTTCTGTCTTTTTTTTATCTGTTTTGCAGTTAGGCAACATGAAGAGTTAAATGGCAGATAAAGTTTGTTGTTGAGATGTAATGCTATGCACGTAGGTCATGGTAATACCATTGTAGTGGGAAAATAACATCTATCAAGAGCTTATTTTAATACCGGTTAACAAAAAGTTGAATAGCAGCTCTCAATGCCAAACACCAGATGCAAATGCAAATGGAATCTTGGGCTGCATACCTGGGAACTAATAATACTCAATACATACATAGTATTGCCTCTGTACGAATCACTTGTAAGGTCATATCTGATGAATGATGTATACATTGCCAAGGTCAATATAAATATTTGGAAAACTATTTTTTATTTTAGGGAATGTAAAAAAAAGAACAAGGGAAGACAGTTGCATATAAAATATAGATGATTTTAACATCAGCATAGGAAGGGTTTATTTACAGTAAGTAGATTTTTTTCTTGCAGGTTATATACATAGATAAAATCAATAAAATAAAATACAATTGATCTAATTACATTTTAAAGGCTGTAAAATAGCTTTTATTTCATTTTATTTTTGTGAGGCAAAATAGATATGGTTTGCCAGCAGATTTTATTTTTCCTTTATCTGGATTGGAATCACTGTTTCTTTTAGCTTATATGTAACTATATGAGACCAGAAATACATTACCAGGAGCTGTGAAGAAAATGGGGTCATATTACTATAGATCACCTTTAGAGCTATACAACTGTAGTGGAGTGCCCCTTTACACACCAAGCTTAGATGCAAGCGCAAGCCTCATTGACTCCATTTCCCACACCTCCCTGGGTTCCTGAACACGCACAAGGAAGTTCCTCAGCTTCCCTCACTGAGCAGCTCTCATTGACCACACCTAAGGTGGCAGAGGGAGCAGGGCAAGTGATTTGCAGCATGATGAGAGGCCCTCCACTGTCAGAACTGGAGTGTGGGCAGCGAGTCCAGACCAAGCTACATTGGGGAGTCCCTCCCTGATTGCTACCAGAGTACTTCAGTTCCAGTGGGGTGGCCCTCTGACCTTGGATCCCTCCAGCTGTTCAATTGTGTTACCAGAGCTACCCTGGACTTCACTGTGAAAGATGCTATTTATATGGATGATCACACGTAGTTGTTTGTACTCTTATCTGTTTTAGTGAAGTAGTGATTTCTATCTAGACTCTCTGTTAAGGAATCAGTAAAGGCTTATCCACAGTTTTCAGGTGGTAGTTCCCTTTAGAACTACCTGCGCCTAATTCAGGCAAGCGTTTGCACCAGTTTTAATCACAATACGGACATGGGCAACAAATTCAAGTAGTTCTAACTGCTCCCTCTTTAATGGTCTCTATGGCATCAACTCAGTCTTAAAGAATTACCACCAGTTCACAGATTAGGAAACTGGCAGTATTTAAGACTTTGATTTGGCATAAAGAGGTACTGTATGCCAGTGCCCAGAGTTGGCCATGTACTGTATGTGCTGGGAAGCTGTCATTTATGTGACAGCTTAATGCACAGGGTTCTATTTCCAGCCCCATTTCTCTGGCCAAAAGCCAAATGTTAACAGGGATAATGGTGATGTCATTACCCAAATATGGCAATGCCCATATATGGGAAATTACTTAGGTCACTTAGTGGGCGAAGCACTAGTCTATCAGTTCCCGATCAGTTCTGCCTTTTTTTTATTGATAGGGGATGGCAGTAGGCGGATTTGAAAGCCACTATTAGACTGGATAGTGGCTATGGATCCTCCCTTTCCTACTGCCGTGCATTGTCAATCAACAGCAAGTGGGGACCTGACTGGGAAGCAGTTTTTCAGTTCTTCATCAGGCTCAGCCCACGCCAATACAGAACTCTTTGACCATGCCAGTGTGACGGGTGCAATTACTGCAAAAAGAGTGCTTTGAGGAAGGAGTGTCTAGAGAGTACATTCTGACCTCAGTGCCTGGTTCTGACAGCATCTTAGCAACCAGTGCTGCTGTGGAAAACAGGGAAGAAGGGTTCTGAGCAACACCATGCCTGCATGCAGCAAATTCATGTACCTTTTTCCAGCAGATACATGGATTTGTCACAGGCCGCAACATGTGTGGTGTGGAGGCATGACAAAATTCTAAGGTGCGTGTATGACACTCTGTGTGAATTCCAGGGAATGTGCTTTTAACTGAAGACACGGTAGGTATATTTCAGGACAAGTTGGAAATCCAGGACAACTTTAAGGATAAGCTTATTTCAAGGGTTAGGCACATGCATTAGGCTACAATAGAGGCAGGCAGTAACTATTTACGTAAACCAGAGACCACTTTTATGCCAAACATTTAATATTGAATGCCTAACATTTTATCAAGGCAATCCTGGTATAGAAGAGGGGATGCAATAAGTAAATGTCCAAATAAGTAATAAGCGTTAAAAATATATTTTTGCTTCATTAGTGATCAGAACAATCAAACTACTTTGCAGATTATTTCTGCTCTGATACAAGAAAAGAAATTGTAAAAAAAAAAAACATCCACCCACTCAGAGAATGAAAGAAAAAAGGGGTTTGCCATTTCATTGTTATCACATTGCACTACACGTGGTCTTATGGGTGTTCTACATAATCTGTACATATTTGCCCTGTTTTGGACTATACTAATCCCTTGATTTTATGTTTGTTTTAGAGAAGTCGGAATAACTACTGTAATAATACAATATATAATATAGCAGGGCTCAAAATTTCAAGCCCTGAGCTACTAGCCAGGCCTTAAGAGTTACTCACCAGCAGTTACCCCACCCAATCCCTACCCTTCCCCGCCCCTAATTCTGCCCCTAAACATGCCCTCGTGAATTATCTAATGAAATTACGCTTTTAAATGTTTTATGCAGAATTAAGTTACAAAAATAATTATTAACAACAGCTTTATCAGTGCCCATCAAGCAGCCTATCAGTGCCCATTAATGCAGCCTACCAGTGCAGCATATCAGTGCCCATCAGTGCAGCATATCAGTGCCCATCAATGCAGCCTATCAGTGCCCATCAGTGCAGCCTCATCAGTACCCATTAAAGCAGCCTATGTTTCCATCAATGCAGCCTCATCTTTGCCCATCAATGCAGCCTCAACAGTGCTCATCAGTGCAGCCTCACCAGTGCCCATCAATGCAGCCTCATCAGTGCCCATCAATGCAGCCTCACCAGTGCCCATCAATGCAGCCTGATTAGTGACCATCAACGCAGCCTCTACAGTGCACATCAATGCAGCCTCTATAGAGCCCATCAGCGCAGCCTCACCAGTACCCATCAATGCAGCCTCACAAGTGCCCATCAGTGCAGCCTCACCATTGCCCATCAATGAAGCCCCACCAGTGCCTATCAACAGTGCACGGGGATCACAGGGATGAGAGCCGGCTGAATCAAATAGATCGGGATCTCCTGCAGTAACACAGCTTGGATTTGAATCGCCTGATGGCCGATGTCAAACAAAGTCCCGCCTCCTGGGTCATCTCCTATGATAGATGTCACACTACTTCATGTAGACCAGTGTGCTGTCTGTGATAGGAGCTGATCCAGGAGGCAGGACTGTGTTTGACAATGGCCGCTGGCAATTCAAATCCAAGCTGTGTCACAGCAGGAGATCCCCCCTCTGTGTGATCCAGCTGGCTCTCCTCTTCCTCTCCTCTCTCTTCCCCAATTTCCTGGCCAATTGCTGGGAGGAGAATGGCTCCCTTTCAACCACCCCTGCCGGCGGCGCCCGCCCTCCCCTCCGGGGCAGCCCCACACTCGCCCTCAAGTTATTTTCACTCACCAAATGCGAGCAGTAGAGTGGAAATTTTGAGGGCTGTAATAATGTGAACAATAGTTGTACATATACCTGTAGCTCATCCCTATTCAATATTTTCTTCAGTACCTTCTCATTTTTATAGCCCATTTTTAGTGGTCACGAACAATGTGACTTTTGATGACATGTGTCATTTTTCACCTAATGTAGAAAGAACAGCAAGCTAGAAATTATAGTCGTAATATTATGCTTATCTTAACAGTCACAATAATCACTGGTATATATTAATACTGTAATTGAAGCCTCTACAGACTGGATGGCAGGCAGTGAGAGAATAGGAGTTAAATGCAATCAAACTTGCAGCCACTTAATAAAATCTTCATGCTCTCATAACATATAGTATTTATCACATACTATATCCATCAGTCTCCCTGGCATTTTCTCATTTTGTCATTTAATGATTGATTACTGACCTGGAAAGTCTATAAAACCCAGCTGGAATAAATGAAGGGGGATCAACGAGAAATAGGGTCCACAAACATTATTGATTCTCTACAGCTTTGACTTTGAATTTTTTTTTTACAATTTAGACTGTGTGGGTGTAGGGAAATTGCCATTTTAACAAGCCCAAATGAAACAATAGAAATGTAGTGTTGTGCAATGAATGAGCGTAGGAAATAGACAAACAGCTATATTCCTTGACTGCTGTTGTAAATCATTTTAACCACCTTTGACAAAATAGACTCTGTTGTCATATATTGTTCAGCTCAATGGAAATAAAGTTTAGCTTGAATTACTAGTAGTGGGTATAGAGCGCATAGGGGCACAGTGCAGAAATTCTCTGTGCTTCCCTATATTTCATAGGTGTCTAAAAATGTATATGACTTTTTGTTATGATGCCACCCAGTCAGTATGTGTCTCTTTCACTAGAACTGGTATGGTATATGACCTATGTACTGTATGCTGCGTATACATGAGCAATGGCCTATTTTACCTCTGTAGCATACAACTTCACACTGATCAACTACTCTAGCTGGATCCAAAGTGGCATCACTAGCACCATAAGCACCACTTTGATATCACTAGTTCCAAATGACCCAATCCCTGTGAAGTTCACAGTTCCTTTTAAAGGGCATTGTAGGAGGACAAAACCCATAATTAAATTGGAAGATCCCTTTAACCACATGCCGACCAGCGCATGACGATATACGTTGGCACAATGGCATGGTTGGGCAAATGGGCGTACAGGTATGTCCCCTTTAAGATGTGGCATTGTGGGCGCGTGCGCCTGCTGCATGCTCCATGACCGCGGGTCCCGTGGACTCGATGTCCGCTGGGTGCCAGCGATCGTGTCATGGAGCGGAAGACCAGGGAGATGCCTATGTAAACAAGCCATTTTCCTGTTCTGCCTTGTGACATGACAGAGATCTACTGCTCCCTGTCATCGGGAGCAGTGATCGATGTCATGTGAGTAGTAGCCCATCCCCCCCCACAGTTAGAATCACTCCCTAGGACACACTTAACCCCTTGATCGCCCCCTAGTATGTAGCCTCCCTGGCGGTTTTCCCGAGTGTGGCTCGGGGTTAAAATTTCAGTACCATTAGCGGTCACCCCGATCCACACTCGGGATTACATCGCAGGATCCTGGTGTGGCTTTACTTACCTTGTCCCCGGGATCCTGCGATGTCCCCCGCTGTGTCCGTGGGCTCTGTCCTCCTCCGAAGCCTCTCCTTGCTAGGCTCCGTTCCCTGCGAGCGTCGTGACGCACGGGGGTGGAGCCTGGCGGCAAATTCAAAAAATTGTAAAAATCATAACACATACAGTACTGTAATCTTACAGAATACAGTACTGTATGAAATGATTTCACATCCCTTTTGTCCCCAGTGCTTTGGCCCATGCCCTGCATGCAGTTTTATGTGATATATACTGTTCTTTCTGCCTGGAAACTGGAGTTTGTCCAAAGCAACCAAAAAGTGTCCCTTTACGTCAAAGTGGCTTTAGACCAGATAGAAAACAGCGATAGTAAATTAGAACACTTGCAGAATTGAGCGATAGTGAATCGTGGGGAAATTTATTTTATTATTATTATTTTTTTTAATTTTTTTTTTATTATTTATTTTTATTTATTATATTATAATTTATGTTTTTGTGTTTCAAACTTTATCATACCCGGGATATCTACTAGACTCTTGTTTGGACAGATTTAAGTGTGTTATTGTTAAGAATTACAGACCTACAACATAAGATGCCAAATTTCCATGCAAAATAATTGTACCGCTTTCAGCACCTAAAATCCGAAAGAATCATACCGCCAGGGAGGTTAACCCCTTGTATATATATATATATACCCCCATGTATATATATATATATATATATATATATATATAAAATAAATATAAATATAATAAATATAAATAATAAATATAAAAAATGTGCAAACCAAGAATACATATTGGCCTGCACTGAGGAAAATATTTGTTTTTTTATATATTTTTGGGGGATATTTATTATAGTAAAAAATATTGCTTTTTTTTCAAAATTGTCGCTCTTTTTTTGTTTATAGTGCAAAAAATAAAAACCACAGAGGTGATCAAATACCACCAAAAGAAAGCTCTATTTATGGGGAAAAAAGGATGGCAATTTTGTTTGGGTTCAACATCGCACGACCGCGCAATTGTCAGTTAAAGCGACGCAGTGCCGAATCGCAAAAAGTGCTCTGGTCATGAAGGGGGTAAATCCTTCCGGGGCTGAAGTGGTTAATAAAGAATATATGTTGTCAGAATACCAGTGAACACCAGACAAACCAAATTACTGCTTTAAAGTAGAATTCCAGATTCAATTGCAGTTTAAATACTTAGGGGGTTATTTACGAAAGGCAAATCCACTTTCCACTACAAGTGCAAACTACAAGTGCAAAGTGCACTTGAAATTGCATTGAACGTGCACTTGGAAGTGCAGTCGCTGTAGATCTGAGGGGGACATGCAAGGAAAATAAAAAAAGAGCATTTTAGCTTGCACATGATTGGATGATAAAATCAGCAGAGCTTCCCCTCATTTCAGATCATACCTCAGATTTACAGAGACTGCACTTCCAAGTGCACTTTCAGTGCAATTTCAAGTGCAGTTTGCATTTGTAGTGCAAAGTAGATTTACCTTTCGTAAATAACCCCCTTTGTTTAGATTTGCCAAGTTGACCCAAACAGACTATTTCCATTAAAGAATAATGCACGCACCCTGTGTGCTGTAATGTACTGTAGTAGCATTAGCTATGTACAGTAAGCGCACAAGCACAATCATCGGTACAAGCAACTTTGCATCTTCTGCCAGAATTAATGAGAGTTGGGCTGAATGCTTCTCCATCAATCATGAGAAGCCAAGTATTATTCCAGTGAATACAAGACTTCCTCTGATTGTTAGAGGTAGAGATGCAAGAGGGTGATGTCACAATTTCCACCTTGGCCAATCAGAGTAAGTTTTATATTCATTAATAAAAATACAAAGCTTCTCCTGAATGGTGGAGTGTAGTTCTGGGCCTGACTCTCTTTATTTCCAGCAGCAGACAAGAGGTGACAAGTCATGAGGTAGGGAGACTGGGTACAAATAGTTTTGGGACATAATGGTGCAGCTTATAGATCAGGTACAATATGACAGGCATCGATGGGGGGATGAGTACAGCGCTGCGCCAGAAAGTGTTAAAGAGAATGTTACACAGTTAGCAGCTAACACACCTCTAGACATAGGTTGGGACAAACAGATACAAAAATAGTGTAGCGCTGTGTGTATAAACTTTTACAAAATGGTGAGCTAAATTCTAGCCATCCCTTACAGGTCTAGATAATCAACTAAGTACTTCAAAATAACATATGAAATACAGTGAGCATAAAAATATACTAAGTGCCTCAAATTAATGGAGATACAGTGAATATAATGAACCAATAATAAAAAACATTGTGGTGAATTGGAGAAGAATCATATATAAGTGACCAATCAATCAACAGATATAGTCCATGAAGGTTGACAATTGGATTCCAAGTGAAAAAATAGGAAGCCACCACCGAAAGTCTGTGAGGATTGAATATTGAGAAATGAAACTCCCAAGCTTCCTCGTAAACACAATTAATCACTTCTGGCAGATGGATAGATAAATAACCACAGAAGGATGGAGGGTCTAGGTGTGTGGTGGGACCATCACCGAAGCATCAAGAGAGGCTTACCGGAATCAGGTGACTTGAAAAGACATACGTCTTACAAGTCTAAGAAAGCTTGAGTGACCACCAGGTCTGGCAAGGTAAGTCGTCAGATGTCCTCAGCTTCAAATGGGGAGGGGCCTCGTCACAGCTTCAAACTTCCCCAGACGGTCCAACGGTCCAACAGGCCAAGTGGACATGGCATGATATTGTTTAAAAACATCAATTTATTTAAATAATAAAAGAAAGCACTCACATGATAGGAGATCTCAAAACAGCTCAAAAAAGGTCAGTCGCGTGATCGTGAGGGGTCCACCCAACATGTTTTGGCTAACAAGCCTTCATCTGCGCAACCTTTTGCATTAGGGTGTGCACCCCAAAGCTCAAACACACATCCATGTGCATATATATATATATATATATATATATATATATATATATACACACTATATTACTAAAATTAGTGGGAGGCCTGCCTTTACACACACATGAACTTGAATCGAATCCCAGTCTTAGTCCGTAGGGTTCAATATTGAGTTGGCCCACCCTTTGCAGCTATAACAGCTTCGGCTGTCCACAAGGTTTAGGAGTGTGTCTATGGGAACGTTTGACCATTCTTCCAGAAGCGCATTTGTGAGGTCAGGCATTGATGTTGGATGAGAAGGCTCGCAGTCTCCATTCTAATGTGAAGGCCAGTCATGTTCCTCCACCCCAAACTCGCTCATTCGTGTCTTTATGAACCTTGCTTTGTGCACTGGTCCAAATCATTTGGTGGTGGGAGGATTATGGTGTGAGGTTGTTTTTCAGGGGCTGGGTTTGGCCCCTTAGTTCCAGTGAAGGGAACTCTTAAGGCGTCAGCATACCAATTCCATGCTCCCAACTTTGTGGGAACAATTTGGGGATGGCCCCTTCCTGTTCCAACATGACTGCACACCAGTGCAGAAACAAGGTCCATAAAGACATGGATGAGCAAGGGTGGTGGAAAATGAACTTCAAGTGCAAAAATTCACATTATAATAATAACTAAAACATATAGAATTAAATGTAACAATCTAAAAAATAACAATTCCAAAGTGCTATAATGGTGTGAACCTCCCAACTAAAAAGTTTTTGCACTTGAAGGTAATTTGTATTGCAATTATCTATAGATAATTTCCATCATTCCAATGTTTCCACCATCCCTGCTAAGTTTAAAAAAAAAATGTACCGTATATACTCGAGTATAAGTCGAGTTTTTCAGCACTTTTTTTGTGCTGAAAGTGCCCCCCTCGACTTATACTCGAGTCAAGCACTTTTCTGCAGCAAAAAATTTCATTTTCCAAATTTGGGGCCCTGTATCTCAGGGCCACTTAGTGCTAGAAACCCTAGCTTTGGATATTTTATGGTGCTAGTTCCACTGGGTTTGCACACCAAATTTGGGGTTCTTACCACTAAGTGACCCCAAGATACGGGGCCTCAAATTCGGTCAACTGTGTCCATCTGCAGCAATGTCATTTTGGGACCCTTTGGGTTCAGAGACCCCAAATTTTGGCTGCAGCTAGGGGGCATCTAGGAACCCTTAACTACCAAGTTTGAAGTTCGGGGGATCTATGGCTGCAAATGGGCACATTGAGGCATGCAAATGGGCACAGTGAGGCTGCAAATGGGCATTGTTGACCCTCTTTTCCACTTACAGTAGCTGTGCATTTCTCACCCTCGTCTTATACTCGGGTCAATAGTTTTTTCCCATTTTTTTGTAGTAAATTAGGGCCTCGACTTATACTCGGAACAACTTATACTCGAGTATATACGGTATGTCTTTTTCTCATTTTGATGTGTATTACATGTGAAATCACACATCACTGGAATGATTGCACTTGAAGTTAATCTGTCTAAACTTAGCAGGGATCTTGGAAATCTATAGGAGGGGTTTCCACCATCCCTGCTAAGTTTAATTTTTTATGTATTTTTTCAGTTTGAAGTGTATTATATGTGACGTTACATATTACAGAGACCGGTATTGTGGTAATATTGAAGTTTATTGAAATTGACATAAATTAGAGTGTTCTACCATTATTGTTAAATTGTTGATTAGTAAGCTAAGTTGCTGAGTTCATCTCCCCATTCCTGCACTCAGTGCAGGGATGGGCCCTAATAGGCAGCACTGATTGGCACTGATAGGTGACACTGGCAGCACTGATGGGCACTGATTGGTGGCATTGGTTGGCACTGATAGGCAACACTGATTGGCAGCACTGATGGGCACTGATGGACACTGATTGGCACTGATAGGTGGCAGTAATTGGAAGCACTGATTGGCACTGATTGGCACTGATATATTGCATTGTTTGGCACTGACAGGTAGCACTGATTGGCACTGACAGGTGCCATTGGTTGGCACTAAATCCCAGTTGTGTAACTTTGTTAATCTTTTAATGAGGTATTTATTTTCATATCTTGAATTTTGTCTGAAGTTTTGCTCTAGCAAGAACCAGTGATAGAAACTGGCAGAGCCTAGAAATTTGTACGCTGTGCTTTTTTTCTGCTGTACTGTTTGTGTGTTCATTAATGAATGAGTCCTCACTACATGGGGTCCCAACACAGTTTGTGTTCAGTCTGGAGATACAAGGAAAGAAAACAGCAATGATCCACATCCAATTTACTCCACACTAATAGCAGAGTTGTATTCAAGTGCAATGATAGATCTTGACTATTGTGTTCATCTTAATTTAGTAGACTTTTTCCTGCCATTTACATTACATTTAATTTAATAGACACATACATTTCTGAAAACACCCTGGGGCCATCTGCAATTGTTCAACTTGTTAATGGACCTTAAATCTAAACTTTAAAAGCATTTGCATACTTTTAATTTTATCTGACTCCTATTTTACACATAAAAAGATTGGTTCAAAAGACAAAGTGTTTCATTAAGTAAATTCCCCTAATAACAAAACCTGTAATATGCTGTAATAAGAAGTATAATAACAATGCAGATAGCTCAGCATGCAGCGTTATCATCTTGCAGGGATTAATCAAGATACATATATAACCCTTTGCTGCCAAAGCCACTTTTATTTTCTTCTTCTTTTAATATTTTAATTGAAGTTTTTCAAAGAAAAAAAATAAACTTACAGAACTATTAAAGACCAGGGATATGTCTGAAATTGGATACAAATGAAAAAATGGCAACGAGAAATAATGTAACAGATCATAACATCCAATGGTCACGCATGAAAATCAAAACTGAGTTAAAAACTGAACAACCGAAATGCAGAAACCTAACAACTAACTAAATACGCAAGCATATACACAGGAAATATACAAGGCAGGGAGACAACTGGGGGAGCAGATTTGGAAGAAGGGAAATAAGACTGGGAAAGGAACAATGCAGGAACAGCAGGCACACTCGATCCTAACAAAGTGATGTGCATTATGTCACTTCTGGGAACGACTGTCACTTTTTCTGGCCTCTGTGGACAGGGAAAAAGCTAATGAAGCTTTGCTCCATTAGCTTCAGTTGAAGGCAGGTCAGATGTCAGTGTGCTCCTAACTTTGTGTTTGGGCTGACAACACAGTGACTTTTCTGCACTAAAATTCCAACCAGTGTTGTCATCTCTGCCTACTGTACTTTGAAACCCTGCCTATTCCCTGCCCTATGTCTCATGCATACATTGACAGAGGGCCCTTGGTTGATGTTGCTCTGGGGGGGGGAGCAAGCCTACATCAGTTAGAATTGAGCTCCCAACAGCTGCCCCTGCAGTAATTTTACAAGCCCAGTGATGATGTCACAGGGAGTAGTTTCTTGTTACAGGAACCAGGCAAAAAAATAATGCTGCTATTAGAGATGAGCTTGAGCTTCGGATTAGGGTCAAGTATGGGTTCATAGAGAACCTAACTCATTTGTAGCTTGGGAATTTTGAGAACTAATGCGTTCACTCACAGCTATTGCAACCAGTTGCCAATAAAGCATTTGTTGACTTTGTACTGTGGTCAGGTGGCTTATGAGGGTGAATAATGGGGGTTTTCTTATGTCCCAGCACCCTACTTATACAAGGCATGGTTCCAAGCTGCCTTTTGTCAGTGTGTGTTGGAGTAGATAAGGTGAACTTACAGTGCTTGCAGAGAGAGATAATTGTTCTATGCACAGTGCTGTATTGTGCTATATTACTGTGAATTGCAGTATTCTTCAGCTATATTAATAGTTAAAGGTCAGATCTGAGCATGTAGGCCCTTTGCAAAATAATCTAGAGTGGGTGACTGGGGACAAAGAGAAGGCAAATGTATGAAATACTTTCTTCAGCTCTGTGTAAACAAAGGAGCATGGGGGAGCTCATGTCCATAATGGGGGTCGTACTGGCACAGCACCAAATGATCCTCAATGGCTCAAAAGGGATATGCTCCAGAAATATTTAGACAGAATAAAGGTGGACCAGATGGCATCCACCCACAGATCCTAAAAAAATTGAGCTATGTCATTTCAAGGCCATTGTTTCTAATTTTTAGGGAATCGTTAATGACTGGAATGGTACCACAGGATTGGAGCAGGGCCAATGTGGTGCCCATATTTAAAAAGGGATCAAAGTCTTTACCAAGTAACTATAGACCTGTTCTTGTTGGAAAAAATATTTTAAGCAACAGACAGCATGGATTCATGGAAGACAGAAGTTGTCAAACAAACCTGATTTCTTTTTATGAGGAGGTATGTAAAACCTTGGACAGAGGGGTGGCTGTGGACATGGTATAATTGGATTTTGCAAAAGCATTTGACACAGTTCCCCACACACGGCTCATGTGTAAGGTAAAGTCTACAGGCTTGAAACGATCAATTTGTAAATGGATAGAAAACGGTCTAAAAGACAGAATTCAGAGAGTAGTAGTTAATGATTCTTACTCTGAATGATCTAATGTTATCAGTGGTGTACCCCGAGGTTCAGTGCTGGGACCCTTACTTTTTAATAACTTTATAAATGATATAGGGTCTGTGATTAAAAGTACCATTTCTGTCTTTGCAGATGACACTAAGCTATGCAGTGGAAAAACGTCCTTACAGGATTTCTCTAATTTACAAGCTGACCTCAATGCACTAATTGGGCATCTAAGTGGCAAATGAGGTTGAATGTTGATAAATGTAAAGTAATGCACTTGGGGACTAAGAATATGCATGCATCATACATACTAGGAGGAGTACAACTGGAGGAATCAATGGTGGAGAAGCATCTGGGGGTTTTGGTAGATCATAAGCTCAATCATAGCATGCAATGCCAAGCTGTGGTTTCCAAAGAGAGCAAAGTCCTTTCTTGTATTAAGAGAGGTATAGAGAGAGCGAGCTATCATTTTCCCCTGTACAAGTCATTAGTAAGACCTCATCTGGAATATGCAGTTTAGTTTTGGGCACCAGTCCTCAAAAAGGATATTGGGGAACTGGAGAAAGTGCAGAGAAGGGCAACCAAACTGATAAGAGGCATGGAGGAGCTCAGCTATGAGGAAAGATTAGAGGAAATGAATCTATTCCCTCTTGAGAAGAGGAGATTAAGGGGGGATATGATCAACATGTACAAATACATAAGTGGTCCTTATAGTGAACTTGATGTTGAGTTATTTACTTTAAGGTCATCACAGAGGACAAGGAGGCACTCTTTACGTCTAGAGGAAAAAAGATCTCATCTCCAAATACGGAAAGGTTTCTTCACAGTAAGAGCTGTGAAAATGTGGAATAGACTCCCTCCAGAGGTGGTTCTGGCAAGCTCAGTTGATTGATTGCTTTAACCTCCTTGGCGGTAATCCCGAGCGTGACTCGGGTCTGACTTTTACTGTCAGGAGCGGTAACCCCGAGTCACGCTCGGGGTAACAGTGCAGAGCATCCAGCGGAGCCCTTACCTTCTCCTGGGTTCCAGCGATGCCCTCCACTGTCCTCGGCTGTGCTCTGCTGTGATCGCCAGCGCGATCACAGCATCTCACTTCCTAGTTCCGTTCCCTGCGAGCAGCAGCGGCGCACGGGAGCGGAACTAGGCGGGAAATTCAAAAGTTGAAAAGTTCAAACACAAAACACACATATAAAAAGAGGTGATACAGTGTAATCTGAGAGGATTACATTGTATCATCTCAGATCTCACTGATACAGTGTCCCTTGCCCGAGTGCCCATTGCCTCCAATAAAATATTGAGAAGATGGAATCCAAAAAGCGCCATTTCGCTACAAAATCGCCTTTGGAGCAGTTGAATGACAGCGACAGCGACAGCGACACTCAGCGATAGCGAGTCGTGGGGATATTTGTCGTCTGACACTGAGCTGACAAGTGACAGCGATGACAGCGGTGATGATCCTGCACCAGACATCAGCGATGTGCGCACTTGGTGCCCTATTGAGTGCGATACGGACCAGGTAGCGCCCCCAAGATTTCCCTTCACTGGATCACCTGGGATGAAGGTCGAAGTTGAGCGTGGCAACCCTCTGGCATACCTGCAATTATTTCTCACAGAGGAGGTAATTGAAAAAATTGTCATAGAGACAAATCGCTACCAACAGCAGCAATCCGCTACGCTGCATGCCAGGTTTTCCCGAAGCAGAAGGTGGGAACCGGTGACTAAAGAGGACATCTGGCTGTTTCTCGGACTCATTATTCTTCAGGGGGTGGTGGGGAAACCACGCCAGAAATGGTACTGGACCACCAACAAGTTATTGGCCACTCCATTTTTTGGTACTGTGATGTCCGAATACCGTTTTTCCCTCATCATGAAATATTTTCACTTCACTAACAATGAAGAGTTTGATGAGGCCACGCATCCTGCGCCCAAGCTAAAAAAAATCTGGGAGGTATGCAAAATTATTGGGAACAATTTCCAGCGGGCCTACGTGCCAGAAAGGGACGTCAGCGTTGAGAGTTTGATGGCCTACAAAGGACGCCTAAGCTGGATCCAGTATATTGCATCCAAAAGAGCGCGGTTTGGCATCAAATCATACATGCTCTGCGAGTCATCCACCGGGTACATATGGAACTCGGTCATTTACACCGGTAAAGGCACGAAGTTCAACCCCAGGTACAGCAATTATGGGATGGCCACATCATCTGTCCTTACACTGCTGGAGCCATTACTGAACCAGGGATATTGTGTGACCATGGACAATTTCTATACGTCGCCGGAACTGTTTGAGGTTTTGATCCAAAACAAGACGGATGCCTATGGTACAGTTAGGCCTAACAGACGTGACATGCCATCAATATTTGGGAAAAAAAACTAAAACCCAGAGAAATGGTTGCCTGGCAGAAGGGTAAGATGATGGCAATACGTTGGCGAGACAAGGACGTGTGTCTCATGAGCACTGTGCACAATACCTCCACTGCCACGGTCCACACAAAAGGTGGGAAAGATGTGCTGAAGCCGCAAGTCGTCATAGACTATAATTGCACTATGGGAGGTGTCGACCGAGCCGATCAGGCAATGACCTTTTACCCGACTATGCGGAAACAGCAGAAAAAATATTATAAAAAGATTTTCAGGCATCTTCTGGAACAATGCCTTTGGAACGCTTACATCTTGTACCGAGCAGGGAGTGACAGGCCTCTTGTTCATTCAGATTTTATCTGGAAGGTGGCTGAGCAGATTTTTGCCAAACATCAGATGCCATCAGTTGATGCGAACAGACCTGGACGACGTACTGTTGGTGTTGCCAACCCAGAACGCCTAACAGGTCGGCACTTTATGGACTACATACCGCCAACGGCAAAAAAGGCAGCACCTACCAGGATGTGTGTGGTTTGCTGTTCACACAGAGATGACAAGGGAAAAAAAATCCGAAAAGAAAGCAGGTTCTTTTGTCCGGATTGTGACGTGGGACTGTGTGCTGTACCTTGCTTTAAAATTTATCACACTCAGGATGTTTACTGAATTTTCTTTGTCTGACAAATTTCTTTAGTTTGTATTACATTATTGAATAAAATTATATTATTTAAAAATTTAAAATCATGATTTTGTGTTTCAAACTTTATCACATCTGGGATGTCTACTAGAGTCTTGTTTGGTCAGGTTTAAGTAAGTAATTACTAAAGCCCCATACACACTATCAGTTTTTCTGCTGAGTTAGTCCTTCAGATTTACCAAAACCATGTAGTGCAAGGGCCTGCCTGATTGCATACACATTGAAACTCCTAAGGTTTGACCTCATATTATATGGTTTTGGTAAATCTGAAGGACTAACTCAGCAGAAAAACTGATAGTGTGTATGGGGCTTAAGAATTGCAGGCCTATAATACATAGCATCAAATTTCCATGCCAAATAATTGTACCGCTTTCAGCACAAAATTCCAGACAGAATCATACCGCCAGGGAGGTTAAAAAGGGCCTGGATTATTTCCTAAATGTACACAATATAACCGGGTACTAACATTTATAGGTAAAGTTGATCCAGGGAAAATGTGATTGCCTCTTGGGGGATCAGGAAGGAATTATTTTCCCCTGCTGTAGCAAATTGGAGCATGATTTGCTGGGGTTTTTTGCCTTCCTCTGGATCAACTGTGGGTGTAGGTTTGTGTATATGGGATTGTATTTTTTTTTTTTTTGGTTGAACTTGATGAACTTGTGTATTTTTTCAGCCTATGTAACTATGTATGATGGCTACATATTAGTGCATGCCAAATGGTGTTCACAGTTCTTTATAATGCTATATTACTCTGAATTGCAGTGTAATGGGCTTGATTTTGGTATGAACCCTCTCTGTGCAAAAACTTAACAGTCCATCCTAAGACAGAAAAAGTGTTACTGGCAGGATCACTGGGGTTTAATGCCACTTTAATGCCCGTACACACGGTCAGACATTGATCGGACATTCCGACAACAAAATCCTAGGATTTTTTCCGAAGGATGTTGGCTCAAACTTGTCTTGCATACACACGGTCACACAAAGTTGTCATAAAATCCGATCATTCTGAACGCGGTGACGTAAAACACGTACGTCGGGACTATAAACGGGGCAGTAGCCAATAGCTTTCATCTCTTTATTTATTCTGAGCATGCGTGGCACTTTGTGTGTTGGATTTGTGTACACACGATCGGAAATTCCGACAACGGATTTTGTTGTCGGAAAATTTTAATCCGATTGAAAATGTGTGATGGAGCCTACACACGGTCGGAATTTCCGACAACAAGGTCCTATCACACATTTTCCGTTGGAAAATCCGACCGTGTGTACGGGGCATAAATGTGCAGTTTTAGAATTTTCTATAGGTTTAATGAACGCCCCTTGAACTAAACTGCTAACCCCTAGCCTGGGACATGCTGAGAAGGAGAGTGGACATACCCTTTATTAAAAGAACGGTAACTTTTTTTCAACATATACCATATAACAAAACTAAATGGAAAGTTTATAGACAAAATCTAGCAGTTATTTACGCAGTTTGGTTCTGTGTATGTGTTTTTTCTAATTCTTGCATATGCGTTCTAGTTAACATTTTTCTCTTTTCATTTTATGATATTTGTATTTTTAATAGTTATTTTGGAATCTGCCTGCTTGCAAAGCTCTGTTGGAAATTTCTATTCTTTGGCTTGTATTCAAACCGTGCTGCTGCAGTTGTAAGATTGCCAGTCAGGCAATATGCATTAGGACAGATTTGCTTTACTTGGTAAATAAAAGTATCTTGGTTTTCTCCAGTTCCAACATTACCCATTTATTTACTTGGTCAGATGAATGACGATGTGCTCTTGCAAAAGGAGGTTATCACTTTTCCTAGCTGGGCATTGCTGTATAAGTGACAGGCGACTGTCATTCAGCATGCATTAGCTCAAAACAGACATTGGCATGCACAGAAACATATTCCTTTAATTTTTCATGTGTCTTTGCAATACAGTGATGTGTCTCAATGACTGTTCCAGTTCTAAAAACAGTGATTTTAATAATGCTTAAAGTGAAACAATAAAAGTGAAATATTCCTTTAAATTTCGTACCTGGGGGTGTCTATAGTATGCCTGTAAAGTGGCGCATGTTTCCCGTGTTTATAACAGTCCGAGAGCAAAATTAAATTTCTAAAGAAAAGAAAGTTATTTAAAAGTACTAGCGGTAGCGCCGGCAGCTATAATGAATTGTCGGGTCTCTGCAATACTCATTGGAAAAAACAGCCTGGGGTTTCCCCACAGTGCATTACCAGGGCCCCTTGGGTCTGGTATGAATATTAAGGGTAACCCCGAACCAAAATTTTTTTAAAAATGCGTGGGGGTCCCCCCAAATTTCTGGATATTAAGGGGAACCCCGCGCCAAATTTTTCTTAAAAAATGGCGTGGGGGTCTCCCTCAAAATCTATACCAGACCCTTCTGGTCTGGTATAGATTTTAAGGGGAACTCTGCGCCAAAATTTTTTTTAAAAATGGCGCAGGGGTCCCCTTAAAAATCCATACTAGACCCTTATCCGAGCACGCAACCTGGCAGGCCGCAGGAAAAGAGGGGGGATGCGAAAGGGCCCCCCCTCCTGAACCGTACCAGGCCACATGCCCTCAACATGGGGAGGATGTCCCTATCTTGATGGGTACAAGGGCCTCATCCCCACAACCCTTGCCCAGTGGTTGTGGGGGTCTGCAGGTGGGGGGCTTATCGGAATGTGGAAGCCCCTTTAACAAGGGGTCCCCCAGATCCTGCCCCCCGTGTGAATTGGTAATGGGGTACAAATGTACCCCTACCATTTCACAAAAAAAGTGTCAAAAATGTTAAAAAAGACAAGAGATGATTTTTGACAATTCCTTTATTAATGTCTTCTTCTTTCTCCGCTTCTTCTGGTCTTCATTCAGTTTTCTTCCTCCATCTTGTTCTTCCCCCGCTTCTTCCTCTTCTTCCTCTGATCCTCTGCTTCTTCCTTCGGTCTTCTCGTCCGCATCTTCCTCCGGCGTGTTCTTCCCCGCTTCGTTCTCTGGAATTGGAAGGTTCCCATGTGTGACGCTTCTGTTCTTCTGACAGTTCTTATAGAACTGAGGGCGGGGCCCCGCCCCCCTCTGACACACGGGGACTTCCCTATGGTTTTCCCTGTGATGTCAGAGGGGGCGGGGTCACTGGGTGGCCCTGCCCTCAGTTGTATAAGAACTGTCAGAAGAACAGAAGCGTCACACTGCGGGAACCTCCCATGGATGTGGATTGTCCGGAGAATGAAGCGGGGAAGAAGATGCCGGAGGAAAATGCGGACGAGAAGACCGAAGGAAGAAGCAGAGGATCGGAATTTTTTATATTTTGGCGCGGGGTTCCCCTAAATATCCATACCAGACCTGAAGGGCCTGGTAAGGAATTTGGGGGGACCCCCACGCATTTGTTTTTTAAAATTTTGGTTCGGGGTTCCCCTTAATTTTAATACCAGACCCAAAGGGCCTGGTAATGCACTGTGGGGAAACCCCAGGCTGTTTTTTCCAATGAGTATTGCAGAGACCCGACAATTCGTTATAGCTATTGCTAGTACTTTTAAATGACTTTCTTTTCCTTTAGAAATGTCATTTTGCTCTCGGACTGTTGTAAACACGGGAAACATGCGCCACTTTACAGGCATACTATAGACACCCCCCAGGTACGAAATTTAAAGGAATAGTTCACTTTTATTGTTTCACTTTAAGCATTATTAAAATCACTGCTCCCGAAAAAATGGCCGTTTTAAAAACTTTTTTTTGCATTGATACATGTCCCCTGGGGCAGGACCCAGGTCCAAAAACACTTTTTATGACAATAACTTGCATATTAACCCTTAAAAATTAGCACTTTTGATTTTTCACATTCGTGTCCCATAGACTTTAACTGTGTCCGCGTGTTCGAACAAATTTTTTGCCTGTTCGCATGTTCTGCTGCGAACCGAACAGGGGGTGTTCGGCTCATCCCTATTCTCAATAGAGATGTATTGAGCCTGTCAACAGATTGAAGATCCAGACTACCACTCATCCTATAGAAAGCTGTAGGTTGTATCTCCATTTTGATAGTAAGTAATTTTGAAAATGGAAAAGGGTAGGTACTGTCTGCTAACCAACCAGATGTTTGCTGTCAATTTCTGACTTGTGGAGAGCTGCTGACTTATCCTTTTTATGAGCGTTTTTCTGCTCAAGTCAGAAGTCAGATGTTTCTGTTGAAGTCCATGGGGCCAAAAACGCTTGTAATCTGCCAAAAAGAATCTCATGTACTTTTTTGAACTTTAGGCATTTTGCTTCAGGCGACGGAATGCTCATATGTGAACAGTAGCCATTGAAATGAATGGAATTTTGCTTGTTGGGCGTTTTGGAGCTTCAGAGTGTTTTACAAGCTGAAAATCGCTCAAGTCTAAACGGGGCCTTTCTGTCCTCTAGATTTGTAATTCAACCCTAGTAATTTGGAAAAGTTCTTGCTGCTTTTGTTTGTTGACACATAATTAACATATGCTTTATGCTACATATTTCATATTTCTGAAATATGCAGGTTCTTTTTATTTTTCCTTTAGCACTTTTAAAATCCTATGAAATGAGATTTGGGGGAAACAGACAAGGGAAACAATTTATTTTGATTTGAGTTTGCCTATACTCTCTATCTTTGGTATTTCCATTTTGTTTTCTGTTTCCCCTCACACTTTCAATGCGTATGCATTTGAAAAAGATGAGTTGCTTCAGGAAAATGCCTGCAAGCAGATTATCAGAAATGGTTATCTTAAAGGTTATTGATTTTCTTTCATTTGATTTTTGCGAAACTAATGCATCAAAGGCAGTACTTGTATATTGTTATTCTTTGATTTTGTCAGTGGATTATGAAGGTTTCCTCTAGAATGGTAATGCACAATGAATGAGCTCAACAAGGGTGCCCACCGAGATGCTTAAGCAGGTTCTGTGCCCTCCTTCATCGGCTGTTTCTTTTTACAAACCACTAATAGGATAATTGTAAAAAACTTTCACCAATGTTGTCCTGTGTTTCTGAGGTTATAGTTATACTCATCATGTAGAAGCATGTACTACAGCAGTCTTTTCAATAGAAGGGTATGCTTTTGTGGTGGGTTACAGAATTGCATATTCATTACACTGCATCTTATCTATCAAAGTGTCAAAGGGAGGACTTGTCTCAAGGAGTCTGCACTGCCTTGCAACAGCCAGATTCTAAGCTGCATGAAAAACAACAGCTAGAGAATGAAAGTTTGAATATTACTGCTTGATATACAATAGATATTACATGCTCTCCAACTATTTTTTTGTATGTACAAA
Organism: Lithobates clamitans; assembly: GCA_037952925.1. Classification (NCBI taxonomy): domain Eukaryota; kingdom Metazoa; phylum Chordata; class Amphibia; order Anura; family Ranidae; genus Lithobates; species Lithobates clamitans. Next base: position 14,332,243 of record JBBGZY010000251.1, on the reverse strand, counting down.
TTGATAAAGACCATTGTTTTTCATACTGTTGAAATATTAATAATTTAATTCATTGATTTTCTCTAGATCTGTAACTGTATTGATAAGTCTGTGCCAAAAAAGAGGTGTTTTCTAAACTTATTGCTCATAGGAAATCATAAGTACATGGTGATCAGTGCTGGCTGATTCACATCCTTTTGCTAGGGAGGATGTTCTGTTTGTTGGATGCACTTGTAATGTGCTGCATTGATAAAGGCACATTATCAGTGTGCTTGTTTAAAATCTGCTTGGTTTACTGCACCAGCACTTCAGTAAGGCCCGGTTCACACTGTTGCGAGTTAATGACGAATGCGATGCGTCAAAAACACTTTAAATTCGCATGTCATCCCTAAAGTCATTGTTTTCAATGACGGTCGTACACATACATGCGTTGCGATTCCTCTACAAATGCGATGTGATTAAAAAAAGGGTCTTGTGCGAGTTTACTGCGTTGCGTTGCAAATTTAGTCTCCATAGACATCAATGTAAATCGTCCTTGAATCGCATTGATGGTTCACATATGTGCGAATTCCACCACACTACTCTCCACAAAAACCAGGAAGTACACAGGAAGTTAAGACCTTTTTTTTTTTACATTATGAGTAGAGCAGAGTACAGAGTACTGGATGCAGGGAGCAGATCACAAGAACAAAGCACAGGATCAGGATTAGGCAGGGACACAGCTCACAGGAAGAACACTGAAGCAATAAACTTCAAGGATAGGTTCGCCTTTTGTAACTTGTTACATGTTACGCCCACATCCAGGGTGTAACATGTAACATGTTTCAGATGCACCGGCCCCAGGTCCCCCAGTCTGAATTCTAGCAGGCATCTCCCCCCCCCCGCTAGCTGTCGCAATCTGCAAAAAATGCGACCGTGTGGAGCTCCGCCTGCCTGGCCCCATTATCCATTCACGGGAAAACTACAAGGTCAGACAGCCTTTGCAGCTGTCGGCTTGTTGTTCTCAATGAACTACCATGGCACTATTGAGCGCTATGATAGTTCATTAAGTCTTCCTGTCACAGTGTAACTGCCTGGCCATATCAGAGGTACGGTCAGACAGATACACAGACAGTCAGCAGGACTGTGGCATTACACCCACGATTGTGGGTGCAATGATTAACATGTCCATTACAAAAAAATAAAAATTAATGCATATTTTTTTTACATGCAAAAAAATGTGCATTTATTATTTTTTTTGTAAAGGTGAACTTATCCTTTCAGTTAGATAAGCTGGCTGCTGAGAGACACCCACTGGTGGCCACCAGAACTGCATCCTTCAACTCTGGAAACAACAGTACCATCAGCAGGGGACCCAGGTACTGATACAAGCCCAAGTGTCTTCTGCTGTGTGCTGTGGTACCTCCCACCAGCCCCTTTGTTGCTATTGTGTACTGTATTGAAATAGCGGGCAGTGGGAGGAACCACAACATCCAGTATGGGGCGTTTTATCCATCACACCCAGAGGTGAAAACACAGGCATGACTACCATAATGCTTATAAATAGTATATTTGCATAAGCATTGGTTTTCCAAATCATATGTAAAACAGCGTAAAACAATAATGCCTCATGATTTCTCTGTCACTGGACCTCTAACTTCCTGAAAGTGACCAAAGGAAGCTTACTAAGCTACAGCTGTCATGAAAGAACCAGGTCTGGAGGAGAACTCCTACAGTGGGTTTAGGAATAGTAATAATTCACATGCTTCACCCTACAATACAAACATTATCACAGAACTGATTGTATGAGGGCTATACTGATTTATAAAACCTTCGATGGAATGAAATCAAATTTTAAATTTTTCACATTTTATTCAGTGAAGCAAGAGCTGACCACTGAGGCAGGCTGAGGGGCTATAATGTATAAACTGATTTACAGATTAGCAAACATTTGTTTTGTTTTGTTGAGATTTTCTAATCTAGTTATTTAGTTTCGTTCTGTTGATTCATTCAATTCAAGAGGAGTTCCACCCAGGGGGGCCGTCAAAAAAAAAAAAAAAATTAAAAGTCAGCAGCTACAAATACTGCAGCTGCTGACTTTTAATTGGACACTCACCTGTCCCAGGGTCCAGCGATGCGGGGGATCGAAGCCCCGCTCATCCCCCCCCTCCGCTCGTCGGCGCCGGCATTTCAACTGTGAGCGCCGGGCTGTGGCTTCACAGCCTGGCACCCACTGCGCATGCGCGAGCGGCGCAGTGCGCCGTGATTGGCCGCTCAATCACCTGGGACCTGTAATGGGTCCCAGATGATTGACAGGAGGGAGGGAGCAGAGCTGAGCCCTTCCTGTGCCGAGGGGGAAGTGATGTCACCAGCCCAGGCAAAGGAACAGGCAGACTACGAGGGACCACCTAGCAACAGGCATTTAGAGGTAAGTGAAAAAAAAAAAATATCCAAATGTTTTTTTGGGTTTTTTTTTTAGAAATTTTCCAGGTATTTTTGTTTTTTGGGTGGAACCCCACTTTCATATTCGGAATTTGTATTCGGAATTCGTATTATGTCTTTTTGAATTTTTGTTGAATTTACTAATTTTTTTCTATTCGAAACGTTTGAAACAATAAATGTTGAATTGGTCGAATCGAAAACTTTAGATAATTTTTTTTTTTTCGATTCGATTGTGGCAAAAGTGAACAAACAAAAAAAAATCTTCATCAAATGATTACAATGACTCTTTAAATCACCTTTGGCTTAGCAAAATCAGCATTATTTCGAAATGGTACTCCAATAAATTTAAATTCAAATTTCGAAAATTCAGATTTTCAAATTCAAATTTAGTTTTATTATTCGGAGCATTCGGTAAATTTTCTTTATACTGTAATTCGGGTATTTGGATATATCCGAAAATCCGAACAACGAAAAATTTGTCCGAATAATGATTCGGAACAAAACTAACTGCGCATGCCTACTGAAAGCTTGCAAGTGTTACTTAGCATGCAAAACTAACTTATTGGATACACATTTTTTATGTACTTAAAAAACTAAGCAAATTCTTGCTGGCTTGTTAGAATTTCCTAATTATATCATCAAAAAAGAAAAACAAATATTAGAGGTTTTGAAAATGTGTGTGAACATGCTTCTATGATGAGGCACAAAGATGGACTAAGGCTCCTTTCACACTGGGGCAGTAGGGGGCGTCAGCGGTAAAACAGCGCTATTTTTAGCGCTGTTGTACCGCGGTATTCGGCCGCTAGCGGTGCGGTTTTAACCCCCCGCTGGCGGCCGAAAAAGGGTTAAAACCCCTCGTATAGCGCGGCTATAGCCGCGGTATTACCGCGGTATAGCCGTGCTGTCCCATTGATTTCAATGGGCAGGAGCGGTGAATACACCGCTCCTTCACCGCTCCAAAAATGCGGCTTGCAGGAGATTTTTTCTTCTCCTGCCAGCGCACCGCTTCAGTGTGAAAGCCCTCAGGCTTTCACACTAAACAAACAGCGGAGGCTGTTTAGGGGCGATTTGCAGGCGCTATTTTTAGCGCAATAACACCTGCAAACCGCCCCAGTGTGAAAGGGGCCTTACTGTATATCTGGGTTCTGCCACTAGATGCCAAATAAGTAAAGAGATTTTTTCATTTTTTGGGGAATTATTGGATACTGATTTTACAGCTCCTCGAACTTGTGACCATCCAACTGCTTTTCTATATGCACTATACAATTGACCATATTTAAAATCGTGTGCCTGCGTGGGTTTCCTCCGGGCACTCCGGTTTCCTCCCACACTCCAAAGACATGCTGGTAGGTTAATTGGCTTCTGTCTAAATTGGCCCTAGTATATAAATTTGTGTTAGGGACCTTAGGTTGTAAGCTCCTTGAGGGTAGGGACCAATGTGAATGTACAATGTATATGTAAAGCGCTGCGTAAATTGACGGCGCTATATAAGTACCTTAAATAAATAAATAATAAATAAAACCAGAAAAATGCCAGAAAAATTACTTGTACTAATTTTTTTAAACTACCCTGTTTCCCCAAAAATAAGACCTAGCGTGATTGTCGGTGATGGCTGCAATATAAGCCCTACCCCCCAAATAAGCCCTACCCTGTTTCCCCGAAAATAAGCCCTACCCTGAAAATAAGACCTACAAGGACTTTAACTAGGGCATATTTGGGCAGTAGGGCTTATATTGCAGCCATCACCGACAATCACGCTAGGTTTTATTTTCGGGGAAACAGGGTACAGGTTAACCCTAGCTAAATTACATTGTTTGTAGACTTGTGCACAACAGAAAATTTTGTTTAGTTTTGGTTCGTTGTCATTCGTAAAATACATAATTTCGTCATGGTATATTCGTTATGTTACATTAATACTTTTTCGGATAATTTGTTATTTCTGTAGAGTGTCGATATTCGTTATACTGAATCTCGAATCATATCGAATTCATTCGTTATATGCGCTATAAGTTTGTTCTGTTCGTCGAAATTCGATATGTATGTATGTATATATATTTGTGGTAATGATTCGTAGTTTGGAAAGTCGTTTGTTTGTTGAATCTTTTAACACACACAATGACAATATCTCTTCTCCTCTGCTCAAATACAATACAACACCCTTCTCACTCAGTTCTCAGGAATGCACTTTGCCAGTAATCCAACCTCTAGCACAAAATTAATCAGCTGATTGGACTGTAAGATTTACTTTGAGTTGACCTTTTGTTTCATTAGATCTTTAACGAACTACTGAATCATGTTGAATTCATCCGTTATATCCACTATAATTTCTTTCATATTCATTGAAATTCGTTATTTTTTTATTCGGACATTCGGATGCATCCGAATGTCCGAAAGATGCAAAATTCGGCCGAATTTCGATTCGTTACTAAACTAATTGCACAAGCCTAATTATTTGCTAAAGCACTCTGTACCATAAGCAATTTCCATTTTTTAATTAAAATACTGATTTTTTCTTTTTGCATCCTCTCTAGCAATGGCTGCATATCATATCTCAAGGCTAGTTTCCTGATTGTGACAGCAGTGATCCTGTGCAATGTGTCACTTTTAGTCAATAGCCACTTGTAGTCTCCATTGGAAGACTATGTGACAATGGGACAATGCAGACTTTCATAGCAGGACCACCTACTAATATATTACTGGAAGCTGCTGACTTTAACATATTAAAAAGAACTTTTGAAATGAAATTAGCATAATAAAGCTTCTACAGGATTTTATTGATTAGGTTTACATAAGCTTTAATGTTAAGCTTAATGGCTAGGGCAAACATTCTAGCCTGCCCCTATTTCATAGATTTTAAGAAACAGTAGGAGGTATGTGGCAGTGCCACTACCATCAACAAACTTCTGTGTAGGTCATCAGCTTTCTAGCACAGACAGCCTCTGACTTTCTGTGATGAATTCTTTTTACCTTTCAATAGTAGTAGCTGGAAACCTAATGTGTTCTTCCTATAAAAGTAGGCTTTCTTGTCTATTTATCATTGTATGGGTTAAAGTTGGACACCCAATTTACGTATTTTAAAAATCCCATCAAAAGCTGTACATTTTTTAACAGTCCATATTCCCTTTATTATTCCTTTCATCTTACAGCGCGAAGCAGAACATCAAGCCAGAGAATGTTTCTATTCTCCTCACGTCGTTCAGTCATGCTGATCTTCAAAGAGAGCTTTAAAATTTTACCTTCAGGCCATATTTATGCGAGCATGAATCAGAGCTGCACCAAATGAAATAATCCTTTCCTCCCTGTTACTTGTCACCAAGCTTTGCTGGAGAACGTTCATTCCAGTTCTCTATAAAAGTTCATGTGACATGCGACTACAAATATTTAGTCGTTTTTCCATAGGTAAATAAGGTGATTGGACTAATGGTTTTTGTTCCTTGGGCTGATTTTTTTTTTGCACTGTGAGTAATATTGTAGATTTAAAAGCACAAGTAAACATAAAACACACCAGAATGTATAACATAGATTTAAATTACATTTGTAAAAAAAAAATAGGAATATGTTACAGCAGCTCCTGAGTTGAGAAATGATTTGTGTATGGAAACTATTATGCTGTATTTTAGGTATGATATTTTGTTTCCTGATGAAAAATACAGTAGAAGGACATTACTTAAAGTGTAAGTAAACCCCTCCTATTGTTTTCAGCCAAGGAAGCTGCCATCTTTGCCACTGTTTAATCTACAACTGCCATGATGTACACATGTGATCAGTTATTGGATTGCACCAGCTATTGGATTGCTTGACAGCTTGGTTGAGAGCACAACCAATGGGAGTGTTACATTTCCGGCACGTGCTGGAAATGGAACTTGTTTATAGATGGGTTTACTTCTGCTTTAAGTTTGAAATGGCAGTTTAGTTGAAGTAAATCTTAAAGGGGAAGTACACCCTCCTGTCCTTAACAGCCAAGAAAGCTGCCATCTTAGCCGTTTTCTGATCTGTGGTTACCATGAAGCTGCACATGTGATCAGCTATGGTGCCAGTTTTTTGATAGTTTGACAGTTTGGTAGAGAGCACAAGCAAATGCAACAGTTATCATTTATGGTATGCCTTTAATGTAACTTTTTTGGGAATCAGTTAAATTAGTGGATTTAATTCTGCTTTGAGCCAAAACTTTTTTTTAAAATTAAAATAGAATAAGGAATGTAACTAATTTGGGGTTTTTTGTCTCACTGGGGAGATTTACTTTCATTTCCTGTGCTGGAGAAACACCAAGAAATGTCAGGAACTCTGTCCAAAGTGAAGGTAAATCTTGGGCAGTTGTCAGCAAAACAGCTGACCCCAGTGGAAGTTTTCACCTCTGTTTCAAAGACAACTGTAAATGCTTAGAATCCTCTCACTTTCTATCATTAAAGCAGTAGTAAACCGTGGCAGTTAAAAAAAAAAAAACACCTGTATTGGAATTGCATAATATGATGCATTGCATACTAACACATTATGAAATACTTACCTTAGAACAAAGCCCTCCAGCAGCGTGCTGTCACTGCTGACAGGGCTTCCATCTTCCTCCAGTCTTTCCTTCCAGGTTCGTGGGTTCCCAGTGTATGAGTGGCCAGTGCCTGGATGATGTCCCTCCCGCTCCAGCACGAAGCTCTCTAGGTCCGGCACGTTATGCTGGACCTCAGAGTGCATGTGTTGGTGACATCACTGGCTGGATCCAGGATGAATATCTCCTAAATGGTGCTCGTTTAGGAGATATGTATTTTAGCTACAGATACGCCTTATTATAAAAATTATTGCGGCGCTGAAAAGTTCAAAAATGAAATTGAAGAGTGGGAGGAATCCAATCACCAAATATATTGTGCAGATGTAGAAAGAGTCACTCGTCACCACGTGGTAATGTAGTCTGCTTACCAGAAGGTGTTAAGGATTAGGCATAGATGATACATTCTCAATAGCATCCAGCAAATCCAGCCCACTGGAACCCCTCATCAGACCACAACATCCGTGGGATTTCCTTCACATATAAACATCTCCCAATGGTCACTTCAGAATTAGGCATTCAGGCATGTAGTCATCATATATCCGAGAAAAGAAAATGAAGCACCCATAGTGAAGCCCGTAATGATAGATAAAAAAACTTTTATTGTAGTAACTTACAGTTGAAGCTTAAAACAGCATGCATCAATGATAGGAACAAACGGCTGCAGCAATCAGCGTACGGATGTCAGCCTGCCTGACATGTTTCATCGTAACAGATGTCTTCAGAGGCAGGCCTTATTATAGGCTGACCTGTAGTTAAAAATCACAAAGCGGACTTTACTACCGCTTTAAGACAGTGGCTACTAGGACAAATACAGAGTTTAAATATCAACAGTGGAGTCATAGACAGCAGCAAAAATATAACAGATTTCAATACTTCCTCACATTGTCTTTTGAGATACTTAAAGCTGCAATCCTACCAAAGGGATAAGACAAACCAGCAGGCAACGATTCCTGAAATGAATTCCGACTGCTGTTTGGCCAGTCTATGTAATAAGGGCCAGTATAAATCTGATATAAAAGATCACAATTTAATTTAGGTGTAATCTATCTTTATACTGTATTAACTTATACATTATCATGTATCATCTATCTTTATATTAACTTCCGTAATGCCCTGCATAGCAAGAACCAAACTAGGAAAAGGCAGTTATCATTAAGGCCCCTTTCACACTGGGGTGGTGGGTGTGTCAGTGGTAAAGCGCCGCTATTTTTAGCGGCGCTTTACCGTCAATTTTGGGGCGCTATTCGGCCGCTAGCGACCGAGAAAGGGTTAAAATCAGCCGAGAAAGGGTTGAAACCACCCGCAAAGCGCTGCTGCAGCAGCGCTTTGCCGGCAGTATAGCCGCGCTGCCCATTGATTTCAATGGGCATGAGTGGTGGAGAAGTGGTATACACATCGCTCCTTCACCGATCCAAAGATGTTGCTAGCAGGACTTTTTTTAGCATCCTGCCAGCGCACCGCTCCAGTGTGAAAGCTTTCACATTGGAGAGACAGGAGCGGCTCTTTCAGGGCGCTTTGCAGGCTCTATTTTTAGCGCTGTAGCGCTGGCAAAGCGCCCCAGTGTAAAAGGGGTCTTACAGCATAATGCTATTAGTCTGACACTGGGAGCTTGTTGACAAGGGTATGTAGCACAGGGATTGAAGTTATGACTTGTATATGCATGTAGTGATGACCCTGTAACATCCAATCAACACAGTGGAGGTTGGTCGTGATCAAGCTGTTTTGCTTAGCTACAGTGTAGAAAAGTGATGGCATCCACCTGACTATGCTGGCTCTTGGGTATCTTACACCACAACAACACAAAACTTTACATTTAATTTCTTGTTTGCCTGCATTTAAGCTATATAGTGGTTCTAAAGGCAGAAGGTTTTTTTTTATCTTAAAGTGATTGTAAAGTCTCGGTTTTTTTTAAATTAAAAATAATAAAGATTTTATACATACCTGCTCTGTGCAGTAGATTTGCACAGAGCAGCCCGGATCCTCCTATTCTCGGGTCCCACTTTGGCTCTCCTGCCCCCTCCTTCCTGTTGGGTGTCTTGAGCCGAGTCACAGCTCCCTGTGTCCATTCAGGCAGGGAGCTGTGGCCCAGCCCCGCCCCTTTCTATTCTCATTGGCTGACTGACTTTGATTGACAGCAGCGGGAGCCAATGGCACTACACTGCTGTCTCAGCCAATGAGGAGGGGAGTCCCAGATGGCCAAGACTGCCCACAACATCGATGGAGCTAGAGGGACTTCAGGTAAGTATTAGGGGGGCTGAGGGGGACTGCTGCACACAGAAGGCTTTTTATCCTAATGCATAGAATGCATTAAGATAAACAATCTTCTGCCTTTACAACCCCTTTAAGGCATTCTATGCATTTAGATAAAAAAGGCTCTGTGTGCAGCAGCCCCACTAATACTTAGCTGCGCTTTCTCTCGATCCAGTGAGGTTGCACGAGAGACTCAACTGTCTGGGACTCTCCCTCCTAAATGGCTTAGACACACAACGGACGCCATTGGCTCCCACTGCTGTCAATCAAAGTCAGTGAGCCAATGAGGAGAGAGAGGGGGCAGGGCCGAGCCACGGCTCTGTATCTGAATGGAGGATCAGGGCTGCTCTATGCAAAACCACTGCATAGGGCAGGTAAGTACTGTATGACATTGTTATTTTTAAAGAAAAAAAAATTAGACTTTAGTATCACTTTAAAGTAAATCAATAAGTGCCTTAATGGTACTAAACAGGCTGAAGCAGTACAATACACAAGTCGAGCTCTTCTTGAAGGACCTAGATGCCTTATATTTGTTATATTCTGATATGCAGATTTTCAGACTTCTTTAATGTTTAAAAACCCACCACTCACACCTCCCACTTCTTCATACTGACCTATCATTATGGAGGGTGACTTTTTTGGGCAAAAAAAAATTGTAGATGGCAGGAGAGGGGATGACAGCTACTCAACACTACCGAAAATATCACAGTTTACATATTAGACTGCTTTTTGCATTCCAAGCACCTTGAGTACTCCAGAAGACACCTTACTCTATATGTTGGCACTGCTTGATACTTTAATGTAGTAAAACCTATATTGTAGTGATAAGTATACTTTAAGAGTAACATAACTAAAAAAGGTGACTCTGTTAATGTATGCACTCTTTAACATGTGTTTTCACACTTACTAAAATTCACATAGTATAGCCTGTACCCGTTACCTGTCCTCTACTGGAACCTTCTTCCATATGGTATGGCAGTGTCTGACTATATGAACCTACTCAGCTTTGGTGCTTGATGCTCTAAATGCACTAAGTAACTGGTCTCTGCAGCCTGATCTGAGCATGATGCTATTGGGTATCTTGAATGATATTGTAGCCCCTAGGCATATGAAATTGTTCTTATTTTTTTCACTTTTTTATGAACGAAGAGAGCTGCTTCTCAGATAGAAGCTGCCCACTTCTCCTACCCTAGCAAACTGGATTTCAGTGGTAAACGCAGTCCTACCACTGTATGAATTAACCTATGAGAGTAGAAGTTTGACAAAGTGTGGTCAGCCTGGAGTAACGCTTATGGTTCAGGTGAGCCTGTGGACAGCTAATTTAACTACCCTGTTTCATCCCCCACCACAATTTTTACTGTTCTCTTATTTCTTGCCGCTCCCCTCTGCCTCTAACCCCCCCCCTTCCCTTCCCCCTGGGGTGGTTGGATGATCTCTTAGTAGTTATTCTGTTGGTCTGAGAGGGCTTGACACCTCCCGTTACCTTCTACTGTATGCCTGCTGTGAAAAGTCAACATGACTTCTGGTACTTTTCTTCTTTGATTCTTATATGTTGAACCTGGATTGTGTATAACTTTTTGTGAACTTGTAATTGCTTTGCACAGTATTTACAAATAAATAAATAAATAAACTTTTTTTTTTTTTTTTTTTTTAAATGCATGTAATATAAAACATATTAGGAATAATGGAGCTTTTTAACCCACAGGTTTTGCACTGTACTGCATCTAAATAAGTTTGTACATGGTACAACATTTAATAAAGCTGACACTGACAGAGAATATAAATCCACTTTGTTTGCACCAAACACCTCTCCAAATACTACCATATAAAGATAGCAGTAAAATTGTCACTGTGCTGTACATCATCTGTGCAGAGAACAGAGCTGTGAGAGAGACCCAGCAGGCCACACCAACTATAAGATGCCTGTAAAGGAGGGGGCAGATACAAGACCAGTCACCCTGCACAAGGAGAGAGAGCAGCAATGACTGGTCTCAATTACAGGAAGGTGCAACCGTTTCACACATGATTACTGCACAGATCTGAAAGAAATAAACAAAACACACCAAGATTCAATTCAAATTCCTCCTGTATTTAGACCATGGTTGCCTATCCTGAAGTTAAACTTTAATGTCGATTTAAGCAAGTATAAAAGCTTTGTGAATCCTTGCCAGGCAGTTTAAAGAATATTTTTCCCATCAAGTGCACTTATTGGGATTAGTAATGTTCACTATGCAATATCAAAACTCTTAGCACTGTCATATTTAATAAGCCTGAGAATATACTAAAGCATTTTACAGAGCTTTTACATCATAATATGGCTACAATTCTAAGTGTTACAGTTTCATGTAGTTATCTTTAGCTGGATCAGATGCAGGAAGCAGTATTATGATATTGAACAAACTGCTACTTCAGGTAAAGTAAAAGTATTTAGGTAAAGTGTGAGATAACAAAGCAGCTACCTATTTGTGACACTTGAAAAACTTTTAGAATTTAATACAAGGTTGTTCTTTTACTATACTGAGAACAAACCATGATTGATATGACTGCTTTAGAATCACAAGATAAGTTTGATGCAGCTCATCATTCTGCTCATAGCATCATGTTTTGTCCTCGGCAATCAAAGCAATGTCGAGTGCTGTCATTTCCTCAAGTAAGGTATATCCTAATGTAATAGCTACATAATTGAGTTTAATTTCTAAACCTTAGCAGGTATTTAAACTTCAATTTATGTTGTACATGAAGACAAACACTTCACAGTTGTAGAGGTAATGAGTAAGACTGACTTGCCATTGAGCTTTTTATGGGCTCATTAAGATGCAATGAGGGGTTTTTACCAAAAGGAAAATATGTGACTTCTTTTCGGCACGCTGACGCTAATAGGATTTTTTAGACTTGGAATGCAAAACAAGTACTTGTGTCAGTTTTGTTTCATATATGTAGTATGAGTTCTGGTGTCTATACAGCTAAATGTGAAGTCTAATTTGACAGGCATTTGCAGAGAAAATAAAGTAGTTGGATGATAGTGGAATATACTGTATGCCTGCATGACCAAATGATTAACATAGCAGCCTATAGCTTACGTATAGTAGCTCTAGGGTAATGAATGGCCTAGCATAGGGAATTTTCATTTCTACTCCAACTCATCATTGGATGTCCCTTTCCTATTATTACCTGATGTATACACATCTAAGGACTCATTCTTGGAGAGTAGGAGACATCCATTTCCAGCCCAGATGACCTTATGTGAAATGAATTGGAAATCATTACAAGTTTAAGTTAAAACACCAATATACCTTCTGAGGTACCATTGAGAGCTTCTAGCTGCCTAGTTAACCATTTCAACAGGCTACATCTTGCAGCATCCTGAAATGGGCTGTCTGAGTAAAGGTCTGAGGTTCATCCCGATCTAATGCAGACCAGACCAGCTTTCATTCATTGGCCTCATTACTCATTATGGGAGAGTCTTCCTCCCTGTGTGAATACTTTTATCAGGCTCCAGACCTAAGACACCCAGTGTCCTATCACAGTAAAACTTATGTTTGTTTTTTATACTCTTGCCCACTCTCGCCATCCAACTATCACTTACTCCGCTTCACACAGCACCAATCCTTGCACAACCTTGCTGGACACAAAGAACACACACTTCACTTTATGCCACTCAATTTGTTCTTAAATGATTATCAATATAGGATACAACATCTTGATCTTTAGATCAGGCACCCACTTGAATAGCAATCATCTTGCTTAACTTGGTTGAGGCATCAGTAGCTATGTAGCATTTCTTTTCACTAAAAGTCTCTCATCATCCCTGTCTCATAGTCCCTGCCTTGCACTCCCCCTTGCACTTGGGAGGTCTGTTGAGTAATCACATTGCTGACCTGGGTATCTCCAGCAAAGAAACAGGTCTGTCTCCCACTTTTGCCTCTGCAGAATATTCTTCATGAACCAGGACTCAGAGCTCTTTCTAAAGAGGAGGAGGGTTTCCTCCTGATTGAAAAGGACTTCTGTGGCATTAGTAGGAGTCGTGGGGACTTATGTAAGCACCTTTTACATACAAAACTAAAGTTGATATTTATACTTTCTGACTTCCTTGCAACTGTTTTCTGCTGTTGAATTCCTTTTCTTAGTCTTCTGGCTAGTGTTAGTATCAGACACAGCACAGGGTATGCTCAGCTGTAGCAGTAAGGCTATAAAAAAACAGCCCATCCACTCTGCTCTGTAGATGCCCCCCCCTAAATTAATGGTCACCTTAATTTAATAGCAGTTCATTTTAGGTGTATGGCTCAGGATGGGCAAACTGCAAATACACAGTACACAATTTTACCATTGGACAGGCTATACAGTGGCAGCCACAATGAGGCTGAATATCAACGGCAGGTAGAGTGACACCCTGAACATTTTGATAATATATGACAATTTGTTAGTAACTGTCATGTGCCTCTTGGATTTATCCCTTTGAACCATAAGCATGTTTGGCCAGCTTGGTGGCACTTCTGACAAACCTGTCAGCTAGTCCAAGGCCTGTGTGCCTTGTGAAAAAAATCAGTCCTAACGGAGCCTGTACATCTCTCAGAAGTTCATAGATAGAACAGCATTTCAGTGGTGGAGTAATTATTAATCAACTGCAGAGCAGACAGAAAGGTGAGTTATAAAGTTAATGGAAGCAAGGACCCATAGGATTTTCCCTACGCTCAAACAATTTCTTACTGTAAACAGTATGTAGCTGTTCTGTACTTCCTAAAGCAATACTGAAAGCAGTACTCAAAGGATAAGTACTGTACATACTCACCTCCATGCTGCAGAATTGGCTTAATGCTCCAGCTAAGCCTAGGAACTGAGTGATCACATGATTGCACAGTTCTTGGTTCGCTCTAGACATAGAGCAGTGACTTTCACTTAACCACTCTCTGTCCTGCCCTTTCAGTGCTCACTGGAGCACCAGGCTGAAGGGGGGGGGGGGAGTAGGAGCAGCTGGCTCAGGCTCTCAACTGTGCGCTGAGAGGCTGACCCATCTGCCGAGCCTGATGCAGCTCAGTGATATCAGTCAACAGGCTTTAGCCCGCTTTTGGTTGATTCTGAGTCACAGGAGAGCACACGTATGTGCACTCCTGTGACCCACAAGGGAAGTTTGGCCAGAAAAGCTTTGGACATACTTCTCTTTCAACCCCTCCATGCATTTTTCCCCTCTTACCTGTATTCTTGGGCTCTTTTCCCATACTCACGCACAGTGAATCAAGTGTTGTCCTGCTGCGATCTGCTGTTCAGGTGCCATACAGTAGGTCACACACTTCCATCTTGGTCCTCTACAACTGGCTGCCTCTTCTAGGTTCAGGCAGCCTTCTCTGATCATGCACAGGGCCCACCTGCACATTGGCTTGCCTCCTGACAACTCTTTGTGCTGATCTCTACAGCCTCCTGGGAAATGTGATGCAAGTATCTCAGGAGGCTGCAGGATTAGTGACAAGTGTTTCTAGCCAAAGCTGGAATGCTGGCGGGGGGGGGGGGGCAGGGCCAAAACAAAAAGGCAAAGAAAAAAATGTTTAAAAAAATTCTCTAATTTCTGTTTGGGGGGTTGTTAAAACAGAAATAACTCTCTTTTAGAAATTAAGTTCTGCTTTAAGAAAAGTATAAGGAAGGTTCGTTCCACTAGTAGATTTAACCTAAATGTGCCTCTGTAGAAGAATGCACAATGGTGGAGCCACAACATGTGTGCTGCATCTTTGAAGATTTAAGATTAAGTACGCTGTGGATGCTAGGTGTTGCTAGGTGTTTATCATGTCTTACATAAAGTATAGCTGGTAAATGGATCACTCTTACTTCTCCTCTGAAAAGGTGTAGCCACAACATATATGCTGCATCTTTGGCAATTTGGGATTAAGTACTCTGTGGTACCAACAAACGAACAGACAATTCTTGGAGAGTCATCTGTGAATATCTAACCATTAACTTATAATACTATTTATCTATCTTTCTTAGTGTAGCACCCTGTTGTTTAGGCAGGGTTGCTGACAAATTTAGTTTGCCATATAGCAGTAAATGTTCTGGTTAATTGTTAGAAGATACACTGATCCCTCTCTAATTCTGGAGTTGCTGTACCTTTTCTCTTCTGTCACTGGGTGGCACTGTTGCTGGTGACATTAGATCGACAAGGTCAGATTATGAATGGATGGGGTGTCTCAGCCAATTGGCAGGGGTTTCTTTAGTCCCTTGGCCTGCTGGGAGAGCCTATTTATTTGGGTGGAGTCAGGTGATCAGGGTTCTGTGCCACCTGGACGGCTGTCTGGGTAAACGTGTGCAGTGTTGCCAACCGTCAGTAGTTTTACTGGCAGCCAGTAAAAAACAGGCAGTTCCCCCCTGCCAGTAAATTCCAGTAAAAAGAACAGGTCGCCAGTAAAAAATATGGCTGTGACGCTCAGCACGGAGCCAGCCGAGACCATATGAGTGCCTGCTACAGAGTGTTCGGGGGCGGCTCTGGTGGAGGCGGTGCCTGAGAATGTCCTGTGATGTCATGGTGCAAGGGGGCCAAGCAGAGTGGCCAGAGCCTTGTGTGTGGGTCTGGGGGATGGAAGCAAGGCAGGCCAGGAGCGGGACCATCAGTGCTGTTTGGACTGGAGGGACCACCTGGCTTGGAGAGAGACTGTCACTTTGACTCAGGAGGGGACGTGTCGTGTCAGTAATCTGTACTGCTGCACACTGCTGTCAGTGTCACTGTGAGAGTCAATTTCATGTGTGTGCCGCCCATTCTAATTTCTTGCCCTCCTGAGTCCTGTCCCTGAGCTACTTACTTACTATATCAAAAATAAAATAAAAAATATGTTTTTTGCCTTATCTACCTTAAATCACACTGCGAATTTCATATTGTACTTGTTTGTAGCTTAAATAGTGAATTTTGTAACTTTTGGAAACGCCAGTAAAAACTTGGTTGTGCCAGTAAATTGTGAGTGTCATGTCAGTAAATTTCAATTAGTTAGGTTGGCAACACTGAACGTGTGTTATGTAGTCCTGGGTTGCTAGGCCAGAAGCCTGTAGCCTATCCCGGGGGGGACCTGGCTGCTAGGCTGCCTGAGGCCTATCCAGGAGCAGGAAAAGCAGCGTAGGGTTGGGACTCCAGAATTGGAGTCCAACCGAGTTAGAGAGGTTCCGCCGGATGGGGATACCAGTCGTGGTCGGAGGTAAAGAGAAAGCAGTCGCCACTAAGGGACCATCCACCTTATTACCAGAGAGTACTGTGAGTAAGCCTGAAGAAGTACCAGAGCAGTCTTAACACCAGCCGGGGACGGTGAAGATGTGGGAAAGCTTCAGCAAGTGCCAAGCCAGGGACCCAGCAGGTTATCAGGGTGACGCTTGAGGAGTATACAGCGGGTTAGCTGTGGAGAAGCTCAGGGGATCCACCGGCGGCTGGGATCTGGAAGTCTAGTGAGAGACTGGGAGCTCAGTGATTGAAGGCCTTTAGTGGGAAACTGTGAGATAAGAGAAGAATCGTACTCTGTTGCCAAGTTCTATGTGTGAAGACCTTTGAAAACTGTTAAAAGCTTAGTTGCCATAGGAGACAGCGGTCCTGCCAATACAGAAGTTGCATCCAGCTGGAGGCATTGAACTGTATAGCTGTCTGCCTATTGTGTCTCGGAGTCTGCTAATTGTCATTGCATCTACCTAAGGGTGTCCTGGCCCTAACCCCCTCTCACAGTTAAGTGTTAAGAGACAATAAATCTCTTTGTTTGCATTCAAAAGTCACTGGTGCTCATCATCTCATCTTGCATTAAACCCACCATGCCTGGTAACACACTCTACGAAGATGGATGTCAGCTCTTCCTGACTCTGGAGGTCACCATCAGGCCTGTAGAGGTCCGGTAGCCGGCTACATTAAGATGCTAGGGTGTCTATCATGTCTTACATGGAGTAAGGCTGGTAAATGGATGACTCTTACTTCTTATTTGAAAAGTTATGAATGTTGTTTGTATTAATGCACTGTTAAATGAGCTGTCATATTCCTCTTTTCTTTTCCTTTATTGGAAAACTGCTAGGTACACAGCATTTATCTTTTATGAACTTCTTACACTACATGAAATGAGGTTGATTTACTTAAGGCAAATAGACTGTGCATTTTGCAAGAGCAGTTCCACTCATTTTTTTTTTTTCAAATATAAAGTTTATTCAACTCCAAACAGGGGTGAGGGCCCCGAAATACAATCATGAGCGAGTATATAAACGTGGTTACACATACTTTGCAGAGGTCAGGTAAATTCAAGACAATGTACAGTACTTGTGAAAGCATGAAACTGCAAAACATGTGTTTATCTCTGGCAAATTACACTTTGTTAATAACGATGTTTGTTTCAGATATCAGAATATCGGGGCATTCCCTACCTACTTTTTCAACTTTTCTTTAAGAGGTGGAAACAAAAGATCCATTAAGTGGAAGTAAGAAGGAGAGGGAAGAGTAGAGGGATTTTAGGGGGAGAGAGAAGTGGAAAAAAAAGGGGGAAGAGGGGAAGAGGAGAAGACATGGCAGTAGCTGAGTTAGTGAATTATTGAAAGGGGGTGTGCCCCCAATAGACTTAGAGGGTATATCATGACCCCAGTAGGTGTTGTCCTTCATCGGAATAGATGAAAATGTTCCAAATGTCCCAAGTCTTTTTATGGGCCTCTTGTTTATGTTGTGCAGTGAGAATCAGGTCTTCCATTTTCTTTATTTCCTCCACTCTCCGCAGCCACATTGCTATGGCCGGGGGAGTTGCTGCTTCCAACAGAGGGGGATGCACGCCTTCGCTGCATTGAGCAAATGTCGTACAAGTGATTTCTTGTATGTCTTGATTGGGATCGTAGAAAGGTGTAGAAGAAAGAACGCGGCCTCTTCAGGAATGACATATTCTGTACACTTTTGTGTGATACGCCTGACCTCCCCCCAGAAGTCCTTCAACCTAGGACAAGACCAGAAAATATGGATCAGGGTTCCCTCATCCTCAGCGCAGCACCAGCACTGGCCCGAGGTGGAGGGAAAGCATCTCTGTAGTCTGGAGGGAGTCAGGTACCAAAGGGTGAGCAACTTGAAATTGGTTTCTTGTATTTTAGTGCAGAGTGAGGATTTGAGGGCAAGAGTAATAATACGTTGTGTTTGTATTGATGAAAACGTGCAATTTAGGTCTCTCTCCCATCTGGTCAGACAGGACAGAAGTGGTTGTTCTTTTGGCGAGTTTAACAGCGAATAAGTTTGGGATAAAATATGGGCTAGCGGGTCTTCTCTCGAGCAGAGGTCTTCAAACGGCGTGTGCTGGCGCGCAAAGTCTTGTGGTCTAGGGAGGGAGTGGAGGAAGTGGTGTAATTGTACAGCTTTCCAGAATGGAAGATGGTAAGCCCCTGCTGGGTTAATCAGATCTGAGATGGGTGGCCATTTCCCCCCAGTGATAAATTTGGATGCGTGGTCACAGCCTGAGTCTCTAAGAGTAGTGTATTCGCAGGGTGTAAACCCAGAGCAAAGCTTGGATGGCCCAGAATAGGGAACAGAGGCGAGCTCCTTGATGTGAGGGATGTACGGATGGAAATCTGTTGACTATGCCTTAAAGTGGTACCTATTAATGGGTGCGACTTCAGTCCAGGGGGTAAATCACCAAAGCACCACAACGCACTTTTCAATGGTATGTTAGTTTGGGATTGTTCAAGTTGTACCCAAAGTCTGGATGTTTTATTTCTTCTCCAGTCGAGTATACGTACTAGATGAGAGGCTAGATAGTATTGTCGTATGTCAGGTAGTGCTAGTCCTCCAAAATGTTTGGGGAGTGTCAACTGTGAGCGGCGTAAGCGGGGTTTTTTGTGTGCCCATACAAATCTGGTAAAGAGGGAATGAACCTGTTTAAAATAGGCGGGTGGAATATGAATAGGTAGGGCTTGAATGAGATAAATACATTTAGGAAGTAGAAGATTACATCTCCCGAACCAGGAATGGAAACCCGTATGCCATTTCGCTAATAGAATGCGGGTTTTTGCCAATGGGGAAGGGAAATTAAGGTCAAACGTTCGTGCCATGTCGGGGGGGATCTTCGTACCCAGGTATGTTAGAGCTGTATTGGTCCACTTAAAGCAGAAGCTAGACTGCAATTCCAGTAGGGTGTGAGGGGGTACTGCAATACCCATCGCCTCAGACTTAGAGAAGTTAATCTTTATGAGATTGCCCCATATACTTTAAATTCTCTCAGGAGCTTTGGTAAAGAGATCCTAGGGTTTGTTAGGGAGAATAGTAGGTCCTCAGCATATGCTGAGATTTTACAGTGTGAGCCACCTACCTGAAGCCCAACTATATCCGGATTTAACCTGATAGTGCAAAGGAACGGCTCAAGGGAGAGGGCGAAGAGAAGGGGGGATAAAGGGCACCCCTGTCTTGTGCCGTTTCTGATAGGGAAGGGGCTCGAGAGTACACCATTAACTTTTACTTGAGCTGAAGGGTTCGAGTAGATGTTGTTAATCCATCTCAGCATCTTTTCCCCTAGGCTAATATGACGGAGAACTAAGAACATGTAGCTCCAGTTCACCCTGTCAAAGGCCTTTTCGGCATCTGTGCTCACAAATACGCAGGGGGTTTTGTTGGCGTTTGCTACTTGGAGGAGGTTAAGTACCTTAATGGTGTTGTCTCTCACTTCTCTAGTGGGGATGAACCCGACCTGATCAAGGTGTATTAAGTTTTGTAGGTGTTGTGCAAGTCTGGTAGCTATTATTTTCGAGAACAACTTTAGATCCGTATTTAAAAGAGAGATGGGTCTGTAGCTTCCACATGAACCTGGGTCCTTACCCTCTTTGTGGATCAAGGAAATGTGGGCTCTAAGGGTCTCACTAGGAAAATTGGTATCTGCTCCTAGAGCATTGAAAAATGCTACCAGTCGTGGGCCTAAAATGGGAAGAAATGTCTTATAATACTGGGCAGTGTATCCGTCTGGACCTGGGGCTTTACCCACCTTCAAAGAGTTCACTGCTATTTGTAACTCTTCTAAGGTTTCTGGTTCATCTAGAATTGCCTGGGTTTCAGCCGGTAGTGAAGGAAGTAGGGAATCTGAAATATATTTATCTATATTTGTCTGGTTGGAGGGGGAACTAGATAGGTTATATAGACTTGAGTAGAAGTCTCCAAAACCCTAGTTCCACTCATTTTCCCCAGATCTTAGTAAACAAATAAGCCTTAGTAAACAAATAAGATCTTAGTAATAAAGCTTTGCTGATTTACATCATCCAATCATGTCCATGCAAAAATACTTTTTTTTTTCCTCTTGCTCCTGATTGGCTATTCCTTACAATGTGAAGCTTTACCACAGTGACATTTACTAAGAAAAATTAGTGCAACGGCACTTGCAAAGTGCTCAGCCTATTTTCTTTAGTAAATCCACCCCAATGAGCCGTTTCAAGAGCAGTCACATTCATTTCCATGGCTCAAAACCTGCTCCTGCTTTGGAATTTTGATAACATTTTGAGTGTTCTTGTGTTTTCAAACAGAAAAATGCATCTGTAGATCAGGTAATAAAGGATGTGAAAAAAATAGCAAAATGTGCTTGAATATGTATGGGAGCTGCAGTGCTCATACTAATAAAACTGCCAAGTTCTAGTGGTTTTGGCCAAATGTTTGCAGCATCTGGCATGCTGTCCTGAGATTCTGCAGAGATAATATGATGTGTTGGCATTCAAATAAATCCCTGACTGAACTATTTCCATCTTTCCAACCTAGTCATTTCAAAATATTAAAATTTCTACATCAGTGGATGGAATTTCAAGCACATTCTCTTTGGTTCAAGGTCACGGCAGGCATGCTGGCTCTCTCTTCTTCTATGCAATGTGTATACTCAACCCATTTTTGCTTATTTTAATGTATATAAATGTACTGCTACCCCTGGTGAATGCGGTCATCTCCCACCCTGCACAGCCAGGCACACGAATTTCCAGTCTATCAGACAAGAAGCAGTCCTTACAGCTCTGTTTTTTTTTTCATTAGGGGAATTTAACTTGAATGGGGAAGGGTGCATATGGGATGCCCATTTGATCAATGAAACTTTGTAGGGACTTGAACTATATACACCCCAGTATATGCATTCTCTGCTCTTCTACCTCCAGCACACACTTGCTTGCAGACTATCACTCCCAGGACCAGCTAGCGCAGGTACCACCTCTTCAAGCACCACCAGCCCTTGGCTGCAGCTGCCCCTCTCCACTACCCATGCCACCACAGTCCTCCTGACTGGCTCTGCACCCATCCCAGACTGCTCCATTCCAGTCCTCTTAGGCATGCCTCCCAGTCCTCCTGACTGTGTGTCACTCACCAGCCCTCTTGGTTGTTCCTGTTCCTCCTGGAGACTTGACTGGCAGTGTTGTGTTTTATCCTTGCTCCCGTGCCCCCTGGCCAAGAGCCTCCGTGAGTTTTGAGAAGGTTCTGTCCGCACCCAAGCCCTGGTCCAAGGTCACCCCCCCCCCCAGACTGGGGAGCTCCCTCAAAGGCCACAACAGCCTAACACTCCATCTCCAGCTTCCTCCCAAACTCTCCTCCCCAGCTGTGCTGACCCAGAGTATTTGAGGGGGCCTGCCAACCCAAGTTGGGTATTGGTCAGGGCCCTCAGAATACTCCAGGCAGCTCCACCTTCCTTCCCCTCCCATTCTTCTAGAAGGTTCTAGTACATTCTATAAGTAGTGGGGAGGTCTCAGTAATGCTGCCTGTGACTCGTCCAGTTCTCCCTGGATCTCTGCCCAACCCAGGAAAAACACAGACAGGCTTGGCTGCCAGTCAAGCCTGCACAAATTTACCTACACTAAACAAAAAAGAACTATCTACACTTCTAGCAAGCTAGAGGGTGCTACATAGATATTACCTACTGGGAAACTGGGTAGAGGGCGGGTCTCATTTCTGTCATCAACCGCTTTCTGTTTCATTTTGATTAGGAATGCCATTAGAATCAAATGCAAAACCTATCCTCTGGACAGAGTTAAAAATCACATATTAAGGCACATCAAACTTTCTAGATGGCTACTGAGACATCCCTCATGCATACTCATATCAACTTAATAGAACAACTTGCCGAAAGAGCCCATGTCTTCAATATATATACTCTAAATTATCATTATTAGCTAATATTACAAGCCATAAATTGGTGCCATGCAGAAAGGTGCATGGTACCTTTCGAACCTGAACCTCTGCATGATACCCCGGCACCTGTCCTCTTTTTATTTACAGGGACATGCGCTGCCCAGATGAAAGTCTTGGTGTGCTTAATAAAACATTAATTGAAGCATGTATGATGTAACAATGTTCTTCAGACTCTCCCCTGCCCCCAAACACCACCGCAAAAATAATAGGAAATAGATCTATGAAACTGGGCACAATATATATTAAGTGGGTAAAAGTTTCTTCTGAAATGATGACTATTCCAAGGAATACCTCTCCATATAAGACTGTATAACTAAATATTAGTTCCCTGACCAAAAGACCCTTGTAAGCAGTGCAGTGTTCCTCTATCTTTAGAGCTATTGCTACAGGTGGGGCACATCCACAGACGGATCAAGAAGAATCTGTGTTCAAGTGGGTATTATGTTGCCTTCATGAGTAACAACTTTTCCTCTCTGCAAAGATTGCAGTTCCAGCTATTACTCAATAGTAGACTGTGCAGTAAACTGTTAGTTCCTGCTCACAGACATGGTGAAAACCTCTTAAACAAGCAAAAGGTAATGTATGCCTTGTGATACGAGGTAGAGGAGACGTTGGTGGAAGTGGCAGCAAAGGAGCCACGCAGCATAGAGGGATGCCTCGTTGCTGGCTGGACATCCGGATCTGAGTTCATTTATGTGCCCGGTTTTCTTGCTATCCGTCGCGCTGTATAGAGGGATGCTTCACTGCTAACTGCATACCCGGATTTTGGTCTATCTACGTGCCTGTTGTGCTTGCAATCTGGTAAGCGTGCATTTTAGGTGGTGGATGATCACTGTGAGGGGTGTTTCCATTTCCTACCTTTCCACATTGGCCCTTATGAAGAGCTATTAGGGGATTCTCCCTATCTCCCTAGAAGATTCTCTGGATTTCTGACTTATGGACTTTGCTATATAATATCATTTTGTACACTTATGTTTTGATGAATTTTGATGTCTTTGCATATTTTTTTTTGCATTAATTGATTTTTATGCACTTATTATCATTCATGGTATAGCGCAGTTTTTTCTTTGTTTTTCCAAGAGGTAATGTATGACCATGCATCATAAACATGCCTCCATTTTATGCAGTAGTAGTGGGAGTCCCCCATACACAGTACATATAGGTTGACCAATGGCAATATATTCATAGATGAAATCTCAGGTCTTACTCAGGTCTTAGTCAGGGATACCAAATGCAGACATTCAGCAGCAGGAATGACCAGATCCAAGTAGCTGCACTCAGGAAACTGAAACCAAACTGTGTATGCTTTAAGTAAGATTTATTTACAGTGAAACAGAATCCATCCAAACACCAGCAAGCAGAATACACAGCAAACATGAAGATAAAGTGAATCATAAACCAAAGAGACACAAACTGTAACTAACAAACTAAGTGACTAAAAACCTAACTAGAAAACTAACTATAATACAATATATACAGACAAAAGGGAAGCACGGATCAACAGGGTAAACTGGAGGTGCAAGAACAGTCAGGAAGGGGGAACCAGGACTGGGATCAGAAACAAGGGTTGCATATATGAGGCAGCAGGGTACAGGATGAAGGTCAGTAGCAAGACTGGGTAGGCATTAGACTCAAGATAACTCATCAAGTATAAATCTGACTATCAGGTAAACCATTGAAGCAAGAAGGACTAGTAAAGGAGAGACTTAATACCCTCCCAGCAGCCAGCATCAGGTGAAAACAGATTAGTGGGGTTAGCTGGCTGCTGGGAGACATCCGCTGGTGGACACCAGAACTACTACAGTGCCAGCAGCAGGTGATTCAGGTCCTGACACTTACTTTTAAATGCTTATCGCTAAGTTACACCGAGGACTCCAGACCCTAAGGGGTTGATCTAGCACATAGGGGAGAATTGGGAATGTCATTATAACCTATACAAGTAGGTTACAATTTACAAATCATGGTAAGTTCTTAGTTAAAGGATTAAATCCTGAATAGGGTTGTATTGTGTGCAATGGCAATGTTGTTGTCCTGAATCAACACAAGCAATTCAGTAGAATTTAGAAAGCACCACAAGTTTGTTCTTTTCATCATTTTATTGTGAAACATTCCTGTAACAAGGTCAATGCCAATGTTTTGGGCCTGGAAAAGGAGACTTTATGAAATACATTCCACTGTATCTCCCAAATACATCCTTTGTTGTGTCATTTTAAGGAGTTAACCACTTGGACTGGAGTTGGCTGAATGGAGTGCATCTCACATAAATATTAGTAGAAGCAGGACAATGTCTGTCACAGACTCCTGGTTTAAGCTTTAAAATGTATGGGGTATTCATTTTTCCATATTGTGCAAAACAAATAGCAGACAAAGGTGAAGTTATCTACCTACTTTATTGATCATTTGTTATTTTGTTTGCCTGGAGTTTGTCTATAAGCATGTGATGCTTCTCATTGTGTACTTTCAGTAGGTACTAGTCCACTCTCAAAAGAAAAATGTTGCAGAAATAGATTGAACAAGTGTTTATTTTTTTGTTTTTTACTGAGCAGTGTTTTGAATGCAATAGGAACAAAAGAAAAATAGTTTTCTTCAAAAGCCATGGGAACATGGCAATTTAACAAAACACTGGAGCTGATAACAAGTATGATTCATGAAGTATCTCCAGTTCCGATCATGGTAACCTTGTCTTGTTTTTGTATCAAATCTGTTTTGTACATTTGTAATTACACTACACAATTGCTATGAGATGTTTTCTAAAGGCAAACCTTTACTGGGGAAAAATAATATTAACAAAGTCTTAGGTAGTACTGTAAAATACAGAAAAATGTATTTCGCACATATATTTTTCAATAAAAATACTTTTTGCCAAAGTTGCAAAGAATTACCCTATCCTTAATCTGGTGTAGTATTTTTAATATAGTGTGTAATATAGTGTGTGACAGACCTAACCAGGACAGGGGCTTTTGGAGAGGACTAGGGACAAGCCTCTTACCCACTGACTATGGGCCCTGGCTTTTGGGGAACACTAATCTTAAGTGTTAAGGGCCTACATGGCACATTTCCAGCAATGACTGCTCCACACTGTGGGACTCATAGCAGATGTTAATCTCATCAGCTCAAGCCACCTGTTTTTCACCCATTGTTAATTGTGCAAATTAACTCACCTATTGTCTGCTAGCAAACTACTGTGGGGATGTTGAACTTATGATAATGTGTAGTGTACTTTGTGAGCTTGGTGCCGGCCAGTCTGACCTGGAATGAGATCTCTGATTAATCACACCATTGTCCAGGTGGCTAGTTGTTTAATTAACTTAATGTTTATCGTATATGTTGGTGGTTGTTTAGCTATGGTAATTATATTCCTGTGTACAGTTTGTCTTAGAATAATATGATCAGGAGGGGGATGTCCTCCTGTAGGGTATAAAGTATGTGTCTGAGTTTTAATAAAAGTTATTCCTTTGGTTTTTACCTCATCTTGTCTGTGTATGATGTTTGGGGTAAAAAGGGCTGGTATTAGCTCTTGATCTGCTCAGTTTGGAGGGCAGGAGACGTTGTTTGGCGGACGGAAGCACCTAGTCGGGGTGCCCAAGTGGTTCCGTCACAGGCTGCTAGGATGTCAGGCAAATTTAGACTTTTTTTGTAATCATTGGAGCAGCTTTTGGTTTCTTTTGCAGGTTTGACTGCTTCCCTCTGCCTACTAGAAATTTTCAAGAATATATGGCTGCGAGAGTCAAATGAGCAGCTTGAATATTCAGCCAGTAACTAAGGGATGGGGGGAGGGGTGGGGGGGTTGTCCAGTAGAACATAAGTGGTCTGGGCTCTAGAGCAGCCTGGTCTTGTCCTGGGGGAGTCAATTCTGGTGCATTTTGCTAATGTTCATCGAGGTCCCAGCTGCGGTAGAGCTGGGAGTCAATTCCTAAAGGGTAAGTTCACCTTTACAGAAAAATCTGTAAGGTGAACTTACACAGGACCCCCTCCTCGCCACCTGCCCAGTCCCACATACCTGCATGGCGGCGATCTCCTGTTCTGAGCCCTTTTCTGAGCCCTGGCATAGCTGCCTCACGGCTCCGGCGTTTAGAAATCCCAGGAGATTAATCACCTAAACATACCCCACAGGAGGGATGTTTCAGAGCATTCTAATTGGTCGGCGCCGTCACATGGGTGGTGCCGACCAATCAGAACCTGCATAGCCCGTCCTCTCAGTGGGGAAGAAGAAGAGAGAAAGCTGAGGGGAATTCTAAGCGCCGAAGGGGCTATACCAGGGCAGGTCAGCGGGACTGGGAGGGACAAGGAGGGGGTCCTGTATAAGTTCACCTTACAGATTTTTATGTAAATGTGAACTTACACTTTAGGCATCTTGAAACTAGCTAAGGGACTTCACCTAAGGTTCTGGTCTGGAGAGCTCACTGAAGAGTGCCCGGGGGAAGCTGGTAAGTGTATAGCTGTCCTGTGGCATTGTGAATAATAACCTTTCCCCCTCTGAAGAGTGGTCAGTGGAAGCTAGGAGTAAGTACCTATCTTGCAGCCAAAGAAAGAGCCTGGAGGAAGCTATGAACTGTGCAGTTGTCCTCTGACATAGATTTATCTGGTGGAAACTGGGAAGTGTTCAGCTGTCCTGTGACATTGTGAGTGCTGACCTGAGCTCAAGATTTTAGTTACTGTGTGCTGTTTTATCTTTGGGGTGATAAATGCCAGTGGTAGCTCTCACTGACGCGGCTCTTACAAGGTCTCAGTTTTGCCCATTGCCCTTTTTCTGTGGCATAAAGACTGTTTAGAGAAGCATAGGGAAGTGTGTTCTCCTGTTACTGCTCGGTGTTCTTGGTGTATCCCATACCACACTAACCCTTCTCCTGTTACAAGTTCTACACGAAATACACCTTAAAAAGACAAAGCCCCTAGACTTTATTGCATCCAGAATGAATGGACTGATGCTTGGGTGACTGAGAACCTCCTACTGTTTGGGATTGGGAAAGAACCAGTTAATATAGCGATACATAAGCTACAGAAAATCATTCTTCAAAATTGCATATTTTTCATATTAGAAATTTGTGTAATATTCATGTGTCAAACATTTCTAAACAGAAATAAAAGCAGGTCACATTTAACAGCAATATCAAGAAAATATAGCAAATTGAAACTCAGTTTTTTTTTTATGACTTTTATAAATAGGCCAAAAAACTTTGTCGCTTCTCTTGTGAATTTTGATGCAGAATTACTTCAAAGTGCCTCCAATTACAGACAACAGTGAGCGCTTGTTATAAAGTTTATTACTGCTTGTTAAGAAAATTTGCATAGGGCAGCTCACTGGAAAGAAAGTCTAGCTACACCACTGCCTGCTCCTAGAACTAAAGAGAGATCGTTTCTTCTGTGTGTTTTCAGAATAATCTACAGTAGAAATGTCTGCAGATACACAGCTACAACTTATGGAGGAGTTAGTTTTTTTCATCTCTGTGTATCACCCAATGCTAGTCACTTCACTGGGTACATGTGAGGGTTTACAACCACTTTAAGTTTTATTTCTTTTTTTAAGTTTCATTTTTTTTTTAAATAATTGCATGCAGTCAAGTCCACCTTTTATAAAAAAAAATTTCAGTGGAATCTGGACCACTATTATACATTTTATAGTGCATTACCTTAACAAAAACATGAAAAAAATTACACAACAAATTGGCAGAGCACTGCATTACAGCTCCTTCTCGCAAAGCCCCATTGACTACCCAAGATCATTTTAGTTTTAAAAGTCAGTGCAAAAAATGTTAAATAAATGACTATATAAGCTTGCCAGAATGAACAAAACAAAAGCTAACAATGCAGCTCACGGTAGGGGGGGTTACAGCAATAGAGGCATTTCTGTCAATCCA
The DNA here is from genome assembly GCA_037952925.1 of Lithobates clamitans. Lineage (NCBI taxonomy): Eukaryota > Metazoa > Chordata > Amphibia > Anura > Ranidae > Lithobates > Lithobates clamitans. Next base: position 14,304,081 of record JBBGZY010000251.1, on the reverse strand, counting down.
GAGGGCAGTGAGCAAGGCTAGGTGTGGCCAAGTTCTAATTGACAAGCTACAGGCTTGTGATCGGGGAGCTAAAATAAAACTGTAAATGTAGATGTACATGTATTTAAGTGCTAGAAAACATCTTTTTAATGGGACCCTATAGTTTAACTTTAAGGTGATACAGTAAGACCTCATGAAGCTCATTTAATAACATAGAGAGGAATAATGTAATAGGCCCACATCGTGAATCATTTTTTTAATAATTGAAAGGAACAAGCTACTAATAACAACTGCAACCATGAATGTAAAACTGTATGTTTTATTTCTGTACATAAACATAGTTTCCTATGCAGTATGTATCTTTGTTCTGCCTCCATTTGTTTATGTTAGCTACCATATTCAGAAAAAGGTATCAAAAACCACTCTAGATTTTTCTTTGGGATTATTGTAGCTAGCTGTGTATTTGAAAATATTGTTTCCCACTATATGACCCTATATGAATTTTAATGGCCTTTTGTTGCAATAATCTCTTCAAGCATAATATAGTTACCCAGAAATTATACTGAAACCCCTAACATAAAATAGCTTGTAATTTTATTTATAGAAGACCTTTAGTTTAAGTTGCTTAGACTGGTAAAGTCTGATTTATGATGGGTTAGTGTGGATTAGTTACTTCCTATAATTGCTGTTTTTTTATATAATAGTTCATAACACTTTTTTTGTAATTTTATATATAACTAGGTACATTGTGGTAGTTACATTTTAAAACGGTCATAATATTTCAAAATGTTTAACTTATCTCATATAGCAGAATTTTGCAGTATTTTTTTGCCCTGAAGTGGGAGGATGATTATTGACAAACACTGTCATCTCTGATTGCTTACCAAACAAGAACATTATGAACTGGCACATTATTCAAAATGTGTTACATTATTTGAAATCATTAAATTATAGAAGACAGAAGTGCTGAATCTCAGTGTTTCTGTGCATTATTACAAATCATCCTGCAGGACAGAGAATGTATATTGTATAACCTTCATATAGCCCTTGGCACTGAAAGCTTATTATCCTTGTTTTCCACAAGCTACGAATACTTGGAGCTTGAAAATGTTACTAACATTTTCTGTTTTTGGGTTGTAGTTTCTGGGCTATGTGAACTAAAATTACCTGCCAACTCACTCTGTACTAATAATTCCCTTTCAGCAGTAAGTACAAATGCCAGTAAATACTGTAAGATCCAATCTGCCGAGTGTTGCTCACAGGAAGTTATTGACTTACATTAAATAATGTGACAGAGGGTTGACAAGATATCTACTTTGCGATCTTGTCTGTGCAGATTATCTGTTATTTTATTTTATTCAATATTTGTTTTTTATAGTTTCCGTATCGCATCACTAGGAGCTGTCTTGCATTTGACTGGTCTCCCTAAACAATTATTTATCTATGTCCCTCTATCTATCTTTCTTTCTAGCTATTGTATATATATTTTTTTGAACTATTAATATATCTGTTCTTCTTCCATCCTGCTGAATCTACATCTTATTATTATTATTATGATTATTATTCAGGATTTATATAGTGCCAACAGTTTGCGCAGCGCTTTACAAAATGAAGGCAGACATTAGGGAGGGTCAAGTGATACAAAAGGTAATAACTGTAGGAGATGGGCTGATGGAGAAAGAAAAAGCACAGTGTAATAATTAGAGGCAGGACAGGCTTCTTTAACCACTTGCCGACCGCATCACGACTATATACGTCGGCAGAATGGCACGGGCAGGCAGAATCAAGTACCTGTATGTGATCTGCCTCCCACAGGCGGGGGGTCCTATCGGACCCCCCCTGGTGCCCGAGGCGGTCGGCATTTCTCCCCCGGCGATCGGAGGTGAGGGGGAGGCCATCCATTTGTGGCCCCCCCTCACGATTGCTCCTGGCCAATGAGATCATTCCTCTGCTGCTGTATAGTAAACAGCAGCAGAGGAAGTGATGTCATCTTTCCTCGGCTCGGTATTTTCTATTCCGGCGCCGAGGAGAGAAGACATCAATGTGAGTGTAAAACACAACACACACACAGTAGAACATGCCAGGCACACATTACACCCCCCATCACCCCCCGATCACCCCCTGATCACCCCTCCCCCCCGTCACACTGACACCAAGCAGTTTTTTTTCTGATTACTGCATTGGTGTCAGTTTGTGACAGTTAGTGTGGTAGGGCAGTTAGTGTTAGCCCCCTTTAGGTCTAGGGTACCCGCCTAACCCCCCCTAATAAAGTTTTAACTCCTTGATCACACCCCGTCGCCAGTGTCACTAAGCAATCATTTTTCTGATCGCTGTATTAGTGTCACTGGTGACACTAGTTAGGGAGGTAAATATATAGGTTCGCCGTCAGCGTTTTATAGCGTCAGGGACCCCCATATACTACCTAATAAAGTTTTTAACCCCTTGATTGCCCCCTAGTTAACCCTTTCACCAGTGATCACCGTATAACTGTGACGCTGGTTAGTTTTGTTTATTTTTTATATTGTCAGGGCACCCGCCGTTTATTACGCCTCCCTTAGTGGTATAGTATCTGAACGGATCAATATCTGATCCGATCAAATCTATACTAGCGTCCCCAGCAGTTTAGGGTTCCCAAAAACGCAGTGTTAGCAGGATCAGCCCAGATACCTGCGAGCACCTGCGTTCTGCCCCTCCGCCCGGCCCAGCCCAGCCCACCCAAGTGCAGTATCGATCGATCACTGTCACTTACAAAACACTAAACGCATAACTGCAGCGCTCGCAGAGTCAGGCCTGATCCCTGTGATCGCTAACAGTTTTTTTGGTAGCATTTTGATGAACTGGCAAGCACCAGCAGCCTAGTACACCCCGGTCATAGTCAAACCAGCACTGCAGTAACACTTGGTGACGTGGCGAGTCTCATAAGTGCAGTTCAAGCTGGTGAGGTGGCAAGCACAAGTAGTGTCCCGCTGCCACCAAGAAGAAGACAAACAGGTCAGTCGTGCCCATAGTGCCCTTCCTGCTGCATTCGCCAATCCTAATTTGGAACCCACCGCTTCTGCAGCACCCGTACTTCCCCCATTCACATCCCCAACCAAATGCAGTTGGCTGCATGAGAGGCATTTTTATGTCCTCCCGAGTACCCCTACCCAACGAACCCCCCCAAAAAAGATGTCGTGTCTGCAGCAAGTGCGGATATAGGCGCGACGCCCGCTATTATTGTCCCTCCCGTCCTGACAATCCTGGTCTTTGCATTGGTGAATGTTTTGAACGCTACCATTCACTAGTTTAGCGTAGGGTACAGCATTGCACAGACTAGGCACACTTTCACAGGGTCTCCCAAGATGCCATCGCATTTTGAGAGACCTGAACCTGGAACCGGTTACAGTTATAAAAGTTACAGTTACAAAAAAAAGTGTAAAAAAAAAAAAACACACAAAAAATATATAAAATTTAAAAAAATAGTTGTCGTCTCATTGTTCTCTCTCTCTCTAGTCTCTCTCTATTGTTCTGCTCTTTTTTACTGTATTCTATTCTGCAATGTTTTATTGTTATTATGGTTTATCATGTTTGCTTTTCAGGTATGCAATTTTTTATACTTTACTGTTTACTGTGTTTTATTGTTAACCATTTTTTTGTCTTCAGGTACGCCATTCATGACTTTGAGTGGTTATACCAGAATGATGCCTGCAAGTTTAAGTATCATCTTGGTATCATTCTTTTCAGTCAGCGGTCGGCTTTCATGTAAAAGCAATCCTAGCAGCTAATTAGCCTCTAGACTGCTTTTACAAGCAGTGGGAGGGAATGCCCCCCCCCCCACCGTCTTCCGTGTTTTTCTCTGGCTCTCCTGTCTCAACAGGGAACCTGAGAATGCAGCCGGTGATTCAGCCAGCTGACCATAGAGCTGATCAGAGACCAGAGTGGCTCCAAACAGCTCTATGGCCTAAGAAACCGGAAGCTATGAGCATTTCATGACTTAGACTTCGCCGGATGTAAACAGCGCCATTGGGAAATTGGGAAAGCATTTTATCACACCGATCTTGGTTTGGTCAGATGCTTTGAGGGCAGAGGAGAGATCTAGGGTCTAAAAGACCCCAATTTTTTCAAAAAAGAGTACCTGTCACTACCTATTGCTATCATAGGGGATATTTACGTTCCCTGAGATAACAATAACAATGATTAAAAAAAAAATTAAAGAAACAGTTTGAAAATAAGATAAAAAAGCAAAAAATAATAAAGAAAAAAAAAAAAAGCACCCCTGTCCCCCCCTGCCCTCACGCTAAGGCGAACACAAGCGTCGGTCTGGCATCAAATGTAAACAGCAATTGCACCATGCATGTGAGGTATCACCACGAAGGTCAGATCGAAGGCAGTAATTTTAGCAGTAGACCTCCTCTGTAAATCTAAAGTGGTAACCTGTAAAGGCTTTTAAAGGCTTTTAAAAATGTATTTATTTTGTTGCCACTGCACGTTTGTGCGCAATTTTAAAGCATGTCATGTTTGGTATCCATGTACTCGGCCTAAGATCATCTTTTTTATTTATATTCATCACACATTTGGGCAATATAATGTGTTTTAGTGCATTAAAATTTTTTCCCCAAAAAATGCGTTTGAAAAATCGCTGCGCAAATACTGTGTGAAAAAAAAAGATAAAATACCCACCATTTTATTCTGTAGGGCATTTGCTTTAAAAAAATATATAATGTTTGGGGGTTCAAAGAATAATTTTTTCCTGTAAACAAAAAGTGTCAGAAAGGGCTTTGTATTCAAGTGGTTAGAAGAGTGGGTGATGTGTTACATAAGCTTCTAAATGTTGTGCATAAAATGCCAGGACAGTTCAAAACCCCCCCAAATAAACCCCATTTTGGAAAGTAGACACCCCAAGCTATTTGCTGAGAGACATGTCGAGTCTATGGAATATTTTATATTGTGACACAAGTTGCGGGAAAAAGACAATTTTTTTTTTTTTTTGCACAAAGTTGTCACTAAATGATATATTGCTCAAACATGCCATGGGAATATGTGAAATTACACCCCAAAATACATTCTGTTGCTTCTCCTGAGTACGGTGATACCACATGTGTGAGACTTTTTGGGAGCCTAGCCACGTACGGGACAACCGAGCACCGCCTTCAGGCTTTCTAAGAGCGTAAATTTTTGGTTTCATTCTCCACTGCCTATCACAGTTTTGGAGGCAATGGAATGCCCAGGTGGCACAACCCCCCCCCCCCCAAATGACCCTATTTTGGAAAGTAGACACCCCAAGCTATTTGCTGAGAGGTATTTTGCAGACCTCATTTTTGTCACAAAGTTTTAAAAATTTCTTCAATTTCAAAAACAAATGAGAGCTGCAAAATACTCACCATGCCTCTCAGCAAATAGCTTGGTGTGTCTTATTTCCAAAATGGGGTCATTTGGGGGGGGTTGTGCCACCTGGGCATTCCATGGCTTCCGAAACTGTGATAGACAGTGCAGAGTGAAATCAAAAATTTACACCCTTAGAAATCCTAAAGGCGGTGATTGGTTTTCGGGGCCCCGTACGCGGCTAGGCTCCCAAAAAGTCCCACACATGTGGTATCCCCATACTCAGGAGAAGCAGCTAAAAGTATTTTGGGGGGCAGTTCCACATATGCCCATGGCTTGTGTGAGCAATATATCATTTAGTGACAACTTTGTGCAAAAAAAAAATTGTCACTTTCCTGCAACTTGTGTCAAAATATAAAATATTCCATGGACTCAACATGCCTCTTAGCAAATAGCTTGGGGTGTCTACTTTCCAAAATGGGGTCATTTGGGGGGGTTTGTGCCATCTGGGCATTTTATTTCCTTCAAAACTGTGATAGGTAGTGAGGAGTGAAATCAAAAATTTACGCCTTTAGAAATCCTGAAGGCAGTGATTGGTTTTCGGGGCCCCATATGCGGCTAGGCTCCCAAAAAGTCTCACACATGTGGTATCCCCGTACTCAGGAGAAGCAGCTGAATGTATTTTGGGGTGCAATTCCACATATGCCCATGGCCTGTGTGAGCAATATATCATTTAGTGACAACTTTTTGTAAATTTTTTTTTTTTTTTTTGTCATTCAATCACTTGGGACAAAAAAATTAATATTCAATGGGCTCAACATGCCTCTCAGCAATTTCCTTGGGGTGTCTACTTTCCAAAATAGGGTCATTTGGGGGGGGTTTTGTACTGCCCTGCCATTTTAGCACCTCAAGAAATGACATAGGCAGTCATAAACTAAAAGCTGTGTACATTCCAGAAAATGTACCCTAGTTTGTAGACGCTATAACTTTTGTGCAAACCAATCAATATATGCTTATTGACATTTTGTTTACCAAAGACATGCGGCTGAATACATTTTGGCCTAAATGTATGACTAAAATTGAGTTTATTGGATTTTTTTATTAAAAAAAGTAGAAATATAATTTTTTTGCAAAATTTTCGGTCTTTTTCCGTTTTTAGCGCAAAAAATAAAAACCGCAGAGGTGATCAAATACCATCAAAAGAAAGCTCTATTTGTGGGAAGAAAAGGACGCAAATTTTGTTTGGGTATAGCATTGCATGACCGCGCAATTAGCAGTTAAAGCGACGCAGTGCCAAATTGTAAAAAGTGCTCTGGTCAGGAAGGGGGTAAATCCTTCCGGGGCTGAAGTGGTTAAAGAGAAGGGATTTCAGGGATCATCTAAAGATGGATAGATTAGGAAATAGTCAGACAGATTGGGGTAGGAATTTCCAAAGGATGAGAGAAGCTCAGGAGAAGTCCTGGAGGCGAGCATGGGAGGAGGTGACAAGGGAGCTAGAGAGCAGGAGATCTTGGGAGGACAGAAGAGAGCAGTTTGGTTGATATTTTGAGACCAGGTTGGTGAAGTAGCTAGGGGTAGAGTTATGAATGGCTTTGTAAATTGTTAGTATTTTGAATTTTATTCGTTGGGTGAACGGAAGCCAGTGGAGGGACTGGCAGAGATGAGTGGTAGACACTAAGTGGTTGGTAAGGTGGACATTGGCTTCACCAGGGTGGGGCCTGAGGGGGCAAGGATCCCCCCAATTTTCCTGTGTGCCCCATGTGCTCCCCCCAAGTTATGTCACTGTAATAAGCGAATAATGGCCAGCGTCACAGCTGTCCGAGTGCAGTCCGGCCACTTGATTGACTCACTGTGACTGGCAGTCTCTGAGCCAGTAAGTAGGGCTAGCCCAGGTGACGTTGCACGACAGCCATCGGCTGCCGCTGTTGTTTATAGGAGTTGTAGTCTGCGGCGGCGGCTGCGTGCTCAAGCTCCCTGCTCCTGCTCCCGGGGGATGGGGTCAGTCTAAGGAGAGGAGAGCAGCGCAGGCAGTCTGAGCCTGCGTGCTACAACTCCCATCACCATGGTCGAATATTGCCTGGCCTGCTTGGACACCAAGTCACGTGGCTGGCCTGGGCGTGCCTGGTGGCTGCAGTACAGAGTACTGTGGAGTGGAGACCCCAGGAGCAACATCACTGACTGACCCCCACGACTGGAGGAAGCAGCAGTGCAAGGAAGGAGAAGGTGGAAGAGAGAGGACCCGTCCTGTCCTGCTGACAGTGATGAGCTCTGAGTCTGCCAAGCAAGTTGAGAGACCCTGACACCCCCACAGGATCGATCTCCCCCCATACACCTCATCTACCTTGCTCATCATGGCCTGTGATTCCTGCTGGGAGTGGGTTTATTTATTTATTTTTTTAAATGTGTGTGTATATATATATATATATATATATATTTATATATATATATATATATATATATATATATAAATTTGCGTTTAATGGTTTGCCCCCCTACTTTTGTCCTTGCCCCCCCATGTGCACCCCCTAAATATGAAAGCTAGAGACGCCACTGAAGGTGGATGAGTCTGGCAGCAGTGTTCATGATGGACTGAAGGGGGGATAGCCTATGTAAAGGTAATCCAATGAGGAGGGAGTTGCAGTAGTTGAGGCAAGAGATGACAAGGGAGTGAATTAGAAGCTTTGTAGTCAATATAAAAATAATCTTGCAAGCTACTCTAGAGCAACCTGAGACTGCAATCAGCGTCAGGTGTAAAGTAACCTGAGGTTACAACCTGGCGTCAAGTGTGGTATAACAATTCCTGTGAAACAAAGTGCAAATTCACAGCTGCTAAGCATTGATCACAATCCCATAATCTGTAAAAACATATATACAAAAAACAAAAACAAAAATGCAGCACTGTGTGATACTGAACCAAATGCATAGATAGTGCCATAAAATCAATATTGCTAAAAAATGTAACTATGAACATAAAAAAAATATATTATTGTGTAACAAGCAAGCCCACAGTGAAATAAATTTGGTATTATTACTTAATATCAAGTGTCCAAAAAAAGGGATTTTTCCTCCCAATTTTCATCAATCCACAGACACGGGGTGGGGGGGAAGCAGGTGTGTGAAGTCATACTCTTCTGATCAGGATTATCATCATTAGAGTCACGTTTTGGACAGCAACACGTACAATACCCCAATTTGCACCTTTGTCTGTGGATTGATGAAAATTTGCAGAAAAAAAAAAATCCTTTTTTTTTGGACATTTGATATTAAGGAATAATACTAAATTTCTTTCACTGTGAGCTTGCTTGTTACAGAATTTTTTTTTTTTATGTTCATAGAAGCTTTGTAGTGTCATTGGTTAAAAAAGAGCGTGTTCTGGAGATGTCGCGGAGGTTGAGGCAGCATGATTTGGACAGGGATTCGATGTGGGTCTGAAAGGACAGTTCATAATGTATATATATATATTCAGTAACATATATAATTTAACACTGCATTTCTGCTTTTGGATTGCAGCTGTTGCATACATAATAGGTACATCAGTAAAGCATTAAAAAATGGTAAATTGATTAAAGATTCATTAGTTCTATACTGCTTGACTGACCTCAGACAAGGTTCTATTCTTTTTGAACAGTCTTTTAGTTTTTTTGTCAAATAATATGAGCACTTGTGTACATGATGCAGCAGTAGTAATGTTTCTGCTGTGATCGACAACCCTTGTAGAACAAGAAAGGAATTGCTTGTTATTTTCACAAAGATGTGTCTCCACTTCCTTTTTTACATCTCTATGTTGTCTAGGTTTTCCTTTTTTGTGTTGTTTTGTTCTGAAGATACTTTAGAGGACATGTCATTGTAAAGACTCTACTTATTATTCTTGCTTTTTTGTCTGAGTTACATCTAGTATAATATGTGTGATATGCGTAGTAAAGTGTGTACTGGTAAAATGAGTCTTGTCAAACATGTAAGAACAGAAAAATAACAGACACGGGATAAGGAGTACTGAATGATAATGTTGTTTAGCTGGATATACAGGTAAATACACAGTTGTGAGAAGTTTGTGAAACCTTAACTTATTGTTCCTCTGTCCCCACAAATAGTTGAGCTTGCCATTTCTTGGGTGTGCTTCTTTGACTTTAGCTTTTAAGTGGTAATGTTTCTCCTGTGATCAACAACCTTTTAATGAAAAAAGGAAAAGCCTGAGTTGTGTCTCCACTTCCTCTTTCACATGATGACTCCTAAACATTTCTGTAATGTCAATGTTTTCCTTCTTTGTGTTGTTTTGCTCTAAAATACTTTGGACGACCTTTTTTTGACACCTGGTTATTGAACCCCTTTTGCACTATAATCTGTGATCTGTTACTAGTCTTGTTTGCCTGTTCATTCATCTGGGAAAGATAGCAGTAAAAAAGTTAATCAGCTCATAAAGCCTGGGAACACTTATGAATCTTAGAATGGTACAGATGTGAAGCTTGTCTGAATAAGGCCTATGACAGTCCAAGAATACTGCAGTAGCAGGTTTTTAGCCTGATCAGCCACCAAACCCTTGTAACAGTTTCAATTTAACAAACAATAAACACCGTATTTCCATTTCCATATGCTATTTCTTTACTTAAAAAATAACAATTAGGGATGAGCCGAACACCCCCCTGTTCGGTTCGCACCAGAACATGCGAACAGGAAAAAAATTCGTTCGCACACGCGAACACCGTTAAAGTCTATGGGACACGAACATGAATAATCAAAAGTGCTAATTTTAAAGGCTAATATGCAAGTTATTGTCAATAAAAGTGTTTGGGGACCTGGGTCCTGCCCCAGGGGACATGAATCAATGCAAAAAAAAGTTTTAAAAACGGCCGTTTTTTCAGGAGCAGTGATTTTAATAATGCTTAAAGTCAAACAATAAAAGTGTAATATCCCTTTAAATTTCATACCTGGGGGGTGTCTATAGTATGCCTGTAAAGGGGCGCATGTTTCCCGTGTTTAGAACAGTCTGACAGCAAAATGATATTTTGAAGGAAAAAACACATTTAAAACTACCGCGGCTATTGCATTGCCGACAATACACATAGAAGTTCATTGATAAAAACGGCATGGGAATTCCCCACAGGGCAACCCCGAACCAAAATTAAAAAAAAAAAAATGATGTGGGAGTCCCCCTAAATTCCATACAAGGCCCTTCAGGTCTGGTATGGATATTAAGGGGAACCCCAGCCAAAATTAAAAAAAAAAATTGACGTGGGGTTCCCCCTAAATTCCATACCAGACCCTTCAGGTCTGGTATGGATTTTAAGGGGAACCCCGCGCCAAAAAAAAAAAAACGGCGTGGGGTCCCCCTAAAAATCCATACCAGACCCTTATCCGAGCACGCAACCTGGCAGGCCGCAGGAAAAGAGGGGGGGACGAGAGTGCGGCCCCCCCCCCTCCTGAACCGTACCAGGCCACATGCCCTCAACATTGGGAGGGTGCTTTGGGGTAGCCCCCCAAAACACCTTGCTCCATGTTGATGAGGACAAGGGCCTCATCCTCACAACCGTGGCCGGTGGTTGTGGGGGTCTGCGGGCGGGGGGCTTATCGGAATCTGGAAGCCCCCTTTAACAAGGGGACCCCCAGATCCCGGCCCCCCCCCCTGTGTGAAATGGTAAGGGGGTACTTACCCCTACCATTTCACTAAAAAACTGTCAAAAATGTTAAAAATGACAAGAGACAGTTTTTGACAATTCCTTTATTTAAATGCTTCTTCTTTCTTCCTTCATCTTCTTCTTCTTCTGGTTCTTCTGGCTCTTCTGGTTCTTCCTCCGGCGTTCTCGTCCAGCATCTTCTCCGCGGCGTCTTCTATCCTCTTCTCCTCGGGCCGCTCCGCACCCATGGCATGGGGGGGAGGCTCCCGCTCTTCTCTTCATCTTCTTCTCTTCTTCATCTTCTTCTTCATCTTCTTCTTCTTCTTCATCTTTTCTTCCTTCTTCTCTTCTTCATGTCTTCTCCGGGCCGCTCCGCAGCCATGCTGTGGCATGGAGGGAGGCTCCCGCTGTGTGACGGCGTCTCTTCGTCTGACGGTTCTTAAATAACGGGGGGCGGGGCCACCTGGTGACCCCGCCCCCCTCTGACGCACGGTGACATGACGGGACTTCCCTGTGGCATTCCCCGTGACGTCACAGGGAAGTCCCGTCATGTCACCGTGCGTCAGAGGGGGGCGGGGTCACCGGGTGGCCCCGCCCCCCATTATTTAAGAACCGTCAGACGAAGAGACGCCGTCACACAGCGGGAGCCTCCCTCCATGCCACAGCATGGCTGCGGAGCGGCCCGGAGAAGACATGAAGAAGAGAAGAAGGAAGAAGATGAAGAAGAAGATGAAGAAGAAGATGAAGAAGAGAAGAAGATGAAGAGAAGAGCGGGAGCCTCCCCTCATGCCATGGGTGCGGAGCGGCCCGAGGAGAAGAAGATAGAAGACGCCGCGGAGAAGATGCTGGACGAGAACGCCGGAGGAAGAACCAGAAGAGCCAGAAGAACCAGAAGAAGAAGAAGATGAAGGAAGAAAGAAGAAGCATTTAAATAAAGGAATTGTCAAAAACTGTCTCTTGTCATTTTTAACATTTTTGACAGTTTTTTAGTGAAATGGTAGGGGTAAGTACCCCCTTACCATTTCACACAGGGGGGGGGCCGGGATCTGGGGGTCCCCTTGTTAAAGGGGGCTTCCAGATTCTGATAAGCCCCCCGCCCGCAGACCCCCACAACCACCGGCCACGGTTGTGAGGATGAGGCCCTTGTCCTCATCAACATGGGGACAAGGTGTTTTGGGGGGCTACCCCAAAGCACCCTCCCAATGTTGAGGGCATGTGGCCTGGTACGGTTCAGGAGGGGGGGGGGCGCACTCTCGTCCCCCCCTCTTTTCCTGCGGCCTGCCAGGTTGCGTGCTCGGATAAGGGTCTGGTATGGATTTTTAGGGGGACCCCACGCCGTTTTTTTTTTTTTTTTGGCGCGGGGTTCCCCTTAAAATCCATACCAGACCTGAAGGGTCTGGTATGGAATTTAGGGGGAACCCCACGTCAATTTTTTTTTTAAATTTTGGCTGGGGTTCCCCTTAATATCCATACCAGACCTGAAGGGCCTTGTATGGAATTTAGGGGGACCCCCCACATCATTTTTTTATTTTTTTATTTTGGTTCGGGGTTCCCCTGTGGGGAATTCCCATGCCGTTTTTATCAATGAACTTCTATGTGTATTGTCGGCAATGCAATAGCCGCGGGTAGTTTTAAATTAGTTTTTTCCTTCCAAATGTCATTTTGCTGTCAGTCTGTTCTAAACACAGGAAACATGCGCCCCTTTACAGGCATACTATAGACACCCCCCAGGTACGAAATTTAAAGGGATATTACACTTTTATTGTTTGACTTTAAGCATTAATAAAATCACTGCTCCTGAAAAAACGTCCGTTTTTAAAACTTTTTTTTGCATTTATCCATGTCCCCTGGGGCAGGACCCGGGTCCCCAAACACTTTTTATGACAATAACTTGCATATAAGCCTTTAAAATTAGCACTTTTGATTTCTCCCATAGACTTTTAAAGGGTGTTCCGCGGCATTCGAATTTGCCGCGAACACCCCAAATTGTTCGCTGTTCGGCGAACTTGCGAACAGCCAATGTTCGAGTAGAACATGAGTTCGACTCGAACTCGAAGCTCATCCCTAATAACAATTAATGTGCTTTGATGGTATAAAAGTATATGAACATCCATAGTGTAAATATCTTAAAATGAGGGTAATTAAAGTAAAGCACTTCAATTACGGAATCAGGGTAATATATATACTGTATATATATATTATATAATATCACAAAAGTGAGCACACCCCTCACATTTTTGTAAATATTTTATTATATCTTTTCAAGTGACAACACTGAAGGAATGAAACTTTGCTACAATGAAAAGTAGTGAGTGTACAGCTTGTATAACAGTGTAAATTAGCTGACCCCTCAAAATAACTCAACACACAGCCATTAATGTCTAAACTGCTGGCAACAAAAGTGAGTACAGCCCTAAGGGAAAATGTCCAAATTGGGCCCAATTAGCCATTTTCCCTCTCCGGTGTCATGTGACTTGTTAGTGTTACAAGGTCTCAGGTGTGAATGGGAAGCAGGTGTGTTAAATTGGGTGTTATCGCTCTCACTCTCTCATACTGGTCACTGGAAAAAAGAATTGTTGCTCTACATGAAGATGGCCTAGGCTATAAGAAGATTGCCAAGACCCTGAAACTGAGCTGCAGCACGGTGGCCAAGACCATACAGCGGTTTAACAGGAGAGGTTGCACTCAGAACAGGCCTCGCCATGGTCGACCAAAGAAATTGAGTGCACGTGCTCCGCGTCATATGCAGAGGTTGTCTTTGCGAAATAGACGTATGAGTGCTGCCAGCATTGCTGCAGAGGTTAAAGGGGTGGGAGGTCAGCCTGTCAGTGCTCAGACCATATGCCACACACTGCATCAAATTGGTCTGCATGGCTGTCCAAGAAGGAAGCCTCTTCTAAAGATCATGCACGAGAAAGCCTGCAAACAGTTTGCTGAAGACAAGCAGACTAAGGACATAGATTACTGGACCCATGTCCTGTGGTCTGATGAGACCAAGATAAACTTATTTGGTTCAGATGTTGTAAAGCGTGTATGGTGGCAACCAGGTGAGGAGTACAAAGACAAGTGTGTCTTGCCTACAGTCAAGCATGGTGGTGGAACTGTCATGGTCTGGGGCTGCATGACTACTGCCGGCACTGGGGAACTGCAGTTCATTAAGGGAACCATGAATGCCAACATGTTCTGTGACATACTGAAGCAGAGCATGATCCCCTCCCTTCAGAGACTGGGCCACAGGGCAGTTTTCCAACATGATAACGACCCCAAGCACACCTCCAAGATAACCACTCCCTTGCTAAAGTAGCTGAGGGTAAAGGTGATGGACTGGCCAAGCATATCTCCAGATCTAAACCCTATTGAGCATCTGTGGGGCATCCTCAAATGGAAGGTGGAGGAGTGCAAGGTTTCTAATATCCACCAGCTCCATGATGTCGTCTTGGAGGAGTGGAAGAGGACTCCAGTGGCAACCAGTGAAGCTCTGGTGAACTCCATGCCCAAGAGGGTTAAGGCAGTGCTGGAAAATAATCGTGGTCACACAAAATATTGACACTTTGGGCCCAATTGGGACATTTTCTCTTAGGGGTGTACTCACTTTTGTTGCCAGCGGTTTAGACATTAATGGCTGTGTGTTGAGTTATTTTGAGGGGACAGCAAATTTACACTGTTACACGACATCCACGGCGACTTGCAAAACGACTTCTGTATAGAAGTCTATGCAAGTCGCCTCAAGTCGCCCCAAAAGAAGTACAGGAACCTTTTTCTAAGTCGGAGCGACTTGCGTCGCTCCTATTAGAATGGTTCCATTGTACAGAAAGGGAGGCGACTTGTCAGGCGACTAGGTCGTCTGACAAGTCGCCCCTGTGTGAACCGGCACTTATACAAGCTGTACAGTCACTACTTTACATTGTAGCAAAGTATCATTTCTTCAGTGTTGTCCCATGATATAATAAAATATTTACAAAAATGTGAGGGATGTACTCACTTTTGTGAGATACTGTACATACTGTTGCAGGGCAAGCCTGTGCCGCTGTTTAATCACTTCCGGACCGCCGCACGCCGATATGCGTCCTTACTTTGAAGGGGGATATCGTTGTTATGGCTGCAGCTAGCTGCCATAACCTCGGTATGCTCTTGTTCGGCCGGCAGGCCGCTTCAAGATAAAAGTGGTCTCTGCGGCAGATTCTCCACAAGATCACTTTTAGCAGCGGCGGGAGAGGGCCCCCCTCCCGCGATGCTCCGGTGCCCTCTGCCTCTTACTGGAGCCATCGACAGCGGCGGAGGCGATCGGATGCTGTCACTAGCTGGGCATTGAGACCAGTGAGGAGAAGCTGGCCACCACCCGTCTCCATGACATTGCAGGGCGGAAGCGATGTCAAAACGTCACTTCCGCCCATAGCTCTTAAAGGGCCATTTTTTTTTTTTAAATGACAATTTTTTTTTTTATTATTGCATTTTAGTGCGAGGTCTTTTTGACCCCAGATCTCATATTTAAGAGGTCCTGTCATGCTTTTTTTCTATTACAAGGGATGTTTACATTGCTTGTAATAGGAATAAAAGTGACACAATTTGAAAAAAAAAACAGTGTAAAAATTAAACATAAAATAAATTAGATTTTTTTTTAAACGTGCCCCATCCTGCCGAGCTCACGTGCAGAAGCGAACGCATATGTTAGTAGTGCCCACATATGAAAACGGTGTTTAAACCACACATGTAAGGTATCGCCGCAATTGGTAGCGCGAGAGCAATAATTCTAGCCCTAACCCTAGAATTTTTTAAACGTCGCCTATGGAGATTTTTAAGGGTTAAAGTTTGTCGCCATTCCACGAGCGGGCGCAATTTTTGAAGCATGACATGTTAGGTATCAATTTAACATTATCCTTCACAATATAAAAAAAAATTGGGCTAACTTTACTGTTGTCTTATTTTTTAATTCAAAAAAGTGTATTTTTTCCCAAAAAAGTGCGCTTGTAAGACCGATGCGCAAATACGTGTGACAGAAAGTATTGCAACGACCGCCATTTTATTCTCGTTGTTAGAAAAAAAATGTATAATGTTGGGGGGTTCTAAGTAATTTTCTAGCAAAAAAAAAATATTTTTAACTTGTAAACAACACATCTAAAAAACAAGCTCATTCCTTAAGTGGTTAATAAGACAGTCTGTGCCATATTTTGCAGGAAACAGACACATTAATGATGCAGGTGTTTGCTGCATTCATCTTGGAGCCAGGGTTAGGGTTCAGGGTCCCAATCTCCCGAGGGGGGCAGTGGTTGCAAGGGAGCCATGAAAGGTGCATGTTGCACCATATTGTCCAGTACAGGACAGATTTAGGCATGAGTCTGTGAGAGAGAGACAGTCTGGTGCCCCGTACACACGGTCGGACTTTGTTCGGACATTCCGACAACAAAATCCTAGGATTTTTTCCGGATGTTGGCTCAAACTTGTCTTGCAAACACATGGTCACACAAAGTTGTTGGAAAATCTGATCGTTCTAAACGCGGTGACATAAAAAAAATCCGACAACGGATTTTGTTGTCGGAAAATTTTATATCCTGCTCTCAAACTTTGTGTGTCGGAAAATCCGATGGAAAATGTGTGATGGAGCCTACACACGGTCGGAATTTCCGACAACAAGGTCCTATCACACATTTTCCGTCGGAAAATCCCACCGTGTGTACGGGGCATAAGACAGACAGAGCAGCCGGGATGCTGCAGAAAAGACACAGAGCTGAGGTACAGTGTATGTGCATAAACACTGCATGTGTTAGATGGTCTGGAGCAGTAGTTCTCAACCTCAGTCCTCAAGTACCCCCAACAGGCCATGTTTGCAGGCTTTCCTTTATCTTGCACAGGTGCTTTAAATCAGAGTCAGTGGCTTGGTATTTTTGACAGCAATTTTATTTAAGAGAAATTCCCAAAACATGGCCTGTTGGGGGTACTTGAGGACTGAGGTTGAGAACCACACAGAAAATAAACCAGCATTGTTGCCATATGCCGCGTACACACGGTCGGACTTTTCGGCTACAAAAGTCTGACAGCCTGTCCGACAGACTTTCGACGGACTTTTGGCAGACTTGCGGCAGAATTTCTAACAAACGGACTTGCCTACACACGATCACACAAAAGTCAGACGGATTCGTACGTGATGACGTACACCGGACTAAAATAAGGAAGTTGATAGCCAGTAGCCAATAGCTGCCCTAGCGTGGGTTTTTGTCCGTCGGACTAGCATACAGACGAGCGGATTTCTGGGTCCGACGTAGTTACGACGTAAAGATTTGAAGCATGTTTCAAATCTAAAGTCCGTCAGATTTGCGGCTGGAAAAGTCCGCTGAAAGTCCGGGGAAGCCCACACACGATCGGATTGTCAGCCGTATTTTGTCCGTCGGCATCCGTCTGACTTTTGTAGACGAAAAGTCCAACCGTGTGTACGCGGCAATAGTCTTTTGGAGTGGACATCTTACAAAATCAGCATAAAATCATACTGTTCAGTCCTCACATAACAAGAACACAAAAATTGACAGACAAGCTGTGCAGGCATCTCTAGCGCTTCAAATGTCTGTGCCCAAGGATTTGCCATAAAAGAAATTATAGCAAAAAAAGAGAAACAATGTTGCCCTTTTGCTTAGGGCTCATTCACACGAGCCCACGTGCAAAGACATTTCATTCAAGTCTATGCACTGCAGCATTTTTCGCTGTACTTCAACACACTTTAATGGATCATTGTGGTGTGAAGAGGGCACATAGAAAACAATTGTGCCCTTGTGTTAAGTCTGCCTTGATCTCAGTAAACATGATGTGAACATAGCATTATTTGAACAATGCTATGAGAACAGTGCAGAATGTTCTGGTAAATGTACATAGCATTATGTTTGAAGAAAACATTATCCAAACTGTGAAGCACAATGGCAAGAGTATAATAGTTTGGGTCTGCTTTGCCTCAGTCACAGAGGGACAGTGAATTTAATGTTTTATCAGAATTTTTACAGCAGCATGTCAGCATATCTGTGTCTGATATAAAGCTCACAAGAAATTGGGTTATGGAAGACATGACTGTGATTCATAACATAGGAATAAACCAGTGTAGCTTCAACAGCAGAAAATATACACTATATTTCCAAAAGTATTGGGGCGCCTGCCTTTACATGCAAAATGAATAAAAAACCTTGCGAGCCACATACGGGTTAATGCCTTAAAATGAAATAAATATAGAAATAAAACATAGATCAATCATAGGCCAACATCAGCAGCAAACACTAAATCACGTTCCATAATCGTGTAAGTAAGATATAAAAACAAAAATGTGTCTGCGCTAGATGACAATACTAAAATAATAATATCAAAATTATATAAACATGCAATAATAAGTGCTAAGTGCAAAGGTGACCATACATATATATCTATGTGCTGCAATAAACTACTATTAGATCAGAAATAACCAATAGTGCATATAACCAAAGTGCAAAGTGCTGTATTAAACACACATAATGAGTGCCCAATCAGAAGAAAAACACTGACATTCCTCATATAAGTGTTTGAGGTTCAACCAGCATAAAAGCAAATTTGCATAAAGTGCTCAAAATAGTGTCCATAATCAGTGAAGCTCATCCATCTTGTTCTTCAAAAGTGTAGCACCATAAAACATGCCTTAGTGCCCTCCTGTGATCCCCATAAGCATATGCGCTCACCTTCCAGCGTGTGACACAGTGTTTAAACTATGTCAAAAAGAGCTTTGGAGCCACTCCTGTGCTCAAATGGAATCAGCTGTGTGGACCTCCAGTGCTCCCAATCATGATATTATGCAAGAAAAAAGAAACTCCATAGCGCAGTACAGTTTAACAATAAAGGATATTTATTTAAATATATGGAACTCACCCCTTGCAGGGGTACTCACATGTTACAGGTGCGTCAGTGCACCCTTCTATATAAACTTTGCTCAGCCGATCGTAACAGTATGGCGTGCGGTGCGGTGTGTGCCTCCAAATCTCCTGCTATCTCTCTCTGCTGACAGCTCCGTCCAGGCCCCTCCCCTACGCGTGTTCGGCACCGGGATCACGTGCCTTCATCAGGGGGATATGATTGGACGGACGCTCTGGGCACAATATATAGTCTCGGCGGCCATTTTGCCTAAGACCGCAGACACATCTAGTGACAGAACTGCAGTTGTGGTTATAGCGGCCATTTTCCCTAAGGCCGTACAGCAAATTAGTGGCAGACTGCAGTTACAATTATCAATAACTGACAATCGGATATCAGCAACTGTCAATGCTGCTAATCAAGGTATTGGAAAGTTTAGAGGCCAACAATATAGTATAAAAATGAATATTGATTATATAAAAATAAATATATAAATGTGTATATAAAACCAACAAGGTGAATAATATGAAATCCAGGACGGAGCCGCCAGTCATAGAGAACACCGCCGCGCACCTCACACATATATATTACCACAAATCATCGCAAGGCTACAGAGCGGTATATAGCTTAACCATTAATAAACATACATAAGAGAACATGAAATAGATAACCCTATGCTAAAATATTTATTATACTGAGCATAAAATATAATGAAATAATATATAAAAAAAAAAAAAAAAAAAAAAAAAAAAAAAAAAAAAATATACAAATATACACAAGTAAAAATAAAATATGAAATATAAAATTAAAAATAAAAATAAAAATAAAAATTGAAAAATAAAAATAAAAAATCACTAAAAATTCCCAAAAATTACTGCGGGGGAGCGACAACAGCAAAATTTAGGAAGGTAAGAAGTTTAAAATACTAAAATATTTACGGGGAATCGACAACAGTTAAACCAGACCAAGAACCTAAATAAATATATATGAATATATATATATATAAAACCAATGTGGCAACCCTCTTTGGTGCGGGAGATATATTGAAAAATAGACTATGTATGAGAATCATATGGACTATATATGAGAATCATCATAATCTAAACAGCATCTTGAAACCAACATGCAATATCTGCCCACCATAATTAAAACAACCACCATAAATCAAAGAGAAAACGTGAAGGGGAGTATGGGGGAAAAAGATACTCTAAAATATGTAGATACCCCAAATATCATCAATAATTACTAAGAAAGCATTTAAGGTCAAATTCTCTATTAAGTCCCCCAGGCGCCAAGGAGCCAAGCTGGTGTATCCACCAAGATTCACGTTTGCTTATCTCTCTGGTAAAATTCGAGCCCCTCCAGTGGCGTTTAGGCGCTTCTAATCCCCAAAATTTTAAACCAGCAGTGCTCTGATTGTGCATCCTTTTAAAGTGTACATATAAATTGTGCTTATCAGACCCTTTCTGTATATGCCTCACGTGCTCCTCTATACGGTCTCTCAGAGCCCTAGTAGTGCGTCCTACATAGATCAAATTACATGGGCATTTCAAAGCATAAATAACTCCAACGGTGTCACATGATATAAAATCCCTAATGGTATAAGACAAATTGTTCCTCGGATCCAAAAACTCCTTTATCCTTCTAGTATTGCCCGGAGTTCTAATACAGCCATAGCACCTGCCACAGCTGTAAAATCCTTTTAAATCCCAAAACATTTTGGGCTTTGGGGGGGGTGGTTCTACTACGTTATGTACCAGCTTGTCACGTAAATTCGGGGCCCTCTTAAAAACAATTTTGGGTTTGTCCGGGAGTACACCCTTGAGATGAATATCTTGTTTCAACACATCCCAGTATTTGCAAATAATCCCCCTTACTTCATGACTCTGTATAGAATAATCCAGAACAACGTTAATGCCCTCATTATTACCATCATCCAATGCCCTGGTGTTATCCCTTAGTAGGTCTTCCCTGCTTAGGAGTCCAACCACACTCTTTTCTCTCTCTAAAAACGCCTTTTGGTACCCCTTCTCAATGAACATAGCGCTTAATTGATCAGATTGGGCATTATAGTCCTCGGCTTTCGTGCAATTCCTTCGCATCCTGGTAAACTGTCCTCTAGGGATGTTACTCAACCAAGGTTTGTGGTGGCAGCTTGTAATCGGGATGTATGAATTGCGATCCGTGGCCTTGAAGAAGGATTTGGTGATGATACCCTCATTGGTATTAAAAATTTCCAAATCTAGGAAATGTATCCTATCTCCACTGACATCCCAAGTAAGAGAAATGTTGTGATCGTTAACATTCATGGAGTCTAATAGCTCCATCAATCCTTCCCTATCTCCCTTCCAAAGTATTAAAAGATCATCAATAAATCTCCTATATAATAAAATCCTCTCATCCTCACCCCTCAAAATTCCTTCCTCCTCCCATTTCGCCATATACAGGTTCGCCACACTCGGGGCGAACTTGGCGCCCATAGCGACACCCTTCTTCTGTAGGTATATCTTATTGTCATACCAAAAAAAATTGTTACATAAACAAAAGTCCAAGCATTTCAAAAGGAAGGCCACAAAGCCCCCATCAACCGAATCTTCCCTCTCTAAGGCCCATTTAACAGCATTTAGGGCACCCTCATGGTCGATATTAGTATATAATGAGGCTACGTCGCCTGTTGCCATGATCATATTTTCATGCACGGTGCACTCATTCAAGAGCTGCAGAGTGTGTTTAGTGTCCTTAAGATAGGCTTTGGTCTTCTTCACTAAGGGTTGCAAATGGACATCAATATACTCCCCCAATCTAGAAGTGAGGGAATCTATCCCACTCACTATCGGTCTACCGGGTGGGTTTACGCTGTCTTTGTGGATCTTGGTCAGGTAGTATATCACTGGCAATCTGCCGACAGTGGGGATCAAGTATTTGGCTTCATGTTTATTCAAATAGCCTTCATCATTTCCATATTTGATAATGCTTTCCAATACGTTCTTACAGGATTTGGAGGGGTTACTATTGAGTAATTGATACGTATCCGTATCACTCAATATTCTCTCCATCTCGTTCTTATATTGTTGTAGTGAGAGAACAACAACCCCCCCCCCTTTGTCAGCCGGTCTGACCACGATGTCCTTTCTATTTTCCAATAGGTCCATTCCTCTCTTCAGGTCCTTATGTTGATACACCTTCTTAACCGGTAATTGCTCCAATTCAGTGGTGACCAATTTTTTAAATAAATCAACATACTTATTATTGGATAAATAGGGGTTAAAGACGGAGTTGTTCCTTAACTGGGTAAAACGATGGTTGGTGATGGCCCTTTCAACAGGGTTAAGGGCATAATACTTCTTAATGTTGAGTTTTCTGATTAACTTCTGAACGCCAACATAAGTATCAAATTTGTTGAGACCTTTTTTCGGGGCATATTTAATACCCTTATCCAATACCAATAATTCCTCTCTTGATAACTCTAATCCGCTCAAATTAAATATTCCTTGTCCTAATCTTCTCGCCTTCTTTTTCTGTTGTAATCTTCGTCCAGCTCTCCCTCCTCTCTTCCTGGGTTTCGTATTTCTCGGGTGGACCCTCCCCTGGTCCCCCCTAAAAAAGAATCATCCAGATAGCGATCATTGTCCTCCAAAGGTTGGAAACTGTTGTACACAGGTACCCCATAATGATCTTGCTGAGGTTTTTCATACCTAACTCTTTGTGGTTTAGGCGAATGATATGCCACCTCCCTTCGTATATCATCTCTCGGATTGGGGGGATAACCCCTCAGAGGAGGTTGATAAGAAGGGGGACCCCTGTAAGGTAAGCGGTTCCCTCTGTAGGGGGTGCTTTGTTGATACCCATAATTCCTATGTTGTCGGTATGGAGTACCACCCTGGTATCCATACTGTCTAGGGTAACCAGATGAAGCCTGCTGACCACCCCTGTGTTGGAGGGGAGGATTTGATGGATAACCTCTATCATAGTGATTTCCTTCATACTGAGCTCTATTACCATTATCATGATGGTTAGGAGCCCCATAGCCCCAATTACCCTGACCAGGTGGCAGGCCATTTCTCTCTTCATTATTTGGCCGCCTCTGTTGATTGTATTGGGGTCTCCTAGGGGGTTGACGATAAGGTGTGTGGGGTGGTATATCGTCCTGGCGATACGGAAGATGCCCCTTATTATATGGTCTGGTGTTCTGTTGCTGCGAATATGGCTGCCCCTGTGGTAGTGCCACATCCCCATTCGTGGCTGCCCCTACTTGTGGCTGGGCGTTAGCCGTAGTGTTGGACGCTAACGTGGATTGCCAACGGAAGACCTGTTTATTCTGATAGTCTTCAAGGTCTCTTAAGTATTTTTTCTTCTTTACATTTTTATTTTCAGTGTCCTTCTTTTGCATATTTCTATGCAGCTCCCCCATGAGTCTAGTATATTCAGGATTATTAATAAAAGGGTTAAGCTTGTCTCTAATATCCTTAATCTGATTCTCTAGGAGTTTTAATTTACGTTGTTTTCTTTTCATAAGAAACTCCATAACCTCCCTTCCTTTATTTGTAAAGAATGCATACCACTCCTCTATATCATCATTTTCTAGCAAACCGTCATTGATGGGAACATCCCACCGCAGTTTCCTAGGAACCATACCATCCTTAAGATATTTTTCCATAGTGGACTGATCCCACCATATATTACTCTTCTTATCCATACAATGACCTAATTTCCTAAAAAGTTGCGTTATATCATTATCCTTAGCACTAGAAGTAGAGAAGAGATCCTCAAGATCAATCTCCCTATTCTCAAAAAAGGCAAAGGGATCCATCAGGCTGCTAGCAAGGCCTTAGGGAAAATGGCCGCTATAACCACAACTGCAGTTCTGTCACTAGATGTGTCTGCGGTCTTAGGCAAAATGGCCGCCGAGACTATATATTGTGCCCAGAGCGTCCGTCCAATCATATCCCCCTGATGAAGGCACGTGATCCCGGTGCCGAACACGCGTAGGGGAGGGGCCTGGACGGAGCTGTCAGCAGAGAGAGATAGCAGGAGATTTGGAGGCACACACCGCACCGCACGCCATACTGTTACGATCGGCTGAGCAAAGTTTATATAGAAGGGTGCACTGACGCACCTGTAACATGTGAGTACCCCTGCAAGGGGTGAGTTCCATATATTTAAATAAATATCCTTTATTGTTAAACTGTACTGCGCTATGGAGTTTCTTTTTTCTTGCATAATATCATGATTGGGAGCACTGGAGGTCCACACAGCTGATTCCATTTGAGCACAGGAGTGGCTCCAAAGCTCTTTTTGACATAGTTTAAACACTGTGTCACACGCTGGAAGGTGAGCGCATATGCTTATGGGGATCACAGGAGGGCACTAAGGCATGTTTTATGGTGCTACACTTTTGAAGAACAAGATGGATGAGCTTCACTGATTATGGACACTATTTTGAGCACTTTATGCAAATTTGCTTTTATGCTGGTTGAACCTCAAACACTTATATGAGGAATGTCAGTGTTTTTCTTCTGATTGGGCACTCATTATGTGTGTTTAATACAGCACTTTGCACTTTGGTTATATGCACTATTGGTTATTTCTGATCTAATAGTAGTTTATTGCAGCACATAGATATATATGTATGGTCACCTTTGCACTTAGCACTTATTATTGCATGTTTATATAATTTTGATATTATTATTTTAGTATTGTCATCTAGCGCAGACACATTTTTGTTTTTATATCTTACTTACACGATTATGGAACGTGATTTAGTGTTTGCTGCTGATGTTGGCCTATGATTGATCTATGTTTTATTTCTATATTTATTTCATTTTAAGGCATTAACCCGTATGTGGCTCGCAAGGTTTTTTATTCATTTTGGTCTTCTTATTTCATATTCTTGCTAGCAGCCTGATGGATCCCTTTGCCTTTTTTGAGAATAGGGAGATTGATCTTGAGGATCTCTTCTCTACTTCTAGTGCTAAGGATAATGATATAACGCAACTTTTTAGGAAATTAGGTCATTGTATGGATAAGAAGAGTAATATATGGTGGGATCAGTCCACTATGGAAAAATATCTTAAGGATGGTATGGTTCCTAGGAAACTGCGGTGGGATGTTCCCATCAATGACGGTTTGCTAGAAAATGATGATATAGAGGAGTGGTATGCATTCTTTACAAATAAAGGAAGGGAGGTTATGGAGTTTCTTATGAAAAGAAAACAACGTAAATTAAAACTCCTAGAGAATCAGATTAAGGATATTAGAGACAAGCTTAACCCTTTTATTAATAATCCTGAATATACTAGACTCATGGGGGAGCTGCATAGAAATATGCAAAAGAAGGACACTGAAAATAAAAATGTAAAGAAGAAAAAATACTTAAGAGACCTTGAAGACTATCAGAATAAACAGGTCTTCCGTTGGCAATCCACGTTAGCGTCCAACACTACGGCTAACGCCCAGCCACAAGTAGGGGCAGCCACGAATGGGGATGTGGCACTACCACAGGGGCAGCCATATTCGCAGCAACAGAACACCAGACCATATAATAAGGGGCATCTTCCGTATCGCCAGGACGATATACCACCCCACACACCTTATCGTCAACCCCCTAGGAGACCCCAATACAATCAACAGAGGCGGCCAAATAATGAAGAGAGAAATGGCCTGCCACCTGGTCAGGGTAATTGGGGCTATGGGGCTCCTAACCATCATGATAATGGTAATAGAGCTCAGTATGAAGGAAATCACTATGATAGAGGTTATCCATCAAATCCTCCCCTCCAACACAGGGGTGGTCAGCAGGCTTCATCTGGTTACCCTAGACAGTATGGATACCAGGGTGGTACTCCATACCGACAACATAGGAATTATGGGTATCAACAAAGCACCCCCTACAGAGGGAACCGCTTACCTTACAGGGGTCCCCCTTCTTATCAACCTCCTCTGAGGGGTTATCCCCCCAATCCGAGAGATGATATACGAAGGGAGGTGGCATATCATTCGCCTAAACCACAAAGAGTTAGGTATGAAAAACCTCAGCAAGATCATTATGGGGTACCTGTGTACAACAGTTTCCAACCTTTGGAGGACAATGATCGCTATCTGGATGATTCTTTTTTAGGGGGGACCAGGGGAGGGTCCACCCGAGAAATACGAAACCCAGGAAGAGAGGAGGGAGAGCTGGACGAAGATTACAACAGAAAAAGAAGGCGAGAAGATTAGGACAAGGAATATTTAATTTGAGCGGATTAGAGTTATCAAGAGAGGAATTATTGGTATTGGATAAGGGTATTAAATATGCCCCGAAAAAAGGTCTCAACAAATTTGATACTTATGTTGGCGTTCAGAAGTTAATCAGAAAACTCAACATTAAGAAGTATTATGCCCTTAACCCTGTTGAAAGGGCCATCACCAACCATCGTTTTACCCAGTTAAGGAACAACTCCGTCTTTAACCCCTATTTATCCAATAATAAGTATGTTGATTTATTTAAAAAATTGGTCACCACTGAATTGGAGCAATTACCGGTTAAGAAGGTGTATCAACATAAGGACCTGAAGAGAGGAATGGACCTATTGGAAAATAGAAAGGACATCGTGGTCAGACCGGCTGACAAAGGGGGGGGGGTTGTTGTTCTCTCACTACAACAATATAAGAACGAGATGGAGAGAATATTGAGTGATACGGATACGTATCAATTACTCAATAGTAACCCCTCCAAATCCTGTAAGAACGTATTGGAAAGCATTATCAAATATGGAAATGATGAAGGCTATTTGAATAAACATGAAGCCAAATACTTGATCCCCACTGTCGGCAGATTGCCAGTGATATACTACCTGCCCAAGATCCACAAAGACAGCGTAAACCCACCCGGTAGACCGATAGTGAGTGGGATAGATTCCCTCACTTCTAGATTGGGGGAGTATATTGATGTCCATTTGCAACCCTTAGTGAAGAAGACCAAAGCCTATCTTAAGGACACTAAACACACTCTGCAGCTCTTGAATGAGTGCACCGTGCATGAAAATATGATCATGGCAACAGGCGACGTAGCCTCATTATATACTAATATCGACCATGAGGGTGCCCTAAATGCTGTTAAATGGGCCTTAGAGAGGGAAGATTCGGTTGATGGGGGCTTTGTGGCCTTCCTTTTGAAATGCTTGGACTTTTGTTTATGTAACAATTTTTTTTGGTATGACAATAAGATATACCTACAGAAGAAGGGTGTCGCTATGGGCGCCAAGTTCGCCCCGAGTGTGGCGAACCTGTATATGGCGAAATGGGAGGAGGAAGGAATTTTGAGGGGTGAGGATGAGAGGATTTTATTATATAGGAGATTTATTGATGATCTTTTAATACTTTGGAAGGGAGATAGGGAAGGATTGATGGAGCTATTAGACTCCATGAATGTTAACGATCACAACATTTCTCTTACTTGGGATGTCAGTGGAGATAGGATACATTTCCTAGATTTGGAAATTTTTAATACCAATGAGGGTATCATCACCAAATCCTTCTTCAAGGCCACGGATCGCAATTCATACATCCCGATTACAAGCTGCCACCACAAACCTTGGTTGAGTAACATCCCTAGAGGACAGTTTACCAGGATGCGAAGGAATTGCACGAAAGCCGAGGACTATAATGCCCAATCTGATCAATTAAGCGCTATGTTCATTGAGAAGGGGTACCAAAAGGCGTTTTTAGAGAGAGAAAAGAGTGTGGTTGGACTCCTAAGCAGGGAAGACCTACTAAGGGATAACACCAGGGCATTGGATGATGGTAATAATGAGGGCATTAACGTTGTTCTGGATTATTCTATACAGAGTCATGAAGTAAGGGGGATTATTTGCAAATACTGGGATGTGTTGAAACAAGATATTCATCTCAAGGGTGTACTCCCGGACAAACCCAAAATTGTTTTTAAGAGGGCCCCGAATTTACGTGACAAGCTGGTACATAACGTAGTAGAACCACCCCCCCCAAAGCCCAAAATGTTTTGGGATTTAAAAGGATTTTACAGCTGTGGCAGGTGCTATGGCTGTATTAGAACTCCGGGCAATACTAGAAGGATAAAGGAGTTTTTGGATCCGAGGAACAATTTGTCTTATACCATTAGGGATTTTATATCATGTGACACCGTTGGAGTTATTTATGCTTTGAAATGCCCATGTAATTTGATCTATGTAGGACGCACTACTAGGGCTCTGAGAGACCGTATAGAGGAGCACGTGAGGCATATACAGAAAGGGTCTGATAAGCACAATTTATATGTACACTTTAAAAGGATGCACAATCAGAGCACTGCTGGTTTAAAATTTTGGGGATTAGAAGCGCCTAAACGCCACTGGAGGGGCTCGAATTTTACCAGAGAGATAAGCAAACGTGAATCTTGGTGGATACACCAGCTTGGCTCCTTGGCGCCTGGGGGACTTAATAGAGAATTTGACCTTAAATGCTTTCTTAGTAATTATTGATGATATTTGGGGTATCTACATATTTTAGAGTATCTTTTTCCCCCATACTCCCCTTCACGTTTTCTCTTTGATCTATGGTGGTTGTTTTAATTATGGTGGGCAGATATTGCATGTTGGTTTCAAGATGCTGTTTAGATTATGATGATTCTCATATATAGTCCATATGATTCTCATACATAGTCTATTTTTCAATATATCTCCCGCACCAAAGAGGGTTGCCACATTGGTTTTATATATATATATATTCATATATATTTATTTAGGTTCTTGGTCTGGTTTAACTGTTGTCGATTCCCCGTAAATATTTTAGTATTTTAAACTTCTTACCTTCCTAAATTTTGCTGTTGTCGCTCCCCCGCAGTAATTTTTGGGAATTTTTAGTGATTTTTTATTTTTATTTTTCAATTTTTATTTTTATTTTTATTTTTAATTTTATATTTCATATTTTATTTTTACTTGTGTATATTTGTATATTTTTTATTGTTTTTTTTTTTTTTTTTTTTTTTTTTATATATTATTTCATTATATTTTATGCTCAGTATAATAAATATTTTAGCATAGGGTTATCTATTTCATGTTCTCTTATGTATGTTTATTAATGGTTAAGCTATATACCGCTCTGTAGCCTTGCGATGATTTGTGGTAATATATATGTGTGAGGTGCGCGGCGGTGTTCTCTATGACTGGCGGCTCCGTCCTGGATTTCATATTATTCACCTTGTTGGTTTTATATACACATTTATATATTTATTTTTATATAATCAATATTCATTTTTATACTATATTGTTGGCCTCTAAACTTTCCAATACCTTGATTAGCAGCATTGACAGTTGCTGATATCCGATTGTCAGTTATTGATAATTGTAACTGCAGTCTGCCACTAATTTGCTGTACGGCCTTAGGGAAAATGGCCGCTATAACCACAACTGCAGTTCTGTCACTAGATGTGTCTGCGGTCTTAGGCAAAATGGCCGCCGAGACTATATATTGTGCCCAGAGCGTCCGTCCAATCATATCCCCCTGATGAAGGCACGTGATCCCGGTGCCGAACACGCGTAGGGGAGGGGCCTGGACGGAGCTGTCAGCAGAGAGAGATAGCAGGAGATTTGGAGGCACACACCGCACCGCACGCCATACTGTTACGATCGGCTGAGCAAAGTTTATATAGAAGGGTGCACTGACGCACCTGTAACATGTGAGTACCCCTGCAAGGGGTGAGTTCCATATATTTAAATAAATATCCTTTATTGTTAAACTGTACTGCGCTATGGAGTTTCTTTTTTCTTGCATAATATCATGATTGGGAGCACTGGAGGTCCACACAGCTGATTCCATTTGAGCACAGGAGTGGCTCCAAAGCTCTTTTTGACATAGTTTAAACACTGTGTCACACGCTGGAAGGTGAGCGCATATGCTTATGGGGATCACAGGAGGGCACTAAGGCATGTTTTATGGTGCTACACTTTTGAAGAACAAGATGGATGAGCTTCACTGATTATGGACACTATTTTGAGCACTTTATGCAAATTTGCTTTTATGCTGGTTGAACCTCAAACACTTATATGAGGAATGTCAGTGTTTTTCTTCTGATTGGGCACTCATTATGTGTGTTTAATACAGCACTTTGCACTTTGGTTATATGCACTATTGGTTATTTCTGATCTAATAGTAGTTTATTGCAGCACATAGATATATATGTATGGTCACCTTTGCACTTAGCACTTATTATTGCATGTTTATATAATTTTGATATTATTATTTTAGTATTGTCATCTAGCGCAGACACATTTTTGTTTTTATGCCTTTACATGCAGATGAACTTTAATGGCATCCCAGTCTTAGTCCATAGGGTTCAATATTGAGTTGGCCCACCCTTTGCAGCTATAACAGCTTCAACTCTTCTGGGAAGGCTGTCCACAAGGTTTAGGAGTGTGTCTATGGAAATGTTTGATCATTCTTCCAGAAGTGCATTTGTGAGGTCAGGCACTGATGTGGACAAGAAAGCCTGGCTCGCAGTCTCCACTCTAATTCATCCCAAAGGTGTTCTATCGGGTTAACAGGTCTCTGTGCAGGCCAGTCAAGTTCCTCCACTTCAAACTCGCTCATCCATGTCTTTATGGGCCATGTTTGTGCACTGGTGTGCAGTCATGTTGGAACAGGAAGGGGCCATCCCCAAACTGTTCCCACAAAGTTGGGAACATGAAATTCTCCAAAATGTCTTGGTATGCTGACAACTTAAGAGTTCCCTTTATTGGAACTAAGGGTCGAAGCCCAACCCCTGAAAAACAACCCCATACCATAATCCCCCCTCCACCAAATGATTTGGACCAGTGCACAAAACAAGGTCCATAAAGACATGGATGAGCGAGTTTGGGGTGGAGGAACTTGACTGGCCTGCACATAGTCCTGACATCAACACGATAGAACACCTTTGGGATGAATTAGAGTGGGGACTGAGAGCCAGGACTTTTTCGTACATATCAGTGCCTGACCCCACAAATTTGCTTCTGGAAGAATGGTCAAACATTCCCATAGACACACTCCTAAACCTTGTGGACAGCCTTCCCAGAAGTGTTGAATATGTTACAGCTGCAAACCCTACGGACTAAGACTTAGATGGCAATATGTGCATGTAAAGGCACGCGTCCCTATACTTTTGGTAATATAGTGTATATTTTAGAATGGCCAAGTCATGACCTCAGTCGCATTGAAATGCTGTGGCATTATTTGCATCAGTGTATTCAGATAACACATTGTAAAAAGAGTTTTGTTACATGAATTGGTCAAAATACATCCAAATCACTGTATAGATCTGATCAGCCCAATGAAGTTGTGATAACAACAAGCACAAGCAAAATCAGTGCTCAAACAACACAGTGGAAATAGAAAAAGTCCATAAAGTTCACGTCAGCTGATGATCAAGCAATTAGGATGATGGATAAAACATATACCCTGTCCGGCAGTTCCAAGCCAATGGATATTGGGAATCCCTCATGAACATAATTACAAAAAAAGGATTAATTTACCTTTTTTTTACTAGTCACTTAGCAATGATATGAATATACCCCTGCCTATGAGTGAGTTTTGTGCTGTTCTTCAGTGTCAATCTTGCCTAGCAACAGCAAAATCAGGAAAATTGTCCTGTGGCCTTCCTTTCTCTATGTTGGTATGCTCTGCATAAGCAGGACCATTTGGAGCTGATTGTGATTTACCTCTTGATGAGGGACTTTTGCATGTGTATATTTTAAGGTGTACTTTGGCACTATTCCGTATATGTTTCTTTGTTGTTTTGCAAATTATGATGTCGTTATGACATCATTTAAGCTGACTGATTTGAACAGGCAGCTGTGTCCCCATCAGAGAGATTCCCCCTCATTATTAAAGCGAGCGGCAGCACAGTGGTGTAGTGGGTAGCACTCTTGCCAAGCAGTAAAAAGGGTCGCTGGTTCAAATCCCAACCACGACAGTGCCTGTAGTTTGCATTTTCTCCCTGAGCCTGCGTGGGTTTCCTCTGGGTACTCTGGTTTCCTCCCACACTCCAAAGACATGCTGGTAGGTTAAATGGCTTCTGTCTAAATTGGCCCTAGTATATGAATGTGAGTTAGGGACCTTAGATTGTAAGCTCCTTGAGGGTAGGGACGGATGTGAATGTACAATGTATGTGTAAAGCACTGCATAAATTGACAGAGCTATATAAATACTTTAAATAATAATTAACTGCTTCAGTGAGCCCTGCCGCTGGACCATGACATGAGGAAAGTTCTCCTGTAACTATTCCAAAAAAAAAAAAAGTTGGAGTTCCACTAGTGCAGGAATCTTTAAACTAGGGCCCTCCAGCTGTTGCAGAACTACACGTCCCATGAGGCATTGTAAAACTCTTGACATTCACAGACATGACTAGCAGGGCCGGATTTACCACAAGGCCACCGAGGCCAGGCCTCGGGGCGGCAGTGGTGTAGGGGCGGCGCCGCTCCTGCAGCGACTTCGCGGCCGCCCCCCCTTTCGTGCTGGCCATTAATGTCTATTATGGGCACCAGTGCCCATAGAAAAGATGGCCGCGAGCCGACCACGCAACTGCGCATGCGCCGTTCCGAAGCCGGCCGGGCTCGGGAAAACTCGTAAGCGCTCGGCCAGGCGGCGCATGCGCAGTAGCGTGATTGCGCCGCTCGGCGCCATTTTTAAAAGTTTTGAGAGTAGCTTGTAGTGTCAGCGGTGCGGCGGCGTGGGAGAGAGATGACATCTCTCATTGCCCGCACCGCTGTTCCGCCCTCCTCCTTCTGATGGCAGGCAGCATGACAAGGGACATCCCCATGTGGTGGCAAGTGACATCCCCATGTGGTGGCAAGTGACATCCCCATGTGGTGGCAAGGGACATCCCCATCTGGTGGCAAGTGACATCCCCATCTGGTGGCAAGGGACATCCCCATCTGGTGGCAAGGGACATCCCCATGTGGTGGCAAGTGACATCCCCATGTGGTGGCAAGGGACATCCCCATCTGGTGGCAAGGGACATCCCCATGTGGTGGCAAGTGACATCCCCATGTGGTGGCAAGGGACATCCCCATCTGGTGGCAAGTGACATCCCCATCTGGTGGCAAGGGACATCCCCATCTGGTGGCAAGGGACATCCCCATGTGGTGGCAAGTGACATCCCCATGTGGTGGCAAGGGACATCCCCATCTGGTGGCAAGGGACATCCCCATGTGGTGGCAAGTGACATCCCCATGTGGTGGCAAGGGACATCCCCATCTGGTGGCAAGGGACATCCCCATGTGGTGGCAAGTGACATCCCCATCTGGTGGCAAGGGACATCCCCATGTGGTGGCAAGTGACATCCCCATGTGGTGGCAGGCATGGTGGCAAGTGACATCCCCATCTGGTGGCAGGCATGGTGGCAAGTGACATCCCCATGTGGTGGCAGGCATGGTGGCAAGTGACATCCCCATCTGGTGGCAGGCATGGTGGCAAGTGACATCCCCATGTGGTGGCAGGCATGGTGGCAAGTGACATCCCCATCTGGTGGCAGGCAGAGTGGCAAGTGACATCCCCATCTGGTGGCAGGCAGCGTGGCAAGTGACATCTCCATCTGGTGGCAGGCAGCGTGGCAAGTGACATCCCCATCTGGTGGCAGGCAGCGTGGCAAGTGACATCCCCATCTGGTGGCAGGCAGCGTGGCAAGTGACATCCCCATCTGGTGGCAGGCATGGTGGCAAGTGACATCCCCATCTGGTGGCAGGCAGCATGGCAAGTGACATCTCCATCTGGTGGCAGCGTGGCAAGTGACATCCCCATGTGGTGGCAGGCAGCGTGGCAAGTGACATCCCCATCTGGTGGCAGGCATGGTGGCAAGTGACATCCCCATCTGGTGGCAGGCAGCATGGCAAGTGACATCTCCATCTGGTGGCAGGCAGAGTGGCAAGTGACATCCCCATCTGGTGGCAGGCAGCGTGGCAAGTGACATCCCCATCTGGTGGCAGGCAGCGTGGCAAGTGACATCTCCATCTGGTGGCAGCGTGGCAAGTGACATCCCCATGTGGTGGCAGGCAGCGTGGCAAGTGACATCCCCATCTGGTGGCAGGCAGCGTGGCAAGTGACATCCCCATCTGGTGGCAGGCAGCGTGGCAAGTGACAAGAGATGGTGGCAAGTGACACGCTCAGGGCTCCCAATGATTCTGCATTATGGTGAGTTGAACTATTTCAGTTTATATTACAATTTAATGATAGGAATAATGTGTTTCAATCATCCTGACACCATAACAACCATGGTGCCGGGGATGATTGAAGCACTAACACCAGCCATTGCCTTGAAAATTTGCCTGCGAAAAATCCTTACTCCTCGCGTGCTTACCCTGAAGTATTTTTAGTCTGTACAATTAAAGCCAGTTATTTTCAGTGTTCTCGTGTGTGGAGATATGTTTTTAATTGATCTATTGTAGAAGTCATCGATAAAGGACGTGGTGTGTGTGTGTGGGGGGGGGGGGGGGCGGCATTGAAGGACCCGGCCTTGGGGCGGCAAAGGGAGTAAATCCGGGCCTGATGACTAGGCATTATGGGAATTGTAGTTCCTGAACAACTGGAGGGCCATAGTTTGAAGACCCCTGCACTAGTGCATGGGAACACAGAACACAATAGAAAACTGCAGTGCACAAATATTAGCGTATGACTGTATAATATAAATGCTGAAATTATCTGAGAAAAGCATACCATAGTAAACCATGTAGAAGCAAAAGCTTGGAATGTTGGTATTTTCATTACCAAGTTAGATTTACTAGTGAGAAAAGTAGACGAATAATGTCAAAGTCATGGCTGGCGGGTGATTCTTCCTCCTGGCGCAGCAAGCGTTACATATCCACGGGAACACTGTAGCAATATGCTCTCATTAAACCCTGCTCTTTAGAGAGCACCTTTTTTAATCCCAGACTCAGTTATC
The DNA here is from genome assembly GCA_037952925.1 of Lithobates clamitans. Taxonomy (NCBI): domain Eukaryota; kingdom Metazoa; phylum Chordata; class Amphibia; order Anura; family Ranidae; genus Lithobates; species Lithobates clamitans. Next base: position 14,269,425 of record JBBGZY010000251.1, on the reverse strand, counting down.
TCCAGTCAGGAGTAAATGACTCTTTTTGCTGCAGCATGCTGAGGGAATAATTGAATATATGTCATATCAATCAATTTCAGATGGAGATTTACACAGTTATCAACCTTGCATCACTTGTCCATAAATGATGGGAGGTGTCATTGTCACTAGGGGATCTGCCAAATGAAAGAAACCCACCGTTATTCTTTTAGTCAGGGAAATGAGACATGGGATTAAGGATTTAGTGCCTCAATAACAAATCACTCTGCAGTATATGGGCAGCAAAATAGCCAAGGAAACCAGGGGGCTATGCTAGAATAGACATATTGTGATTAAATACAGTGTTATAAATGTAGTTTGTGAACATTGAGATCAACAGATTTAAAGGGATACTAAAGTCTCATTTTATTTTGTTTAAAAATAACAAACATGTTATACTTACCTGCTCTGTGTAATGGATTTGCACAGAGCAGCCCGAATCCTCCTCTTCTTGGGTCCCACTTCTGCTCTCATGGCCACTCCCTCCTGCCGAGTACCCCCACAGCAAGTAGCTTGCTTTGAGGGCACCCCAGCCAAGCTGCTGCTCTGTGTATCCATTCAGACACAGAGCCTCAGTGCGGCCCTGCCCCCCCTCTCTCCTCATTGGCTCACTGACTTTGATTGACAGCAGTGGAAGCCAATGGTGCCCACTGCTGTCTCAGCCAATGAGGAGGGAGAGTCCCAGACAGCCGAGTCTCTCATGCAGCATCACTGGATCGAGATGGGGCTTAGGTAAGTATTAGGGTGGGTGCTGCACACAGCAGTTTTTTTTTTTTACTCTTACTGCATAAAATGCATTAAGATAAAAAACCTGTCTTTAGAACCACTTTAACATGTTTGATTTGCTGGCATGTTTACTTTAGACTTAGAGGTAATGCATGCTAAAAACAGAGATGGAAGAAACAAAGGCAAAAAGAAAAAAAAACATAATTTTTGCACTTTCCCCAGATGGCCACTATGGGAAAGTTAGAAATGTACGCTACACTCAGCAGTTGAAATACAAAATTGTTTTGAATGCAAGGAGGCTCAATGGGAGCTGGACACTGGACGCCTCTAAAAAGAGGGTATCCACTCGCCCCCCCCCCCCCCCCCCCCCAACAAAAAATGACATGCCAAATGTGGCATGTCAGGGGGTCACCATCACTTAAACTGAAAGTTCCATTTTTGGTTGGAACTCTGCTTTAAAGGTGTACGTGTTTCTGATGAAGGGATCTGAGCATTGCCACATGGTGGGGCATGCCTAAGTGTAAATAAATAGCTGTCTGGCAGTTTTTTAATAGGAACTAGTGTTTCAGGATATATATATATAACAAGAAAGTTACGTTCTGACAACTTTTGGTGCCTTCTGTCTGGCATGGATCTTAGTTTACTAAATATTCCATACTGCATGCTTTTTATTAGTGTAAATTATAAGATTATTTTGCTTTTCAGCCACAGCTTCTCCTTTATAACAATAGTAGAGTAATGATTAATTTCACTCATTGGATGGATTTGCTTTTTAATCTTCTATCAGGTCATGCTATTTAAGGGCATGGATACATGTTCTCAACAGTGCATAATTGTTATTTTCATTGTCCATAATTTTGGATTCCTACAGTTGTTTTAAAGGAAGTTTTGCATTTGGTGTCTGCTATCATAAACATATAAAACACACATGGCTCCCTAAATCCCATAACACCACCACCAAACCTCCAGTATTCTAATATGCAATAATTAAATGATATTAAAACAATATTAAAACTATACTTTATTGTAAGTAAATACCATAATTAGCACAAATTGGAAAATAGAGCCTTCAGTTTTAGTATGCTGAGCTGGTGGAAATAGGTAGCACCCAACGCTAATACCATGTTACTGCAATATTTATTTATTTTTTATTCTCTTTTTGATATATATACAGTAAAGTGAGTACTCCCCTCACATTTTTGTAAATATTTTATTATATCTTTTCATGTGACAACACTAAAGAAATTACACTTAGCTACAATGTAAAGTAGTGAGTGTACAGCTTGTATAACAGTGTACATTTGCTGTCCCCTCAAAATAACTCAACACACAGCCATTAATGTCTAAACCGCTGGCAACAAAAGTGAGTACATCCCTAAGTGAAAATGTATAAATTTGGCCCAAAGTGTCAATATTTTGTGTGGTCACAATTATTTTCCAGCACTGCCTTAACCCTCTTGGGCATGGAGTTCACCAGAGCTTCACAGGTTGCCACTGGAGTCCTCTTCCACTCCTCCATGATGGCATCACTGAGCTGGTGGATCTTAAAGACCTTCCACTCCTCCACCTTCCTTGACCCGTTGACCCCCACTCTTTCAACCTTTGCAGCAATGCTGGCAGCATTCATATGTCTATTTCCCAAAGACAACCTCTGGATATGACGCTGAGCACATGCACTCAATCAACCTCTTTGGTCGACCATGGGGAGGCCGGTTCTGAGTGGAACCTGTCCTGTTAAACTGCTGTAAATCTTTATGTAGAGCAAAAATTCAACAATTTTTTCAGATCCTCAGAGAGTTCTTTGCCATGAGGTGCCATGTTGAACTTCCAGTGACCAGTATGAGAGAGTGAGAGCGATAACACCAAATTTAACACACCTGCTCCCCATTCACACCTGACACCTTGTAACACTAATGAGTCACATGACACCGGGGAGGGAAAATGGCTACTTGGGCCCAATTTGGATATTTTCACTTAGGGGTGTACTCACTTTTGCTGCCAGCCGTTTAGACATTAATGGCTGTGTGTTGAGTTATTTTGAGAGGACAGCAAATTTACACTGTTATACAAGCTGTACCCCTACCCATTCACCAAAAAAAGTGTCAAAAAAGTAAAAACCACAAAAGACACATTTTGTCAATTCCTTTATTTAAAAAAAAAGTGTCCTGCGATGTCCCTCCTCCTTCAATCACAGTACCGACGGACACAAAAGTCATCTGCCATCAGAGGGGGGTCATCCGGTAACATCAGCAGGTGGCCCTGCCCTTGCCTTTATAACAGCTGTTGTTTTTTTGTTTTTTTTAATAAAGGGATTGTCAAAAACTGTCTATTGTGGTTTTTACTTTTTGACACTTTTTTGGGTAAATAGCTAGGGGTACAATGTACCTGATAACCATTCATATGGGGGGGTGGGATTTGGGGGCCCCCCGCTTCCAGATTCCGATAAGCCCCCCACCCGCAGATCCCCACAACCACCGTGCAAGGGTTGTGGGATGAGGTCCTTGTCCCCATCAACATGAGGGCAAGGTGCTTTGGGGAGCATTGGGAGCATGTGGCCTGGTATAGTTTAAGAGGAGGGGGGTGCTTGCTCGCCCCCCCTATCCTGTCCTCCAGGCTGCATGCTTGGATGAGGGTCTCGTATGGATTATGGGGGGACCCCCAAGCCAATTTTTTTTTATTTTGGCGTGGAGTTCCCCTTAAAATCCATACTAGACCTGAAGGGCCTGGTATAGATTTGGGGGGGGGGGCACAATTTTTTTTGTTTAAATTTTGGCCTGGTATGGTCTGGGATGGGAACCCAAGCCATTTTTTCCCTTCATTTTTATCTATATTGCCGGGACCCGGCAATACATTACAGCCGCGAGCAAGTTTAAATGACATTTTTTCCTTTAGAAATGTAATTTTGCTGCAGGACTGTAAAACACATCAGACAGATGTACTTCTTTACAGGCAGACTAAGAGGATCCCCCCAGGCACGATATTTAAAGGAATATTTCATTTTTATTGTTTCACTTTAAGCATTCTTAACCTCCCTGGCGGTATGATTCTTTCTGATTTTAGGTGCTGAAAGCGGTACAATTATTTTGCATGGAAATTTGGCGTTTTATATTGTAGGCCTGTAATTCTTAACAATAACACACTTAAATCTGTCCAAACAAGAGTCTAGTAGATATCCCGGGTATGATAAAGTTTGAAACACAAAAACATAAATTATAATATAATAAAAAAAAATAATAATTAAAAAAAATAAAAATAAATAGTAATAAAATAAATTTCCACACGATTCACTATCGCTCAATTCTGCAAGTGTTCTAATTTACTATCGCTGTTTTCTAGTTGGTCTAAAGCCATTTTTGACGTAAAGGGACACTTTTTGGTTGCTATGGACAATCTCCAGTTTCCAGGCAGAAAGAACAGTATATGCAATATAAAACTGCATGCAGGGCATGGGCCAGAGCACTGGGGACAAATGGGATGTGAAATGATTTCATACAGTACTGTAATCTGTAAGATTACAGTACTGTATGTGTTATGCTTTTTACATTTTTTTGAATTTGCCGCCAGGCTCCGCTCCGGTGCGTCGCGACGCTCGCAGGGAACGGAGCCTGGCACAGAGAGGCTTCGGAACAGGACACAGCCCGCGGACACTGCGGGGGACATCGCAGGATCCCGGGGACAAGGTAAGTAAGGGGGCACCAGGATCCTGCGATGCAATCGCGAGTGTGGCTCAGGGTTACCACTAATGGTCCTGAATTTTAACCCCGAGCCACACTCGGGAATACCGCCAGGGAGGTTAAAATCACTGCTCCTGAAAAAACAGTAATTTTTCAAACTTTTTTTTGCATTGATTTCCCCTGGGGCAGGACCCAGGTCCCCATACACTTTTTATGGCAATAACTTGCATATAAGCATTTAAAATGAGCACTTTTGATTTTTCATGTTCGTGACCCATAGACTTTAATGGTGTTTGCGTGTTTGCACTATTTCTTCGCCTGTTCGCATGTTCTGGTGCGAACCGAATCGGGGAGTGTTCAACTCATCTATATATATAGATATATATCTATATCTATCTATCTATCTATCTATCTATCTATCTATCTATCTATCTATCTATCTATCTATCTATCTATCTATCTATCTATCTATAGAGAGAGAGAGAGAGAGAGAGAGAGAGAGAGAGAGAGAGAGAGAGAGAGATACTGGTATATATCTCTCTATATAGATATATATCTATCTAGATAGATAGCTTTATCTAGATAGAGATAGATAGATAGATAGATAGATAGATAGATAGATAGATAGATAGATAGATAGATAGATAGATAGATAGATAGATAGATAGATAGATAGATAGATAGATAGATAGATAACATACTAACTTTTTAGGGACATTAGTTTTATTAGTTTTTTTATATATGCTCTTGCTTCTTTTTTAGGAATATGTTGTAAAATGGATTACTATTTCACAAATGGTCTGAATAGGTTGTTTAATAATCTATAAACAATCTACACCAGATTGACTTTCAAATTAATTTCTAATAATAGATGCGGGTAGATGAAGTAGTTTGTTTATAACCTAACACATTATTTTTCTTGTCAAACAATTAATGAAATGGAATATGTCACAAAGCAAGCCACTTGTCTTGGAAGCCTCTGATGAAAGCTGCTCTTCGTCAGCCGACAGTTGAAAGATTCCATCAAAAAAAGTGGTAGGCTGAATTGTATATATCCCTTGTTTACTCTGGTGACGACATTTTTCAGATGTTTTCACTTGTTTTGAATATTTTTGCAGCACACAAAGCCAATTTCAAGTACTGTAGCTAAAACTACTGTAAATTATTCAATATATTGTAAATTATTCAATATATTGACAGTATAATATTACATTTTCATTTTGCATGTCTGTTGCCATATGGATACTACTGTGTATAACTGTGTATGTTACAACTGTTGAAATACCTCTGTGTGAACTGTCACTGGACTTATAATTGTGTTCAGTAGCATGTCTTATGATTCATACACCTCTGCTACACTTAAAGTGGAGGTCCACCCTGAAAAAAAATTGCATAAAAAAAAAAACCTAAAAAAATGGAGGAAAAAAATATTTTTAACTTATGTGAAGTGGCTGTTGCCAAGCAGTCTTCCTAACCTGCCTCTTCCTACACTGCGGTGATCTTCAGTTTTCTGCTCCCCGCGTTGTCTTCTGGGGAATGGGGCGCGGTGTGTTATGGGAACTGTGTGTGTGTGTGCTCCGCTCGCGCGTGCGCAGTAGGAAACTGGCAGTGAAGCCGCAAGGCTCCACTGCCTGTTTCCCTTACTTAGGATGGCGGTGCTGGACCCGAGAGCTGAGGGACGGGTCGGCCTCGGGAGCCGCAAGGCTCCACTGCCTGTTTCCCTTACTTAGGATGGCGGTGCTGGACCCGAGAGCTGAGGGATGGGTCGGCCTCGAGAGGCCGACATTGCAGGCACCCAGGACAGGTAAGTCTACTTATTTAAAGTCAGCAGCTACAGTGTTTGTAGCTGCTGACTTTTTAAAAAAAATGATCCTGGTCGGAATCCCGCTTTAAAGTCCAATTCCATTCCTGCCCACCAGTCCTTGTCCCAGAGATTACAGCAGTGGGATTGATTTACTAAAACTGGAGAGTGTAAAATCTGGTGCAGCTGTGCTTAGTAGCCAATCAGCTTCTAACTTCATCTTGTTCAATTACGCTTTGACAAACAAAACTGGAAGCTGATTGGTTTTTATGTAGAGCTGCATCAGATTTTGCACTCTACATCTTTAGTACAGTGGGGCAAAAAAGTATTTAGTCAGCCACCAATTGTGCAAGTTCTCCCACTTAAAAAGATGAGAGAGGCCTGTAATTGTCATCATAGGTATACCTCAACTATGAGAGACAAAATGTGGAAACAAATCCAGACAATCACATTGTCTGATTTTTGAAAGAATTTTTTTGCAAATTATGGTGGAAAATAAGTAGTTGGTCACCTACAAACAAGCAAGATTTCTGGCTCTCACAGACCTGTATCTTTTTCATTAAGAGGCTCCTCTGTCCTCCACTCATTACCTGTATTAATGGCACCTGTTTCAACTTGTTATCAGTATAAATGACACCTGTCCACCACCTCAAACAGTCACACTCCAAACTCCACTATGGTGAAGACCAAAGAGCTGTCGAAGGACAAAATTGTAGACCTGCACCAGGCTGGGAAAACTGAACTGCAATAGGCAAGCAACTTGTTGTAAAGAAATCAACTGTGGGAGCAATAATTAAAAAATGGAAGACATACAAGACCACTGAATCTCCCTTGATCTGGGGCTCCACACAAGAACTCACCCAGTGGGGTCAAAATGATCACAAGAACGGTGAGCAAAAATCCCAGAACCACATGGGGGGACCTAGTGAATGACCTGCAGAGAGCTGGGACCAACGTAACACAGGCTACCATCATTAACACACAACACCGCCAGGGACTCAGATCCTGCAGTGCCAGACGTATCCCCCTGCTTAAGCCAGTACATGTCCGGGCCCGTCTGAGGTTTGCTAGAGAGCATTTGGATGATCCAGAAGAGGATTGGGAGAATGTCATATGGTCAGATGAAACCAAAGTAGAACTGTTTGGTAGAAACACAACTCGTCGTGTTTGGAGGAGAGAGAATGCTGAGCTGCAACCAAAGAGCACCATACCTACTGTGAAGCATGGGGGTGGCAACATCATGCTTTGGGACTGTTTCTCTGCAAAGGGAACAGGACGACTGATCCGTGTACATAAAAGAATGAATGGGGCCATGTATCGTGAGAATTTGAGTGCAAACCTCCTCCCATCAGCAAGGGCACTGAAGATGAAACGTGGCTGGGTCTTTCAGCATAACAATGATCCCAAACACACCGCCCAGGCAACAAAAGAGTGGCTTTGTAAGAAGCATTTCAAGGTCCTGGAGTGGCCTAGCTAGTCTCCAGATCTCAACCCCATAGAAAAGCTTTAGAAGCAGATGAAAGTCTGTGTTGCCCAGCGACAGCCCCAAAACATCACTGCTCTAGAGGAGATCTGCATGGAGGAATGGGCCAACATACCAGCAACAGTGTGTGACAACCTTGTGAAGACTTACAGAAAACGTTTGACCTCTGTCATTGCCAACAAAGGATATATAACAAAGTATTGAGATGAACTTTTGATATTGACCAAATACTTATTCTCCACCAGAATTTGCAAATAAATTATTTAAAAAATCAGACAATGTGATTGTCTGGATTTGTTTCCACATTTTGTCTCTCATAGTTGAGGTATACCTATGATGACAATTACAGGCCTCTCTCATCTTTTAAGTGGGAAAACTTGCATAATTGGTGGCTGACTAAATACTTTTTTGCCCCACTGTATATAAACCCCAATGTCCAAAGATATCACACGTTCTCTGTTCCAGTATCAGCAGCTTAGAGGATGGAGGAGTGCACATGTTTTCTTCCTCACTGCTAAGACCTTGACATCACTGTACATAATTGGTTTTAAGCCAATTTATTTATTGACTTTACTTCCTCACATGCATTGTGAACTGGTTGGAACCAAGGGACCCAATAATTGCTTCACCGTGGAGTAGATGACCACAGCTTGGCCCTCCCATGGTGACCAGGTAGCTGGAACATAAGCCCCACTTCTAAACAAAGAGGATGCGGAAGAGACGTTCCTCCGACATTTGTACTTTGAAAGAGAGACATTTTATTGGGAGAACCCCTTTCAAAGGACCCCCCTGAGTATTGAAAGATAGGGGGCTAGTATCAGATTAGCAGAAGGGTTGTATTCTCGCTGCTCTCTTGCCATGTGGATATTAGCCTGACTATTGTGTTTTGGGCTGGTAGGTCCTGGTAAGGAAAGGGCTATGCCAGGGGTAGGCAACCTTTTGAGCACAGTGTGCCAATATTTTCAAAGAAATTGAGAGTGCTGATTTTATAACAAAAAATGTAAACTTCACACTCTCAATCACGAAAGGGATTTTTTATAAAGTAAATGCTGTAAACTACTTGAGTAGTAGTGAGAAATTAACATCCTACACTCCTGCCTCAAAACAGTACCAATTCCTGCAACTCTAAACTGCTCATCTGCCCCACCACTGTAACCCCCTTTCTCATCTGCCCCACCAATGTACCTCCAGCACATCTGCCCCACCATTGTACCTCCTGCACATCTGTCCCACCTCTGTTCCATCTGCTCATCTGTCCCACCAATGTACCTCCTTTCTCCTCTGCCCCGCCACTATACCCCCCTGTACATCTGCCCCACCTCTGTACCCTTCTGCCCAACCACTGTAACCCCCTGCTCATCTGTCCCACCAATGCACCTCCTTTCACATCTGCCCCACCGCTGTACCCCCCCTGCTCTTCTGTCCCGCCACTGAACCCCCTTGTCATCTGCCCCAACACTAAACCCCCCTGCTCATCTTTCCCCCCACTGTAACCCCCTTCATCTGGCCCAACAATGAACCCCCCTGCTCATCTGTCCCACCACTGAACCCCCTTCTCATCTGCCCCAACACTGGACCCCCCCTGCTTATCTGTTCCACCACTGTAACCCCTTGCTCATCTGCCCCACCACTGTACCCCCTTGCTCTTCTGTCCCACCATTGTAACCCTGCTGCTCGTCTGTCCCATCAATGTACCCCTTTTCTCATCTGTACCTCCCTGCACATCTGCTCCACCAATGTATCCCCATGCTCTTCTGTCTCACTACTGAATCACCTTCTCATCTGTCCTAACCCGGAACTCATCTGCCCCACCACTGTAACCTGCTTTCTCTTCTGCCCCACCAATGTACCTCCTGCACATCTGTCTCACCTCTGTACCCCCTGCTCTTCTGCCCCACCTCTGTTCCCCCTGCTCATCTGTCCCACCAATACACCTCCTTTCACATCTGCCCCACTGGTCTACCCCCCTGCTTTTCTGTCTCACCACTGAGCCCCCTTCTCATCTTCCCCAACACTGAACCCCCCTGCTCATCTGTCCCACCACTGTAACCCCCTTCTCATTTGGCCCAACACTGAACCCCCCTTCTCATCTGCCCTATCACTGTACCCCCCTGCTCTTCTGTCACACTGCTGAAGCCCCTTCTCATCTCTTCCACCACTGTACCTCCCTGCACATCTGCCTCACCGCTGTACCACCTGCTTTTCTGTCCCACCTGATTTTCTGTCCCACCTCTGAACCCCTCCTGCTCATTTTCCCCACCGCTGTACCTTCCTGCTCATTTGCTCCACTGATGTACCCTCTTCTCATCTATGATATGCGTGATATGCAGAGTGGTGAAAGGAAGCGGAGATGAGACACATCTACCTGTCCTGGCACACTCATCCTGCTGATCCACCTCTCGCATCCAGCCCACGTGCTTGTATATGATGTATGTGATGTCACATACAAACATCTGGAATGGATGCACAATGATGAGCTCAGGTCAGGGATAATTTTCTATAAGCAGTGGGCCTGTGTGTAGGATCATAAGTTGGGCCCCCAAAGCTGAGAAAAAGTGTGCCCCAGCAAAAGTTAGGTGTGATTTTTATTGCACTGAATACTGGCTGTGGCTTAAAGGGACACAGAGTGCAGGAGTAAGTAGTAAGTGACGCAAAGGTTCAGGAATAATTTCAACAATGTTCCCAGAAGCTCAACTGTATTTCCACAAACTGTCACTTGATTGCGGGTTTCTAGTAAGCGAGTCATCTTCCTCCCAGATGGTGGACAGGGCTAGCAAGACTGTGACTGGTTCTAGCAGTGACCAATGACAGTCCTCCTCCTCCTGGAAACAGGGACTGCCCCCCCCCCCAGCAGAAGTGCACCCAATCTCTTCTCCATCACAAAAGTTGACGATTGCAGCTACAGCAAAGTAAGAGAACCAAACAATGTTTCCCATCTTTTACAGTGTGTGAGGGGGCAATGCTAGTGCGGCGTGGAGAATTCTGAAATTGGAATGCAATAGTGTCTCACTGACATCTCCCTGCGCTGCTATTCTGATGGGGAGGGAGTTGAGTGCAGCACCAGTCCCGGGGGTTGCCTACCCCTGGGGTACGCTATTTTACTTTTTAATTTGTTTATAAATAGAAGTACAGAACCTGTAGTTTCAGGTAAAAATGCAATAATACAGCAGCTCAGCCAGATGAATTAGGTGAAAATAGGTTGCGGAATATCAAGGAATGTAATTTTCATTTTGCAAACCTGGCCAAATTTACACTAATTTGGCTTGATGGATAAGGTGAATGTTCACCAAACATTTTGGGGCAAATTTCAGCCAAAAAGGAAATCAAATCATGGATAAATATAGAAATTTCAGTAGAAAACTGTTCGCTATCATTTTCCTGACCCTATAACGGGTTGTGTGCATGCAGTAAGAGCATTTTATACATTGAAGACATTCGCTATGCCAGCCTACTCTAAATTTTTGTCTGGCTTTTGATTGTTGTTTTTTTTATGTGGTGGAAGAAACTAGAAAAACACAAAACAGTGCAAAGAACCTACACGGGGTCAGTTATTAGTTGAATAAGGCTCATTATGCTCTTGTGTATACTGTTTATTAACTGAACACAGACATCTATAAAAAAAAGGGTATACTTTATTCTGCAGTCCCTTGGATTTTCTGCAATTTTGGGTCTGGCTCTATTTCCACCATTAACCTAAGTTTTTCTTTTTTATATATATATACCTTTTTCAGCATTGCCCTTGTGTGTTTCTTTTGTTTCTTAAAACAATATCACTGTGCTGTATCAATAGTAATCTTGTGCAGATACATGAAGCGTCACAATGTACATTCATTCGTATTAGACATTACTTCTGGTGAGGTGTGGAATTTTATTTCTTGTTACTGCTGCACCGTTTCTATGGCAGCATCAACCATCCATTTCAGTCCATCATTTTAAAAGGCTTGTGTTTGATATTTCAAAAAAAAAAAAAAGAAAAGAAAATTACACATTTATGGAAAGCACAGAAGATATATTTTTGAATTGCTTTTGAGGGGCTTTTATTTGTCTTGCTTCAAATTTACACATAAATAGTTATATTTCATGTTTGCTAAGAGTCTGTTTTTACATAGAGAAAAAAGATTGCGTATTTTTTACTGCTGACTGCAACTATAGTAGCAGTGTACCATGGAATATATAAGGTATTGAAAGGACAGAAATGAACCACTTCAGCTGTGTAAGGTTTTACCCCCTACCTGACCAGGCCATGTTTTGCGATACTGCATTGCGTTGCTTTAACTGACAGTTGCGCGGTTGTGCAACGCTGTACCCAAATAAAATTGATGTCTTTTTTTCTCACAAATAGAGCTTTCTTTTGGTGGTATTTGATCACCTCTGCAGTTTTTATGCTATAAACAAAAAAAGACCGTAAATAAAAAAAAAAAAACTATATTTTTTACTTTGTGCTATAAAACACATCCAGTAAAAAATGTAAAAATTCTAATTTCTTCATCAATTTAGGTCAATATATATTCTGTTACATGTCTTTGGTAAAAAAAAAAATCCCAATAAGCATATATTTATGGGTTTGTGCAAAACTTATAGCGTCTACAAACTATGGGTTAGATTTATGGACTTTTTATTTATTCTTCATTGATTTTACTAGTAATGGGGGCAATTTTAAGCGGGACGGCGACATTGCCGCAGACAAATCTGACAAATCTAGATGACACTTTTTGGAAACCAGCGACACCAATACAATGATCAGTGCTAAAAAAATGCACTGTCACTGTATAAATGACACTGGCAGGGAAGGGGTTAACATCAGGGGCAATCAAAGGATTAAGTGTGCTCCTAGGGAGTGCTTTCTAACTGTGGGGGGGATGCTGTGACTGGAGGAAAACAGAGATCCATGTTTCTGCTAAGCAGAAACGCAAGATCTCCATTTTCCTCCCTCACAGAATGGCAGTCTGCCTTGTTTACATGCCTCTCCTGTAAACGATCGCGGGTGGCCAGCTGCCACCGCGACCGCCAGACCCGCTGATTGGCTCCCGCTGTGTCCAATCAACAATGCAAACAAAGTACAAACAGAAAAAAATATTACAAATAAAAACACCTACAGTAAAATAAATGGAAATAAAAATGAAAGGTACTTTCCAAGGTTTTGCTTGGTCTGTGCTTTCTAAGTCCAAGTCTAATTCAGTGTAGCATAAATCTGATTCTGACAGAATCTCTGGTCCTCAGAGACGACTAGCATCTGTGCAAAGTTTTGATGGAAAATTGTGGACATTCTACATGGCGTCAATATAGGAGGACTGAACTGTTTATGATATTTCATCAACGGGACATCCTAAGATGTAAGTTCTTCTAACTGAATCAAAATATTCATATGACCCTTGTTAACCAATATATTATTACACAACACGAAATCCCAATTTGAAAGACATCAGATATGATATGGATTTGATGACTATTCTCCTTAGGAGATGGAAGGTGTCTAGTCTGCCTCCTGAACCTCATAATATAGAAGAATTTGGTCTTAAAATTATGGTAATTCTCTTATATTTGGGTGGATGCTCGTTATTAGCATTCTTTCATCAGATCAGGATTTAGGAAATATGACAAAGAGGACATAAAGGTCAGATAAAGCCAGACTTACAAATGTGGAATGATTCTTACTAGTTTATGATGTTCATATACAGCCATTTAGAAAAAACCATACCAGAAAATATTTTAAAAACTACTTTATGAAAGGCTCATTAAAAGGTCTCTGGTTATTAGTGTTCTGCTTGTTAGACTTTGCTCATCATAGCTATTAGACATTTTAGACAGCTTATAAGCAGGCTGTGCAGACCTACATCAAGATGCCCCCCTGCCCTGCTCAAGCCATCTCAATGGAATTAATGATATTGCTAGGATTTTATAATGTTCTGGTTAGAAAGTTTATTGGGATTCAATATAACTTGCTTGTGTGTAAAGCTGAGCTGTTCAGGTTTATAATTTAGCCAATTACAGTGGATATAATAAGTCGTCACACCCCTGTTAAAATGTCAGGTTTCTGTGATGTAAAAAAATGAGACAAAGATAAATAATTTCCGAACTTGTTCCATCTTTAATGTGACCTATAAACTGTATAACTCAGTTGAACAACAAACTGAAATATTTTAGGTGGAGGGAAGTAAAAATAAAAAAGTAAAATAATATGGTTGCATAAGTGTGCACACCCTTAAGCTAATACTTTGTTGATCCTTTTGATTTTATTACAACACTGTATGAGTCTAACAGCATGGCACATCTTGACCACTCTTCTTTGCAAAATCACTCCAAAACTGTTAGATTGCAAGGGCATCTCCTATACACAACCCTCTTCAAATCACGCCACAGATTTTCAAAGGGTTTCAGGTCTGGGCTCTGGCTGGGTCATTCCAAAACTGTAATCTGCATTCTGGTGAAGCCATTCCTTTGTTGATTTGGATGTATGCTTTGGGTCGTTGTCATGCTGAAAGATGAAGTTCCTCTTCATGTTCAGCTTTCTAGCAGAGGCCTGAAGGTTTTGTGCTAAGATTCACTGGTATTTGGAACTGTTCATAATAGCCTCTACTTTGACTAAGGCCCCTGTTCCAGCTGAAGAAAAACAGTCCCAAAGCATGATGCTGCCACCGCCATGCTTTACTGTGGGTATGGTGTTATTTTGGTGATGTGCAGTGTTGTTTTTGAGCCAAACATATCTTTTGGAATTATGGCCAAAAAGTTTACCTTGGTTTCATCAGGCCATAACACATTTCCCCACATGCTTTTAGGAGACTTCAAATGTGTTTTTGCAAAATTTAGCCAGGCTTAGATGTTTTTCTTCGTAAGAAAAGGCTTCCGTCTTGCCACTCTACCCCATAGTCCAGACATATGAAGAATACTGGGCATTGTTGTCACATGTACCACACAGCCAGTACTTGCCAGATATTCCTGCAGCTCCTTTAATGTTGCTGTAGGCCTCTTGGCAGCCTCCCTGACCAGTTTTCTTCTCGTCCTTTCATCAATTGTGGAGGGACGTCCAGTTCTTGGTAATGTCATTGTTGTGCCATATTTTCTCCACCTGATGCTGACTGTCTTCACTATGTTTCATGGTATATCTAATGCCTTGGAAATTCTTTTGTACCCTTCTCCTGACTGATACCTTTTAACAATGAGATCCCTCTGATGCTTTGGAAGCTCTCTGCGGACCATGGCTTTTGCTGTAGGATGCGACTAAGAAAATGTCAGAAAAGACCTATTAGAACAGCTGAACTTTATTTGGGGTTAATCAGAGGCACTTTAAATGATGGCAGGTGTGTACTATTTAACATGAGATTGAATGTGATTGCTTAATTCTGAACACAGCTACATCCACAGTTATAAGAGGGTGTGCACACTTATGCTACCAAATTATTTTAGTTTTTTTATTTTATTTCCACCCCCTAAAAGTTTTCAGTATGTTTTTCAATTCAGCTGTACAGTTTATAGGTCACATTAAAGGTTGAAAAAGTTCTGAAATGATTTATCTTTGTATCATTTTTTCTAAATCACAGAAACCTGACATTTTAACAGGGGTGGGTAGACTTTTTATATTCACTGTAGTTTTGAACTTTGACAAAAAGAATAAAAATTACAACACTCCAGCTTTTTATGCCATATGGGGTTCCTTGGACCTCATTATTCTCACAAGTATCACTTTAGCATAACTAACTAGGTGTCGGGTTTTCAAGACCACATGTAAACTCTGCTCTGAAGAACCCCACAGCATGTTAGTTTTCATTGCTTAAAAAGGGGGAAGAGATGGGCATGAAGCTTGTTGTTTGGAGAAACTCTTACAAATATAGTCATACTATAATGTGGTTAAAATATGTGTAAACTATGCCACATGTCACGTGTTAGCCAGGATCCATGAAGTGCATGCAAACCCAAAACCTATTTATAAGTGTGTTTCATATCAAACCCCACTGCAAAGTTTCTCACCTGGAAATCCTGCTAGGAACAGTACTTCCTGTTAGAGACTGACAATGTGAAGCATTTGCATTAGAGTTAGTAGCAGCATTGTCAGCCTGCCATTAGCCCTTGAGCTGACCAGATAAGAAGCTCAATGGCCATCTAAATAAATGTTCCTACACAGGCTGACAACGCAGCGGCTAATTGTGAGGCAATCTCAAGATGAAAAAAAATATATATATATTTTGTACGTGATTTTGTATAGGAGAGCCCCTTGCAGCCGTATATATGCAGTATACGGTCGGCAAGTGGACAAAGAGCAATAGATGGTCCAATCGGGTCCAACTGAAAAAACTGACAGGCGGACCCGATCGGTCCATCAGTGTGAAAGGGGCCTTATATAGCATGTGAAACTTTGAGGAATAACAAACAAAAAGAAACATACTGTATTTCTTTTAGATTTATTTTCTGCTTTACTGATTGATTGTTGCAATTGCGTGATAAAATGGCTTGTTATAGGGAGTACTATTTTAGTTTATTCAGACCTTCCAAGTCACAAGCAGAGTGCACAGTTCTTTTTATAGCTCTAGTATTTTCATATTATCCCTGTGCCTGTGTGGGCTTCATCCGGGTACTCTGGTTTCCTTCCACACTTCAAAGACATTGTGGTATGTTATTTGGCTCCTGTCTAAATTAGCTCTAGTATGTGTATGGATGTGAGTTAGGGACCTTAGATTGTAAGTTCCCTGATGGTAGGGGCTGATGTGAATGTACAATACATATGCAAAGCGCTGAGTAAAATGTTAGATTTATATAAATACATGTAAGAAATAAATAAATGATAATATTAATATATTGCTTATTGGAAACCTTGACTAATGCTAATAGTCTACTGATCATAATGAAGCAGACATAACAAAGAGGTTAATTTTATTTAAGTGCTTTCATCAAAGAGAGGAGTTAATCTTTCATTTCAATAACTACAAGACACTACACTGAGCAAAATTAAAAACGCAACACTTTTGTGTTTGCCTCTATTTATCATGAGCTGAACTCAAAGATCTACGACTTTTTCTACGTACACAAAAGGCCTATTTCTCTCAAATATTGTTCACAAATCTGTCTAAATCTGTGTTAGTGAGCACTTCTCCTTTGCCAAGATAATCCATCCACCTCACAGGTGTGGCATATCAAGATGCTGATTAGGCAGCACGATTATTGCACAGGTGTGCCTTAGGCCACTCTGAAATGTGCATTTTTATCACCCAGCACAATGCCACAGATGTCGCAAGTTTTGAGGGAGCGTGCAATTGGCATGCTGACTGCAGGAATGTCCACCAGAGCTGTTGCCCTGGAATTGAATGTTCATTTCTCTACAATAAGTCGTCTCCAAAGGCGTTTCAGAAAATTTGGCAGTACATCCAACCGGCCTCACAACCGCAGATCACATGTAAACACACCAGCCCAGGACCTCCACATCCAGCATCTTCACCCCCAAGATCATCTGAGACCAGCCACCCAGACAGTTCAAAGGCTGCAACTTAAGTATGTGTTAATCCAGCCTTCCGTGCTGCATGATCAGAACTCTATTACCTACACACACCCCAGCCCTGCCTCCTTTGCTCCTATTTCTTGCTGTCGCTGACTGTTATACAGCATCTCCATAAATCAAAAAGTTCCCCTGGTCTGCACTTGTACAGCTGAGGAGATGGGGAGCTCCACTTGTCAGTAAATATCAGAGAGGATGAGGGTGTCGTGCCAGGCAGATGGCAGGGCTCCAGCATAGGTGTGTGTGGATGTGGCAGTTGGAAGGAAGAGTGTACAATTACAAAACAGAGGTCACTGCACTAGTTATTCAGACTGAAGCAGAGACTTAGGAAGGGGAGTGTACAACTAAAAGTTATAAACTAAACTGCATCTCAAAGCACAGGCTCAAACTTGAGTCACATTGTGCAAGAATCAGTTCAAAATGGCACCTCTAGAGCAGCCTGTGTGGCAATCTATGTTTCCTTTCGTCCGCAGGCCACTCCAGATCTGCCATTTTCTGCTGACCTTTTCAGCTGCTCAGTGTGACTTCAGTTGGAGCCTGCACTTTGCAATGCAGTACAGTGCCAGGCTCCCGAGGATCATGCCTGGCAGCTGGACCCTTGACTGGGGCATTTAAGGTAGACGTCAGACATGGAGGACACCACACCAGATGCAATCTGTGATTTAATTGCTCCTAACCCAACCCTTGAACTCTGTGCATTACTTAATCCTGACCCCTGAATTATATGCATTACTTAATGTTGATCCCTGAGCTCTGTGCATTATTTAATCCTGACACTCTGAGCTTTCTGTGTTACTTATTCCTGCCCCCTGCACTCTATGCTTTACACTCTCTTGACCCATGGTAGCATAGGTTCAGGCTTAATTTAGCCATACCCCTTTAAGCCATGGCCTCTGCATACCCACAATTGGCCATAGCACTGCATCCTTTGCCTTCCCGTAGTACCCAAGGTATTTTGTCTTTATACCTTGAATGTCTGCTTTTTGTTCTCTAAATCTATGACCAATTGTTTCTGGGCATGTTAAAAATGGAAGCGTGGTTTTGTGGGTATGACTACAAATGAGGGTGTGGTTTTGTGCAGGAGGTTTAAATCTGGAATCTGATATGTGGTCAATAGGGTACCTCTGGACCTCATTGTTAAAATCTTGCGACCTTAGTTTAGTCAGTTCAGTAGCATATGATTTCTCATGGCTATGGAAAAACAAGCTTTTCATATTATCATTGCTCTCTGTTCTGCTTTGTGACTAGCCAACTTTTGACCTGTGTATACACTTCCTAGTCTGACAGAACAAGCATGCTGGAAAACCAGCATCCGATCAGCGCTCACAGCCTAAGGCTGCAAGAGCTAATCATCGTGTTCTGGGAGGGGGGGGCAGTCCCCTTGTCAGAACACAATCGTTCAGTGGGGAGATTACTGCACTAACATCTAAAGTGTTAGTACGGCAATCTTAATTTTTTTCCCCGTTCAGCCTGCCTTGTGTACCTGGCATTAGAATTAAGCCTACCACTGCACTGAATTTAAAATGTACCTAGACTGCTTCATGCAGGAATTGGGGAGCAGTTTGTCAAAGCACAATGCATATAATTGTATAGATTTGAACTAAACCACTGAATAAAAAGATCTGTTTAGTAATTGTACGGTACACTGCGGCACTAAACCTCTAAGATGTGAGCAAGCTCTTATTGATAAACCAGTTAACATGTATTCAGTAATCATTGAAAAGGACAGTATTAATTTAATTCTGAACAATGGGTCCCTGACTGAAAAATTTAATGACAAACTGACTGAGGCCATTCTCAGGCCATTCCATTCTCCACTTACTACTAACTACCATAAACTATCTTCCCTATTTTCTTTTTTTTTTCTTCCTATTCCTTTCTTTTTTCCTTCTCCTTTACCTTTATTCTCTGCCTTCCCCTTTCCTCCTTTCCCCTCCCTTCTTTCCCTCTCTCCTTCCCCTTTAATTTTCGCTACTCCTCTCTTCTCTCTCATTCCCCCACCCTCCATCCTTACTCTATTGTGATATAAGGGTCGCGTATCTTTACATTTTTTTTTTAAACTTAAACCCATGTATCTGAGAATTTTCACAACTTATTTTCACCTGAATAATAAAATTCTCCCGTCTTGCAAATATAAGCTACTCTCATAGCCACTCTCTTACTGCCAAAGTTTCAGGATAAGTCCCATAGCTACACTCAGTAAATAGGGAATAAGTGACCTCTTATACTGTGCTATAGATTTCTCTGTATTGTGAAACAAATATGTCCACAGGTCCACAGACATTTCCATTTCACTAAGTTCTGGTATTATCTGTGCAACCCTTCTCCAAAATTCTTGTATTTTAGAACACTCCCACCATATGTGATCCAGTGTTACCTGTGCATTACATCCACGCCAACATAACAGAAATTTCTCTGATTGATATTTATGTGCTCTTATAGGTATGATATACCATCTTGCTAAACACTTAAAATTTATTTCCATTGTATTTACATCCCGAGAAGAGGCATATCCCAACTTTAGCAACTTTCTTTTCCTCATTCAACACTGTTCCAATTTCTCTCTTTCTCTTCCCTTTATGGAACTATCTGTCCAAAGAGCAATAGCCAAGGTTTTATTGTTTTTTTTTGGATAGAGTACCCTGCTGTCTGTGTCCCGCAGGATGATTTCCCTTCAGTTCCTTGAGACTCAACAGAAAGGGAAAGAAAATCTCTCCAAAGTGCAGCTAAATTACCATCAGAATGAACAGGTTATCCTTTCAGAAGATTTCCCTGTACCTGCTGTTGCAGTAAGAACTGTACGATTTTGGTCACTAGGAAAGACAGAGAGGGTGACCCCCCTCCCAACTTGATACCTCAGTAAAAATTCAACAAGAGACTGTAGACCACCTGCATGATATAGAATCTAAAAAAGATTTAGATTTACTGTAAAAAGCACAATTTTCCTGATATGATTTCTGGCTCTGCTCCTGCCCTAATTTTTTGGGTTTGGGAGCCCCCTCCCGCCTTTGGGAAATTTACATTCCTCCTGGTTCCTTTGTGAATAAAAAATAATACAATTCCTGAGCTCGAAGTACTAGTCCCTGTGGGATACAAAACACCATTCTTTGGTCAGTTTAATATTTTTTTTAATCAGATTGGGTCTTTTGAAATTTGATATATATATATATATTTTCATATATTTCAAGTTATAGTACAGCTTATATTAATAAAGGAAGTGTGCAGAAAGGGCAGGCATAGTTGGCACTCTTGACGAGTGCCTGTCACAGGTCTGTTGGCTCCAATAACCACTGCCCTCCACCACACTGGAAGATTACAGTGGCGTTTGGCAGCCAGAGGAAGATTTCAGCTAATACAGGAGCCAGCAGCATAAGGGACATATCTTATTGACTGTAAATAATGTTGCTTGTGCCAATTTTGTTTTCATTTAGAACTAAACTTGGGCTTTATATAGTAGTAGTGTAACAACTGTGCAAAAAACGCTTAGCTTTGTGCAACAAAGGTACCACTGGGTAGTAGTGATGTTCATAGGCTTGGTGTCATATGTAGACAGTTTAGGTATCACAAATACCTAGGTTCCTTACTCACTAAAAATAACATCCATATATATGTAAGCCACATGCAGCAAAACAGCAGTAGAACCAGTAATAATGGAATAACTGATCAAGAATGTTTATCTGGCAAAAATCTTATTAGTAGCAAAATGTCAACTGAAAATGAAACCCCATGCGTATTGGAAAAAAAAGTACAGTCATTAAAAATAAAAGGCTTCGTGGAGCAAAATCATGACTTAGTGGTGGAAGCAGTATATGTGAATTGTGGAAAATGTGGAATATTTGCTCTGGCTTGTTTTGTAAATCTTCAAAAATAAGTCCAGAGCAAGACAGCAATAGCTTTCACTTGTAATGGAGGATTCTTAAGGCCAGATAATTTGCTCTGCATTTAGCCTAACTGTCAGGCTTGGGCCTAACAAACACCAGTAATGTGTGTTTTTTTTTTTTGTATAACCAAATTATATTTCAGGAAAAAGCTGTATAAATGCCTTTAAGCCTGTTGCTGTAGAAATAAGAGAGCTGCCATTGTTGAGCTTCCTTTAAAAGGAAGCTGTAGTGATAAAGTATAGAGACTGACATTGATACAATTTATTAAAATGTTTGTTTCTTGGCTGTTAAATTAATCTAATGGTGTCCACATTTTCAAAGTCAACGGTGCAGAGAAACCTGACTTTGACTTTCTAATCTGCATACATCTAAGTCAATAACCTAGGATGTTTAAAAGACAAGAAAAGCCAGACATCTAGAATTCTTAGGATGGAGTCAGTAATAGCATTCTTTGTATTTCTTCCAGTACAGCTTTCCTTTAAAACTTGCAAGATCTCCCTCCGCACAAGTTAGAACTCCCTTTGCCATTTCCCCAGCTCTCTCGATAACAAACGGCACACGCCAAGGATGCCCGCTGTCACCCCTATTATTCGCACTATGTGTCGAACCCCTAGCGGCATCTATCCGAGGTAATCAGGACATTAGGGGGATCCCCGTTAGAGGTCGGGAGTACAAGATCTCGTTGTTCGCGGACGACGTGATCCTCACCCTAACCCAACCTAGAATTTCCTTACCAAACTTACACGCAGAGCTAAACAGGTACGGTGCCCTGTCAGGCTATAAAATTAACACCTCTAAGTCAGAGGCCCTCCCAATCAACATCTCGGATACGGAAACGACACATTTGAAAGCAAATTTCACTTACCACTGGAAAACCACCTCCTTAAAATACCTAGGGGTACATATCACTACAAAATTCAACACTTTATATCAGGAAAACTTCCCCCCCCATATACCGTTCCATCAGAGCCCTACTGACATCCTGGAAAAAACACCACATTTCCCTGCTAGGTCGGATCGCATCAATTAAGATGACAATCCTCCCAAAACTACTCTACCTTTTCCAGACTCTACCCATCCCTGTTCCCCGCAACCACCTGAGTAAACTGCAATCTGACCTCTTTAAATTTACCTGGAACTACAAAAGACATAGGGTCCCTCGGTCGGTGATGATGGCGGCACGCTCGGACGGGGGTCTCGCGTTCCCCAATCTCATTAAATATTACCAAGCCACCCAATTGCGAGCTATAGCCTCCTGGTTTACTCAACGGTCCTATAATAGGTGGACGGAGATTGAAAAAATATGGCTGGCTCCAACCCACCCTAATAACCTACTATGGAACGCGAGGGCAGAGGTCCCCCCTGAGCGCCTACTGGGAGCCGTGTCCCATCTTCGCCGACTGTGGAATAAAATATCACATGAACATGAGTTGTCCTCAGAAAAATCAGTCTTAACATCCTTTATCTGCAACCCCAAAATCCCAGACAGCCTTACTCACCAGATGTCTCACCCGTGGTCGTCACGGAACCTTTTCCACTATGGACACATAATAGACCCTAGAACCCGCAGGCTATTGCCATACTCTGATCTCCAGACCAAATATGGCCTCCCGCGTCAAGCCTTCTACAGCTACCTACAAATACGCCATTATGCCCTGTCCATAGCGTCTGATCTACAGTTCTCCCCTCCAACGCCTTTCGAAAATCTGATCATGGGAGGTACAGCCCAGAAGGGCCTAATCTCTGATATTTACAAAATAATAAATGCCTACCCATTAGAAACTAAGGGTAAACATGCTTATATGATCAAATGGGAAAAGGCCCTCGAGGAGGAACTCCCTATGGAACAATGGCAGACGATATGGACACAGGCGGCGAAAAGCTCCCTTTGTACGCTATATAAAGAAAACGCTTATAAAATAATCCTATACTGGTATATGACTCCGGATACCCTTCATGCCATATAATATATCCCACCAGCTCCGACCGCTGCTGGCGCTGTCAGAAAGAAAAAGGAACACTCCTCCACATATATTGGAGCTGTCCACTGATCACTCCCTACTGGGCCGAGGTGCACCGATTGCTGACCGGTCTTTTGGAAATACAGGTCCCCATGACTCCCAAGTCCTTCCTTCTAGGGGTCCTACAACTAAAAATCCCTAAGCCATATAAAAAATTAATGCGCCATATTCTTACAGCGGCGAGATGTCTGGTCGCCCTACATTGGAAAAAAACTTCCCCCCCCACTCCTGAAGCCCTATACGCCAGGATTAAAGATGTGGAGTTGATGGAACAGATGACGTCCAGAATACAGGATAGGCTGGAAGCACATAATAAAATATGGGAACTGTGGCACCTCCGGGAGGACCCACCATGACAAGTAAACAAGTCACTATAACAACCACCCACCCCCCCTTCTTCTTTACCTTTCTATTCTTCTCCCCCCTCCTTTTTTCTTTACATTAAATGTTTAAATGACTCTTTTATTAAATTTTATTACTCATTGCATTTTATGTAATCTTGTAATACAAATACAAAATAAAATGTTATTTGGAAAAAAAAAAAAAAAAACTTGCAAGATCCAGGTCTGTTTTTCTGATTCCAGCTTCACTACCTAGGAGGACATTTATCGGGAACGAGTATGCGGTATAGGAGTTCATATTTATTGTACTTCACTGACGGCATGTTTGTTTCAGGATAGTTACATACTAGGTGGTGAAGCAAGGAATGCATGACAGCCATGGATCCTGCATCTGTATTAATAAGTCAGTAATGGCAGCTCCTATGTTTTAGTCCAAAAAGGTTCACTTTAAAACCTGCTTTAGCAAACATTTATACAGTGCCTTGAAGAAGTATTCATACCCCTTGAAATTTTCCACATTTTGTCATGTTACAACCAAAAATGTAAATGTATTTTTTGGGATTTTTTGTGATAAACCAACACAGATGCACATAATAGTGAAGTGGAAGGAAAATGATAAATGGTTTTCAAGATTTTTTACAAATAAATATATGAAAAGTGTGGCGTGCATTTGTATTCAGCTCTCCTGAGTTAATATTTTGTAGAACTACCTTTTGCTGCAATTACAGCTACAAGTCTTTTTGGGGATGTCTCTACCAGCTTTGTACATCTAGAGAGTGACATTTTTGCCCATTCTTCTTTGCAAAATAGCTCAAGCTCTGTCAGATTGGATAGCGAGCGTCTGTGAAAAGTATTTTTCAAGTCTTGCCACAGATTCTCAATTGGAATTAGGTCTAAACTTTGACTGGGCCATTCAAACACATGAATATGCTTTCATCTAAGCCATTCCATTGTAGCTCTGGCTGTATATTTAGGGTCGTTGTCCTGCTGGAAGGTGAACCTCCGCCCCAATCTCAAGTCTTTTGCAAACTCTAACAGGTTTTCTTCTAAGATTGCCCTGTGTTTGGCTCCATCCATCTTCCCATCAACTCTGACCAGCTTCCCCATCCCTGCTGAGGAAAAGCATCCTCGGAACATGATGCTGCCACCATGTTTCATGGTGGGGATGGTGTGTTCAGGGTGATCTGCAGTGTTTGTTTTCCGGCACACATAGCATTTAGCTTTTAGGGCGAAAAGTTCAATTTTTGTCTCATCTGACCAGATCTTCTTCTTCCACATGTTTGCTGTGTCCCCCCACATGACTTCTCTCAAACTACAACCAGGACTTCTTATGGCTTTCTTTCAACAATGGCTTTCTTCTTGCCACTCTTCCATAAAGGCCAGATTTGTGGAGTACACGACTAATAGTTGTCCTGTGGACAGAATCTCCCACCTGAGCTGTGGATCTCTGCAGCTCCTCCAGAGTTACCATGAGCTTCTTGGCTGTTTCTCTGATTATTGCTCTCCTTGATCGGCCTGCCAGTTTAGGTGGTCGGCCATGTCTTGGTAGGTTTGCAGTTGTGCCAAACTCTTTCCATTTTTGGATGATGGATTGAACAATGCTCTGTGAGTTGTTCAAAACTTGCCAACCAGCGCATGACGATGTACGTCGGCACAATGGTACGGCTGCGCAAATGGGTGCACCTGTACCTCCCCTTTAAGATGCGGCATCCTAGTGTTTAACCCTTTCCCTGCCAGTGTCATTTACACAGTTATCAATGCATTTTTATAGCACTGATCGCTGTATAAATGACAACGGTCCCAAAATAGTGTCAAAAGTGTCCGATATGCCCGCCATAATGTTGCAGTCACGATAAAAATTGCAGATCGCCACCATTACTAATAAAAAAATAATAATAATAAAAATGCCCTAAACTATCCCCTATTTTGTAGACGCTATAACTTTTGCGCAAACCAATCAATATACACTTATTTAGATTTTTTTTACCAAAAATATGTAGAAGAATACATATCGGCCTAAACTGAGAAAGATCATTGTTTTTTTTATATATTTTTGGGGGATATTTATTATAGCAAAAAGTTAAAAATATTGCTTTTTTTACAAAATTGTCGCTCTTTTTTTGTTTATAGCACAAAAAATAAAAACCGCAGAGGTGATCAAATACCACCAAAAGAAAGATCAATTTGTGGGGAAAAAAGGACAACAATTTTGTTTGGGTGCAACGCCGCACGCAATTGTCAGTCAAAGCGACGCAGTGCCATATCGCAAAAAGTGCTCTGGTCAGGAAGGGGGTAAATTCTTCCGGGGCTGAAGTGGTTAAACTTCTCCACAACTTTATCCCTGACCTGTCTGGTGTGTTCCTTGACCTTCATGATGCTGTTTGTTCACTAAGGTTCTCTAACAAACCTCTGAATGCTTCATAGAACAGCTGTATTTATACTGAGATTAAATTACACAGAGGTGGACTCTATTTACTAATTAGGTGACTTCTGAAGGCAATTGGTTCCACTAGATTTTAGTTAGGGGTATCAGAGTAAAGTACATGCATGCCACACTTTTTAGATATTTATTTGTAAAAACTTTTGAAAGCCATTTATCATTTTCCTTCCACTTCACAATTATGTTCCACTTTGTGTTGGTTTATCACATAAAATCCCAATAAAATATATTTAGATTTTTGGTTGTAACATGACAAAATGTGGAAAATGTCAAGGGGTGTGAATACTTTTTCAAGGCACTGTATATATTTTACATTAAAGATTTACAGCTCAGGGAACACAGCAAACTAGTACTTGTAGTGGCATATCTCAAGCCTTAGAAAACATTTTTTTTTTAACTGTGGCTCAAGGACAAAACGTTGATGATTGTCAGTCTTGACAGGTAACTGAAATGTCCTTCATAAGAAATGCCATTAAAAACTAAGATATAAACTGCAGATAAATTGTACCATTCTTCTAAAACACACAGCTTAAAATACATTGGCAAAGCTGTATGTTTTGCTATGCTAGGTTTTCACATTTTTTTACAAGAAAGAAAAATAATTAATGTACACTACAATATTAACGATTATACTGGCACTGTAATCCCTGATGCAGACAGCAAACCTGGGGAGAAACCCTTCTCCATAGACCATTAAGGCCACTCTTCATTTTATATCTGGAAGCTGGGAAGTGAGGAAAAGAAAGCTTGTGCACTGGCCACAGATCAAGGCAGGATTAAACTTTTTTTTTTTTTAAATAAAAATAATAATAATTTAAAATCATTTTTCAAACCTATATTTTCCTAAATCCTGTAATGTTCATGTAGCATGACGAAACCATTGCTATGCTGGGCACTAAATAGCATTTAATTTGTTAGCAGGTGAAAGCGATCTTGACCCTAATATGTTATTTCACCTAGTTTAAAGGTGTCATGTTAAAATTGTGAAGGTAAAATTGTATGAGATAATAGCATGTAAAAATTTTCCTCTTTCATAAGGTAATGTAGCAATATCTGTTCTGTGTTGTTACCAGTGTAAGTACAGCACATCCACTATACATCCTAGTGTAAAGTGCTATGGAATATAATGGTCATATATCAATTTAGGATAACATTAATACATAAAGTAGTATTTGGACTGGCTATAACTATAATCACTGCATTTTATTTTGTTAGGTACTCAGAAGAGGAAATACACCAGAAAGTAGGAACTTTTCGCCAGATGCTCATGGAGAAAGAAGGAGTACTGACCAGAGAAGATCAACATGGCCGACAAATGTAAGTAGACATCAACCATAAATTTGGATGCTTGATTACAAATGAACTCTCCGCTTATGGACAATATTAGGCCCCTTTTACACTGAGGCACTTGTAAACTGCCAGTAAAACACTGAGTAATTTTGAAGAGATTTTCAGGTGCTTTTGAAAAGCTTTTCAGGTGCTTTTGAAGAGATCTTCAGGCACTTTTGAAGAGCTTTTCAGGTGCTTTTGAAGAGCTTTTCAGGTGCTTTTGAAGGATTTTCAGGCACTTTTGAAGAGCTTTTCAGGTGCTTTTGAAGAGCTTTCCATCAATTTCAATGGAGAGGGGCGTTTTTTCACCACCCTGCCAGCGCACTGTCCCTGTGTGAAAGCATTCATTGATTTTAATAAAAATAGGTTTTTGTGAGCTTTTCAGGCGCTTTTTTTAGCGTGAAAGCGCCTGAAAAGCGCCTCAGTGTGAAAGGGGTCTTACATAGAATACCAGGAAGAACAACGTCAACCAGGATTAGACGATGTTCTAAATGAACAATGTAGGAAATTTATATTTTAAATGTAGGCTCTAAAATGATAGGGACTGAGTAATAAATGGAAAACAAATGTCTGCTTATGCAAATGTCCCCCCAGACACTGCAGCTCACATTGGGAGGACTTCAGACGCAAAGACAGCACTGTTAATCCAGAAAGCTGTGAGGAGAGCTAAGTGTGACCAGCTGCTTATTGACAAACTGCAGGCTTGTGACTCAACAGAGAATATGCTGATAGCCACTAACAGAATCAATGGGTATTTGTGAGACTTTGCAGGGAGATAATAAAAAACTGCAGATGCACTTACATTCAAGTGCTGCAGCACATTTTTTTTTAAATGGGAGGCCATAGTTCTTCTTTAACCCTTTCGTGCCTAAAGGTTAAACAGATCTTCATGCCTGAATGCAGTTTTGCAACTTTGACATGTGTTAGTAAAACTGTACATAAATTATACCTTATTTTGGTATGGATATGTCCTGATTTCTTTTTTATTATCAAAGGAAAACTGACCCAAAATAGTAACAAAAATATGTTTTGCCATTACCATGACCCACCACCACAAAAATCACCAAACAAAATGATCTTACTCCTCACATGTGTAATATTTGTTGTTTATACCCGTAGTAGGGCCAAGTGCATATTTTATATTTTTTCCTACCTAAAACGCGTTAAATATTTTTTTTTAATTCTACCTAGATCTGACATTTAACCTGACCTTTGACCCCCAACCCAGACTTTTGACCCCAATCTTTGACTTTGACACTAACCTAGATCATGGCCTGATATAGGTACTTTATATTTTTTAATATTTTTGTTTTTTAACACCTTTTTTTCTGTTGTTTCATTCTTCTCCTCCGACCAGGAGAAAAAGATAAAACTTTTTTTTTTCACCATTAAGAGGAGAATGAGTATAAGAGCAGGTTTTACCGATTGAGTATGTGAGAGGCAATCACAGTCTATAACAGTGTTTATGTGATCGGGAGCCAGGTCTCCCAGCTTCTGAAGGTTAGTATGGGACTTGTAGCTTTTGGGGACAGTTTGGGTTCCATACTGGGAGCGTTGCTACCGTATGTAGTGAATTTGAGAGTCGTGGCTGGGAGGATGACATATGACTTCCACCAGAAGGAGGAACGTCCCGTCTGGCTTATAGCAGATTGACAGCCGGGCGGGATGCTCCTCCTTCTGGGCGGACGTCATATGAACTGGTTAAGAAACCTTATACAGACAAAATATATACCGGTATATATATATATATATATATATATATATATATATATATATATATATTTTTTTTTTTTTTTAAACAAAGTTTTTATTGAGCATATTGACATGTTACATCGCATTCTTCAAACAATAGGTTGGCATACATTACATTAAAGACATCGTATTATCTCTACTCACAAAAAACATCAAGATTCACTTTTTAATAGTTCTTCCTGTTTATGATAGAGACCCCTTTACTTCATTACTTCATGTTTGCTCTCTTTTTTTTTTTTTTTTTTTAAGAAACACTCAAAGAAAAAAGCGTCGGAACAGTCCACACTAACCATAGAAACATAGTTTCAACCATAAAAAAAACAGATGGATTCCTTCCCCCCTTCCCTCCCCCCTTCATTATTAATCTGCCCAAAATATTGTATGCATCTTTTCCTTTATCACATTACTGTTTACATTCATCATTGCCTATGTTCGTTCATCTCTATTGCCCCCTTCCTCTTCTTCTGTTAAAGTATTTTTGGACTCAGTCCACCTATACCACACTTTCCTAACTTTTTTGGGGGCTCCCCTCGCCTCATATGTAATTTTATATAAAGGTATATCAGCATTTATTATTCTTATCCACATTCCCAAAGTGAGTTGTTCATCATGAATCCATCTTCGAGCGATAAATTTTCGCATTCCGAAGAAGAGAAGTCTAAGAAACAGTTTTGTATGCACATTAATCTCTTCTTGATCAAAGACCCCCAACAGACACCTCATGGGAGAACATATGTTTGGAAGATCAAAGTGGTCGGATATGAACTCGGTCACCTGGGACCATAATGGTCTTATCTTAGGACAGTCCCATACCGGAAAGTTCCCTCGTTTCCCCTACATTTATGACACTCTGGAATGTCCCTTCTGTGCATTTTGAATAGCCTGGTTGGAGTGTAGTACACCTGATGTAAATATCGAAGCTGTATCATTCTGTTTGTGGAGGAAATAACCGATACAAGATACGTATCGAGCACCTCCTTCCACAATTCCTCAGTCAGTTCTGGTATAAGCGCTGTCCATCTAGTTCTGGTCCTAACAGTCAGGTCAGGGCCTCCCAGTCCTATCTCCTTGTAGTATCTGGATATATGCTTAGTTGGTTCCGGGTCGATCAGGACCTTTTCCAAGGCTGTGTTTTGTACCTTCACCTCCCCCCTCCCGAACTGGGCTGTGGCTGCATGTTGCAGCTGGACATATCTGAACTGCCAGGTCCTAGGTATGCCAAACTGCTCCCTTAGTTGTGCAAAAGATGCCAGCCTACCATCTTGGTATATATGATGAAGATATTTTATCCCATATTTGGCCCATCTATACCCATCCTCTATTTTGCAGAACTCTTTTAGGGACTTATTGCACCAGAGAGGACAATTTGGTGACATCCATAAAGGATCTTTCA
The DNA here is from genome assembly GCA_037952925.1 of Lithobates clamitans. Lineage (NCBI taxonomy): Eukaryota > Metazoa > Chordata > Amphibia > Anura > Ranidae > Lithobates > Lithobates clamitans. The sequence goes on along the minus strand of JBBGZY010000251.1, from coordinate 14,239,082 downwards.
TTATTCTCTGCGCACATAGGTGAAACACCCTACCTGGTAGTGCCATAACAGACCCCACCCTTCTCCCTGGTATCTCTTTTTTAAACAGCATATTCAATAATGTTTCCTGAGATGTGGCCACAGCTGCCTCCAATAGAGTAGTGGCATTAGGGACCTGGGGGAAGCACCGCCAACGCAATAATGTCAGTTGGGATGCGAAAAAATAGGATCTCATATCCGACATAGCCAACCCCCCTCGAGTTATTGGTAGCTTCAGGATTGCTAGAGATAACCTGGGGGCCTTGGATCCCCACAAGAAATCCACCACAATAGAGTCTATGTGTTTAAACAGTTTCACCGAGACATATACAGGCGAGTTCGAGAGAACGTAGAGCAGCTTTGGAAGGAAAATCATTTTAAATAGGTTTATGCGACCCATCACTGTCAACGGCATGTTCCTCCACCGCGGTACCCTCTCACGAAGAGCCTCCATTACCGGTCTCAGATTGAGGTCCAGATACCCCAAAATGGGAAGTTGAATCACTACTCCCAGATATTTAAATGACTGGGACAGTTGAATGGGACAATCCGCTGGGACCGTCACTGTGTCATCAATAGAAAATAGGGACGATTTGTTCCAATTGATACGGAATCCAGAGTAGTCTCCGAACTCCTGTATCAATCGGAAGGCCGTGGATAACGAAGCACCTGGATCTTGTAGATACAGGAGCATGTCGTCCGCATAAAGGGAAACTCGTTCCTCAATCCCCCCCACCCGAAGTCCATTCATGTGAGGAGTATCCCTTAGTTTTGCCTCCAGGGGCTCTATGGCCAAAGCAAAAAGAAGAGGGGATAGTGGTCACCCCTGTCTGGTCCCCCGGAGGACAGGGAAGGCCTAGGATATAATTCCATTTACCCTCACCCTAAATAATGGGTCAGTGTATAACAGCTTCACCCAGGATATGAATGTAGGCCCAAATCCCAGTATCTCCAGGAGACCAAAAAGGTAGCCCCACTCCACTGAATCAAAGGCCTTCTTGGTGTCCAGAGAGGCCACCACCCTCTCCCCACCCTCTCCCCAGAATTGTCATGTTCAGTCTGTAGGTTAAAAAAATAACCTTCTAATATTCATTTGTGCACAACGCCCTTTTATAAAGCCCGTCTGATTAACTATCTTAAGAATCACCGATTGTAGTCTCCCCGCCAACACTTTCGCAAGAATTTTGGTGTCAACATTCATCAACGAGATGGGTCTATAGGATTCACATTCTTTAGGATCTTTTCCCCTTTATTTATTAAGACCACCTGGGCCTCTCTCATAGAGGGGGGAAGTCTTCCCTCCTGCCTAGCAGTCAAAAACACTCGTAGGAGTCGGGGCGCCAGTCCACCACTAAAAGTAGTATACCATTCCGAGGGCATACCATCCAGGCCCGGAGATTTCCTAGGGGCAAAAGAAGATATCGCCCCCTCAATCTCCTCCACAGTTATGTCAGCTTCCAGGGCATTACGGTCCACACTTGTTAACCGAGGAAGGTCAATATCATTCAGATAATTTTCCAGTGTGTTACCTCCCGGTGGGATGCATGATTTGTAAAGTTCTTTATAAAAATGGGTAAAGGCCTGCAGTATATCCTCGGAATTACTCACCTCCACCCCACTTTGATCATATATACTCATTATACATATGGGTACGTATTCTGGTCTTGCCAAGTATGCTAACAGTCTACTATTTTTGTCCCCAAATTCAAAAATGCGCCTACGCTGCGCAAGTCTAAGTTTGGTAGTCCCCGCGTCTTATCCTGGAGAGTGCGTAATCCCTCCCTAGTCGGTCGCCTAACGTATTCTGCCTCCACTAGGGATACATCTCATTCCCTGTCGAGTATTGAGGAGGCCAGTGGCTTCTTGAAGTCACTCACCTCTGCCATAAAAACCCCTCGTAAAGTAGGTTTGAATGCCTCCCACTTAATTAGGTCAGATCCAGCGTCCCGGTTTTCTTTCCAGAACAGCTGGATAGCCTCAGTACATTTAATTTTAACATACTCCTCCTGCAGCCAGCTAGCCTCCATCCTCCAGTGTCTAATTCCCTGTCTCTGTCCTAATACAATATCTACTAGTATAGGTGAGTGGTCCGAGTGCACTCTAGGTAAGTACCTCGTCTCAGCCACCATTTGCAGTCCCTCAAGTTCAACCGACACAGTGTCTTTCCTGGACAGTGTTTTATGCGTCTCAGAGTAACAAGAGTATTCCCTATTCTCTGGATGTCTCACCCGCCATGCATCACAGAAGCCATTAACTGACAGCCACTTCACCAGTGGTGTTGGAGTCCTTGGCGGTGCGTCCAACTTATCCATTGTTGGATCCGCCACCGCGTTCAGGTCTCCTAAAATGAAAATCCTCCCTTCCGCTATCTCATAAGCCGCTTGAAGCATGTCATTCAAATGAGACAAGGGGAAGGGAGGTGGGACATATAAATTCATAAATGTCATAAATCTATTTTATCACTAGAATAACGTATCTACCCTTTATATCTGTTTTAATCGCATGGATGTATATGGGTAAAGATTTAGCTACTAGAGTGGATACTCCCCTAGCATATGAGGAATAGCTTGCATGGTAGGCCCCAGCAATATGCGCTCTTTTTAGAGAGAGCGTCCTGGAGCCCTGCAAAAAAATTAAATGTGGTTTATATTTTTTGAGATAGTCAAAAACCAGTGACCGTTTAAATTTTGAGTTAAGGCCTCTAACATTCCAAGAGATCACTCTAAGGTTCACAGCCATGGTAAATAGGACAAGAACATTCTCCCCTCCCCTCACTCCTGACACTTTGGTAGGGTATCTTCCAGGGCTCCAGCACTCCCCCTCCCCGCCCTGTGGGGCAGCAACATAGAAGGCAAATAACGAATATTTGAAATGAGCTTGAAATCATGAGCATACATAGAGCAGAATGATAATTATCCCAGTTACTCCCCCCCTCCTCCTCCCTTGTCTCCCTCCCCCCTACCCGCCCCCAACTTGCAAGGCACTTCATTCCCAAAACCTTAACCCAAAAAGGGTTATAACGGATGTGGGACTTTAAAAAGTCACACAGGCTCCAACACTGCGAGGAGTAAGTTCAAGTTTAAGAGAGAAAAAAAAAAAAAAACCACAAGAAAAAAGAAAAGAAGAACAAAACAACAAAAACAACAACAAAAAAATGTGTTCAGAGAGGAGAGGAAAAAAATGTTTTAACGTTCCTCCCTTCGTCCTGTTGCACTCCTCAAGTTACAGACAGAAGAAAAAACAATCCCTGTTTCCGGAAGGAGAGAAACCTGCAGATTCCTTCGGTGTTATAAGTACAATTGAGCAATTAAAGCAGAAAGCATAATCATTCTGTAGCTCTCCGGACTGCCAGGTGCATAAGGCCACATCATATGTCACTAGTCAGTTCATCCTGGAATTATGTAAAATGGTCAAGGGGGAAAAGGGGTGGTAAAAGAGCAGCTCAGCAACAGCCAGACTTCCTCCCCTCACATCCTTCACCCACAGGACCCCCTCTATATGTATATACGGATTTAAGGTGGTCTCGGAGAACTCCTGCCTCTCGGGCGTCCCCTCGCATCCAGCCAGTCAGAAGCCTCCGTGGGGGTGGTAAAAAAATGTGCCTTGCCATTATCCACAATGCGTAATTTTTCTGGATACAGCATACTGTACATCAGGTTCAGTTCTCAAAGCCGTTTATTTATCTGGTAGAAGGAAGCCCTCTGTTTTTGCGTGGTGGCCGAGAAATCAGGATAAATAGATCCGATAATTATGAAACTTCAGCTCAGGGCCTGTCCTGGCCCCTTTCTGGATATTTTCTCTGTCTCTGAAGTGCAAAATCTTTGCTACCATGGATCTGGGGATTGCTCCCTTTGGTGGGGGTTTACCTGGGACTCGATGTGCCCTCTCTATGGCAAACATAGCAGTGAAAGTTCCAGAGGTCATATTCACTTTCAGCCATTCCTCCAAGAATTCTTCCGGATGGCTACCCTCCACTCCTTCAGGGAACCCCACCAACCTTATATTATTTCTTCTCATGCGGTCCTCCATGTCGGCCATTTTGAGAGTGTGCTCAGAGAGGGTTTTTTTAATCACTTGGTTGTCAGTGCTCATAGGTCTAACAGTGTCCTCCAAAGCAGCAATGCGATGGTCAGTAGCCTGGGTCTTTTCTCTAAGCTTCTGCATATCGTGCTTCATAAAGGCGAATTCCACTTGCAGTTCCCCAAAATGATCTAGCAGCTTATTTTGACACCCCTGTATGGCAGCCATTATTTTCTTAAGGGACGGCTCCTCTTCCTCATACAGGGCCCTGTCTGCCCCATGCATGAGCACATCTCCCCTGTCCAGTGATCTCCCCTTGCATATAGTGCGATCCCTCTGCACTCTGGGACTCACCCGACCAGGGGAAGCAGGCATCGGTCTCTCTGTGTCCTCATGCCGCTGAAGCGGCGGCCACTCCTCATCCGCCTCTCCCTCCGGCGCTGCGGCGCCATCTTGAGAGCCCCATGCATAACGGGCCAGTCTCTCTCCCGGTGTTTTTGGCCATGATGGCCCGTATTTCACCATACCCTGAGGCTCTCCTGAGGATCCTCCACTCATGCTCCAGCAGACTTTTTGCTCAAAGGATTAGATCATGATCTGAAATCTGCAGGGAGAGCTCCTCTCCAGACGTCCTCACATGCTGCACGCTGGCTCCGCCCCCCACAGACAAAATATTTAAATAATTTTAGTGCCATGTAAAAAAAACTTCTAACAGGTTGTTATTGGCAACACTGCCATTTTACTTGGGGAGCTAAGTTTCCTAAATGCATTTCCTCACAGAAAAAACTGTCCCTGGGAACCCATTGCTATCCTGCTAGGAGATGATTATTACATTATTGCCTGATTTGCCATTAAGAGAAACATTTCCGCTTTTCTTTGTAGTCACTTGGATGGTAAATGCTATCAAGCGTTATCCAGGTACAATATATTCTTGGATTGCTTTACATTTTCCCTTTTGTTTTCTTTAAAATTAACTTCCTTAAATCATTCAATTCTAGGCCTGAAGTCCCATGGTATCACTACACTACACTCCCCTAGCAAAGAGAATTATGTATACTTTGATGTATTAGTTAATTAAAAGTATCTCAATTCACTGACTTTTCCAAAACAATTTTGCCAGTAAATCTTTAGAGTAGAATAAAATGGCCTGCATTTCAAGCTTTATTCTACATAGCTAAAGGCTAGTTTTACTGAAATGTGCCATTACATCTTTTTGGTATACCACATTTTGCAATAAAATGGCCTCTAAATTATATAAGGAACTTATTTGTGCATTTGCAGGTCTATAAGATTAAAAATTCTGTTTGCGACAGGGCACATTTTGGAGTGTGATGCCAAAATAATGTGTGCATAGGATAATTATCTTTGATATTGTTAGTAGTTTTTTCAGATGTTTTACTGTTCCCCAGCTTCTTTATCTAAGATGACTACATTTTTTCTTAGCCAGTTGTCAAACTGTTAGTGTTCTAATTAGCTGCAGTAAGAATGACTCAAGGAAGAGCCTTCACTGCAAATATTATATGCTTAACTGAGACCAAGTGAAGAGCAAAAAAACAATTTAGCTTAAAGTTGAACTCCATCCTTACTTTCAGTGGCACGCTTGTTCTTTTCTGTACTGAGACTGCTTACTCTGATTTCCCTGCACACCGTGAGCTTCTCACAGTGTGCATTAGAAGCTAGAGCAAGCCAGACATAGCTTGCCTCATTTTCGGGCTGGAGGACATGCAAAATGGTCTAACCCTTTCCTCTCCAAACTCAATGTCCCTGGCCTGCCCCTGTCATTTATTGGATTTCAGTTATTTTGTTCATTAGTGCTCTGCATCAATTGTTGCCATTACCTACGGTGGTCTGCAAACAAATGCAGTCTGTCTAGACACATCTACCTCTCCAGACTGACACCAATGCAGCAAGACATAACTCCTCCCAAGAGCCAGACCACTGCTTGCATCAGGACCTAGAGCTCTTGAGAGGAATAATAAGTGTTCTGATAGTTTTAGGAAACTATGTACAGCACCTCTGCTGGTAACTTCCGCCAGCCATGATTGGCCGCATTAGCATATTGGTAAGGGAGGAAAAGAGAAACAAGGGAATGCAAAATGTCAGCAGAATAAACTGCAGCTTTCATAAAAAAAAATTGTGAACATTGTGCAGATTGAGGATCTATTTTTAACCTTTCTGTAGTTTTCTGCATGTATATGTTCCACTTATTCCTTCAGTCAGTGGGCACAGGCACACCGGCCACGTGCTTGGTGGGCCGGGACTGCCAGTCTTTGCAGGGCCAAGGCAGCTGGGCTGCTCTTTGAGCCCGCACCACTCACCCGACCTCTACGCGGCCGCCCGGCTGCCAGTTCAGTTCAGCCATCTGCGATGGGGATGCAGAAACATGAAGGGGGGAGGAGCTAGAGGTGACACTTTTGAACACCTCCAGTATAGTTCAGCCATCGGTGCTGGGGGCGTGACCATGAAGGGAGAGGAGCTAGATTATACACCTGCTGCAGACACCATGGAGTCGGAGCAGAGAGAACGTGAGTGTGACCCCCTGTAACCTGGATAAGAGGAGCAGTGGGGGTGGCTGCATATAGAAGAATCATTCTCTCCATTCCTTCTGCAGCTTCTGAATGGCTGCGAGAGGGAGAGGAGGAGAAGCAGGCATTCAGAGGCTGCAGGAGGAATGGAGAGAATGATTCTTTAATATTCAGCCACCCTAACCACTCCTCCTATCTTCCTTCTTTCTGTTTCCCCTTCCTGTGCTCCCCCTGCTCTCTGCCTCAGCCTCAGTGCTCTCCAACCCCCCATGCTCTCCGCCTCCCCCTCATGTTTTCCACCTCCCTCCCTGCTCTCCAGCCCCCCCCCCCAGTGCTCCCTGGCCTCTCCAGTGCTCTCCGCCTCCCCCAGTTCTTTTGAGCCCCCTAGTGCTCTCTGCCGCCCTGCATACTCTCTACCTCCCCCCAGTGTGCCCCCTGCCTCCCCCCAGTGCTCCCCAGCCCCCCTAGTGCTCTCCGCCTCCCCCCAGTGCTATCCAGCCCCCCAGTGCTCTCCGCCTCCCCCTGTGCTTTTTGCATCCCTTCAGTTCTCTTCAGCCTTCCGGTGCTCTCTGCCTCCCCCCTGTGCTTGCTGCCTCCCCCCAGTGCTCTCCAGACCCTCCAGTGCTCTCCGACTCCCCCCAATGCTCTCCACCTCCCTCCTGTGCTCTCCACCTCCCCCCTGTGCTCTCCACCTCCCCCGTGCTCTCTGCCTCCTTCCATGCTCTCCGCCTCCCCCCAGTGCTTTCCAGCCCCCCCCAGTGTTCTCCACCTCTCCCCTGTGCTCTCTACCTCCCCTGGTGCTCTCCACCTTTCCCTGGCCTCTCTGCCTCCCCCCCCCAGTGTTTTCCACCTCCCCCTGTGCTCTCCACCTCCCTCTGTGCTCCTTGACCTCCCCCCATGCTCTCCTTCCCCCCTGCGCGGATATAAATGATGCCCCAGGTGATGTTAATAGCTTGCTATACAGGTGCATTTAAAAAAAATTGAATATCATCAAAAAGTTATTTTATTTCAGTAATTCAATGCAAAAAGTGAAACTCATATATTATATGGATTCATTACACACAGAGTGATATATTTCAAGCATTTCTTTCTTTTAATTTTGAGGATTATGTCTTACAGATAGTGAAAACCCAAAATTCTGAAAATGTTAATATTACATAAGACGATTAAAAAAAAGAATTTTTAATACAGAAATGTTGGCTTACTGAAAAGTATGTTCATGTACAGTATAGTATGCACTCAATGTGGTTCCTCTTGCGTGAATTACTGCATCAATGCGGCGTGGCATGGAGGCGATCAGCCTGTGGCACTGCTGAGGTGTTATGAAAGCCTAGGTTGCTTTGATAGCAGCCTTCAGCTCGTCTGCATTGTTGGGTCTGGTGTTTCTCATTTTCCTCTTGACAATACCCCATAGATTCTCTGAGGGGTTCAGGTCAGGTGAGTTTGCTGGCCAGTCAAGCACAGGGATACCATGATTATTAAACCAAGTATTGGTACTTTTGGCTGTGTGGGCAGTTGCCAAGTCCTGCTGGAAAATGAAATCAGCATCTCCATAAAGCTGGTCAGCAGAGGGAAGCATTAAGTGCTCTAGAATTTCCTGATAGAGGGCTGCGCTGACTTTGGACTTGATAAAACACAGTGGACCAACACCAGCAGATGACACGACTCCCCAAATCATCACTGACTGTGGAAACTTCACACTGGACCTCATGCAACATGGATTCTGTGCCTCTTCACACTCATCCTCCAGACTCTGGGACCTTGATTTCCAAAAGATATGCAAAATTTACTTTCATCCGGACTTTAGACCACTTTGGACCACTGACAACAGTCCAGTCCTTTTCCTCCTTAGCCCTGACGCTTCTGACATTGTCTCTGGTTCAGGAGTGGCTTGACACAAGGAATGCAACAGTTATAGCCCATGTCCTGGATACATCTGTGTGTAGTTGCTCTTGAAGCTCTGACATCAGCCCTAGTCCACTCCTTGTGAATCTCCCCCAAATTCTTGAATGGCTTTTGCTTTACAATCCACTCAAGGCTGCAGTTATCCCTGTTGCTTGTGCACCCTTTTCTACCACACTTTTTCCTTCCACTCAACCTTCCATTAATATGCTTGGATACAGCACTCTGTGAACAGCCAGCTTCTTTAGCAATGACCTTTTTTTCACTTACCATCCTTTTGGAGGGTGTCAATGACTGCCTTCCAGACAACTGTCAAGTCAGCAGTCTTCCCCCTGATTGTGTAACCTACCGAACCAGACTGAGAGACCATTTAAAGGCTCAGGAAACCTTTACATGTGTTTTGAGTTAACTAGCTGATTGGAGTTTGACACCATGAGTCTACAATATTGCATTTTTTCTCAATATTCTAATTTTCTGTAATCAAAATTAAAAGAAAGAAATGCTTTAAGACTATCACACTGTGTGTAATGAATCTATATAATATATAAATTTCACTTTTTGAATTGAATTACTGAAATAAACTAACTTTTTGATGATATTCTAATTTTTTGAGATGCACTTGTATATGATATAATTTCATATTGGTATGTCTAATCCACAGCAGGTCTGCTTACTAAGTGATTGCAGACTACAGATACAGATTGTAGCAGTAGGTAGATTCTCTTGCTCGATTTCTCAGTGCATTTCAGAATGTGTCTGTCTTTCGTATCTGGCTACCCTACATCACCAGAGGGTTCAGCACCTCATGAAGAGTTTAGCAAACATGGAATTGCATTGCAGAGAAATCATGACACACAGAACAGATCAGTGGATCTTCTAAACATATTTGCTGTATTGCATATAAATGTATGTAATTCAAGCTTTAAGGTGAGCAATGCCTTATCTGTGGATTGAATTGGCAACTTCTCTTTTTTGGTTATATTCTAAATACCGCCGTCTTACCGCCGTCTGTTTGATAAGGATCAGGAGAAGCTGCTTGTAGTACACCACTGCTGTTATTCACGTAGAGATTTTCCTCCGAGACAGTGATTAAGCGCCCCCCATCATGATATGTGAGATACAGGTACCAATTTAAATAAGTTCATTGCAGGGTATCTAATTAAAGCAATGGGACTTTAAGGTTGTTGAGCAATCCAATGTTTTTCAGTGATTTCTTTTACAGTAGCCTTTGGATCGAAAACCAGGTATGCCTGAATGTTTTGGATATTTCTGTTAATCCTTCTTACTGGTTGTGAGTACTCACAAAGGATGCTTGGACTTTGGGGCACTGTAAAAAAATACCTTATGTGAATAGCACAAGTCTAGATCTGAACTCAAATCTTTTGGATGTAACATAAAAGTAAGATTCCTCTAAAATTGGTGGCTTCTCTAAACTTAAAGGCATGACAGCGCCTTCCATTATGTGTCAATGCAGGAATTCCATTTTGCTGAAAAAGCACGGCTTGTTGTAAACTGTGTCTCTCAATATCAGTGACAAGATAGATTTATCTTTGCAAAAATTATGGAGAAAACTTTATTTAAAACCCTGCCACATTTGTGTAGGTACAGTATGTGTTTATGTTTTATCTCACATTATTAAATTATTTTTATCAGAAAAAATTTACCTTGTACTATGGATTATTCACTTTAGGTTTTCTGGCAGTTGTAAATATACTGCCAGTAAAATGATGATGATAATGAATAAGGTAATGCTTCTCAGAAGAATTGTATTTCCAGTTGTATTCTGCCCTATCAGCAGTATGTTTAGTTATACAATTTGCAGCTTTTAAAATAGTAAAGTGGTACACTTGTGGATTTGTGCTTTTTTGACGTTGTTTCCCTTTCAAAAACTATGATATTCACAGCATTTTTTCTAGAAATGTCAAAGGAAAAGATCCATAAGCCGCACATCATGAAGCAGGCCCATGCATACCAGCCCGGACTCCAGCCAGGCCACGCCCCAATGCATTTTGCCCCATCCCTTGGAGCTTGATCATGGAGATTCCCCATGTTTAAGCTCCAAGGGGCGTAGCGAACACGTAGGGGGTGTGGCCTGGATGGAGTCTGGACCGAGGTTGCCATTCATATCACTTCATGCACATGGGTCTGCTTCATGATGTGCGGCTTATGGATCTTTTCCTTTGACATTGCTGCAGCTTGGAGCTAGGATGAGCTCCCTGTTCCTGCCTGCCACTCACAGTGGTCTAGTTGGATTTTACCTCGCTAGTGGCACCTACATTTTGCCTTTTGTGGGTCACAGTGATTTTTTCTAGAAAGCTAACTCATATTTGAGGTTTTTTTTATTTACTTTTTCGTGTTACTTTTTAATATTTTGTATTTTGAACAATGTTGCTGCAAATCATTAGTGTGGAATGTGCCTTTGCCAGTCTATTTGTACCATTGAACCATAGTTGTGCCCAGAGGGGTGTGCCAGGGCACACCCTAATCACTCTGTGCAGTGCCAATTCCTGCTACTGACCGGGCTCCCCCCCGTGTTGCACCCCCCTACCTCAGTGCTGCTGGCTTCCCTTCTCTCCCCACGGTTGCTGTGGGGTATGTTTCAGGAAGGAGAGGGGGGGCTAATATGTCCTTTACTGGCCCCTTCCTTTTCTAAATGAACACAGTGAACACACTCACTGTGTTCAATCATAGCTGAAGCATAGTAAATAGTGTTAACTATACATTGGTTTTTGATTGTACAGGAAGCCGCTCAGCACAGAGCACATCCCATTCAGTCACTGTCCAGTGCAGCTGAGGCTGCAGAGAAAAGCATGTGTGTTTGAGCTTTGGGGTGCACAGCCTAATGCAATAGGCTGCACGCACGTATGTATTGAACTTTTATATAGCTGTATTCTCTGTTATTTATTGTAGCAAAAAAACATTTTAAATTACAGTTTGCATTTCTATGTTAATTTACACGAAACAAATAGTTTCTTTCTATTGGAAAATTGATCAGTAAATTGTAACAAAGTTCTGGGTTGTGTTTTTTTACCAGCTCAGTCTCATTTTTGTTCTGATTATAATATTTACCTAAGATCATTTATTATACATAAATGCTTGGAATAATGAAAGAAATTGCTCCAACATGCAGTGGCTTAGTATAGTGGTTCTGAAATGTTTGCTCACCTTTGTTATGATTCTCAAGAATCTCCTAAAGCACTAAACAATATATTGGGACCTTATCAGCTTATTTTATAGCAGTGTTGCTTGTACTGAGGCAGAATGTTATAAAACATATTTTCAACTAATACAGGGCTTGACAAATTTGCTTGGAATCTAGGAGCCAGTTAAAAAAGTTAGGAGCCAGGTTTTTTTTAAACGACCGACAAAGCTTTATTTTCAATATAAAAAATAACTAATCTTAAATTTACACAGAAAGACTGCCCCGCTAGCGGCCAAATAGCGCCGCTAAAACGACGGTAAAGCGACGCAAAAAATATCGCCGCTTTACCGCCGACGCCCTCCACGGCTCTGTGTGAAAGGGCTCTAAGGGTCCGATCAGGTCCGCCTGAAAAACTAACAGGTGAACCTGATCAGACAGCCCGTGTGAAAGGGGCCAAGCAGGTAGATAACAAATAAATTCATTTTAATTAAGCAAAAAATAAAAAAATAAATAAATAAATAAAAATAAAAGCTATTACGAAAAAAAAAAAAAAAGGGCTATCCACACATTCACTTGCTTCTCTTCTCTACTTTGGGAAGGAGATGAGCGGGCAGTGAAAACAGGCACGGGAAGCTTCATTAGCATTGCATTAGCATTGGTGGTTGTGTTGTCATACCAACAGCCACCACAAGATGGCGCCAGATTCCAGAAGTACTGCAGAAGGCCGCAAAGCCGCGGCCTCAATTGTCGGGGTCCGCACGGAGACAGGATACCCCAGGTGTGCCGCCCCAGGCGCCAGGTCGCTAATTCTAGTCGCAAATGCGACCTGGCGCCCGGAGTTTGTTGAGCCCTGAACTAATAATTGCCCCTACTCTTGCAATATGGAGCAGTTAATGGGGTTGATTTACTGAAGGCAAATGCACTTTGCACTACAAGTGAACTTAGAAGTGCAGTCGCTGTAGATCTGAGGGGGACATGCAAGGAAAATAAAAAACAGCGTTTTTGCTTGTACATGATTGAATCATAAAATCAGCAGAGCTTCCCCTCATTTCAGATCTACCACTCAGATCTAAAGCGACTACACTTGCAATGCACTTGTAGTGCAAAGTGGATTTGCCTTTAGTAAATCAACCCCAATGTCTTGTATTGGAAACATTAGGTTGAATCTTTGCAGTTGCAGAGATTATAACACATTGAGAGCATTAGGTATGCTTATGCTTAGAGAAGATAAAATAAATCTGCTGTGAAGTACAGTAGGTGGATGAACAATACTCAACTATTATTTAGTAACAACATCCTTAAATTGTTCACCAAATTTACACTACCAAAAATATGATTTGTCGGTATTTGAAATGAGAGAATGCACTACTAGCACCAACCAAAACTATTACTTGGAAGGCATTTACCAATCTTTTATTAATTCAGTTTAGCTACACAAAATTAAAATGCATATGCAGATCTTTTCACGATTGTCTGAATACCCCATATTCACCAGATATAAATAGGCCAGGGATGGTCTCCTCACTGGGAAACAGTAGACTGATATGGATCAAATCATTCTGAAAGAAGGATTCGGAATCCTTTTAAGGCCTCATGCACTCAGGACATTTTTACAGCTGCTGTACAGGCACTTTTTTCTGCAGCCAGTAAACTCCCCAGCATGTTATCCTATATGTCCATGCACACATAGGCTTTTATCAGCCAGGCAGGGGCATTTTCAAGCTGGAAAGAACCCAGAACTACTGTGTTTGAAAGGGAGTTTTTGAGCTGTAAATGCTCGAACGCTGAAAAATGCCGTAAATCGCTGTAAAACGTCGCTATCCGGCTTTTTGAGCATTTTTGAGACTCAAGTATTGTGGGAAAGTGGGAGTTAAAAATAACAGAGAGGTGTTTTTTTTATTTAAAAAAATGCTAATGCGGCTAAATGCTAATGAAAAAAGCAGCAACTCACGTTTTTAAATTGGCAACGCTACTGGTGTTTTTATAGAGTCCAGTGTGCATGAGGCCAGTAAAGATAATCCTGTTTATCTTTACATTGGATGTTAGGACCCCCTACAAATCTGAAAGGAAACTGGCAGACTCACTATTACATAATAGATGCTGGAGAGACCCTCGAGATCTGCTGCATATGTTGTGAAAACATCCAAAGCTATTTTTGTTAATATGCATAGAAATAACAGGGCTACACATCAAAATATGTATATCATCATAACACAATTCTATGCAGTAAAAACAATTGATAAAGATAAAAAAAGGAGATACATCAATATGCAAAAAGGATATTGTATATAATACTAACAATAGTGTCACAAAAATAACATTTACCCATTCACCCTACAATAGTGAAAAGGCCCCACAATAATAATAATCTAAATGCAAAACAACAATGTACACAGATGAAAGGGATTCAATTGCGTGTAATCCACACCACTTGCATGCTCCTCCACTTTATTACATACAAGAGGCATACTGCAAAGCCATGACCCCCATGAATCAGGGAAGTCATAAAGCACATATGGTGATGTAACCATCCAGCAAAACAGATGAACCTAGAATCTCACCCACACACCATGCATTAAATACTGAAACTGGGCAATAGAAAGCAAGGAAGTCAAGGAAACGTCACCTCCTTGCTTTCCATTGCCCAGTTTCAGTATTTAATGCGTGGTGTGCGGGTGTCACCTTTGAGCCCCTGATGGTTTTTAGTTTTGACAAAATATGTAGGGCAGATTTGATACTGTAAGGTCATCACACAAGCACAAATGAATGAATAAGAGATCCACACTCTCCGGAGTATTCTGTTATACTAGCACTGTGTTGTTTTTAATATGTGAGTAGGTTTCAATTATTTTGATAAACTTTTTGTATGGTTTTACGCTATGTGGATCATCTGGCTCTTTTTATTTCTCCTTATATGACCCTGTGAATTGTGAGACCAAGTTGTATAGTGGGGAGAGGCTGCAAGATCCTGGCTTCATCTGTTTTGCCAGATTGTTACATCAACCTAAGTGCTTTATGACTTCTCTGATTCAGGGGGTCATGGCTTTGTGGTAAGACTCTTGTGTGAAATAAGGTGGAGGAGCATGCAAGTGGTGTGGATCACATCCAGTTGATTCCATTTGATCTTTGCACATTGTTTTTTGCATTGGGTTTATTATTATGGGACTTTTTTTACTATCGTATGGTGAATACACTTGTTTTGCTATTTTTGTGACATAATTGTTAGTATTGTATGCAAATTTCTTTTGCATATTGATATATCTTCACTTTATGAATTGTTTTTACTGCACAGAATTGCGTTATGATGATATATATATGTTGATTAGCTGGTCTGTGGCCTGTTGTGGGCCGGGCCGCACGGGGGGGGGGGCGTTAGGCGAGCTAGCCACCCTCCCACCACCAGAGGGCACCTGCTACCTTCCCTCTCTGTGATCACCTTACCTACGAAGAGGAAGGGGATGAAGAAGAAGAGGAGGGAGGAGGTCCAGAAGTGACAGGCTGCATACGCCCACACCCTTTAGAGGTGACACACGTCCCCTCACCAGGTGACAGGCTGCAAAAACACCTTCCACCTGGAGGTGACAGGCGTTGCTCACACAACTGGGAGGTGGCAGGCCGTACACACCACCCCTTCCCCTAGAGGTAAAAGGCAGCACTCACCCCCCCTCCCCTGAAGGTAACAGGCTGCACACCCCTCCCCCAGGTAACAGGCAGTACCAAACCATCCCCTCTCCCCCTTTTCCAGGTCCATGAAGGAGTTGTCATCGCTGTGGCCGGTACCTGGTGCTGGGGAGGTTGGGGACTGCTGCTCTGTAAACATTTGTATCTATTGGTGTGTTAGCTACTTTTCTTTTTCATTGGACTATAAGCAAAATTCCACTCTTTTTATTTTTCTTTTTCTTTCTCTGTATTTTACCTGTGGAACTAACTGCTTGTCTGTTAGCAGACATGGAGTATCTAGATTGCTTTTTCTACTAGAAGGCAAATAACACAATGAAATAGAATAGTTAAGTTCTTTCTACAGTCAAAGCGGAGTTACGCCGATTTTTTTTTTAAAGTCAGCAGCTACAAATACTGCAGCTGCTGACTTTGAAAATATGAAAACTTACCTGTCCAGGGCGCCCGCGATGTCGGCACCTGAAGCTGATCTGTCCCTGGTTCCCTACTGTGCAACTGCACGTTCCCACTGGTCCCTGCTCTCTCCTGGGACCTGTGTGTATCCCAGAAGGCAGCGGGGGGCGGAAAGTGGCGTAGATACCCGCGGGTGGCGTGGATATCTATGCCTGGAAGTGGGAGCAAAATACCTGTATTAGACAGGTATCTGCTCCCCCCTCCCCCTGAAAGGTGCCAAATGTGACACCAGAGGGGGAAGGATTCAGAAAAACGAAAGTTCCATTTTTGTGTGGAACTCCACTTTAAGCAATGGTTTTCTGTGGTTAATAATACTATTATCCACCAAGTTAGAAAATTCTGGTAGTTGTGGCTTGATACACCAGATCTTGCCTCACAGGGTATTTTGGGATAAAGTACAAGCCATTTAAGAAAGATTACCTAAGCAATATATATCACAGAGGCGTTACTATAACCTTCAGGGCCCGGGTGCAAGAAACCATGAAGGGGCCCCCCTTCCATCTGTGCCCTGAGCTTCCACTTTTGGGAGGCTGTCCATGGACAGCCTCCCACGTGCCCTCTGGTGCGCACATCCAACGCACTCTGTGACAGTTGTGTCCTTCGGCAGCTCTTTCCTCCCACGCTGTGTCTGTGTGAGGAAAGGAAAACCCTTAACCGGAAAGACTGTGAGTACATTGTTTACACTAATAATCAGGGCACTGATCATCAGTGCCCTGATCATCAGTGCAGACCCATCAGTGCAGCCTAACAATGCTGCCTATCAGTGCCCATCAGTGTTGCCTATCAATGTGCCTATCAGTGCTCATTAATGCTGCCTATTAGTGCCCATCAGTGCAGCCTATCAGTGCTGCATATTAGTGCTCATCAATGCCACCTATCAGTGCCCATCAGTGTGGCCTATCAGTGCCACCTATCAGTGCTCATCAGTGCCACCTATTAGTACCCATCAGTGCTGCCTATTAGTGCTCATCAATGCTGCTTATCAGTGCCCATCAGTTCAGCCTATCAGTGCCACCTATCAATGCTCATCAATGCCACCTATCAGTGCTCATCAGTGCCACCTATCAGTGCCCATCAGTACAGCCTATCAGTGCTGCCTATCAGTGCCACCTATCAGTGCTAATCAATGTCGCCTATCAGTGCTCATCAGTGCTGCCTATCATTGCCACCTATCAGTGCTCATCAATGCCACCTATCAGTGCTGCCCATCAGTGACATCTATCAGTACTGCATATCAGTGCTGCCTATCAGTGCCTCCTCAGCAGGAGCCTCTCTCTCATACAGCTCAGAGCCTGCACTGTCCCCCCCACCCCCTCTCTCCTACGGATGGGAGAGGAAAGAGCCAATCTGCTCCTTCTTCTCCTGCCCCTCCCCTCATGTGTGTGCATCAGGGGAAGTGTGAATCCCAGTAGCTGAATGATCAAATTCAGCTGCTTAGCATCGTAACTCCCGAAGTGCACACAGAAGGGAAGGGACGGGAGGGGAAGGAGCTGATCGGCTCTTTCTTCTCCCATCTGTGTGAGGGGGAACTGTCAGTGCAGGCTCTGAGCTGTAGGAGAGAGACGCTCTCAGCTCAGAGCCTTTTGGCTAGCAACCCCACTGGGGCCCCCAGACAGCAGCGGAATGAGGCTGGTCGTAAGTGTGACCTTTGCAACCCTGGTAGTTCCGCCACTGATATGTCACTTACATAAGGTATTATTAGTATAGATAGAGGGTCTAGAATTATAATTTGTTTCCTAGCCTTAATATATGCAGAATAATAGAAAACAGCACAAACCATATTAAGCCAAAATTACTAGACTAAAGTGCAATATTATGCAATTCTTTGTTTTCTTGAATTTATTTGGGTGGTAAGTGTTTTTTTACTGGCTATGTGCCCATTGACATGACAGCAATTTATTGCAGGCCCCTCCCAAATGGGACACAGATAGTAATAAAAAAGTAATAGGTCAGAAAATAAGTATGAGTTTTACAGTATCCTTTCCCCACTCTATCCAAAATGTGAATTCCCACATTAAACCTCTTGTGATTGGCATATCATGGGATTTTTGAATGTATTAAAGTAAATCAACTTCTGTTTTCTTTGTCTGGGCCATCCTCACCCTCCTTTTACACCTTTCAGTTAATTACAGAGCTGCCTATCGCAGTTATGGTAAGACACACTGGGTAAGGCACTGGAGGTTGGTGGCTGTGGAGCAGAGCAAGTAACCATAGAAAATGGCGGTTGTTGTTTTATATAGTCCTCGGTATTCTAGGGATTTTCTTTTTTTGCCTGCTCTATGGAAAAAGTGTTAATGTATGAAGTAGAACGTGGCAATTAATGATGACTGGTAATGAAAAATTGCATACTCTATTCTGCTTCTATATTTTGTATTTCTTTCAAATGCCACAGGTTGACATTATTATATTTAGTATTAGTTATTACATCTTTGAACCAGTAACTGTTAAATAATTATTAGATACCTTTTTTTCC
This sequence comes from Lithobates clamitans, assembly GCA_037952925.1. Lineage (NCBI taxonomy): Eukaryota > Metazoa > Chordata > Amphibia > Anura > Ranidae > Lithobates > Lithobates clamitans. The sequence continues at coordinate 14,220,871 of JBBGZY010000251.1, read as the reverse complement.
ATGTTTAAGCTTCAATCCAGTGTGCAGCATTAATACTTAAGCAGACCCAGTCACCCCAATGTATACCATAAGAAGATTTTAGCATAATAGCATAGTAATGTCTTTATGAACTCTCATAAGGATACAACTTGTAATGAAAGATTATCTTTTTCATAGTCTCCCTTTTTATACCAAAAAAAGCTATGATGTTTTGCATCAAAAGAGAGTTAGCATTAATCTAGTGCAGAGCTGAGTAAAACCTTTCTGAAGGTTTATAGGTCTGAGATTTAATATTGCTTGGTGGTCAGGTCTAGAGTTGTATAAGATATGTCACTTTGGTGGATTACACATTACTAGCACATGAATGTAGTTTTCTAGTACTTAGCTTCATTAGTTGGCAGTGAGTGTCTGATAAAGAGGTGTTTGGCATGCTGGCTCTGTGCAGAATAAGAGAATGTCTGTTCACAGCTGTTGTTTTTTTTTATTTTTTATAATTGACAATTTTATTAGATTTTAGCATTTTCAATACAAAGGTATAAAACACAGTTGAATTAGGAAAGAGAGAGAGGTGGTAATAACAAACAACTCTGGAGAGGACATAGGCATCCTTGATACATCAGGATTGATACAAAGTGTAATGGCATAGTTAGCTAGATTACAGCTCTATAAAACAGGACACAATGCTGGAGAAATAGCAGTAAGAGCTTCTCTGTCAGACATTCCATTAGCATGTTCTGTAATTTATAATTGATTGCGTGGCCTGCTTTTCTAGAAAAGAAAAAAAAAGGAGGAAAAGGGGATAAAAGAGAAGGGAAGAGATATAGGAAAGCTCCAATCAGTTGGACTTGTCTCTCCTGGGCTCCGAGTGCTTACGTTATATAGAACGGGGGGGGGGTCTCATGGAATCAAGGGGGATCCATCCGTTGATGCCAAGAATCCCATGTTCCCATGTGTCAGTCTAACTGGTCTAGCCGACATGGACTCCATAACCTCCACGCCCTTGATTCTGGCATAAAGATCAGATAATGTCGGGGGGGGGGGGTTGTTGTTTCCATGGAAGGGCCACTAGACATCTAGCTGCCATTAATATATATGTGGCAAATTTTTTGCCTAAACTGGGTAATTTGGGGGGTGGCCTAATAAAAAAAATTTGGGAGAGAGATGGATATCCACCTGAAACAGCCGATGGAGCAGTCCCTGGACCGAACACCAGTAAAGGCAACTCCAGTAGATGTGGAATATCGTGCCCCAGTCCTGGAGACATCTCCATCAGCAGTCCGAGGCCAATGGGTATATAGCGTGTAGGCGAGATGGTGTTAGGTACCAGTAGAAGAGCACCTTATATGTGTTCTCTTTATAGAGCGTGCACATAGAGCTTTTGGCCGTCCAAGACCATATAGAGGACCATTGTTCAAGGGATAATTCCTCTCCGAGATGTTCCTCCCATCTGCGCATGTATCTCTGTTTCCCCAGAGAGACCATATCATAGGAGTTTAAGAGTTTGTATATGTCTGAAGTCAGTCCTTTCTGTGTGGGTCCTGATAGGATTAGGCATTTGAATGGGGATGGCTTAGAGAATTTAAGGTTTGGGGTGATGGTAAGTGCGTAGTGCCGAATTTGGAGGTAGCCAAAGAAGGCACTGCGGGGGAGCTTATGCTTAGTTATGAGTTCGGCAAAAGGTATTAAGATCCTAGACATCGGATTCACCAAGTGTCCATAATGAAAGAGGTTCCTCTGCAACCATGGAGATATCATCTGGAAGGTTAAGCTGTCGGGTAGTTTAGGGTTGTATAGGAAAGCCGTAACTAAGGAGGCCTCAGATTGTAGGGGGGTTTTGTGGTTTAGTTGTCTCCAAATGGTTCTTAGCAAGTTCATAGTGTGTATTAGGAAGGTGGGGGAAACATCAGCACTGGAGTTCCATAATGGGTTGTTAGGGTGGATGGGAGCTAGCCATAATTTGTCTATTTCGGTCCAGCGGTTATAGGCCAGAAGGGTAAACCAGGATGCTATAGCTCTCAGTTGGGCAGCATAGTAGTAATGGTGGAGGTGTGGAAAGGCGAAACCCCCATCATTTCGGGAGGCAAGCATTACGGAGCGAGCTATTCAGTGTTGTTTATAATCCATGTGAAATTTAGGAGGTCAGTCTGGAGTTTTCTGAGGTAAGCAGATGGGATAGGCACTGAGAGAGTCAGAAGGCAGTACAAAAGTTTAGGCAGTATAGTCATTTTAACCGAGGCAATACGTCCAAACCAAGATATTGGGTAATGTCTCCATTTAGACAGAAGGGACCGTATAGACGCGAATAGGTGTCTGAAGTTTGCATCATATAGGGATTTGTATCAGGGGGGAGGTACACCCCCAGATATTTAATGCCATGGGATTTCCACATGTATAAAAAGTTATCCGAAAGGCGGTACACTTCTGAGGGAGGTAAATTGATTGGGAGGGCTTCTGATTTAGCGGAGTTAACCTTGTATCCTTAACCTTGGAGTTTATGGAGATTAGGGAGGGTCACGTGCGGTCGTGTTAGGGTTGGAGTACGTCATCCACAAACAGTGAGATTTTTAATTCTTCGACCTCTAACCATTATATCGCTGAAGGGGTTCTGTCTGATCTGGGCTGCCAGGAGTTCGATACACAGGGCGAAAAGCAAGGGGGAGAGCGGACAACCTTGCTTAGTTCCATTTGAAATGCGAAAGAAAGTAGATGCCGCAAAAGGTGTTTTGATAGAGGTGGATGGAGTTGTGTACAGGTGTCTAATCACCCTAATGAATGGCCATCGAAAGCCCAGATATTCAAGGGTGGAGAACATAAAAGGCCAGGTAAGCCTATCGAAGGCTTTCTCAGCATCTAAGCTGAGTAACAATGCTTCATCTTTTTGCCTATTAATGATGTCTATTAGATTGATGACTCTTCTGGTGTTGTCTCTTGCCTGGCGCCCTGGGACAAAGCCCACCTGGTCCTTTTGATCAGGGAGGGAAGGACCTCATTTACTCGGAGGGATAGTAATTTTGTAAAAATTTTTAGGTCTGAGTTCAATAAAGCTATGGGTCTATAATTCCTACACAATGTGTGGTCTTTATCAGGTTTGGGTATGAGCGTGAGGTGTGAAGTCTGCATGTCCCATGGGATTTCATCCTTGCCCATGAATCCATTAAATAAACGAGTCATATGTAGAAGTAGGCTGGTCAGAAAGGTTTTATAATATTCATACGGAAGGCCATCAGGGCCCGGGGCCTTGTTATTTGGGAGGAGCTTCAAAGTATCTGAAATCTCCTCATCAGTGATCGGAGAGTTGAGGGACTGTAGGGCCTCTGCTAGTAAAGTGGCCACCCCGCTGGTTGCGAGGTAAGTTCGCACTCAGTAAGTCAGTAAAACTTGCTTGGATCAGTAAGTGCGGTATGGAGGGGTTATTGTAGAGGTCTGATAAGTAATCTCGAAATAATTGGGCAATGCGATTGGGGTGAAAGTGAAGGGTCCCGGATGGGTCCGTTAGGGTCTGGGGGGCCGAGGTATGGGTACGTTCCCGGAGTTTGCGCGCTAATAAAGTGTGGGCTTTGTTGCCTTTATCATAACATAGTTGACAACAGTCCCTCCTCTTTTGTCATATGCTTCCATGTATCCCTCGATTAATCTTGATCTTTTTCTTACACCTGAAAATGAATCAGTCCTTACAGACCATATAAGTCCATAAAAAGGAAAACACGGTAGACTCTATTCTTCAGGAGGGATGACTTAAAGGAGGACATGAAGACTGGTCAGTCTGGGATCCTCTGTGTCTTGAACGTGGGCTGGGCTTCGGGGCGTCTCATCTTAGCGAGGAAGATGTGGTCATCTGCTCGGGCTCTGTTCACTCGTCCAATCAGGGAACAATAGCGCCTCATCAAGGCATATAGGAGAAATAGAAACAAAAACAACATGGGTATATATACCCCTACTTCCTTCAACCATGACCTGATGAAAAATAAAAAATCCTCAAAGATTTCCAGACCCTTAAAAGGATTCCAACCTTTACTAGCTATAGCTCTGGCTTTGCCTTACAGGGATCTAACCTTATCCATATAAGACTGAACTTTGTCACTAGTATTTTCGATCCAGGTATAACAATCTTCCGTTGTTCCTGTGGGATCTCCCTTTCAGCTTCAACAGTTTCATTGAACATCCCATCCACAATGGATGGGAAATTGTTCAATCATTTCATAAGTTCAAACCCTCCCCGTCCAAGCAGGAAACCATGCCCAGACCTGGTCAGGGTTGGTGAACAATTCCCTGCCATTCTTACCTTCTCTCACGCCATCAGATCCTTATGATCGACCGCAACATAAGATGCTGGGACAAGTTTCACCAGGACGCATGAACCACTTGCATTAGGGGGAATAAGCTGTAGAACCACATAAGTACCAAACTAAACTTGAAGCATGCTTGTGAGCTACCTAGTTGTCCCGATACCCAAACTGGCAAGAACCAGAGCTATTGTTAAAACTAGACCTCTAGAAATGTATCCTTAAGTTCTATTGACAAGTGTCTGTTTGGAGTTTTACTAGTTTGTCAAAACTCCTCATACCAATATGAACATCATATATATCATGTACCGCTGTCATCGCTGGGGTACTAAAGCTCGGTGGAGATTTAGAGTGGATCCAGCAATTGGTCCTGTTCGCTTTCTTAGCTAGTTGGAGAATACACTAAGCTAAAAATATAATATAATATAAATAAACAAAGATACTCCTCATTCTTTGGTGTAGTTAAGCAGCTTCTTGCAGTGGCTGGCGTGGATCCAGTTGTCTCATCTCTCAAGCTCCTTTACAATGACCAAGTCACCTGGTTGGAAAGAATGTAAACTGGTTATTGTGTCAGGGTCCAGGAGGGACTCATGAACCCTGTGGTGGACCTTTTGAAGTTCACGTTACAGTGACTGCATCTACCCCATCAGCTGAGAATGCAGGCGACAGCTGCTGAGGAAAGTATAACCCTGTTTTTGGTTGACCTCCAAACAAACCTCCTAGGGAGATAACCCAGACATGTGGGAACTCAATGAACCCTTTTTCACTTTTCACCGACTGTGGTCACTGAACCTGTGTGTGACTTACCATCTGGGGTATAATACCCGGAACCATTAACAAAAAGGTTCTTAGCGTCTGGGATAGGAGCCTCCTTCACCACACTGCTGGTTGCTGATTCAAATTCCATCAAAGAAAGACAGTCGTGGAACATGTCGTCATACTAGGTCACAAACTTGAATTAGAGAGGTTAGTATTGCTAGTTTTAAAATTGTAATCTTTACCACTATGCCCCCCATTTTCTTCCTCATTACAAACAGGAGGAGGAGATGCAGGGTTTAGAATGGTGCAGAAAAAAACAAAAGAACAATGAAACAGGAGCCTATTATACCTTTACCTTCTTTTAGGCATGTGTATTTATGCATGTGTACAGCTTTCTACATACACCTGCTTGATATGTACATACACTTTCAGAAACTCACTGGACCTGAAAAAGATACTTATGAATAAGAGTTATTACTCTATTCTTTATCTTTAACCCACAAAGAAAGGCAAACAATACAACATTCGTGTACATTGGTAAATTGTCATTGACATTCCTTAAAACCGACAACGAAACCCTCTGTAACTCTTAGTTTCACGTTTCTACAAAAATACAATGTCCGCGGCACGTAGGAGGGCCGCCGCAGTGTGTTCTAACATATTCATATTACTACATACAAACGATGGGAAGACTAAAACATGAGACAAACATTTAGGCATTGAGGGAGATATTTCATAGTTTCCAAAACAAAAATAAAAAAAGCAAGCAGACGGAATGCTGCCTTCACTCTTTTAACAAAAGAAAAAAATACAATGGGAAAAACACTAGAGCAGCTCAAAAACCTTGCATGGGCCAGCCACACAAAGTTGAAAAACAGGCATTTTAACCACACGAGCATGCACTACACATCCATCCTACTCATCTTTACAGATTTCTGAAGCCACAGCCGAGCTACTTCCAAGGTATTTTTATTCTGGAGTCTCGTACTTCCAGACATCAAAAGCACCTTCCAAAGGATTACACCTTTCTGTACCCTCTGACCATGTATGCCAATCTTTAAGGGGTTTCATGTTTGGAGCCCCAAACTCAGATCTCATGTGCAGTGCAGCTGTCTGACTGGTGTGGAGCCTAATTTTTTCCTCCAACGCATGGATGGCAAACATTACCCATGACATTTCGAAATGCTTATGACGTGTCCCTGCATCCAGGGCACACTTGCACTAACTTTTGGAGCAGTACTGCCTAGTGCCCTTTCTTACAGTGCTGGCAACCGGCGTTCCCGATTATTGTACACAGCCTCACGGTATGCTAGAATTTACTCCTCACATTTATGCTAATACAATTGCGCACCAGAATTCCGACTATTATACACGGCCCGACTGGTCTCACGTTATACAGCCCTATAAACGCGTTCGTCAGACAACCACAAAGCACAATGAAATCCTCCGCTATTCAAAACAATATTACGGCTTCTTTCTTTTTGTATCTAGATGTTACAACAATAATGGGGATGCCTCCCGTTTATTTTCAGAATGTTTACTCTCTACACAAAACTGAACAACTGGAATTACATTTAAAAACCAAAGTGATTCCCATCGTCCTTTTGAACACAAGTCCCTCTGTGTCCACATGTTTGTTTCAAAAGACCCCAAGCCCCTCCCACCAACTTCCTGTTGCATACATCACATCCCGCAGAGGATTTCCTGTTCTCTGCTCAGCTCTAAAATCCTATCCAACTGGTTTATTTACATGTCAATGGACAGGGAGGGGGAGGGGCGGGGAAGGCTGGCCTCCATGAAAACATATGGTCTCAAAAAAATATATCTAATTTCATATTATGTCTATACTTTATAGCTTAATATATGAAAATTCAACATCTCTAAAAGCCTTTTGCCCAGGAAAGGGTGAAATAAAACCCCCCTTATTGCAAATGGGAGGAAATCCCCCTCGACTCCCATATCCCCAGGCAGTGAGACCACTTTCACTCGCGACCAAAATACCACACAACAACAATGCAACCAAAGCCAAAAACTGAAACTCCTGCAAAAAGATGACTCAACCTCACTAAACACTGAAACCTGGCCCAAAAGCAGAGCAATTCCACCCGGAACCAAAACTCAGCAAAAACTAAATGGCAGTTGCAACAATCGAAAACCGGACCAAGACAAAATGGTGGATGCAATCCAGACTATAACAAAATGGCCTGCGAAAATCGGACTACGACAACACTAGAAAACCGAAATTTCTCCCCAGAAAAACTGACTACACAATTGAGATACCAAATGAACACTTAACCGTAGACAAACACTTTAGACTACATCAACTAGGGCCCATAGGAGGACTAAAACACAGGCTATCCAACCAAACAACATATTCAAAAACGCCAAAGTTACATAAAACACAAAATAACACGGGTTAAACATACACTCTTGTTCCCAAATACAAACAATACTTAGCTCTGAAAGTTGGAAGGTCGACAGATACACAGGACCATCAGCAATACTGGTTGCATGCTGTTATGGCGATTTTTACTTACCTCACTTATACATTTAATGATACATAACATAAGTGATTAAAACCTTTTATCTATATATGAATCATCCAATGAGGTTGCAGCTATAACCCATAAAATCAATAAGGAATGATAATGGTGCTAAAATACAAAAATCTAATTTAATTTTACAGAAAAAAAGTTAGAATAATCGGATATTACCAAATATAACATAGTAATGTTACAAATACAGTGTTGCCAGTCTACAAAGATAATTAATGCAAAAAGCAGATATGGTTACAATTGACATACACATGCTATCAAGGTATTAAGGCAAATCCTAGGATAGAAAAAGTTAGAGAAAAGAAAAGAGAAATAAGATAATACAGATACATTACATAGACAGCCCCTTACGTTACCATTCTTGCAGGGGGGGGCACACCGAGATGAAGAGAGGGGTGTGTAGCTCTCTGTACTGCTTTTATACCCCCCCTCTGACTCCCACCCATACAGGTTCTACCCCCTTGGAACCTTGTCATTGGTCTAGGTTTTCATCAAATTCTGATTGGCTGTCTAGTTTGTCATCATGCTTCTCACATAAGCATTAGACATTCTTTGGTGCCTCTCTGTCTGAAACATGATTACCTTCGTTAAGTCTATCGCTTGATTTAAAACAGTCAGCCCACTTTGATCTTAATATAACCAGTTCCAAAATTAGCATATCAAGCTCCTAAGACCAAGTGGAGACACAACGTCTGATATGGACATTGCTACAAACAATAGGGTAACTTAGTTATCACCTGACCATTGAAGACATTAAACAGCTTTTGAGAAACAGGAAAAAGAAGTAAGTTGGGCCATATTTCATCATAATATCGTATGTATATTACCATTGGCGTGAATCCTTATTCTGCATTGTTCAGAGAACAACGCATACCCGAATTAATCTACCATTCATGTAAATGGGAGATTACCTGCAGGGACACGCCATAGCCCCACATGTGCTGATCAGACACACAGAGAGACATGAGCGTACATCCCCCTTAACCGATAATGTCTTCGCAGAGTGAACACACTCCCCCCAGATGATCGTCTGTGCATTACACAGGGGCCCTTCGCTGGGGGACATGGGGACATCACTCTGAAAACACTTCTCTACATCGTACAGGAAGCTTTCCACTACCAAATGGGCCTTAAACCGGAGTCAGTCTGCCCCAACTCGCTCTTTAGACCGGGCTACAGCAGAACTAACACTGAGAGACACTGTGACAATACATATTGAATACAACAATAACATTTCCACAACATTCCTCTCTCTCCTCCTGTATTTGGGGGATTTGGGGTCAGAGCTCTATACTAGGGCAGTTTGGAGGGAGAGCTCTGTACTGGAAGGGGGTGGGGGGGTCAGAGCGCTGTACTGGCAGGGGGGGGGATTGGGAAAGAGCTGTGTAATAATGGAGGATTTGGGCACTATCTCACTACCTGGGCAGGAATTGGGGTAGGGTCATTTTTGGTTGTACACTGGCCTGCGTGTTCCCTACTGCTGTGATAACAATCACGTTGCTGCCACCCTGTGTGATATTCACTCCTCATACCTATGCAGTGTGACTCCTAAGTCCTGCACTCTGTGCAATATACACTTCCTTCCTGCATCCTGTGTAATACACACTCCTGAGCCCTGTACAATACCCTCACTCCCCCACACTACAAAGCTTTCCCTCAAAATACCCCCTAATACAGGCGGTCACTGACCAGTTAAGGCCTGTCATGCCATCAAATGAGGACACAAGGGGGCACCAGACTAAGTGTAGCAGGTAAAACAAATGGGTTTATTAAAAGCCAATTGGCAACTCACATTTAGGATAAAACAAGCAGGCATGTCAACATGTCTGTGGTAGATGTAGCAGGTCTTTCCAAAGTCATCTGTGGGGTCCCAAGATGTTTGGTGTTGCTATGCTCAGTGTGCCGGAGGATGGACAGTAGAACGCCGGCTGGGGATGACGGTAACAATGGTTTGACAAAGAAGTGGATACTTTGAAACGCATTACCTCTTTGATCTGTGGTTCTCCTGGCCTTCCGCTGATTTCACTTCCGGTCCGATGGCTTCCGCATTCCACGCTGGTTACTGCCCTCTCCAGCCAGGGTTCCATTGTCCATCCTTGGGCACGCTGAGCATAGGAGTACTGAACATCTTGGGACCCACAGATGAATTCGGGAAGACCTGCTACATCTACCACAGACATGTTGACAAAGTTGCTTGTTTTACGCTAAATGAGAGTTACCAATCAGCTTTTATTAAACCCATTTGTTTTACTTGCTACACTTCATCTGGTGTCCCCTTGTGTCCTCTTATGTTTTTCCATAGAGTCTGCTTCACTCTAAGGGGAGCTGCCACTGATGTTGCATATATCACACTTCTTAGATAGATTTTATGGACTTTTAATTAACAAACGTTTACTGATAGACATTTGCACTTTGTTGATACCATTAGGGAATATCTAGCTCTCCAGCTCCATTCACACCTTTCTGCCATGCCATCAGTAAGTGCTGGTCGCATGAACTAGAGACCTGGAATTTTACTACAGTGCAGTAGGTTTTGTTTATATACATTAGTAGGCTTATCTGTCAGAGTTTTAGAAGCATTTTGGCCTGTCAAGCTGTGTTACTCCCCTTACTGGAAGTATCGAGTTAACGGTACTTCTCTTGTGTCTGTTCACATTCCTCTGTACTAAACCTAACATTTATTTAGTGAATAACTGATTTCAATTTACTCATGTATATACATTTTCTCACTTTTGATATTAAGTGACTTTAGTCTCTTAAAGTAAAACGTGCAAAACTTGGAAATCCATCATAACAAAATGTTATCTAAAGCACTTCAAGGTTAAGAACCTTGAATCAGCTGACCGGTTTATTCTTTTATTCAGATATGATGTTTGGGGTTAACTACTACTGTGCTCACAAAGATATCTCAACAATAAAGGAGATAAAAAAACAACTTTGGTTCAGCTGGAAAGAGGGAGAAAACATGAGAGAGGATCAGTGCTGCCGAAACATAAACCAAACACATGCATAACAAGACTCCTCTTTTTACCTGCTATGTACTTTTGAAAAAATGTTGTGTATCAAGAGAGATTGCTGTCTATTATATCAAAATTCACAAATTCCAGATTAATTGGAAAGGCATATTGAACAATCGGAAGTTAGAAGCTGATTGGCTACCACGCACAACTGCACCAGATTTTGCACTCTCCAGTTTTATTAAATCAACCCCAATGTATTTGATGTTCGTCATGGTTGCTGTACATACTGTATATGGATGTTCTTGCCTTGGCTCTGCTTGGCCAGCATTTCTCACAAGGATTTAGTAGCGTATTTTGCATGCAAGAGCAGCTGCCTGTTTTCTGACTGCTGCATCTTACTAGCCACATCCCCTTTGCTGTCTTATCACTACCACAGGCCTAATCAACATTGTTTTCAGTAATATGAAAAGCACCTGTGAACACAATTTCTTAAAGCGGAGTTCCACACAAAAATGGAACTTCCGCTTTTCGGAACCCTCCCCCCCTCCGGTGTCACATTTGGCACCTTTCAGGGGGGAGGGGGGTGCAGATACCTGTTTAAGACAGGTATTTGCACCCACTTCCGGCATAGACCCCCATGGGAGTCTATGCCTCTTCCCGTCCCGACCGCGCTGTCTGCTGGTAACATACAGCTCCCAGGAGAGAGCGGGGACCACTAGGGACGCGCAGCGCGACTCGCGCATGCGCAGTAGGGAACCGGGAAGTGAAGCCGCAACGCTTCACTTCCTGATTCCCTCGCCTAGGATGGCGGCGGCAGCTGCCGAGAACCGAGCGGGTTCTCGGTGTCCCCCGCCGACATCGCCGGACCCTGGGACAGGTAAGTGGCAATGTATTAAAAGTCAGCAGCTGCAGTATTTGTAGCTGCTGGCTTTTAATATTTTTTTTTTTTGGCGGTGTGGGTGAACCCCCGCTTTAAGAGTAGTATCTTGTACCAACAGGTAAGCCTATAATAAGGCTTACCTGTAGGTACAGTGAATATCTCCCAAACATGCACCTTTTAGGAGACATTTACATGTGTAGCAGCCAGTGATGTCACCAGCGCTTGCGCAGTGTGCTCTCAGTGGACGGCATGCTGTCCATTGAGAGAGCTGTGCCGTGACCGTGCGCCTACATTATGACATGGGCCTGCAGAGGGCCCAGTTGTTTTTTTTTCATCACAGTTTACTACTGCTTTAAACAGGTAAGCATCCTTATCAGGGAGTAGTATTTCTTCATGGGTGGGACAAACTCCCTAATCACCGATCCTACCAATTTCATTTCATTTGGTTCCCCTACTGCATGCCTGAACAGGCTCTTTCTATCTCTATTTTTTCACTAAAGTGACGCAAAAGTTGTCCAGGCAACATTGTCAGCTCTGTGGTAATGTTTTCTGTTTAATTTCATTGACTTTGCTTCAACATAAAGCTTAACAGTTGGAGGTGAACTATCAACACGCAGCTCTGCCTGTAATAACTAGTGATCTGTGATTTTGTTTGACATCCAAGAATAGTTTGGCTGTACTTCTCCTGTGGAGCACGGGAGTGCAGTTCGTTCTGCACTCCTGTGACCTGTGACCTAGCTGAAGCCTGCTGTCACCTAACGTCACGGAGCTGGTCCAGGCTCGGGAAAGATCGCGACCCACATTCCTGGACCAGCATCCAGCTCAGCCTATCAGCGAGCCACTGAGAGCCAAAGCAGGCCCCTCCAAAGCCCAGTGTTTCAGGGAGCACAGGTGGGGCAGAGCAGAGAGCTGGTGGCTGACATGGAACTGGATTACTGGAACCATGTCCCGTGGTCTGATGAAACCAAGATAAAATTATTTGGTTCAGATGGTTTCAAGCATGTGTGGCTGCAATCAGGTGAGAAGTACAAAGACAATTGTGTCTTGCCTACAGTCAAGCATGGTGCTGGGACTGTCATGGTCTGAGGTTGCATAAGTGCTCCCGGCACTGGGGAGCTACAGTTCATTGAGGGAACCATAAATGCCAACATGTACTGTGACATACTGAAGCAGAGTATGATTCCCCCCTTTGGAGGCAGGGCAGTATTCCAACATAATGACCCCAAACACACTTCCAAGATGACCACTGCCTTGCTAAAAAAGCTGAGGGTAAAGGTGATGGACTGGCCAAGCATGTCTCCAGACCTAAACCCTATTGAGCATCTTTGGGGCATCCTCAAACGGTCTCCAACATCCACCAGCTCTGTGATGTCGTCATGGAGGAGTGGAATAGCACTCCAGTGGCAACGTGTGAAGCTCTGGTGAACTCCATGCCCAAGAGGGTTAAGGCAGCGCTGGAAAATAATGATGGCCACACAAAATATTGACACTTTGGGCCCAATTTGGACATTTTCACTTAGGGGTGTACTCACTATTGTTGCCAGCGGTTTAGACATTAATGGCTGTGTGTTGAGTTATTTTGAGAGGACAGCAAATTTACACTGTTATACAAGCTGTACACTCACTACTTTACATTGTAGAAGTGTCATTTCTTTAGTGTTGTCACATGAAAAGATATAATAAAGTGTTTACAAAAATGTGAGGGGTCTACTCACTTTTGTGAGATTATATATATATATATATATATATATATATATATATATATATATATATATATATATATATAAATAAATCATACATATTCAATACATCCTATACATGCATACTTATCCATGTTTATACCTTGAAGACCCTGCAGATACAGAAAGTATCTATTGATCACCAGAAATGCACAAGTCTTGTTGTGGGTTGACAACACACATTACTTTTGTGTACTGAATTGTGTCAGCCCTCCCACTCTCCTCCTCTCCACAACATAGTCATTGAGTGTTCTGTGGTCCAAGATATGAACTGCAAGAGATAACTAGACTCTATGGGGGTTATTTATTAGAATTGGAGCGTGCAAAATCTTCTGCAGCTCTGCATAGAAACCAATAAGCTTCCAGGTTTTATTGTCAAAGCCTAATTGAACAAGCTGAACTTAGACGTTGTTTGGCTATAATGCACAGCTGCACCAAATTCTGAGTGCTCCAGTTTTGGTAAATCTTCCCCTATGAGATAACACAGGAAGTAAACACAGGGCATGGGACAGCTCTGATTCTTTGAACTGTGTATTTAACAGACCAAAAGGAGGGAGTACAGGGAAGTTTATTGTTAGGGTTTACATACACTTTCATACACTTTAAATATAAAATAAAACCCAGAGTTGGATCTGTAAGTGCAAATTGGTTTAAAAAATTTAATTTGATTTAGGTTTATTTTAAGGGCTTTTTAGGTTACCTTACATGCTCTGCTGTGGGTTTTTCCTGTTTTAAATTGAAGTAGCAGTAGGTGTTATTTGGTTATGTATATTAACATATTTTTATATGATAGTCTATGTTTTGTTTTTTTTCACAATCAGAGTTTATTGAAAGTTTATGAAGCATACATTTGACATTGTAACATTTGTCTCGTAAGATCTATTTTTTAGTCTATGTTTTAGTCTATTTAGTCTATTATTTCGTCTATATTTCTAGTCTATATTTTATGTAATTTACATTTATCACAAAATCTTTGGAAAGCTGTAGTCCTGAAGTCTGGAAGTGGACTTAACATCTTTGCGTGTGATTCAGTTTAAACATTAATAAATTAAAAAAATGTATTTTACTTTTCTTTCAGAATAATTGAAAACCATTATGTGGTTCCTGGAGATGAAAATGCAACAGAATATTCGGTGTATGGAGAAGGCTACACCCTGGAATGTGACTGTCACAGTGAATGGTATAATGCTGACTGTACCCATAGAGACTACCGGTAATGACCAATAATATACAATCAATGGTCAAATCCAATTGTAATTCATGTATATTCTTTATGTGTGTAGCACTGGCATACAGCAACACAGTACTGTAAGAGGTTACAGCCTACTATCCTTACTACACACTTTCACATGCACATGCATACACACTTCGGGACTCATTTAATCAGAAATTCTACTAGTCACTAGGAATGAGCAGAGTGGTTTCACCACATACTGTAATACCAAATGAAAATGCATTTATTAGCTCATTAAGCTCCACGGATGATATTTGCTTGAAAAAAAATATATATGTTCCCCCTTTTTTTTTTAATTTATATGGTGTTTGTGTGTGTTTTTTAGGAGGAAGCAGTTATAACCTCTGTTTTTAACGGGGTAGTTAAACAAAGTATTATTAGTATTAGTAATATTTTTTTTTTTTTTTTGCTGGCTAGCTTCAAAGTGTGCTGGGTACCCGTTTTGTACTGTTTTGCATGGTCTTACAGGGCACTATTCCTCTTTCTTGTTCTTAGATCAGAAAGGCAATTTAATCCACCACCTTCTGAGATTCAGATCTATAGTTTTTTTTCATATTGTTGAGCATGTGTGTTTCTGCTTGACTGTAGTTATGTAGTTATGCTAGTATCAAGGCTAATGATGAAAGCTGGACTCCAGGAAGATATAAAAATACAAATTAATGCAGTCCTGAAATGTGTGGTGTGGGGAGAATAGGGACATGTGTACTAAATAAAGTGCCATCCTCATTTCCTCAAAACTGAAAAGTTGTTAACAAAAATTGGTAAGATTTAAATCTCATGTCTATGCTAGACAGTCAGGAAAGTTGACATATCTGATAAAACACAGTCCAGTTCAGAGGGTATGTAGAGTAGTTAGACACCAACTCCAAACTTTGGTAAATAATATGTTCTTTTTTGGATTGTAAACCTTGTCATATTTAAATATAGATGTACCTAGGATAATTGGAATTAAGGGTGTGCCTACTGGGCATAATAATATAATCCAGCACACTTGCAACATGCCTCTCAGACCCTTTGACTGGTGGAGTTAGCTCTACAATACCTTTCCAGGGAACAAGAAAAATTGGTGCATTTGGAGATGGAACCCTCGTTTTTGGCCTGAAACTATTAAGGTTAATAAGAGTCTTGTTAAAAAAAGGCCAGAGACTCTTGCAATCACCAGTTTGAACTTACTCTGTAAGTGGTCTGAACTCTTTTATTTTACTGATATGCATGTCTGTTTTGTAACATCTTTTCTCTAACTTATTGTACCATTTTTGTTTCATTTAAATAATTATTTAAGAATGTAGTAGCTGAATCTCTGTATGCTTTAACTAGAAATTAAGAACTTTCCCTCTTTGAAGAAGCTACTGAAGTGTAACCTCTGTTACATCCCTGCCTGCGGGTGGCAGTGAGCTACACAGACATATTTTAAAATTCAGAACTTGAGGTGATTGTAACTCGTCCATGAAAAATGATATGTTAGTGCAAATAAAAAAAGTATCACGGACAGTACTCAATTTTCAAAATTCAGAACTGTAAGAGCAAATACTGTGTTCAGGTTTTCATTAAAACACACAGTTAAATACAGTAGTTAGGTTAAAAGACACAAGTCTGTCTAGTTCAATCAATAGAATAGACACATAAATAAATTCATAAATAGAAAACTTCCACATACAGAACTCTATACCACAGTTGATCCAGAGGAAGGTAAAAAAAACACCCTATAAAGCATAATCCAATTTGCTCCCGTAGGTGAAAAAAATTCTTCCTGATCCCCCAAGGCAATCAGATATTCCCTAGATCTACAATCTCTGGCATTAATAATTATACATGTCAATATTCAGTTATATTTTGTGCTTTTAGGAATGCATCCAGCTCTTTTTTAAAATAATCAATTGGTCAGAACTAGTTCCTGGAGGAGTCTATTCCACATTTTCACAGCTGTTACTGTGAAGATGTCTTTTTGTATGTGGAGGTTAAATCTCTTTTCTTTCAGACATAAAGCGTGCCCCCTTATCTTAATGACTTTAAAGTATAACTAAAGGCAAAGTTTTTTTTGAACATTTTTTATTTAAGTGAAGTTTCACCAAGAAAAATAATAAACAAAAGTTGCATGAAATACCCACAAGGATCAAAACTGACAAAATTCTGTACATTACAGCAGAAAATAGAAGGTCAATGTTTAAATAACATAGAAGCAAAATGCATAGCATAAAACAGTGCCTTGAAAAAGTATTCATATCCCTTGAAATTTTCCATATTTTGTCATGGTATAACCAAAAACGTAAATGTATTTATTTTATATAATTTTATTTATTTGTATTTTATGTGATAGACCAACACAATGTGGCACATAATTGTGAAGTGGAAGGAAAATGATAAATGGTTTTCAAAATGTTTTGGTTGGATGTTACAGTTAGATATCTTGACTCACAATATTCAGTGAAGCTCTTCATTTTATAATATTTTAGGGAATTAGGAAATATCTGGGATGATTACCCAGAACAGAAGGTGAAAGCTAGGGTAAAAGGACTGAAAGAAGGAAGAAGTGCAGACTCCCACCCGAGAGGAACCAGAGTATTTTGGGGTATACAGTAAAACAGCATAGTGGGGGAGAGAAAGGAAAAACAAGAAAAAACTTTTTTGGATGGTAAGAGAGGAGAAGTATACTATTTTAGACTCATCACAAACTAAAACAATCATATAGCTGCTATGAGAACAAAAGAAGCCTAAGAAAAGAGGGCACCAGTATTAGCATAGAAAGAATGTTACAACATTTGCTTGTATTAGGAGGAGCATTTCAATTCATC
Organism: Lithobates clamitans; assembly: GCA_037952925.1. Classification (NCBI taxonomy): domain Eukaryota; kingdom Metazoa; phylum Chordata; class Amphibia; order Anura; family Ranidae; genus Lithobates; species Lithobates clamitans. The sequence continues at coordinate 14,203,690 of JBBGZY010000251.1, read as the reverse complement.
CCAATAGTACCATTTTTTGTTTTGATCAGAAGTTTTGTCTCTGTGGGCCGCAGTAAGGTCTTTCTTGGATGTCATTCACTCAGACAAACCAGTGTCTCAGTGTTGGTGGGTTTGGACTTTTCCAGAAGCTATGAGTACAAGCCCTGGCAGCATTTATTAGGTGAATCAACAAGGACTTCTTGTATCTCATTTAAAACCTGAGCGTAAGGTTAAGGAACAGAACAGGGATAAACCTGTAAGTTTCTGAATAATCTCCAGAACTTGCTGCCAGAAGAGTTGTAATGCAGGGCAATCCCAGAAGATGTGTAAGAAAGAACATGTATGTGTGCTGCAGCGCCAACATAGGGCGCTATGCTGAGGAAATAGTTTTGTCGGGACTGACAGCATCCAATACCATCTGGTTATGATCATGTATGAAATCTCTTGATATTTGTTGCAGGCCTTATGGACAAAGAGTATCCTATTCTTCTAATCTTTTGTAAAAGTAAGCCATGGGTCTTTTTCCCATTTATGGAGTCCCAGATCATCACAGGAATAAGCGTCCACCAGAAACTGGTAAGAAAGGAACAGGGCTTGACGAATCGTCCCAGAAGTTGAGCATATCTTCTTAAAGGGAGTCTGTTCCTTGACAAAATGTTGAGGTTTAGGAAAAGAGTGTAGAAAGTGAAATAAATGGTGCTGGCACCAGGCATTAAGTGCAGGGACCTCATGGGCAACAGAAAGGGCAGAGAAATTACACCACGCGATCTTGGCTAAAAACTCCTTTTGCCTTCTATCATCCCTTTCTTTACTCAAGTGTTAAAGAATTTATTAGTTTGTCATTTAGGATGGCCCACGATGGGGGTCATCAGAGAAGGAAAGCTCAGGAGGGTAGCAATGGAAAGTATCTATCCATTTCATGTAGCGTGGGGCCAATTAGCAAGTGTTTCTGCATAGGAGGTTAAGAATAGGCTGACCTGCACATGGTACGTCTGCTACCTGTGAACAATCCTGTTCTAAACAGACTCACCGTTTAAACTTACCATGTCACCAGTCTGTTACAAGCTCCATTTATAGTGTGGTATAATAACTCATTGGGTCTGGTAAACCCGCCCCATCTCTAACTTTTGGCCTGATCAGAACAGCTCTGCTATTGCATTGGGCTTTGCCCTGCCAAACAAATCGGATACATTTTGCTCTCAAGGAATGGAAGAAGACTCAAAGGATGTGAATAAGTAATGTTTGGAGCAGGTAAAGCAGTTTGGGCATAATGTTCATTTTGAGGGTATTACACCTTCCAAACCAAGAGACTGCAGGGGCACTCCACGTACCAAGGACTTTTTAAATAGTATGTAAGATCGTGAGAAAGTTTAACTTAAATATCAAATTAGAATCAGCCAGTAAATGGGTACCTTGATATTTGAGGGATTGGGTCACAAAACTTTTTTTTTACTTTTGGATTTAGTAAAGAGGGATTAGAACATCTGTCAGGTTTTTATTGTCGTCTGTGCCCCTGTTAGGGAAATTCATTCCTTTTATTTGTCATATTTTCACTATCACCAAAAGTAAAGTAAATGAAAAAATTTTGGGCTGTCCCCAGAACAGTAATAGATGAGAAATCTTCCAATGGGGACACTAGTAGTTCTGGTGACTCTGGTGACAACCAGTGATTTCCCCCACTTTGTAATGACTTCCTCTCACTTCCTTGAATTCTACTTTAACCACTTCAGCTCCGGAAGGTTTCACACCCTTCCCGACCAGGTCATTTTTTGCAATACTGCACTGTGTTGCTTTAACTGACAATTGCGCGGCCGTGCAACAGTGTACTCAAATAAAATTGATGTCCTTTTTTTCCCACAAATAGATTTGATCACTTCTTCAGTTTTTATTTTTTGCGCTATTAACAAAAAAAGACTGACAATTTAGAAAAAAAAACAATATTTTCTGTTTTGTGCTATAAAACACATCCAATAGAAAAATGTAAAACAAATCTAATTTCTTCATCAGTTTAGGCCAATATGTATTCCTCTACATGTTTTTGGTAAAAAAAAAATCCCAATAAGCGTATATTGATGGTTGATTGGTTTGTGCAAAAGTTATCATGTCTACAAACTATGGGATTGATTTATTGGACTTTTTTTTTTTTTTTATTGTTTTAACTAGTAATGGCAGCGATCAGCAATTTTTAGTGGGACTGCGGGAAGTCTGCCACTAAGTGACAATTCTTGGGGACCAGTGACACCACTGCAGTGATCAGTGCTAAAAGAAATGCACTGTCACTGTATAAATGATACTGGCAGGGAAGGGGTTAACATCAGGGGCAATCAAAGGGCTAAATGTGTTCCCTGGGAGTGTTTTATAACTGTGTGGGGGATGGCTTAACTGAAGACAGACAGAGATCCTTGTTCCTGCTTAGCAGAAACACAAGATCTCTGTCTTTCTTACAAGCAGAACGGCGATCTACCTTGTTTACATAGGCAAACCGCTGTTCTGCCTCTCTCTCGAATGATCGCCGGGTTTCCAGCGGACATCGGATCTGCTGGACCCGCTGATTGGCTCCCGCGAGCCCCAGAGCCAAAGAAAGGAATCACATACAGGTACATGATTTTGCGCTTAAGGGCTGCCCTGCCGCAGTATATGTACGTGGGGCGGTCCTCAAGTGGTTAACATAAATAACTTTGCACCAGGGTCTCATCGGCCATGCATGCATTTATACATGGTATTCATATCCCCCCTTAATTGCCTCTTCTCATGGGAGAATAAATTCAGTTCAGCTAACCTTTCCTCTAAGCTGAGGTCCTCCATGCCTCTTATCAGTTTGGTTGTCATTCTCTGCATTCTCTCCAGTTCTCTTTTTATTTTTTGAACTGGTGCCCAAAACTGAACTGCGTATTCCAGGTGAGTTCTTACTAATGCTTTGTACAGCAAAGTATGTTGATTGCTTTAGAAACTGTCCACGGTCTACCAGATTACCCAGATCCTTCCCAACCATTGACTCCTGACATGCACAAATCTGGAATAATGAACATCAATATGAAGAAGACAATGGCTGTCTGTCCGTGTCCAGGCTGTAGAGAAGGTGGTTACTGCTAGACATGGTGGGGATAGGTTTAGGTCTCTCTGTAAACAAGAGGTTTATTGGATCTTTTATTTGCGCACTAGATTTTCAGAGGGGTTAAACTATGAGTGGTACCTTACACACTTTGATGAATAAATAAGGGGGCTGTTAGTGCCATCTGGAGGGTGTGTTGGTTTTTGCCCTGGTATGGTGGTTTGATATATATATAAGAACACTGGCGTTTTAGTTGAAATCATTTTCTTAACAGCTTGGCCCTTTAGTTCCAGTGAAGGGAACTCTTAAGATGTCAGCATGCCAATACATGTTGGATAATTTCATGCTCCACTGGGAACAGTTTGGGGATGGCCTATTCTTGTTCCAACATGACTGTGCACAAAGCAAGATCCATAAAGACATGGATAAGCGAGTTTGGGGTGCTGAGGGAGTTAGAGAGAGAGCACCTCTGTCTGAATATTTGCCTGCCAGCTGAAACCATACCAGCGGAGATCGGAGCCTGAGACTGTAAAAGGGCCCCCCTTCTACAGTGAGAGTTTGCCGCATTTGGGGACTGGCGAGAGGGCTATTTGCCCATTACTGATGCTGCTAGCAGGGACTGAGCCACTCAAAGCAGGACACCATGTGTAACCAATCCATACTGCACCCATGCAGCACTCTATAAATGACTTATTCCAAACCTAGACTGCACCTATACCGCATTATACCAAACTTTTACCGCATCTGAGCCACATCTACTTTGCACATATGTCGAGACTATACCATACCTATACTGTTTTTATAGTGCATGCTGGTTAACTGGGACTGTCGTTAAGTGCACCAAGGATCTTAATGGGCCCCCAGTGATAGCAGTAGAGGAACACCTCAAAGGACTGCCCCTCCTATGATAATTATTCTAGTCCCCTTTGCTCCCCTACTCTCCCCCTCCTCTACCATCCTCATTTTCTTTTGGACAGTGCATACCCAATCAGTCTAGGACTAGCATCGCTGCCATAAATGCACTCTGGCATTCCATCACTCAGTAGGTTAAACTTTACTACTGCTCACTGGTGCAATTGAGGTGGCCTTGCTACTGTTTATGCTGATCTGGATGTCAAATATCATCTAATGCCTAGTCCTTACTTTTAATCACTTTATATGCTGCATTGTGTTATTACCATTGTTAATCCGTTTTACTGTGTGCTTGCCTAGTTGCCAACCATATTGGGTGACAATATATTATGTTTGCCTTTACTACCTGTTTTTGTGCCTGTTTTCTTTTATATATCACTAATACGAAGTACTAAGTGTTACTTTCAGATTTCCCGTTATATTTCATGTTTGTACACTCTTCCTGGAATGTTGTAGGGGCTGAGGTTTTTGTAAAAGATTGAGGCAAAGAACAGAGGACCCATCCTCATCAGTGGCTCCTACGGGGGTAGCATTACATCTGTTTATCAGGGAAATCAACCTTAGATTCTAAGCTAACAGTAGCTACATCCATCTGCTCAAGGTTCCTTAGATTACACCTTTAAACAATTTGGTATTACCAGACTAATGACAGATGATTAGAGGTTACAGTAAATCAATATGAAACAGCCAGCACTTGCAGCAGAATCTGCTCCATTAAAGATTTCAACATTTATGCATCCATTTAAAAGATTGCTTGCTATGTGCTTATGCATTCCAGACTGGTATCCCTAATAATAGTGGAGATGATGATCAAGGTTAGCTGCTATACAGTGGGCAGCAATATACCTCTGTAACTTCATCACCAGCATAGACTTCTGCAAAAAAATAAACCCCTTTTTGTAACATGTGACTAATCTCTTGAGGACAATCATATTATAACACCTCTGCACAGGCCAGTTTTCAGTTTCCCGCTCCATGGCACTGTGACAATTACTCTGTCATGTGACACTAAACCCAAATTAATTTTATATCTTTTTTTGAGGAAGATTGAGCTTTTGAGAAAGATAGAGTCTCTTTTTGGAAAGCAGACACCCCAAGGTGATCTGTTATTTTTCATATTTTTTATGACAATGAAGAAACATGCCAGTATTGAGGGGGGTCAAACATGGAGCTTGGTCATGCATAGAGGGATCAGGAGGTAAAGGGTTTAATGTGCATGTCAGAATCATAGGAAATATGGGGATGAAGGGATTAAAATGCAGGAGTGTGGAATAAGAGAGGCGAGGGATTATTTACAGATGTATACTGTAGAGGTGTGAATGACAGTAGAGGGATTGATTACACTATTTTTGGTACTACTAGCACTGGTACTGAATTGCACTGCTTCTGGCTGGTGTATACAGAACTTTCCAATCAACATGTGAGAGGCAATTGAAAGCCAGCGGCTAACTGCAGCAGTTGTTTACGTTGTGTAATGGTGTGATTGTTCACAGGGATCATGTGGTAAGAGACAATTTCATTGGCTCAATACCTTTTGTTTGTAAACTACATTGCCTTTCAAACAGTGCCCGCACAGTACATTCCACAAAAAGTCCTGGAGGTCAGCTTTAAAGCAGGCCTGGCATTTCCCAATAAAAATGATCCCTACTGTAAATGCTCCCTGAAATATGGCAAATAAACAAACTTACAAGTCCATCAAATCCAGCCCTGCCCTCATCTCAGTTGCCTTTCAACTGGTAAAGGTTTTGTTTTGTGTCGCCATCTATGTTTTTTCATAGCCATGAGCTGGCTTTCTCTTCCAGGTTCTGGCTGCCAGCCCGCTTGATCATGTAGAAAGATTTCCGCTAATGGAACTACTGTCTACTGCGATATGTAAGGTGAATATCCCAGGAGGCTGAAAAACAAAGATGTATATATTACCTTTACCTAGGCAAGGAAAGTGATCATGGGAGGCTTCAGCTATAAGAATGTAAAAAAGCTATTTAGCAATTCTAAAATATTTAAACTGCTTTTTAATAAGGAGGAAGAAGGACATGGGGAGTCTTTTATTTTTGATAAAAGCTCAACTTTAAGAGTAGGATAAAAGTCAAAACTTCTCTGTTTTCAGAATTATCATGTTGAATTCACAGTATGTCTGACAAAGCCAAATTTTCATTACATATCACTTTATAGCTTTTTGTGCTTTGGGATAGAAATGAAAAAAAAAAGATTATTTCTGATTCTGTTTACTGGCAGTTTGCAGGCAAAATGCTTTTAAAATGTGCAGCTTCTCTGTACATAAAAGTAAGGTTGATCGACCAGAGGCTTGTAATCCCAGGGAACCTGTTTTCAAACACCAGACTAGCATAGGGAGATATAAAAATATGCATAGCCTTATATTTGAAGTGAATGCAGGTTTACAGAGTAAGCCATGATCACCCTAGGAAAGGAGATTGTAGCTAAACTGTGTTTGCATTCTATTTACAACATAGGTGGAACTAAAAAAGTGAAGCAAAAAAATAAAATAATCAAATGACACTAAATGTTTTTATTCCACAAAAATAACCCATACACATCTAGTTCTTAAAGGCCGTGCAATCTATTTTTCATGAAATTGATACTTACTGTGCTTTTCTGCTTCTTTGTATTGTTTTCTGTCAGCTCTTGAACCTCTCCTGTTCCCTTTAACTTCTGATTGTTATCATTCATGTGCACTGCAGTATGCACAGTCTATAATCCCTTGTCCATCTTTGAAGTGAGCAAGAGAGGGTGGCTATGTTCCTACAAACAGTGGGACCATAAAGAACAAATGTAGCCACCCTCTAATAGGAGTTTGGATTACAGCAGCCAAAAAAAAGGAATTTGGAGATTTGGAGGACGAGAATGTGTTTGTTTGAGTAGATTTTTTTATATACTTGAATAGATTATACTAGGTTTATTGGTTTAGAAGCATACTAAGTCAATGCAAATGATATAAATGACTGTATTTAACACCTGGGTAGATGCAAGTGGTGGCATCTTTAACCCCCTCTTGCCCAGCCTATTGTAATATGATGGCTGAGCTGGAGCCCCAAGGGCAGCGCTCCTATCATGATCTGGACACAGCCGATGACTCTACCAGCGCGCTGACGGTACCATGTGACTGCTGTGGCCAGTAACAGCAGATCACATGACAATTGTACACAATGAAAGGCTTTGATTCATGCCATTCACATTCATTGTGTTCTATTGTGATGAGTTCTGTGATTGGTCACAGTGATCACCTGGTACAGACAGGGATAATCATAGCCCATCTGTACCATGTGGTTAGCTATGGCCAATAACAGCTAATCACAATAGTAAACACTGAATGAATAGTTTTCATTAAGGAAAAAAATGTTTTTTTTTATAACTGAGAAATTCACAGTTTTAAGCAATTTAAAAAAAAAGAATACATCCTAATCACTTTCCCAGAGTAGTACATTGTTACTATGGTAACATTGTATTGCTCTGGTCAAAAAAAAACAACAAAATTGTAAAAAAAAAATATATACTTATAATAATTTTTATTTTTACATATTATCACTAGTCAGTGTCCCTGATTACCACCACACCAGTTATATGATGACTGCACTGGTGAAATTTTTTTTTAATTATGAAAAAAAAACTTTTCCTTTAATTTCTTCATTTTCCAAAAAATTGTGACAAATTTCAACTTGCCATGCCTCTTACTAAATACCTTGGACTGTCTACTTTTCAAAAAAGGAGTCATTTGGGGCATGTTTGTACTGTCCTGGTGTTTTCAGGCCTCGAGAATGGGCCGTCAATACATTAGGATTAATCCTGATTGTTGATTGTTTGTGGAATCTATAACTTTCCTACAGGCTAAATAATATACACGGATTTGGGTTATTTTCACCAAAGAAATGTAACAGTATACATTTTGGCATAAATTTATGAAGAAAGATTATTTACTTGCAAAATGTTATAACAGAAACAATAAAAACTCTTTTTTTTTCAACATTTATGGTCTTTTTTCCCTTCTTTAGCAAAAGAGAAAAAAAAAAACAGCAGTGATTAAATTCCACTGCAAGAAAGCTCTATTTGTGTGAACAAAATGATAAAAATGTAATTTGGATACAGTGTTGCATGACAGCGCAATTGTCATTCAAGTGCTGAAAGCTGAAAATTGGCCTGGGCAGGAAGGGGGTAAAAGTGTCTGACACTGAAGTGGTTAAATATGACCAATGCCTTAAAAATTATAAATATAGACATTCTGAAATAGTTTTCTGTGAGAAAATAAAGTGATGAAGTGATAGTTGCTACAAGTCATGGTGTTTGAAAAAAAGGCAAAATGTAGTAAGCAATGGACAAACAAAAAAAAACACGCGGATATAGAGCAGAATGTTGGAAACATTGTTCTCCCAGGATGAGATCTTCCTTCTTGGGAGAATGCTCTGAACTAGATCATTTTGTTACTATTTCTGCTTCAGCTGTTCTTTTTAATTTTGCAGTTGAGATTTTCACAAGATGTCAACTGCCAAAACTAACTAAATATTCATAGAAGGTGAAAGAATGCCTATCATCTCCTTCACACTATAGAAAATTTGACCCATATCGGTATGTCATACATGAATAACCGTTTTGACGCCATACATTCTCTTTTAATTATGGACTGAAACAAACATGAAAGATGTTATATGATGGTACCTTTCAGATGGTTTGCTTGAGCAAACATTATCAGTCAAACGCTGTGCCATACCTCCAGTCCTCTCTGTTATTCTATCATTTTTTTTGCTGCATCTAGAGAGTTGCCTCTGACAGCAGCTCAAAAAAATTAAATTAATTCTAGCAGAAAGAATCGGGGCGCATAAGAAGGCCACCTCTGCTGATCCTGCACTGATTGGTTCTTTCTACAAGTTATTTGAAATCATTAACTCCTAATCTCTTGGTGAGTGCTGGGCATGCAGAAGCAATCATTGTCTCTTCTATTCAGCATTGCATGGGTAAAACATCCAGGGATTTTTTTTTTTGCTTCAGCTACTACACGGCACACTACACATTAATCATCCAGATATTGGTAGAAAATGCTTTGAACTTATAAGCAGCTTGAACTATTCAGCTGCACAAGAGGCTTAGATGGAAAACAGAGATGTATCTTAAACACCCAAATTATAAATACAGTAAATAAAAACAACATCTAAAAAAACTGTTTATAGTCCTTCAAACTGAATTGATTGCTAAAATAAGAGGTAGGCAATTATGTAATTTTAAAAGAAAAGTAAAATCTAAATATCATTATTGCCTTGAGCACATACACCATATGCTTTTTAACATGCTATAGCTAGTGCTGTCCCAGAAATCCCTTACTTTTACATGCACCCTGATTTAACCACTTATTAGGCACTTTCACCCCCTTATTGCCCAGGCCAATTTTCAGCGCTGTCTCATTTTGAATGACAATTGCCCGGTCATGCAATGCTGTAACCAAACAACATTTTTATATTTTTTTGAGACAGATAGAACTTTCTTTTGGTGGTATTTAATCACCACAGAGTTTTTTTATTTTTTTGCGAAACTAATGAAAAAAGACTGAAAATGTAAAAAAAAAATGTTTCCCTTAGTTCCTGTTACAAAATTTTGAAATAATCCAGCATACACACGTTCGGAAATTCAGCCAGCAAAACTCAGATGAGAGCTTTTTGTCGGAAAATGCAACCGTGTGTATGCTCCATCATTCTTTTGCTGGCGGAATTCCAGCCAGCAAAAGATTGGGAGCATGTTCTCTATTTTTCGGTCGGGAAAAGTTCTTATCCGAAATTGCGATCATCTGTACAAATTCTGAAGCGCAAAATTCCTACACATGCTCGGAAACTATTTGACGCATACTCGGAAGCATTGAACTTCATTTTCTCGGCTTGTCGTAGTGTTGTACGTAACTGCGTTCTTGATGGTCAAAAGTTCAGAGAACTTTTGTGTGGCCGTGTGTATGCAAGGCAAGCTTGAGCAGAATTCCGTCGGAAAAACCATCCAAGTTTTTTCCAACAGAAAATCAGCTTGTGTGTACGGGGCATAAGTAATTTTTCTCCTTCACTGATGTGCGCTGATGAGTTTGCACTGACGGGCACTGATAGGCTGCACCAGGGCTTTTTTTCTCAGAGAATAGGTGCAGAAACTTGCCCTCTCTGACCTAATCTCCGCCCCAACCATGCCCAAACTCCACCACAAATAAAAGAGAAGAAATGGCGCAAAGACGGGTACAAACACTGCATTATGGAACTAACACGTGTTAAATAAAGGGCTATGTGCAGGATATAATATAATCTATAATAAAATAGATCAGCCTAAAAAGAACAAAGTCCCGGTATTAAACAAGAAGTCCATAAAACAGTAAAACAGTAGCACTGATGGCAGCTCCCTTGAGAGTGAAGCAGACTCTGAAAGACAAGGTAAAAGAACAAAAAGGGGCACCTCCTAAGTGCAATATGTTTAAGAAGACGATTTATTAATTTTGTAATCAGCCAAATGGCTACTTACAGTGACAGTAGTGAGAAACAAGCATGGATATATCTCAGTATGGGGTGTGTGGTCGCTCTGCAGTCCGGAGATGCATCCTGAGTGTAGTCCCAGTGTGCTGAGCTGATCCTGGATGATGCGGGGGGATCCGGAGGATGGAACCAGCCGACCTGCGTTCTGCTGGGCAAAAACGAGCAGATCAGCCGACCTGTGATGGACCCTGCTGGCTTGTGTTTTGCTCAGCGGCGACGTGTGTGTCAGCCTGGAAGCTTTGAAACGCGTCATCTGATATGCACCGAAGTCACTTCCGGATTGCACCGTGTGCGTTCCAGGCTGACACGCATGCTGCCGCTAAGCAAGACACAGGCCGGCAGGGTCCATCACAGGCTCGCTGATACGTTCTTTTACCAAACTCCACCCCAACCACACCCAAACCCTGCCTCCAGCCACACCTGCAGTGGAGCCAAAAAATTGTAATGAGTCAAGGTTTTGAACTGTGTATCACATAATGTGAATCCCCCAAAATCCCCCCAGCTCTCCTCATCACAAATCCCCCCCAGCTCTCCTCTCATCACAAATCCCCCCAGCTTCCCTGTCATCACAAATCCTGCCCAGCTCTCCTCTCATCACAATTCCCCCCCCAGCTCTCCTCTCATCACTAATTCCCCCAGCTCTCCACTCATCACAAATCTCCCCAGCTCTCCTCTCATCACAAATCCCCCCAGCTCTCCTCCCATCACAAATCCCTCCAGCTCTCCTCTCATCACAAATCCCCCCAGCTCCCCTCATTACAAGTCCCCCCCAGCTCTCCTCTCTGTACAAATCCCCCCAGCTCTCCTCTCATCACATATCCCCCCAACTCTCCTCTCATCACAGATCCCCCCGGCTCTCCTCTCATCACAAATCCCCCCAGCTCCCCTCTCATCGCAAATTCCCCTAGCTCCCCTCTCATCACAAATCCCCCCAGGTCTCCTCTCTGATGACCCCCCCTCCTCCACACACACATACTTTCCCAGGTTTCCTCTCTGCACGAATTCCCCCAAGCTCTCCTCTGTGTACAATACTCTCCCCTCTGCTAAACACACACAAACTTTACCTCTTTCATATCCCCCCTTCCCCACCCACTTTCACAGTGCACTCCTCTCTGAATGAGACTTTGCAGTCTCTGCAAAGCTTTCCCTCGATTTCATTCACAGTGACAGATCCCTCACCTTTTCAGCCCTCACTGCTCTCCGTGGTATGTGCAGGCTTTTTTTCTCCCAGCAAAGTACAGTGGATTGGAGAGCTCCCCCTACTGTAGCACAGAGCTGAGGAGGTGTTTCAGGGCTCCTTGGATTTGTGCTGCAAAGTCTGAGTAGCGGCGGCAAGCAGGCAGGGATGGAAGCTTCCTCCCGAATCACTGCAGCATCTGAAGGTTGGGACCTGAAGCACTCACCATGGCATGAGGGCAGCAGCCCTGAGTATGCAGCGGTAGCACAGAGAAGCCAGTAGAAGAAGTGCCCTGTGCAGAAAACTTCCTCTACTGGCTTCAGTATTAAATGACAGGTAGGAGAGAACTGCCAAAGGTTCTGGAACACAGTTTAGGTGTTCTCCAGCTGAAAAAAAGCCCTGGGTTGCACTGATGGGCACTGATGAGGTGGCACTGATGGGCACTGAGGAGGGAGCAATAATATGCAGCACTAATGGGCGCTGATAGGTGGCACTGATATGCAGCACTGATGGGCACTGATAGGGGGCACTGATGAGCAGCCTATATAGGCACTGATAGGCATTAATAGGCAGCACTGATGGGCACTGATAAGAGGCACTAATGGGCACTGGAGGCACTGATGGGCACTGATGCACGGCACTGATTTGTACTGATTTACACAGATATCACTGTTAGGTGGACACAGGTGGGGATCACTTTTGGGCACTACTGGGAGGCACTGTTAGGCATCGCTTATGGGGCTGCACTGATTATCAGCGCAGACCCCCCACTGTTAGCGTTAGTAGAGGAATGCCGATAACCGACACTTCCTATTAACACTGTGATCAGCTGTCATTGGACACAGCTAATCACGTTATAAAGAGCCTACGATCATAGGCTCTTTACCATGATCGGAGATGTGGTGTGTCCGGGCGACACACCACACAACCGATCGGCGAGCTGTGCATCCCCAAACAGCGGCTTGTTCTGAAGGACGTCATATGACATCCAGTCAGGGCAATGGAGTCCCCACCCAGCTGTCATTCTGCTATAGGCCGGGCGGGAAGGTGGTAAAGTGGTAGATCAGTGCATTTTTTCCCTGAAGGACTGTTACATGTTTCCTCCACTTCACACTTTTGTTTGGTTGCATCATAATAATTATGGCTATTTCTGATCATGCTCAGCCACAGCATGAGAAACTCTTCATTGTAAATAGTAAAGCTTCCTTTCCTTGTTTGCTGTAATGCAACTACATGAACAGGATTCACAGGTGTTCTGTGCAGCCCCATACACCAACTTAATCAGTCTTTCTTGGGGCAAGGTATTGTTTTTTTAGTTGGTCATGAATAAGCTTATGCTTCTATGCAGCCATGAATGCCCTTCGAATCCTGCCTAAGGGAAAGGGAGCCTTGACTGGTGTAAGCATGTGCATTAATCTAATGCAGGGAGGCTAAGTAGCTCTATCAGGATTGGCTACAAGGACCTGAGATGAGGAGGTGGAGTCTGAACCCTCAAAAGAGTTGCCCGCCCACACACCTGCTATGTGAGGTTTTGTCACAGCTTTATTGTCAGTTTTGACCTTGACAGCAGTTGATGTTGCTTTAATCAGCTATGCTCTCAAATTAAATTCTGGTATCAGTTTAATGCCTGTCTGGTACTGATGATAAGGTAAAGCCTCTTAGACTATGTGAATGTATGGGTTTATGTGTGCTCACAGTACAACTGTGACAGGCGTTGGTTATTTGTTTGTTTTCCAATACAATCAGTCTCTGTGTCTTTTTTGGGCCAAGGTATTGGTTTATTAGTTGGTCATGAATGAGCCCATTTTTCTTAGCAGTCATGTACTTCTTTGCAGATCTGATGCACAGATCAGGACGCAGTCTGTGTTCAGATCTGGGCAACAGACCTCCACGAATGTACGCACTTGGGGATCCATTTTTATTTTTTTTACAAACAGAATTACTCTTTATTAAAAAAGATGTGTAAAATATAAACACCAGATACACAGGGTTAATCAAGGTACAGTAGGAGACATCCCAACAATTAATATAGAACAATACATTGCCCAATAAGCAAAAGGAACAATAGGAAATGATCACTATCCCAAAACTGAATAAGTGTAAAGGCTATGTACAATCCACCCATGGCTGCCAAGGCTATGTACAATCCACCCATGGCTACCATATTTTTTCGTATTTCCGGGGGCAGTTTATATTGATATATGTCAGTTTGTACATAGGTAAAACACCGTTGATGGTCGATTCCCACAGGAGGATAACGTACGGGGGAGAGGGGGAAGCCCGCTTAAAATGTATTTCTTTTTAGCATAATATAGCAAGTATTAAATCAGCAGCTTGGTATATCTAGGTGTCTGCTCATCAGCATGTATACCCAGCAGTGCCAATTCAGGTGTACAAGGGAGACAGCTGTAGACAGAAGTTGATTGAATCGAAAACCGCTGTCCAAAACCGCGAACATGTCCAAAACATATGAAAATAAGAACCTTCAGCCGTATGGCATCCAGTACAGATAGAGGAATGTTGTGGATTGATTCTGCGCAATATCTGTGTTGTGAAGTACTCTCTATGGAGAAATTTAGTCTGGATTAATTTGTCCCTGGAGGCTATCATCAACCTGGAGCTATCCTCAAAGCATTCTTCCCATTCCTTTCTATCTAATGTAGGAATATCTAAGTGCTATTGTTCCCAAAGCCTGTCCATCTTAGGTGACTGCACACTGAGCAGAGCCAGATAAAGTGCGGACAAGGGCTTAGTCAAAGATTCCTGTGCCAAAAGCTCCTCTATCGAGTCAGCCTCAAGCGTAGGGGGACTTGTAAATTGGACACACACCGCATGCTGCAATTGAATGAAAGTACATTCAGCGAGGTAGTCTAAAAGTAGTCGATAATGTCCCATAAGGTAATAGCATTCCCAAGGGCATAATATCCTGCAGTCTCCGAACCCCAAATCTAGCCCAAACCTGCGGGTCATTAAGCATCATAATGTGTGGTAGTGAGAGACTACCCCACAACAGTTGGTAGGGGAGCCAGTGATCACGCTTAATAAATTGAGCCCTGGCAGCTATCCACACCCTCAACGTCACTCTAGTAGGAAGTGGAAGGAATGGGTAGGCCCTCAACCCCCTGTATATCAGATTGCCCAGTTCTGTAAGTGATCCCAGGAGGGCTCGCTTCCAGACAGACCGCCGCATTTGCTCTAGAACCCACCACCCACCAACGTATTGTAACGAGCACTGCCACCCAAAAGTACATTTGATAGTTTGTGAGGGCCAGCTAACAGGGAGCTGGAGGGAAGACCTCGCCAGAAGCAGAGCAATCCCAGCCCAGAGAAAGGGACCCACTTCCATAAAGAAGGTTTTCCTCAATAATATAGGACAATTATGAAATTCATAAAGAAATTTAAGGGGGAAAATAATTTTTAGTATATTAATGCGACCTAAAACATTTAGGGGTAAGTTACTCCAGGTGTAACATCTGTCTTTCAACTGTATCAGGAACCAGGCAGATATTCAGGTCGTAGTATTTTTTCAAATCCCTAGACACCCTGAAACCCAGATACTTAAACTCTTCAACCCACGCCAAGGGAGTAGGTGAAGCCAAACTCCTGACATCTGAATCTAGGGGAAACAAAACTGATTTACTCCAGTTTATCCTAACACCCGAGAAATACCCAAACTCGTCAAAGATAGTCAGAGCAGCCCGCAAGGAGGAGTTTGTGTCCTTTAAGTAAAGCAAGGTATCATCCTTGTAAAATGAAATCTTCTCCTCCAAGGGGCTGATCCGCCAACTCTCGACAAGCCAAGAGCTCCGTATGAGCATGAAACCAGTCTGATCAACCTGGATAAGCTGCTCAATTACCGTTGTGAGGAGGGGAGCCAAAATTTTTGCCAACAATTTAGCGTCAGCATTGATCAGAGAGATAGGCCTGTAAGAGGCACAATCTTCTGGATCCTTACCAGGCCTGGGCACTAATCTGATTAGAGCTTCAGACATAGAGTCCGGGAGGGCATCTAAGTAGGGATGGGCCGAACACCCCCCGGTTCGGTTCACACCAGAACATGCGAACAGGCAAAAAATTTGTGGGAACATGCGGACCCTATAAAGTCTATGGGACACGAACATGAAAAATCAAAAGTGCTCATTTTAAAGGCTTACCCGAGTACTGCCCCAGGGGATATGTATCAATGCAAAAAAAAAGTTTTTAAAACAACCGTTTTTTCAGGATCAGTGATTTTAATAATGCTTAAAGTGAAACAATAAAAATGAAATATTCCTTTAAATATCGTGCCTGGGGGGTCCCCTTAGTATGCCTGTAAAGTGGCATCTGTGTGATGTGTTTTACAGTGCCGCAGCAAAATGACATTTCTAAAGGAAAAAATTTCATTTAAAATTGCTTGCGGCTGGTATGGATTTTAAGGAGAACTCCATGCCAAAATTAAAAAAAAAAAAAAAAACAGTGTGGGGTCCCCCCCAAAATCCCTACCAGGCCCTTCGGGTCCCATACCAGACCCTTATACGAGCATGCAGCCTGGAGGACAGAATAGGGAGGACGAGCGAGCGCCCCCCTCTCCTAAACCATACCAGGCCACATGCCCTCAACATGGGGAGGGTGCTTTGGGGGCCCCCCAAAGCACCCTTCCCATGTTGATGGGGACAAGGGCATCGTCCCCACAACCCTGGCCCGGTGGTTGTTGGGGTCTGCGGGTGGAGGGCTTATCGGAATCTGAAAGCCCCCTTTAACAAGGGGGCCCCCAGATCCCACCGCCCCCATGTGAATGGGTATCGGGTACATTGTACCCCTACCCATTCAACAAAAAAGTGTCAAAAAAGAAAAAACACAAAAGATAGTTTTTGGCAATTCCTTCATAAAAAAAAAAAGTGCCCCACTATGTCCATCTATCTTCAATCACGTCGCCAGAGGGACACAAAAAATAGAAAAAAAACCCAAAATACTCCGCCTCCATGGGAGGGCTCCCACTGACTGCTGTATTTTTGCTGTGACAGCTGTTATATAGACAAGGGTGGGGCCACCCACTGATGTAACCGGGGGACCCTGCCCCCCTCTGATGGCACATGACGTCAGAAGGGGTGGGGTCACTCGGTTATGTCACTGGGTGGCCCTGCACTTGCCTATATAACAGCTGTCACAGCCAAGAGACAGCAGTCGGCGGGATGCCTCCCAACGAGGCAACGCTCTATTTTCCGGGTCGGTCGGGCGGTGTGATTGAAGATGGATGGACATCGCAGGACACCTTTTTTTTTTAATAAAGGAATTGTCAAAAACTGTCTTTTGTGATTTTTACTTTTTGACACTTTTTTTGGTGAATGGGTAGGGATAAAATGTACCCCAACCCATTCACATAGGGAGGGGTGGGATCTGGGGGCCCCCTTGTTAAAGAGGGCTTCCAGATTCCGATAAGCCCCCCTACCTGCAGACCCCCACAACCACCGGGCCAGGGTTGTAGGGACGAGGCCTTTGATGGGGACAAGGTGCTTTGGGGGGGACCCCAAAGCACCCTCCCCATGTTGAGGGCAAGCAGCCTGGTGTGGTTCAGGAGGGGGAGCGCTCGATCAAATGACACTTTGCTTCAATGTAAAGTAGTGAGTGTACAGCTTGTATAACAGGTTGCCACTTGAGTCCTCTTCCACTCCTCTATGATGACATCACAGAGCTGGTGTTAGAGACCTTGCGCTGTGATTGGCCAAAGCATGCAGGTCAGGTGCATGCTTTGGCCAATCATCAGACATCAATGCACTGTGATGTCGCAGTGCATTATGAGGTGTTCCGCAGGGCTCAAATTTGCTGCGAACGCCCCATAATGTTTGGTATTCTGCAAACGGGTGAACACCCAATATTCAAGTCGAACCTACGTTCGACTCAAACATCAGGCCCATCCCTACATCTAGGTCTGCAAATTTATCAAGTAAAGGTGTTACTTGGGGATCCATTTAGGTCCACGCGGGCAACCACCTGTCATTGATTTAAACAGGTGGCCTTCACATGACTGCATGAAACACCTATGCATCCCACGCTGGTGAATTTTAAAAGAGTGTTACCATGTTAAAGTTTATATGGAATTTTAGTCATTGGGTTTAAATATACATTAATACTCGAGATCCCATGCTTGCTCATTGAAACCTTTATACTCCTGTGGATAATCTGACACTCCTTTCATGAGGCTCAGCAAACCCATGGTAATTTGTGGAGCACTTAGGAGGAAATGGGATGAATCACATGGATTACACAATAACTGTCAGTCTGAAAAGCTTTGTTTAGTAAGAATTTTTACTGGTCCTCATGTATCAAAATATATCCAAAAATTATTCATCATCTACCTCTCTTGAACCTATGTGCTGCTTTCACAGATTTCCCTGCAGGCTGTAAATATAGAAATGCTAGAGAACTGCTATGAGCTCAGTGTATTAGCCTGGAGGAAATCTTACTGGGCCCAATCACACCTTGCCAGTGTGGTGAGCTAATACGTGCATAAATGCGGTTGTTACTGCAATGTGCCGTTGCCATTAATTATCAATGGCACCCAAATGTACTAACCCAATGGATCTCAAACACACATTCCCTGCATTGGAAAAGATGCTGTATGTCCTTTTTTTTGTCCAGTGCATTGTCAGCCAATTGGTGTCTTGGTGCAATTTATTAGCGTGCAACACAATGCATGAGTAAAAATGTGGAACTCACTTACTCAAGAAGTGGTACTAGCTAAGACATCAAAAAATGTTCAGATGTCTTTCTCAGGAGAAAGAGAATATTCTCAAGCAGAATATACAGGGCTATGGGAACTGAAAAATCACATCACACATGTACACACACACAAAGGTTCAACTGGATGAACATGTGTTTTTTTTATAAACCACGTAACTATGTAATCAAAATGCCTACGTGCAAATGGGCCCTCAAGATTTATAGATGGAAGATGGCCAGGTACCAAACAAACCTTGCTGAGGGAGGATAAACCTTTCAATATTTGCCAAAATTAGATTGATCCAGTAGTGTTTGCAAATCCTAAAAGTATATCTAAAGTCAAAACTATTCTTTTTAGTTTTGAATAGAGAGACGAGGGGGTATCTGTGTCTGCAAGGAAAATTCATTCTCTCTGTTTGTAGAGTTAGATTAGGGCTAGGTTTAGGCTGATGCCAGGGATAGACTGAGGGCCCGTTCACACCAGAATGTGGTACAGGGAACCCATGTTCCATGTGCCTTTCCCTACATTGCTTTCAAAGTGCACTGGGTGTGTGATCTGCTGTGGGTGTTAATGTAATCCTAGCAACACCCCAAATGCAGATAAAAAACACAGTGTGTTTGCCTGCACAGCAGTACTATGCGATCCAGTTACAGTGTGTTTTAAAAGTAGTACATGCACTACTTTTGGTGTGATCCATAAATCGCATCACACTGAATCTCACACGGGATCACAAGAGCGCAGTGTGAACCAGTACTTTAAGAGATATCCTTTCAAGGTTGGAGTAAAAAAAAAGCACAATGTTTCTATTATTTGTTTTCAAATTTCCTCTATTAAAATATTAATATTTAAATAATATTATATTTAGAGCAAACCAAATTTTTGTTGAAAGAAAGTCAGAATGTATCTGTATATCATTAGGTTTATGAAAGTCAAAAACAGAAAATATTAGCATGTAAACTGATGATGTATACAAACCATGCAAACTGAACCGGACATTGAATTGCAACTAATTCTGATAGTGGTAGACTGAGAACTAAAGTTTTCTTAAATAGTAGACCCTTTTTTAACTAGCATGTGTCAGGATCAATTTATTTATCCAATTGATAGCAGCCTTTTAGGAAATTAATATGGGGTCTGATGACATTGCTGACCTGTGGGTGAGCTCTGAGCCCTAAGGTTGTTTTTCTCTTCCTTGCTTCATTAGGTTGACTGAGTCTACATGAGCATCAGAACTGGGTGCTTGTTACGTGTTTTCAGTATTGGCAAGTACCCCGACTGCTAGCTAGAGAGTGTTCTGAGTAAGAAGCAGGGTATATAAACAGCAATTAGCATGTAGAACAATTAGGATCATTTCAGCTAATATAATAAGGCTGTAGTTAATTAGAATTCAGTGTATATTTAACAGGTGCACTGTGCTTTTTAAGGAAACAGTAATTCTGAACCCTTTCAATAACTAGTAATAAATAATCCATTATAGTCTTCAGATTTATAGTAATTGTGAAATAATGAATCACTGCTTTTCTGTGTTTTTAGAGCAATGTTAATTATTAGCTAAAAACCTCTATAATATAATTGCAATGATTATCTTGTTATATTTATACATCTTGCCTAGGGTTAACTAAACTGCTTCTTGCCAGGGATTTATGCTGTAATCAAATCTTTGAATGCCGATAATGATTAAGCCTAGTAAAATGTTTGCCAGCTTAAAGCAGGTTGGCAACCTTTGCACCAGAGTGTGGACTGTTAGTAGGGTTGCCACCAGTCAGGTTTTTTTTCCGAACAGTCCAGTTTTTGAATAATTTGTTCAGGTTTCCAACTTCCTGAGACCCGGACACATTATTCACACCAGACTGCATCGGGAGTGAGTATGCTCAGCCATCCAATGTGTCTCCCCTTCCTGACGGCAGCCTGTTTTGAGCACCATGGATCAAAGCTCCCCCTCTTCCTTCTTCCCTGCTCTGTTTACACACACACACAGGAGGAGGAGGGGGGAGCAGGGACATACTGATCGAGGTTTGTAGAAAGTTTTTATTAGGATCTGTAGATGGAGGGGGGGGGGAGACAGGGGCTGCAAAGGAGAACAACGTAAAATATGTGGAGTGATTGGGGTGGGTAAGAGGTTATGTGCTAGGGGGCACTTTGGCAGGGAAAGGGACTTATGCTAGAAGTGGGGGTTGGAATTGAAATCTGACAACCCCTTTTAGCACTAGCCCTCTCCCCTCTCAAAGTTTCCCCCCAGCATATATCTGACCCCCTACCCCCTTGCATTAGCCCTCTCCCCTCTCAAAGCACCCTCCCCAGCACAAATCTGACCCCCTATCCCCCTTCTTGCACTAGCCCTTTCACCTCACAAAGCACCCCCCAGCACATATCCGACCCCCCCAAGCGCCCCCCCAGCACATATCCGACCCCCCGTGCTAGCTCTAGCTCTCTTCCCTCCCAAATCATCCCCCCTATCACATATCTGAAAACCCCCACTAGCACAAGTCCTCTCACCTCCCAAAGCACCCTCCAGCACATATTCAAACCCCGCTCTAGCTCTCTCCCCTCCCCAAGTTAGTACTCTCTTTTGGGCCATCCTAGGTCTTTTACAATCTTATAGCGTATACTCAAAAAATAAATTAAAAAATGCCGCCACAAAAGTGTTCAGGTTTGGCTTGGAGAAAAGGTGGCAACCCTTACTGTAAGCGATTTTCCAGAGTGTGAGGTGGATTTTTTTTCAGTGCCATTCAGATTGCTGCACAAATTGTTGATATCGCTGGACTGTTACCTTTGGTTACCTGTGCTCCTAAAATACAGAAAATTTGAATGGACAGTTGCATGTTGAAGTGTTATTTTAGCGTTTAAGCCTTAGGGTAGGTTAAATATAAAAGATTTATGTTTAGGTTTAATTAAGAGATTAAAGTGTTTGTTACCCCAACATTTCATAAGCTTGCTGTACCATGTACTCTGTTCTCTTTGTATTGCTTCCTTTATGTAAAATCCCCGGTGTTCCTGCCAGTCCCTCTGCTTTCCTATCAAACACTAACCACACTAAGCAGGAGAACACATTGTGGTCAGTTCTCTAGCTATGCTGGGAACACAATGTGCTCTACTCCAATTACCAGACTTGTCCTGACACGCCCCCCTGCACAGCCATTCACTGGGAAGCTCAGTATACTGCTGTTTCTCCTCCCCCAGCTCTTATGCAGCTGAGAACAGAGGGAATGTGATCATTTATAAAAAAGGGGAAAAAATCCATTTATAATTTTTTTTTATATCTATACACAAATGTTTTGCCTTTCATTTCTATTGTAAACTGAATGGATTGTTTTACAAGGTGATTGTTTACCATCACTTTAAGTGTAAGTTCTTCAGGAAGGTTAACCAATAATACAAAGTTTAGTGTTATGATTAGAAGAAGGCAAAGGGTTTAAAGTGAGGGTAAGGATATGGTGGGCAAAGATAATAATGTATGGACGTGCTTAGAATGAAACTGCTAATTATTCTTAGCAATTATTATATTACTTGAGCAATTATTAATTATTATAAAGTGGTTCTAAAGCCTAAACTTTTTTTTTTACACTTGTTGTTTACTTAAAATTATTTTATTTGCTAGAAAATTACTTAGATCCCCAAAGATTATACATATTTTTTCTAACACCCTAGAGAATAAAATGGCGGTTGTTGCAATACTTTCTGTCACACCGTATTTTGCGCAACGGTCTTACAAGCACACTTTTTTGGGAAAAAATACACTTTTTTGAATTAAAAAAATAAGACAACAGTAAAGTTAGCCCATTTTTTTTTTTTATATTGTGAAGTATAATGTTACACCGAGTAAATTGATACCCAACATGTCACACTTCAAAATTGAGCCCGCTTGTGGAATGGCGACAAACTTTTACCCTTAAAAATCTCCATAGGCGATGTTTAAAAATTTCTACAGGTTACCAGTATTGAGTTACAGAGGAAATCTAGAGCTAGAATTATTGCTCTCGCTCTATTGATCACGGCGATACCTCACATGTGTGGTTTGAACACCATTTTCACGTATGTGTTCGCTTCTGTGTGCGAGCTCGTCAGGACAGGGCGCTTTAAAAAAAGTAGTTTTTTTTTTTATTTATTTTACTTTTAATTTTTTATTTTGACACTGTATTTAAAAAAAAAAATGGGTCACTTTTATTCCTATTACAAGGAATGAAAAGACCTTTTAAATATGAGATCTGGGGTCAAAAAGATCTCAAATATCATATTTACACTAAAATGCAATTAAAAAAAAAAAATGTCACTTGAGGATAAAAAAAAAATTCTCCTTTAAGAGCTATGGGCGAAAGTGACGTTTGACTTCCGCCCTTCCATGCTATGGAGTCAAGCAGGGGCCATCTTCCCCTCAGTCGACAGCCAGGCATCCACAGGAGAGGACACGATCGTCTCCACCACTATCGTAACTATGTCCGTTAAGCTGCGGAGATGACCGGAGCCCAGCAGAGGGGGATGGGCACCTCTCCCCCGATCTTGCGGCGAATCCACCACGGAGACCACTTTTATCAAAGAGACACGCACAGCATTCCCAAAATACTGGGGTTATGACAGCTAGCTGCTGCCATAACCCCAGTATTTAGTGTCAAAGTATGGGTACGTCGTTTTGCGTGAAGTGGTTAAAGGTGTTTATTTGTAGTTTTCATTTTCAAACTACACAAACAAAACAAGAAAATGCCATCTAACATGGTGATGGCATCAGTATTGTTAGCTACGCAGAGCCCATCAAAAAATACAAATCAGTATAACATATACTAGACCAGTGGTTCTCAACTCCAGTCCTCAGGACCCACCAACAGGCCAGGTTTGCATGATAGCTGAAATACATCACAGGTGATTTCACTTGCTGCTCAGTGATTGCAGTATTCTAGTCTGCAACTCCCCAAGGTAATACTTAAAATCTGACCTGTTGGTGGGTCCCGAGGACTGGAGTTGAGAACCACTGTACTAGACCAATATGGTAAAAAATGTTTAGATATTTATCTACCCCCCTCCCACAACATTTACCTCATCGCTGTACCCAAAGTGGCTCTTCCCACTCTCACAGGCTTTGCCATTGGCTCCTGCTGCTGTCAGTCAAATCCTGTGACGAGGGAGTGGAGGGCAGGGCCGAGCTGCGTTGTCTGTGTCTAGGGACGCAGAGAGCATGGCTCGGGGTCAAGGCGGCAGGTGTGCTGCAATAGGAACAATTCCATTGCACAGAGCAGGTAGGTATATCATGTTTGTTATTTTAAAGAAAAACGTTGACTTTGCATTCATTTTAACACTAGCAGATCCATGCCCAAGTGTCCTATGTCAATGAAGTCAGGTACAAGTGTTTATTATTTGATCATTTAGTCTTGTGAAGGAGAAATTCCATTTTTTAAATTCCCCTCTCACCGGTTTCACTTGACTTTCCTGCACCACACCTTACTCTAGTAAAGCACTGCATGTGTGAAAAATGTCACCCTTTTAGAGCACCACTATTGTAGATGTTCTATTGAATTGCTCAATAACCTTAAACCAAACCTTCCTTACTCTTAAGGGCTATAACCTATTGCAGCCAATATAAACCTACTCTGTTGAAGCTAGGCCGTGACCAAACAGATTGTCCCAGTATGCTATTGGTTATTGTACTTGTGAATTAGCAGTAAAGAATAAGCACCCTTTATTAAATAAGGCCATTAGGCTTTGACATTTTACTCCTGCGATTACAACTGCTTCAAAGTTAACCACTCAACAGCAGTAATAATAGCCATGTGCATATGTGACATGGTATATATCTTTTATAACCAAGTGCTTCATTCTCTGTACTACATCATTATGAGCACACAATGGAGGTAAACAGGTCACAAAGACAATTTGCTCTTTTCTGACCATTGAAGATGGCTTTTTTAATGTCTGCTGGTAAGATGCAGGAACTGAAGCAGCAAATTGCTGGTCACAGGGGAGATGAGATAAATCCGTTCACTATGTGCCACTGAAGATGATTGATTTTTAACGGGCTCTGATTAAATGCTTTAAATGCTGAAAAATGGCTGCCCTCTGCAGTGTAATAACTTTCATTATTAATGCAGCTCGTTAAAGGATAAGCAGAATAGAAAGGAGGGCTGGACTGGGAGTGGAAGAATTAGACTTTTGAAAAAAATGAAAGAGAAAAACGAGATTGAGCGAAGGTATTGAAGAGGAAACCTATTGAAAAAAGCAGACTAAAAAGCAGATGCAGAATTTTTATTCCTTGAAGATACCCATTTAGGAAATGTGAGAACATGGAAACATCTTAACCAATCCATTGGATTGAATAGGTCATTAATAGAATATTCTAGTATGTTTGAAATGGAAATAAAAAAAAAAATCTTCTAGCATTTGAAGATGCTAGCATCTGGATGATTTACAGTACAGTGCCCTGACATAACCTGAAATGAGGCAGAATTATCAATATTCTTGCATCAAAACAGTGCAGAATTGGTTGTGAATGAATACTTAATGCTTGTATCTTATCCTCAATTATGTGTAGAGTCTAGCAAGCCATTGGAAATCTCCCTTGCAAGCACTTAACATTTTTTTGTGATTAAGGCTCCCTTTTTTCCCTAACATCCTTTATCTTTTGGGGTAGGGTAAAAAATAAAAGTACCGAAAAGGGAGGATAAGGCCTTTATTAATGGGTTATTACAGAAGGATGATACAGCAACCATGCCTTAGAAAAGGGGAAGCTACAGATGGCACTGTTGGCAGTGGAATTATCTTCTTTCTCAGCAGCTATGGGTGGTATTGCATGATAATGATTGGCAAAAACAAATACTGCAATATAACTATCCTAGGGCATTACAATGTTCTGCAGAAAGTCTAAGATTTTCCAGAGAAAATTCATTCATTTTGATGGATCCTAAGCTCTTTTAAAGAAAAGAGCTTTATATGTGTCTGGAAACCTTTTTGCCATTACTTTGCTATGTAGCAGAGTTTTTGTCACTGATCCTATTTGACACCACTATTGTGGTGAATAGCAGATTCCCCGACTAGTTGCTGTGGTTCTTCTTGCTGACGCCCAGTCCCTTCAGGATATAGAAGAAATGTAAGGGTCATCGGAAGGAACCACTGCAGGCAGAGGGGACATGTTCTTCCATACATATAACAATATGAGATCAGTGCTTTGCTACAGAACAGGTTAGTATGAAGTTTTCTACACAAAGTACTTGTTAAGAAATGTTTTATCCCCCCCCCCCCAATATGTTTAAATACTATGTTTGGGTGCTGAATAGTGCAGAGAAGAGCATCTGTAGGGCCAATGTGGCCATGTGTGACCCAGCAAAGCGTAAGGCTTTCAGGGACTACTGGAGCTGTCAAAAATTGTTAGGACTCTAATTTACACAGAAAAGAAGTGACATAATTCCATAAATGTGAGTTCTACCAAGATGCAGTGCTATGTCAGAACAGCCAAAAAATAGGTAATCCACACGCATGTGCTAATTATTATGGCAACACATCACCTGTAACATAGTTAGACAACATTCCTAATTGACAGATCTCCCCAGGCATAAAGGTACCATAATTGTTTGTGTTTCACATACAAAGAGCATTTATTTTTATTTTTTAAGCAGCTTGCAGAGAATAGCCTTCTGAATGGGATTTCAGTGACTATTAACAGTAACAAGACGTGTTCTCTAAGATTATGGTGTATTGTGATCCCTCGCGCTAAATTGAGTGTATAGATTATGTGAATATTCCTAAACGGAGCTAGCCTATATATGTGTAGAATGATGCAAATGAACGGTGATGATATCTCTGTGGATAGCAGCAAAATTAACAGTGTTCACTTTCACTCTGCATAAATATAATAAAAATTGATTTCGCGCTAAATGCATCTATCACCTAAAAATAAAGTGCATACAATAATACAGATCACTAACCGTGCAGTATTTAAAAGTGCTCCATAGTGCAATAATATATCAAAGTGCTATGTGCATCAAAGTGAAAATAAATGAAAAAATGAATGACAATGCAAATGAAAAACGTAAAATGTGATCAAAAGTTCATAATGTGCACCAAAGTCTATATTATGTTGTTCCACTAGGGTCATTCAATGAAGGTAAACAGTAATATTAATCTTGAATTTTCTAATCCGGTGGCACCGGGCTCTCTAGACTCTCACCTTGAATCAAATTATAAGGGGCATTGTAACCAGATTCTTTGCTCTTTGTAATATGGTGATGTGAAAGTAAAACTTCTCTGATGTTGCAGCGATCTCTCTGCTTGACAGTACCTGTGATTTGTAAGGACAAAGAGGGTTGCCCACCTGGGCTCCACCAGTCCGGTGGTATAAATGGGAAGGGGAGAGAGAAAAGATGCCTCCGATGGTGTAGTAAGTTAAAACAACTGGCTATTTATTAAAAAATACAGGTGGTCTCTTACATTTAAACAAGTTAAAAACAGCATAAAAGGTATAGGAGTTGCGGAGCGGCGTTGGAGACGCCTCCTTACTAGTTTCCGGTTTCGTCTGTGCTCGGCCACGCGATTCAAGGTGAGAGTCTAGAGAGCCCGGTGCCACCGGATTAGAAAATTCAAGATTAATATTACTGTTTACCTTCATTGAATGACCCTAGTGGAACAACATAATATAGACTTTGGTGCACATTATGAACTTTTGATCACATTTTACGTTTTTCATTTGCATTGTCATTCATTTTTTCATTTATTTTCACTTTGATGTACATAGCACTTTGATATATTATTGCACTATGGAGCACTTTTAAATACTGCACGGTTAGTGATCTGTATTATTGTATGCACTTTATTTTTAGGTGATAGATGCATTTAGCGCGAAATCAATTTTTATTATATTTGTGTTCTCTAAGATATTAAATAATATCAGTGAGGGAAATACAGTTCCTTCTTTCTTTTCGGATGATAAGTTTGTATTAACAAAGAGTTGTGAAACAAAAAGTACTAAAGAATCGGAAAGAATTAAATGTAGCCTATGCAGTTTATAACAACACTTAGGCCAGGGATAGGCAAACTCGGCACTCCAGCTGTGGTGAAACTACAACTCCCATCATGCCTCTGCCTGTAGGAGTCATGCCTGTGATTGTCAGGGTCTTGCAATGTCTCATTGGACTTGTAGTTTCACCACAGCTGGAGGGCCGAGGTTGCCTACCACTGACAGTGGATGTCCAGCAATATCACAAACAATCCACACATGGCAGAAAGAATGGAGGAAATAGTTGTGCTGTGCTTTATTTATTATATAAGAACATTCACCTTCAGCTGAGCAACCTGGTCCCTGGCTCGCACTGATCAGTTTGATCTTGTCCATGAGCAGCACAGGTTCTGCATGATCCACTGAGCTGCAAGAAAACAGTATGAATTAATAAATGTAGTACTTGTTCTGTTAAAAAAAACAAAAACAAAATTAGTACACCCTTAAGTGAAAATGTCCAAATTGGGCCCAATTAGCCGTCCCCCCCCCCCCGATGTCATGTGACTTGTTAGTATTACTAGGTCTCAGGTGTGAATGGGGAGCAGGTATGTTAAATTGGGTGTTATCGCTCTCACTCTGAAAAAAAGAATTGTTGCTCTACATAAAGATGGCCTAGGCTATAGGAAAATTGCCAAAACCTTAGAACTGAGCTGCAGCACGGTGCCCAAGACCATACAACGTTTTAACAGGACAGGTGGACCAAAGAAGTTGAATGCACATGCTCAGCGTCATATCCAGAGGTTGTCTTTGGGAAATAGATGTATGAGTGCTTCCAGCTGCAGAGGTTGAAGGGGTGGGGGAGGTCAGCCTGTCAGTGCTCAGACCATATGCCGCACACTGCATCAAATTGGTCTGCATGGTTCTCATTCCATATATACAAAATAATTCTGCGCTGCCAAAAAGGAAACAAAAAGCAGCTAACACAACCAACAAAGTATATATTGAAAGAAACGAAAAAAGTGTAGCGCTAAACAATATCATAAACGACAGTGGGTTAATCGATATGCAGTGGAGGGGATCACCTATAAATAAAACTTTATAGATAGGTAGTCCTGATATGGACTTTGTGACTAAACAATGAAAGTGGTTAGTCCTTATGTAAACATATTTGGACAAATAATTCCGGCATCCCAAAATGCAGATCAGCTCACTCCCACCGAGAGATGAAAAGGCTTACCAGATAAGATGGACCCAAAGGGTCATACGCCGGATTGGGTCAGATAAGGCTTGGGTGGTGAGTGGCTGTGGATGGCTGTGATCCTACGGATTGCTGTATTCCTCCAGGTGGCACCTGGGTCCAGAAAGGTGTGGGAAGTCACACGAATATAGATGGTCCTATAGGTCCTGGAAGGGATGGGGTATTCCGTAGATGGGTCCCTCAAAGAGACATTCCATGGATCAGGTGATGATGTTGTTTAAGTGGAAAAGAAAGGAAGGGCCACATAGTATAAATCCGAAAATTAAACTTTTTATTTAAAATAAAAGGATATACACTCAGGTATAAATCCAAGGTTTAAAACAGCGCTGTGACAAAGTGGCGACAGTGGGGTCCTACCCGACGCGTTTCGTCCTCAAAAGACGTCATCTGGGGGGTTACCCCCACTGTAGCCACACTAGTAAATATAGGGGGTGCATCCATAATCATGGGAATCAGCTCCACACTAAAAAACTTCACTTCCGGTATCGACCAAAATGGCCGTCCGGCGTTAGTTCCAGGCATGCGTGCCACGCCTCACTTCCGGGTTATATGGTGAACCGGAAATGGGGGAACGATCTTAGGCCAAAAAGGAAAAAATTACATAAAATGTATCTTGTCAGACAGAGTCTGACAGGAAGCCGTGTGTTTTGCAGAGTGAATGTCTTGGTGCAGCGTTGTGGGCGCAGATCGAGAAAACTCCCAATACTGCGCGTGCGCAATAGGTGTACGCAGGGAGAGGAGAAGATGTCCCCAATGTGTAAACGTAAAGGGGAAGTGACGCTGCTGGGAGGAGAATAGGTAAATAAGACACCGCAGAAACACTGTGATTGGACATGCACAGTAAAGACAGAAAGATACTTAGAAGAAATACTTGGAAAAAATTGTTGCGATCACGCTATCAGCAGACGTGACCACACAGAGGCACTGTGGTTATACATGCGCAGTGAAGACAAAGGAGTACTTAGAAAAACTGCTGTTGCGATCACGCTGTCAGCGGACGTAGGAAAGTGCAGAGACGGCCTGATATCATGCATGTGTGCTAAAGGAATGTGAAACCTGAAAAAAAGTGCGTAAATGAAATGAACAAACTTCACGAATAAAAATGTAATCATGAAAGTGTGCCTCTAGCACCGGGTGAGCACCCTGATAAATGGATGAAAAGGACTAATAAAAAGAACAATAGTGGAGCGGGCTCCCATGAGGCAGTATATAGGACAGTATGCCCATATATGTAGACACAAATAACCAATACATTAATGCACAAAATATGGAAATGTGTGTAGAACACTTCTTATAAAAATATGGTGTGTATAAGGCATAAAAGAGTTAAAATATGAATAAGCCCAACCAAGGCCAAAAATAAAAACAAAAAACGAAAAACAAAACCCAAAAAAGGGGGGAAACAGAAAGAGAGTTTGTCGCTTAGAGGTGGGTGTCAAGCTCTGTTAATAAAAGCATTGACATCCAACTCAAAAAAGGAGAGAGAATTTTTGGTGCCTTTGGCACCCAGGGTTCCAACTATTTATTATTTACCAAAGGTGCACAAGAACCCAGTCCAACCCCCAGGCCGGCCTATCGTGAGTGGCATAGACTCTGTCACTTCACGTATAGGCCGGTATATTGACTTTTATTTACAGCCACTTGTAAAACGCATGCCTTCTTACTTGAAAGATACTGGGGCCACCATACGTATGCTTGAAAGTTTAGAATTACAGGGTGACCACATCATTGCCACTGCTGATGTGGCTTCCTTGTATACTTGCATACCCCAAGAAAAGGGCCTAGAGGCTGTCCGATACTTCCTTGAGAGGGATCCTAGCATTGCATCCTTCCAGGGCTCTTTCATTATGGAACTATTGGAGTTCGCTACTAAGCAAAGTTATTTCTGGTTTGACCAGCAATACTATCATCAGTTGCGTGGCGTGGCTATGGGCGCCAAATTTGCCCCTAGCCTCGCCAATTTGTTTATGACTAAATGGGACGAGGATGTCGTCTATACCAATAGGGATCCTTCCCTAACTATGTGGGCACGGTACATCGACGACATCCTCCTCCTATGGAAGGGGAGTGCCGAATCATTAGACCAATTTTTTGAACATCTAAACCGCAACGATCGTGGCATCTCCCTGACATATACGGCCAGTAAACAAAAAATTAATTTTTTAGATATAGACATTGAGATCCGCAATGGTCATTTCCATTTCCAGACTCACTTTAAAACCACGGACCGGAATAGTTTTATTCCTCCAGATAGTTGCCATCACCGGTCCTGGTTAGATTCAGTTCCAAAAAGCCAATTTCTCAGACTACGAAGAAATTGCTCCAGTACCGAGGTCTTCAAAACACAATCTGCTCTTTTGAAGGCGAAATTGTTAGACAAGAATTATGACCCCTAACTTATAGATCAGGAGTTTCAACGTGCCCTTGGGACCAACAGGGAGTCACTCCTTGTTGAGAAGCCCAAAAATGAGCAGAGTGAGATCTTCAAGTGGTCTCTTTTGACTTCCTTCTCCAATCAATACAAACATGTCAAAGCCATCATGTCCAAGCATTGGGACATCCTCAAGAATGATCGGGTTTTGAACACTGTTTTGCCTGACAGGGCTAAAGTTATTTTTAGGGGTGCCCCCACTATACAAAGAAAAATTGCCCCCAACATCATCAATCCCCCCATACGCCAACCACTTTTCCATGAAATGGAGGGTTTCTACTCATGTAGAAGATGTATTGTATGTCAACACAATTCTGGCATAGGAAGGAAGACTGTAGCGTTCACCTCATCAGTCACACAGAGACGATATTCCATCAAACGCTTCTGTACTTTCACTACCAGCTACATTGTTTACTTAATCACATGCCATTGTGGTAAGCAATATGTAGGCCGCACCATCCGCTCTTTTTCTATAAGAGTAGCGGAGCATATTGCTTTGATTAAGAGCGGTGACACTAAGCACACAGTTCCTCGACATTACAAGTTACATCACAATCGGGTGTTCGCTGGTACACAATTTATAGTAATTGACCGATATGTTCCCCCGTGGAGGGGTGGGGCCATGACCAGGGGCGTATCACGATTGGAGACTTTTTGGATCCATGAGCTCCGTACCCTTTTTTCATCAGGTATCAACGTGGAGTTGGATGTCAATGCTTTTATTAACAGAGCTTGACACCCACCTCTATGCGACAAACTCTCTTTCTGTTTCCCCCCTTTTTTGGGTTTTGTTTTTCGTTTTTTGTTTTTATTTTTGGCCTTGGTTGGGCTTATTCATATTTTAACTCTTTTATGCCTTATACACACCATATTTTTATAGGAAGTGTTCTACACACATTTCTATATTTTGTGCATTAGTGTATTGGTTATTTGTGTCTACATATATGGGCATACTGTCCTATATACTGCCTCATGGGAGCCCGCTCCACTATTGTTCTTTTTATTAGTCCTTTTCATCCATTTATCAGGGTGCTCACCCGGTGCTAGAGGCACACTTTCATGATTACATTTTTATTCGTGAAGTTTGTTCATTTCATTTACGCACTTTTTTTCAGGTTTCACATTCCTTTAGCACACATGCATGATATCAGGCCGTATCTGCACTTTCCTACGTCCGCTGACAGCGTGATCGCAACAGCAGTTTTTCTAAGTACTCCTTTGTCTTCACTGCGCATGTATAACCACAGTGCCTCTGTGTGGTCACGTCCACTGATAGCGTGATCGCAACAATTTTTTCCAAGTATTTCTTCTAAGTATCTTTCTGTCTTCACTGTGCATGTCCAATCACAGTGTTTCTGCGGTGTCTTATTTACCTATTCTCCTCCCAGCAGCGTCACTTCCCCTTTACGTTTACACATTGGGGACATCTTTTCCTCTCCCTGCGTACACCTATTGCGCACGCGCAGTATCGGGAGTTTTCTCGATCTGCGCCCACAACGCTGCACCAAGACATTCACTCTGCAAAACACACGGCTTCCTGTCAGACTCTGTCTGACAAGATACATTTTATGTAATTTTTTCCTTTTTGGCCTCAGATCGTTCCCCCATTTCCGGTTCACCATATAACCCGGAAGTGAGGCGTGGCACGCATGCCTGGAACGCACGCCGGACAGCCATTTTGGCCGATACCGGAAGTGAAGTTTTTTAGTGTGGAGCTGATTCCCATGATTATGGATGCACTCCCTATATATACTAGTGTGGCTACAGTGGGGGTAACCCCCCAGATGACATCTTTTGAGGACGAAACGCGTCGGTTAGGACCCCACTGTCGCCACTTTGTCACAGCGCTGTTTTAAACCTTGGATTTATACGTGAGTGTATATCCTTTTATTTTAAATAAAAAGTTTCATTTTCAGATTTACACTATGTGGCCCTTCCTTTCTTTTCCACTTAAACAACATCATCACCTGATCCATGGAATGTCTCTTTGAGGGACCCATCTACGGAATACCCCATCCCTTCCAGGACCTATAGGACCATCTATATTCGTGTGACTTCCCACACCTTTCTGGACCCGGGTGCCACCTGGAGGAATACAGCAATCCGTAGGATCACAGCCATCCACAGCCACTCACCACCCAAGCCTTATCTGACCCAATCCGGCGTAAGCCCCTTTGGGTCCATCTTATCTGGTAAGCCTTTTCATCTCTCGGTGGGAGTGAGCTGATCTGCATTTTGGGATGCTGGAATTATTTGTCCAAATATGTTTACATAAGGACTAACCACTTTCATTGTTTAGTCACAAAGTCCATATCAGGACTACCTATCTATAAAGTTTTATTGATAGGTGATCCCCTCCACTGCATATCGATTAACCCACTGTCGTTTATGATATTGTTTAGCGCTACACTTTTTTCGTTTCTTTCTATGGTTCTCATTCCAGAAGGAAGCCTCTTCTAAAGATGATGCACAAGAAAGCCCGCAAACAGTTTGCTGAAGACAAGCAGACTAAGGACATGGATCACTGGAACCATGTCCTGTGGTCTGATGAGACCAAGATAAACTTATTTGGTTCAGATGGTGTCAAGCGCGTGTGGGGGCAACCAGGTGAGGAGTAGAAAGACAAGTGTGTCTTGCCTACAGTCAAGCATGGTGGTGGGAGCTACAGTTCATTGAGGGAACCATGAATGCCAACATGTACTGTGACATACTGAAGCAGAGCATGATCCCCTACCTTCAGAGGCTGGGCCACAAGGCAGTATTCCAACATAATAACGACCCCAAACACACCTCCAAGATGACCACTGCCTTGCTAAAGAAGCTGAGGGTAAAGGTGATGGACTGGGTTAAGGCAGTGCTGGAAAATAATGGTGGCCACAAAAACTATTGACACTTTGGGCCCAATTTGGACATTTTCACTTAAAGGTGTACTTACTTTTGTTGCCAGCGGTTTAGACATTAATGGCTGTGTGTTGAGTTACTGTTATACAAGCTGTACACTCACTACTTTACATTGTAGCAAAGTGTAATTTCCTCAGTGTTGTTACATGAAAAGATATAATGAAATATTTACAAAAATGTGAGGGGTGTATTCACTTTTGTGAGATACTGTGTATGTATATATATATATATATATATATATATATATATATATATATACAGTTGCAATAAAAAGTATGTGAACCCTTTTGGAATGATATGGATTTCTGCACAAATTGGTCATAAAATGTGATCTGATCTTCATCTAAGTCACAACAATAGATAATCACAGTCTGATTAAACTAATAACACACAAAGAATTAAATGATACCATGTTTTTATTGAACACACCATGTAAACATTCACAGTACAGGTGGAAAAAGTATATGAACCCTTGGATTTAATAACTGGTTTAACCTCCTTTGGCAGCAATAACTTCACTTAAACGTTTCCTATATTTGCTAATCAATCGTGCACAACGGTCAGGAGTAATTCTTGACCATTCTTCTTTACAGAACTGTTTCAGTTCAGCAATATTCTTGGGATGTCTGGTGTGTATCGCTTTCTTGAGGTCATGCCATTGCATCTCAATCGGGTTGAGGTCAGGACTCTGACTGGGCCACTCCAGAAGGCGTATTTTCTTCTGTTTAAGCCATTCTGTTGTTGATTTACTTTTATGCTTTGGGTCGTTGTCCTGTTGCAACACCCATCTTCTGTTGAGCTTCAGCTGGTGGACAGATGGCCTTAAGTTCTGGAAAATGTCTTGATAAACTTGGGAATTCATTTTTCCTTCGATGATAGCAATCCGTCCAGGCCCTGACACAGCAAAGCAGCCCCAAACCATGATGCCCCCACCACCATGCTTCACAGTTGGGATGAGGTTTTGATGTTGTTGTGCTGTGCCTTTTTCTCCACACATAGTGTTGTGTGTTTCTTCCAAACAACTTAACTTTGGTTTCATCTGTCCACAGAATATTTTGCCAGTACTGCTGTGGAACATCCAGGTGCTCTTGTGCAAACTGTAAACATGCAGCAATGTTTTTTTTGGACAGCAGTGGCTTCCTCTGTGGTATCCTCCCATGATATCCATTCTTGTTTAGTGTTTTATGTATCGTAGATTCGCTAACAGGGATGTTAGCATATGCCAGAGACTTTTGTAAGTCTTTAGCTGACACTCTAGGATTCTTCTTCACCTCATTGAGCAGTCTGTGCTGTGCTCTTGCAGTCATCTTTACAGGACGCCCACTCCTAGGGAGAGTAGCAGCAGTGCTGAACTTTCTCCATTTATAGACAATTTGTCTTACCGCGGACTGATGAACAGCAAGGCTTTTGGAGATACTTTTATAACCCTTTTCAGCTTTATGCAAGTCAACAATCCTTAATCGTAGATCTTCTGAGAGCTCTTTTGTGCGAGGCATCATTCACATTAGGCAATGCTTCCTGTGAAAAGCAAACCCAGAACTGGCGTGTGTTTTTATAGGGCAGGGCAGCTGTAACTTAACACCTCCAATCTAATCTCATTGATTGGACTCCAGTTGGCTGACATCTCACTCCAATTAGCTCTTGGAGATCTCATTAGTCTAGGGGTTCACATACTTTTTCCACCTGCACTGTGAATGTTTACAAGGTGTGTTCAATAAAAACATGGTAACATTTAATTATTTGTGTGTTATTAGTTTAAGCAGACTGTGATTGTCTATTGTTGTGACTTAGATGAAGATCAGATCACATTTTATGACCAATTTGTGCAGAAATCCATATAATTCCAAAAGGGTTCACATACTTTTTATTGCAACTATATATATATAGTATTTTCTGGCGTATAAGATGACCTTTTACACTTAAAAAAAATGCCCAAAAAACGGGGGTCGTCTTATACGCCGGGTATAAAATTCCGCCGCTGTATGTCAGCCCGTCCGATGCCTGCTGGATGTTCACCAATACTGTATGTAGCTTCAGCTACATACAGTATACACCACTGAGCCAATCCCGGCAAGCGATGTATTCTATTGAATACAGAGCCTGCTCGGATTGGAGTAACAACCTCTGCCAATCCGAGCAGGCTACATACAGTAGCCTACTCGGATTGGCTTTGAGAGTCAGAGAAGCGCGGGCTGATGATGTTTTAGCCTCTGCCAATCCGAGCAGGCTTTGTATTCATTAATAGAATACATCGCTCACCGGGATTGGCTCAGTGGTGTATACTGTATGTAGCCGAAGCTACATCCAGCGTAACTGGATAGGACATATTAGTGGAAGTGGGTAACTATGTAGTAGGTGTAATGGAGAACAATATCGATTGAGGAACTGGCTAGGACAATGCCGGTAAGTCCCCCAACTGTAAATAAGAATCTGAGCGCTCATAGTATTGGGACCTCTCATTTAATAATTCCCTGTGCATTGTGGTCAGTCAACTAAAGACTTTAACGCCTGTTGGAATAGCAATGATTATTGTGGCGGATGTAAAGTATGCCCATGTGTCTACATTTAGGTCGGTGGTGAATATGTGGTAAAATCCATGTTTTTTTAGTTAAATGGTCTTTTTTAAATGATGTTGCCTTGGAAGGTGGGGTAGTCTTATACAGCGAGTATAGCCCAATCCTATGTTTTCACTTGAAAAATAGGGGGTCGTATAGGGAAGTATGGTGGTGGGGGCATCATGGTTTGGGGCTGCTTTGCTGTGTCAGGGCCTGGACGGATTGCTATCATCGAAGTAAAAATTAATTCCCAAGTTTATCAAGACATTTTCCAGAACTTAAGGCCATCTGTCCACCAGCTGAAGCTCAACAGAAGATGGGTGTTGCAACAGGACAACGACCCAAAGCATAAAAGTAAATCAACAACAGAATGGCTTAAACAGAAGAAAATACCCCTTCTGGAGTGGCCCAGTCAGAGTCCTGACCTCAACCCGATTGAGATGCAATGGCATGACCTCAAGAAAGCGATACACACCAAACATCCCAAGAATATTGCTGAACTGAAACAGTTCTGTAAAGAAGAATGGTCAAGAATTACTCCTGACCGTTGTGCACAATTGATTAGCAAATATAGGAAACGTTTAAGTGAAGTTATTGCTGCCAAAGGAGGTTAAACCAGTTATTAAATCCAAGGGTTCATATACTTTTTCCACCTGCACTGTGAATGTTTACATGGTGTGTTCAATAAAAACATGGTATCATTTAATTCTTTGTGTGTTATTAGTTTAAGCAGACTGTGATTATCTATTGTTGTGACTTAGATGAAGATCAGATCACATTTTATGACCAATTTGTGCAGAAATCCATATCATTCCAAAAGGGTTCACATACTTTTTATTGCAACTGTATATATACATATATATATATATATACAGGGCTAAAAAAAAAGTCATAAACCATTAACCAGGCCTTAAAAGTTACCAGCCATCAATTACCCCACCCAACTTCTACCCTGTCCCGCCCCTAAGTCCGCCCCTAAACACGCCCTCATAAATTATATCATGAAATGACACTGTTAAATGTTTTATACAGAATTTAATTCCCCCAAAAAATATTAACAACAACTTTAACGATAATAACATAAAGCATATCAGTACTCATCAGTGCAGCCTCATCAGTGCACATTAGTGCAGCCCATCAGTGCAGCCTCATTAGTGCCCATCAGTGCAGCCTCATTAGTGCCTATCAGTGCAGCCTCATCAGTGCCCATCAGTGCAGCCCCATCAGTACAGCATATCAGTGCAGCCACATCAGTGCAGCTTAGGAGTGCGTCTTAGTACCCATCATTGCAGCATTTCAGTGCCCATAATTACAGCATATCATTGTCCATAAGTACAGGATATCAATGCCCATCAATGCAGCCTATCATTGCCTATCAGTGCAGCATATCATTGCCCATCAGTGAGGCCTATCATTGCCCATCAATGCAGCATATCATTGCCCATCTGTGCAGCATATCATTGCCTGTCTGTGCAGCATATCATTGCCCATCTGTGCAGCATATCATCCCCCTTCTTTACAGCATATCATTGCCCATCAGTGCAGCCTATCATTGCCCATAAGTGCAGAATATCAGTGACCATAAGTGCAGAATATCAGTGACCATATTTGCAGCATGTCATTCCCCATCAATGTAGTACATTATTGCCCATCAATGTAGCTTACCTTTGCCCATCAATGCAGCCTACCATTGCCCATCAGTGCAGTATATTATTGCCCATCAATGCAGCCTACCTTTGCCCATCAGTGCAGCCTATCATTGACCAAAAGTGCAGCAGGGAGGAATCGAGAGGATCTGGTGGCCGGATCACGCAGAGCAGGAATCTCCCGCTGAGACACATCTTATATATGAATAGCCATGCTGTCAAACGAAGTCCTACCCCCTGGATTGGCCACACTAATAGACAGCACACTGGTCCAATGCCGGTCCAGGAGGCTGGACTTCATTTGACAGTGTGGCTTTTCTTATACACGATGTGTCTCAGTGGGAGATTCCCACTCTGCGCGACCCGATCCGATATCAGTGCAGCCCCATCAGTACAGCATATCAGTGCAGCCACATCAGTACCCATCATTGCTGCCTCATCAGTGGCCGCCAGTGTAGCCTCATCAGTGGCCTTTAGTGCAGCATATCAGTGCCAATCAGTGCAGCATGTCAGTACTGCCTTATCAGTGCAGCCCCATCTGTGCAGCTTATCAGTTCTGCCTCATCAGTGGTCATCAGTGCCGCCTCATCAGTGGCCACCAGTGTATCCTATAAGTGTCCACCAGTGCAGCCTATCAGTGCCCATCAGTGCAGCCTCATCATTGCTTATCAGTGCCCATAAATGCAGCCTATCATTACCCATCAGTACAGCCTATCATTGCCAATCAGTGCAGCATATCAGTGCCCATAATTACAGCATATCATTGTCCATAAGTGCAGGATATCAGTGCCCATCAATGCAGCCTATCATTGCCCATCAGTGCAGCATATCATTGCCCATCTGTGCAGCATATCATTGCCCATCTGTGCAGCATATCATTGCCCATCTGTGCAGCATATTATTGCCCGTCTGTGCAGCATATCATTGCCATCTGTGCAGCATATCATCCCCCTTCTTTGTAGCATATCATTTCCCATCAGTGCAGCCTATCATTGCCCATAAGTGCAGAATATCAATGACCATAATTGCAGCATGTCATTCCCCATCAATGCAGTATATTATTGCCCATAAACGCAGCCTACCATTGCCCATCAGTGCAGTATATTATTGCCCATCAATGTAGCTTACCTTTGCCCATCAATGCAGCCTACCATTGCCCATCAGTGCAGTATATTATTGCCCATCAATGCAGCCTACCTTTGCCCATCAGGGCAGCGTATCATTGATCAAAAATGCAGCAGGGAGGAATCGAGAGGATCTGGCGGCCGGATCACGCAGAGCAGGAATCTCCCACTGAGACACATCTTATATATGAATAGCCGTGCTGTCAAACGAAGTCCCACCCCCTGGACTGGCCACACTAATAGACAGCACACTGGTCCAATGCCGGTCCAGGAGGCCGGACTTTGTTTGACAGTGTGGCTATTCTTATACGCGATGTGTCTCAGTGGGAGATCCCATTCTGCGCGATCCGGCCGCCAGATCCTCCTGACAGTCTCCTGGCTGATCGCTTCTGGAAGAAGCAGTGCAGCCTTTTTTGCAGGACATCAGGGCGCTTTGGGGGGCCACT
This sequence comes from Lithobates clamitans, assembly GCA_037952925.1. Lineage (NCBI taxonomy): Eukaryota > Metazoa > Chordata > Amphibia > Anura > Ranidae > Lithobates > Lithobates clamitans. The sequence continues at coordinate 14,164,089 of JBBGZY010000251.1, read as the reverse complement.
CTGATGGCCGTACCACTTCTGCCAGAAGCGATTAGCCAGGAAACTGTCAGCCCAGTCTGCCCCTGCTCCACACTCGCCCTCCGTTAAATTCCACTTGCCAAATGCGAGCAGGCAAGTGGTAATTTTGAGGGCTGATATATATATATATATATATATATATATATATATATATATATATACATATATCTGAACTGGTTCAGGGAAGGTTTTACTCAGGTGCAAATGGTAGCTGCAGTTCTGCAAACTGTTTTAAAAAGAATTTTTGTTTTTGTTTTAAACAAAATATTTCTTAGTAAAAATAGGGAAGGTGGAATAGATAGGTGCTTTTTCACAAATTAATGAATGGATATCTGTTCAATGTACTAAGCTTCTAGAGTCAGAGTATAACACTTTATAAAGTTAGAGTGTAGTTTGGTAGTTTTATAAATGAAGTATGATTTCTGATTGGCTATTAGGGCTTGCTGTGCTTTGCAAATTGTTCTTTGACTTATTAAATAGTTTTTCTTGCTAGGAATTATGATTCTGTGCCTTCAAAACTTTCAGAATTAATGACCCAGAACAAGAATTAATGACCCAGAACAAGAAAGTAACAAGTCAGAACTCCTGATCTGTATGCTTGACCTTAGTCTCTGAAAGTTTTGAAGGCATTGGATCAGCATTGTCACTAACAGGGCTGGATTTATACTTTTTGGCTTTTTAGTCCAACTTTCTTGTGGTGCCCCTCTTCTACCACAATCATCTGGCTTGGCTAGCCATCACACTAACAAGATCATTTGTCATAGCCACCTTGAAACATCAAGCATCTGAGCAGAGACATTAAACGAGGTTTGTCCACTCTTTGTCAGTAGACCTAAAGACAACAACTAGAAGAGTGTGAAAACTGATTTACGTCTTTACTAACAGTTCATTTTTAATTTTTAGACTCTGGCAGAGTGAACTTTAGGAGCACAATACACTATTCCATAAAACAAATTTAAACTATTCAGGAGCAGTAACAATTAGGACTCAGCAGATTTGCACTGGCAGTCAGGGCCGCAGTCTAGAACTTTTTCTTTTAAACAGAGTTTTGATACTGACAGTCAACAACATGATATGTGAGTGGCTGTGTGCCACCACTGACAGCCCTGCCACTCTAAGCCAGTGTCTGTGTTAGCTATGCAGAAATCCAGCCCTGACAGCTAGGCAGCTAGCATTTTTATAGGCAGATCAAAAATGTCAACTGAATTACGAGGGGCGTTCAAGTCAAACCGGGACATTTGATCTTACAGGTATAAAAAGGGATGCTAGCGTGGTGGTTCTTGCCACTTACCATGCAGTGGTAAGTGGCAAGTGTGTCCTATTACTGATAGGCAGCGCACATGTGGCCGGCCAGTCCAGAGACTGTTAAGATGGCAGACAACAGTGTTAGTGCATGCATAGAACAGCGTGTGGTGATGAAGTTTTTTTGAATGAAGGTGTAAAACCTGCGGAGGTCTACAGAAGACTTCAAGCACAATACAGTGATGAGACATAAGACATTTGAATGGTGTAAAGATGGCTGTACGTCCATAAGTGATGATCCCGGCCATGGTGGTTCCTAGCTCACAGCAGTCATTCCTGCGAACATTCAGCGCGTGGTACGTCCAATCCTGCATAATCTACGCATAACCTGTCGTGAAATAGCACAAGAGACAAATCTTTCTGTGGCCAAGTCAAGCAGGCTGTCCTAGGATGGTTTAGGCGTACTGACTAATCTTTCTATCCCGAACTTTACAGGCATTAGTTAAACTCTGGGATAAGTGTATAAATGTAGCAGGAGAGTATGTTGTAAAATAATTGCAGTTTCCACTCCTTGAAATTTGTTATTTTATTTTATAAACTGAAAAGTCCCGGTTTGACTTGAACGCCCCTTGTATATATTAAAGTTATCTGAAAGTCACTATAATGTAAAGAGTACTTATGTATGCATTATGTTTCTCAGGGCCCACAGAAAACTGAGCAGCTCAATATCACCTCCCCCAAAGAAAAGAAAGAAGAAGAAATCTGGACATAAAAGGAGTCGGTGAGTAGATTTCTTATCCATCTCTCAGTGTTCGCTGTATGTCTGCACTTAATCAGGCTAACCTGCTGGACCAGAGCCACCAGGAGAAGCTAATGATAAATTGGCAACATTTAGAAGCTATTACTGCCTCACTGCAATGCAGTAGCCTGATTTTTTTTCTAATTAGTTTTTTAGATGAGTGGAAGGATGCTATCTCTAGACATGAATAAAAAGTGACTAAGAATGTCAGTCAATAAATAGCCTTGCACATAAATCTTGCCATGATATATAAGGGATATGCTAAAGCTTTCTACTTTTTTTTTTATCGTTTATCTCCAATAAGCAAGCAAGGTGAGTGTAACATATGTGACTTTTTTCTTTTATATTAAGTAAGCATGCTATTGATCTAAATGAGTCATCAGTTATGAATTTGAATTGGATACTATAAATTTGGTTCTTTGCTTTTAAAGCAGTATTAAACCCTAAACCAAAAATGTATTATATTGCTGCTTACCAGTCATTAGATGTAGTGGCTGCATTAGTTTGCTTATTTAGTTTTTTCTTTTTTCCCCTGCTTTACCAGGTGATCTGGCCAGTAACACACCTCCTGTATTAGGGAAACATAACTCTGGATGAAGGCGCACAGGGGGCACAGCAGACAGCAGCATTGTCAGTCCAGTGGGAGAATAGGGTTTATTGTACTAGCAAATTTAAATACACAAACAAATTTAAGCCAAACTCCAGCTCACACTTTATAATCAGTTACAGCAAACTGTTTTTTTACCTATTGGGATAAAGGTTTTACATAAATAAATAAAAGATGACCATTGTAAGCGCCCCTGACAGTTTTAAAGGTTTGTCTATACCCTGTAAACTGATAACTTACATCTGGAAGAGAGTTTGTTCTTTTGAAAAACAACAAACTTACTGGCTGGATCACCAGATGCAAATAGAAGAAGAAAAGAAAGCTTAAAAAGAAAGAAAGGCTAAAAAGGAAACAAATGCGGCCATCACATCTAAGAATTAGTAAGCTGCAATATAATAAATGTTTGCATTTGGGTTTAATACACTTCTTAGTGTAAAAAGCTTTGCAAGGTGTCTGTTGTATTTGTGGTGTGTGATCCTTTATGCTATGTCACCAAAGCCTGCAGAAAATGGCTGTGTGGAAACAGCATTGAAGCTCAACTTTATCCCATATGTATTTCTGGTAAAGTATAGAGTGGGAAAGGGTTAGAACCTCTGTCAGGTTGTTATTGCTGTGCCTCCATTGTGATCATTTCCCCTTACTTTCAGTCAAGGAGACACTTATCACCGGGACAGAAAGCGAGGCCAAGTCTCCCAGTGGTGAAAACGACAGCTATAACAGCCTGGTAGAAATTCTAACCCCTACCAAGTTTATTAGAAACGTGTTTTAATGCTATCTGTGCCTTTGTAGAAATTTATATCCATTAGCTCCCAGGGAGCCATAAAGAGGAATAAAGTACTTCCAGGCAAGTTTGACAGTGCAAGGCAGCACTGGAAAATAATTATCTTGTATATTGTGTTTGTTTGCTGAATATGTTTAAATCTTTCATTTGACAGAGAAAATACAACATCTAAGGCCCCATACACAATATTAGATTTTCTGCAGATTTTTGTCTTCAGATTGACCAAAACCATGTAGTGCAAGGGCCTGCCTGATTGCATACAAATTGGTTTGACCTCATATTACATAGTTTTGGTAAATCTGAAGACAAAAATCTGCTGAAAATGATTGATGATATCACTCACCAGCCTTAAACTATGAATATTTTAAGAAAGCTGAAGTTGTACTTTTAAAGCTCAAATATTTGTGATAGACATTAAACAGTGTCAAAACTGTTTTCTGGGAGCAATTAAATGCTGAAGTATAGTTATTCATAAGATCTATAGTTATTCATAATAACTATGGCATCTGCCATAGTTATTATGGCTTGGCAGTTTTTGGACAGCTTGTGGATATTTGAACTTATCAATTTAAACTAGTTGTTGGAATATTGCCACAGATAATAGTCCTCTCCATTGCTGGCAGGTATTTTTTTCATTGGTTTAATGGATTGTTATACCTAGGTTTGTATAAAAGTGTATGCCTTAGGATACTCTAATGCAAGGTATGAATTTATATAACAGTTGCTAGAGCTTGCTGGTAGTAAAAAGGGCGCTTATAGATTAAATATATAAAACAAATCGCTATTGGTAAGAGGATAGCAATAATTTTAATACATATTGCTTACTTCTCTCACTGTAACATTTATAGGTCAGCTGTAAGCAGTGGCGGCTGGTGCTCCATTTTTTTTCGGGGGGGGCAAACAAACCTGGCCCCCTTACTTCCACCTCACTGGCCCACCCTTTTTGAAGCCAATTAGAGCCTCAAACTCTAAAAAAAAAAAAAGCCCATTAAAATCCATGCGTCTGGCGCTTTGCATGGAGATTAGGGGCCGGGTGCATGGATTAGGGGGGCTGCGCCCCTTATGAGCGGCTGCCACTGGCTGTAAGCATAAGTAATGAGCAAAGCAGTCAGACTAAATATAATAATGTATGTACCATACAGAGCATCAGTTTTTTTGAGTCTGAGAAAATTCAGTATAAATCAGTCCTTATATTGTATAGAGCCCTCAGAAAGATTGAATCTGTCCAATATTGTCTGTACTGTGATTATAGATTGGCAGAGCAGTGTTATTCCTATGTATTCTGTGAACAGAATGATAGAAAAAAGTTCAGTGTGTACTACTACAGTGCATCCGAAAAGTATTCACAGTGCTTCACTTTTTCAACATTTTGTTGTGTCGGGGCAACTCTGTGAATGTCCTTGAGTGGCCCAGCCAGAGCCCAGACTTGAACCCGATTGAACATCTCTGGAGAGATCTGAAAAAGGCTGCGCAACGACGCTCCCCATCCAATCTGATGGAGCTTGAGAGATCCTGCAAAGAAGAATGGCAGAAACTGCGCAATAATAGGTGTGCCAAGCTTGTAGCATCATACTCAAGAAGTCTTGAGGCTGTAATTGGTGCCAAAGGAGCTTCAACAAAGTATTTAGCAAAGACTGTAAATTCGTATTTATTGGCGTATAACACGCACCTTTTTCCCCTTAAAATCAGGGGAAAATCGTGGGTGCGTGTTATACGCCAATCCCCTGCTGATTGTGAGCGAAGGATCGAGCCGCCGAGATACATAGCTGATTGTACTTGGCTTGGCTTGGCTCACAGTCACGCCCAGTCCCGCCCTATGATGGACATAACACAGGGACTGGGCGTGACTGTGAGCGGAGCCGAGCCGAGTACACTCGGCTCCGTTGGGACTGTGAGAGGACCCGAGAGCCGCCGAGAGGACCCGAAAGTGGCCGAGAGGACAAATGACACTGACAAGGCTGCAGATTAACACCGATAAGGCTGCATTGATGGGCATTTAAATGTAATTTTTTTCCTTAAACTTCCCTCCTAAAAGTTTTTTTCCCTAAAATTCCCTCCTAAACTTGGGGTGCGTGTTATACGCCGATAAATACGCATCTACTGTATGTACATGTGATTTTTTTCTTCATTTTTTATTTTTAATAAGATTTTAAACAAACTTCTTCCACGTTGTCAATATAAGGTATTGTTTGTAGAATTTTGAGGAAAATAATGAATTTGATCCATTTTGGAATAAGGCTGTACCATAACAAAATGTGGAAAAGGTGAAGCACTGTGAATACTTTCTGGATACACTGTATATATGGACTCTCCATTCTATTAAATATATAACTAATCAGTGAAATATATAGTCCTTAAAAAGTGAAATATAAATATACTGTCCGTAAAACAAATACACTCTGTGACACAATTATAAATATATCATCCCAAAATTAATGGATTTCTCACTGGACCTTCTTATTAAGTGGTCTGTTCTCAACTAAAAATCAACAAAATGCTGTAGTGCTCCAAAAAATCAAACTGTGAAAAGTGGCACTTGTGCCCCTTACTCACTAGAAGGAATGGACTCTTAGCTTTTTAGCCTAAAGGTCTAACACGCTCTTTGAAGTTTCCAGATGGCTTTGCAGGTAATATATCCTGGAATGGCTGACAAACTTCCTCTGTTACATTCCAAGAATGCCTGAATTTTGGACATTGAGCTTAGTAGTGCCTAGTGTACCCACAGTTGTAGGACTCAGCTGAGAATCTTCTATCTTTCAAGCCTGTTCCCATTTCAGATGCAGGTCTTCTAAGTTAGGGTGTCATTGTCTACTGTATGGTTGGTGATCAACTGTTGCATCCCTGCCTGGGTCTCTACCACTTGTACTACTGACTTCTGAATCTCGATGAAGGGTTGCTGAAAGATGGATTGTGACTGGGCCATCTGTGTTACCACTTGCATTAGGGCCTCACGTGCAGGAGGCATTTCAATTTCTTTCTTTTCTGAGGTATCCAAAAAAGTCTGTGCTGAGTACAGGGAGGCACAATTGTGACATTTCTCAGAACCTGTGGGATTGTTGTTTTTTGAGACTTTGTGGCTAACAGGGCCTCTTCATCTTCATTTATTTTGATCAACTTAAAATAGATTAGTGCATTGTTTTGGTCTCTAGTTTGAAGTTTCAACATTATGGTGACTAAGTATTGTACCTTTGTGATAACTTAAGTCCACAAGGCCTGCCTGCTGCACATGGTCCAATCTCACCTTTAATGCCCCGTACACACGGTCGGATTTTCCGATGGAAAATGTCCGATCGGAACGTGTTGTCGGAAATTCCGACCGTGTGTGGGCTTCATCGGACATTTTCCATCGGATTTTCCGACACACAAAGTTAGGGAGCAGGAGATAAAATTTTCCGACAACAAAATCCGTTGTCGGAAATTCCGATCGTGTGTACACAAATCCGACGGACAAAGTGCCACGCATGGTCAGAATAAATAAAGAGATGAAAGCTATTGGCCACTGCCCCGTTTATAGTCCCGACGTACGTGTTTTACGTCACCGTGTTCAGAACGATCGGATTTTCCGACAACTTTGTGTGACCGTGTGTATGCAAGACAAGTTTGAGCCAACATCCGTCGGAAAAAATCCCAGGATTTTATTGTCGGAATGTCCGAACAAAGTCTGACCGTGTGTACGGGACAAAAGGATGGCCTGGTGGAGAATCATGTCCAAGTGATTGATGAAAGTGGAAAACCTCCCCCCTTTCTCCAGGTATCAGTATCCTCTTTGGTATCCCCTTCTCAACCTTATCACTAAGATCAAGTGTAGTATCTGTTCTTGTTCTTGGGGGGGGGGGGGGCAGTGCAGTTAGTATTTTTCTGATGTAATATGGTGGGAGGGATCCTTTTCCTCCCATGCTGAATGTGGCCTGGTGCACCAGGCTTGTCCCTGGTTATAATGACTTTCTGGGCATTTGTCTTGCCAAGAGCTGGGAGGTGCAAAAAAAACCTGGTAATGTGCCACCTGGGAGTGGCAACCCAGGGATGCCAGAAAATTAATGTGGGTATGGGACCCTACCGTGTTTTCATTGGCACTTGATGCTTACTTGCACAGTGCCTTCTTCACAGGCCTTTTGGCCAGCTAGAGCAGTTTTTATAGTGTCTGGAAGGCCCTCTGTGGGTATTCCACATGGAACTTTTTTTGTATTTGCTATCTTTCATGAGCACTTTGCACTGCACATGTGTTTGTTGTTTTTATACTTTATTTATACACACAGCGATGAAGGTGCAGGTTACTGGGGCCTGTCCTGATGTCAGGGGTAGGTTTTGTAGCCTTCGGCTCTTTTACCTCTACCCAATCGAAGGGGTCTCTTTTTGGGAGAGCCCTTCACCAAGTACTTGGTGGACAGGCTCCGGCTGGTTCCAGCTTCCTCCTAGATAGAAAATGGAGTGCCTTGCGCTCTGGAGGGGTTCAGGGTTAGAGGCCCTTCCTTTTTGTGGCTTTGGCCAAAATTCAGAGGTATTAAGTAATGACTTACAATGTGTTAAAGTGGTCTTAAGACATTTTAGGAATATTGGCATTCTGGTGTATTGACATTAGGAGTATTGGCATGTTTCAGGCTCAGAAATGTCCTTTCAGTTTTAAGGCTTAACCTTCCTTTTTGTGGCTTTGGCCAAAATTCAGAGGTATTAAGTAATGATTTACAATGTGTTAAAGTGGTCTTAAGACATTTTAGGAATATTGGCATTCTGGTGTATTGACATTAGGAGTATTGGCATGTTTCAGGCTCAGAAATGTCCTTTCAGTTTTAAGGCTTAACCAGTTGTAGAAGAAGAATCAAAGAATAGTTTCACGTAAAAATGGTAGGCACTGGCCAATATATCTGCTTCAAGCGACTTGTTATTGTTTTTTGACTAGAGTTATCTTTACATAATTTATATTATAAATGTGTTATAAAGAGAATGCATGTTACTTGTCTTACCAAGTTATTTTTTCTGTTATTAGGATTCAAATGTGGTTTTTAGTCTTACGCGCATACCACAAGTAGCTGGAAACGTTTCTGACTTTAGGTTGTAATGGAGAAAGGCATTCATTTGCAACATCTATCATGCTTATGAAAGACTTTTATGGCACCTGAAATGTAGAGAAAAGACAGATAGGCATGAATATGCCATTTTAATTCCTTGGAAATGATGTGCTTGGTTTAATTTGCTTTTAGGAAACTTCATAGTTTAGCACCTGCCTATAGCATTTTTTTTTCGACATCTTCTACATCTTTAGCAGTTGAAATTACTTTATAGCATTGTTCTCTCAAAGCTAGCTCTGCCAAGGAGATGACTTTTAATCCTTTATTTGTTGAAGTCATCATGAGGGTATTAAACATGAACAGATAGACAGGGTAGAAAAAAAATCCAGAACCCCAACTAATGATCAGATGGAGATCAGCTGAGCAGGAGAGCAGATGACAAATGTAGCTCACAAACAGCTCTGTAAATCATAATAAGGTTTATACTATATGAGTATGTTGGCATTTGGACCTTGTATCTACACTTGTTTTGTGTAGTAGTAATAAGGCAAAACTCACTGAAGACTGCAAGCATTTTGTACTTTGGTACTACCAGCCACAGCTACTTGCCAATTATCCCCCTGATTGCAGAGCTACTCCATATCTGCACGGTTATATAAGCTCTAGTCCTGATGAAGGGAGACCAAGACACAAGCCAGTGGTGTCAGAAGTTGCATGAATCTAGATGTAAAATTATTTACAGTACACAGAGTTTCCCTCCCCATTCATGCCAATAATTGATAATTTTGCATACAGTTGCTTTTGAAGTTTATTTAATATTGGAAGTGGATGGGATGTCTAGCTTAGCAAAGCTGTAGAAAATCATTTTGTAATGTGTGATGTAAAAATGTGAATGTCCTTACTGAATGGTGTAAATACCTCCTACATGAACCTACACTGTACTATAGTAAGTTGCAGCTTGTCTTTCCATTTGTTTTCTGGTCCACTTGGGTTTTTGTTTTATTATAAGAAGACCTGATTTGTAGTATATTTAGTATAGAACAGACATATCAATCCACCATTACACAGGCATGGGAAAAAAACTGTAAATGGGTTTCTATGCTTACGATGATCAAAGTGCTCTGCATTTTACTTCTGCATCAATCCTAGGATTTTATGGGTGCTCAGAGAATATGAATAATAAGCCTTTGCCATAAGTAGGACACACACTAAAATATTTTAACATAATATTTTTCTGACATATTTGCATAAACAAACTGACAGGCACATTTATCAATACACTATAATAAAAAATGCATTAGCAACTCATGCAATACACACAGTTCCCTCTCTTTTAAGATTATAATGGCAGCTGATGTCCATGTGGTTAGACTAAGTTGTATGCCTATGACATTAAGGGTACACGCTAGTCAAAATGACAAAAAAATGGCCTTAAATGCATACAAAGAGCACACTCTATTTGCTCAAGGCTTAAAGGCATAATGTCTGTACATAAAACAATCCATGCAACTTTGACTGAAGTTGAATAATGCCCTTGCTATACCCTGTAATTGTAGGCCATTTGCATACCTCATGACGTCTGACTGGAAAACTTCTAGAATGTTGCTAAGGACATTGTTAAGAGAGGCCTATTGTTACTGCTCACCAACACTATCTTAAGAGTGAGCTCTTTCTCATTTATTTAAACCGCCTCATATGAGCTTTCTCTAACCTAATGCAGTAGCTGTGAGTTCAGTATTTGAGAGCTCATTCCTGTGATGGTTAAGGTGGGCAGTAATACTAGGTCTCTTTTAGCAAATTCTTAGAAGTTACCCAGTCAGGCTTCATGAGGTACATAAAGGGCTTACACCTATAGCAAGGGCATTATTCAACTTTAGCCAAAGCTGCTTGGTTTGTATTATGTACAGACATCCCTTATCTGCATAGGCACTTTTTTATGGTAAAGGTGAACTAACCCTGTAAGTCTTTCATCCAGGTGGAGTGCACCAGTCCACCCCACTCCCATCTGTTAAAAAATCTGATGATCTGGGAATTTTCTTACCAGTGTTTATTGCAGGACTGTGATGCCAGTATAACCAAGGTAAGTATCACTTTACAGTCACTGTGGTTAGTAAGGAGCATGGAGCATGCAAGTAGGGAGGAGACAGCTTTTAAAAGGTGGTGGGGCAATTAGAGATGCCTCCTGCAAGTTTGCCTATATCAATGCATCAGTACAGTACTAAGTTCAGTAAAGTTACTTCATCCCATTCACTGGTCAGATTCAAAAATCATTTGGTGTTTGGATATGAATGATGATATATTAAGCAGATAGAGAAAGGAAGCTTGAGATCCCAGGCTTCAGGTGGCAAAACACTCCAACCCAAATGTGAGATTGTTCATTAAAGTTGGTTTTATTCTAATAATTATGTTTTTATGTCATTGTTACTGATTGGGGGAAGTGCAATTATTTTTTCAGTACAAAGAAGTAAGAATTGAGTATCTCTTCTTATTTCCAGCTGTGATAGTTCATCCCCAGTGCGAAAAGAAAAGAAGAAGAAAAGTGGCAAAAAGCACAAAAGAGACAGGTAATGTTATTTTAGAATTCATGACAATCAGTGTTTCCCAAATCTGTCTGTAACTACCATATTACTGCTCGCACAAAAAAAAAAAATCACAAGAAGACACTCATAACTATGCATATATATAAAACTGTTTCTATGTTGTAGGATTCCATGTATGTACTTGATAATATTGTCACTAGATAGACTTGGTGCAATATTAAGGTTTCGAACCAAATAGTTTATTCTCTAATTATGTAACAATCTGTCACAGTAATCACTATCATGACTCTACAAATAATACCCTTCTTCTTGTTGGGTTTTCCTGTGAAAAACAGATGACTATTTTTAGTCATTTTTAAAGATGGGTCAAAATTTTTCAGAATCTTCCTATATGTTTTTTCATCTGAAGTGAACCTGTGATTAAATGTTAAAAGAGGAGTATGAACTTTAAAAAAAAACAAAAAAAATCCTTTATACTCACCTAGGTGAATGCATCGATCCGATGCTGCATCTGTCCCCTGCCGACTCTGCAGTGAGAACTGAGAGATCAAACACCGCTGTTCTCGCAGTTCTCCCCCTCCGCTCTGAGCCCGCTGCTGGTCTAGGCATCTGCGTGGATCCTGACCATATGGTCAGGATCTTTTCAGAGCCTGGACTTGCTCTGTGATGTCAGCCGGCCGGCTGAAAATAGGTCACAGGAGTGCAAAACTAAGGTTTTATAGGTGCCAGGATAGTAGGGTTCATCCCCAAAGTGATAAAGTCACTTCAAGTGGTTGTAAAGTCTTGTTTTTTTCTATAAAAATAACAAACATGGTATACTTACCTGCCCTGTGCAGAGCAGCCAAGATCCTCTTCAGCTCTCCTGGCCCCTCCCTCCTGTCAAGAGCCTTCACAGCAAGCAGCTTGCTATGGGAGCATCCGAGCCGAGCTGCAGCTCTGTGTGTCCATTCAGACACAGAGCCCTGGTTCAGCCCTACCCCCTCTCTCTCCTAATTGGCTAACTGAATTTGATTGACAGCAGTGGGAGCCAATGGCGCTGCTGCTGTATCTAAGCCAATCAGGAGGGAGAGACATGAACGGCTGAGGCACTTGTGGACATCTCTGGATAGAGATGGGGCTCAGGTAAGTATTAGGAGGCTGAGGCGGCTGCTGCACACAGAAGGCTTTTTATCTTAATGCATAGAATGCATTAAGATAAAAAACCTTCTGCCTTTACAACCCCTTTCACTGTTCAAACATTGCCATGTTAAAGTGTATAATGAATAGCCCAGAACACAATGTGACAGACCGCCTGGCACCCCTACTGGGTGCCTCCACCAAATGGTGCCTCCTGCCCTCCAAATCCTTCCAGAAGAGTGCTAGCTAATACCAGTCCTCTGCCCCAAGCATCATGTGCAGACAAGATGTTGAGGTAAAACCAAAGGAATGACTTTAATGAACAGAATTTTTTTTCATACACGTAAAAAATAGTGGCAGTCACCACATGAACAATAAGAACAAATATCACACATTAGGGTAAACATTCCACAACGGTTAGGTAACGAGGTAAAGTTGACGCAAGACTAATCACATCTTGTAGGAATCTCCAGGAGGATTAGCAAACAGACAGAAACATTAGGTTACTCAATTAACAATGGGAATGCACACCTAGGAGGCACGCAATGGGGGAAAGACACTTTACACCTGGACAGGATAGACAAACACAGTTGCACATTATAACAGTAAACACATAACACCTTAATAAGCAGATTACACATAACAACAGGAGGCCCCAGAATCAGGTTGTTTTGCGCCGATTATAATCTTCTGCTTTGATTCCTGAGTCTAGGAGGGTTAAAAGGCGTTTTGGGCTGTTGATTCTATACTCCAACAAAACACAGAGGCCTAAATTCTATATCCGGGTCCTCCAGTTCTCAGAGTCTGTGTGTTTTGGGCAGACATGGAGTTGAATCCAAGTAAAACTACTCCAAGGGTCCCCTAGGCTCACACCTCCCAAAGAATAGAGCCCCCTCAAATGCCAGAGCCCATAGTCAGTAGACAAGAGGCTAGCATGCAGTCCCCTCCAAAAGCCCCTGTCACATCTCTCCCCTCCCAAAGGCAGACTAACCAGGTCCCAGACCTCCAGGTCCCAATCTTTCTGTCCCCATAGCACTTCCAAACTGTTCGGCAGCCGATTTTTGTAATCCAGGATTTCCTCCAAACTCCACTCCAGATCACTCCCGAAGTCAGGATCCTCTGACAGCCTCCCGTACAACAGCTCTAAGCCGCCGTAATCAAAGCCTTCTGTCGGGCTGTCGTCCACTGTGCAAGGGCACACTAGGGCTACATACCAGCATAGGGCTTTGTATTTCTTGTCCAGCCACATCCCTGCCTGGGTAGTTTTGGCAGTGTGGGCAGGTGCCAAGTCCTGCTAGAAAATGAAATCAGCATCTCTATAAAGCTGGTCAGCAGAGGGAAGCATGACGTGCTCTAGAATTTCCTGGTAGAGGGCTGCGCTGACTCTGGACTTGATAAAACACAGTGGAACAACACCAGCAGATGCGGATTTCATTTTCCAGCAGGACTTGGCACCTGCCCACCCTGCCAAAAGTACCAATACCTGGTTTAATGATCATGGTATCACTGTGCTTGATTGGCCAGCAAACTCACCTGACCTAAACCCCATAGAGAATCTGTGGAGTATTGTCTAGAGGAAGATGAGAAACACCAGACCCAACAATGTAGACGAGCTGAAGGCCGCTATCAAAGCAACCTGGGTTTCCATAACACCTTAGTAGTGTTATGGGGCGTACACACAGTCGGACTTTTCGGCTACAAAAGTCCGACAGCCGTCTGACAAACCTTCGACCGACTTTTGGCGGACTTGCGGCAGACTTTCTAACGAACGGACTTGCCTACATACGATCACACAAAAGTCCGACGTATTCGTAGGTGATGACGTACACCGGACTAAAATAAGGAAGCTGATAGCCAGTAGCCAATAGCTGCCCTAGCGTGGGTTTTTGTCCGTCGGACTAGCATACAGACGAGCGGATTTCTGGGTCCGGCGGAGTTACGACGTAAAGATTTGAAGCATGTTCCAAATCTAAAGTCCATCAGATTTGCGACTGGGAAAAGTCAGCTGAAAGTCCGCAGAAGCCCACACACAATCGGATTGTCCGCCGGATTTGGTCTGTCGGCGTCCGTCGGACTTTTGTAGCCGAAAAGTCCAACCGTGTGTACGCCCCATTATAGGCTGATCACCTCCATGCCACGCCACATTGATGCAGTTATTCATGCAAAAGGAGCCCCGACCAAGTATTGAGTGCATACTATACTGTATACTTACTTTTCAGTAAGCCAACATTTCTGTATTAAAATCCTTTATTTTTTACTGGTCTTATGTAATATTCTAATTTTTTGAGATCCTGAATGTTTTCACTAGCTGTAAGCCATAATCATCAAAATTAAAAGAAAGAAATGCTTTAAATATAAATCTATATAAAATATATGAGTTTCACATTTGAATTGAATTGCTGAAATAATCTAATGTTTTGAGGATATTCTAATTTTGTGCGACCGTGTGTATGTAAGACAAGTTTGAGCCAACATCCGTCGGAAAAAATCCTAGGATTTTGTTGTCGGAATGTCCAAACAAAGTCCGACCGTGTGTACGGGGCATAAGAACTATTTGCTCTCTCGGCACCAAAGCATCACTTGTCAGCCCGACAAGTGCATAGAGAACATCAGAGTATAGGGCAAACCAAGCCTAATGCTGAGTTGTTTAGGTCACACTATAGGTAACTAATATTTCTGTATTGCAGTTATATAGTGAATTTTCTCATAATTTACCCCTGTGTACAATTGTTTCTCATAATATAAATTGTAGCGAGGTGTTTATAACAGACTGTAAAAACTGAGGAAAATAAGCTAAGCTAAACCATACCTAGCAGAGAAGTTATTTTCCCACTGTTGGTAATTTCTAGTAGTTTATATAAATATGACTTATGATGGTCCTTTCAGGCTTTGATTCTTTTATCTGATCGATGTGTGATTTGACCAAAATGATTGAATCCACAAACTCTCGAATAGCCATGACTTCTCTTTCAATCAATTTAGACTTGATTTTTATCAGATTTGATCAAGTTGAGTTGATTGACCAGGGCAAAATATTATTAATCATTTTGCATCGACTGGCAGCACTGAGATACTTTGTTCATGGATGCCATTGTATTTTGATCGATCAGATTACGAGATTGCATGGTGGAAACAGGGAGGCAATTGATAGTTTATGATTATAAGTTATGGTCATATCCTAATTATGGATGAAAGTGCACTTTGCTGGGCGTGTCATAGGAATCCAATGGATTGATGACTATAGATCAATTATTCCTATAGTAAAAGATCAATCGTAAAATTGATCATTTATTGAAACATATGTGGCCACCATTAGTCAAGGCATAAGTGTTCTGTTTGTTTACAAATACAGCCCTGCCATAGTGGGCAAGTATGCTGTTTACTGTAATTCAAACTATTATGCCGCGTACACACGAGCGGACTTTTCGACCGGACTGGTCCGACGGTCTATCCGATGGACTTTGGACGGACTTTCCGAACAAACGGACTTGCTTACACACGATCACACCAAAGTCCGACGGACTCATACGTGATGACGTACAACCGGACTAAAATAAGGAAGTCGATAGCCAGTAGCCAATAGCTGCCCTAGCTTCGGTTTTTGTCCATCGGACTAGCATACAGACGAGCAGCCTTTTCCATAGGAACTGGGTCTGGTAGAGTTCCGACGTAAAGATTTGAAACATGTTCCAAATCTAAAGTCCGTCAGATTTTCGACCGAAAAAGTCCGCTGCAGGTCTGATGAAGCCCACACACGGTCTAATTGTCCGCCGGACTCGGTCCGTCGGACCAGTCCGGTCGAAAAGTCCGCTCGTGTGTACGTGGCATAATAGGTATGTTTTCATAACAAATCCTTGCTCCATCGTTTGGGTCTGTACATGGCAATTGCTGCAGTGTTTCCAAAAGGAGGAAGCAGTGTGCTCTGGAGAAAGATGGTGATGTGGTCCAGGTGAAGTCAACCTGGTATAAAGCTTGTTCACCTGTGGAATACGCTGCCAGCTCTAAAGGCCAAGCAGTTGACAAATAATTACGAGTATCACAAGATACCTATTTATCTGATTTGATTACAGAATTCCCTCTGGATGTAGCAACAATTACTGTATTTACTGCTGGGGCCTGCCAGACTTTGTGCAAATCGAAACAAATTTTCTAGGTTGTCCCTCAAACTACATAATTTTTACAATCAGGATGTATAATGGCTGGCTGTAAAGTGAATCTGTTAGATGGATAATTATAAATCCCTGAAATGGTCTCATTATCTTTTAACTGCTGAAATGGCCAGATTTGAAGAAGTAAAAATTGCATTCAGTCACAGGTATATGTGTATGTTTTATATGAGGTATGCAAATTATGCAAACAAAAAATTCTGTTGTTTTAGGTGTCACTGCAGTAAACTGGCTTGACATAGGGAAATGTAATGAAGTCTGTTGCTGATTGCACTGTATGAAGCATGGGGACTTTGTCTCATCTGCTCAGGAAAAAGCTTCAAAATCTTAACATGCTCAAATTAGTGACTTTAGGAATACTGTTCAACATGCATTCAGATTCCAATTTCAGCAGTGACATGGTCTCTTCTTCCTGCTTTGCAGTGCTACATAATGGCCATGCTTTACTGCTCCTTCTCAAAATGCAAGAGTCAGTCAATTCATAGAAAGCCATGCACTCCATATGAACTTATACCTCAACTCCTAAAAAGAAGACAGGGAGCTTCCACTAGTGGCCAATCTACAAATCTCTATTTTTAATACAACACCAAAAATAATAGCACGTTTATAAAAATAAGAAAATTTCATTAAAAAATACTTTTATTTTTTAATATTTTTATTTTAAAAAATGATACAATATGTTTGTTACATATGTACAATATGACAAATGTATAAAATATCAAGGAGGAGGTTGACATTTCAAGTGTGCAATACAGTGCTTCAGTGATATAGATTCCAAACAGTAGTTTTCAACTTTGTAATCATACTAAAATCTGGTCTTCTTAAGGCTCGGTTCACACTGGAACTGGCTGCGGATCGCACAGGAGCGCTGTGCATCCCAGTTCTCTGTTTCAGGGAGGAATCAGGGCCGAATCTATGGCTGAGTTTGGTCCTGAAATGGAGCCGAAGACGTGCAGTGCGCTCCGAAGCCACAACAGAGATATGTGAACCGCCTCCATGGGAGCTGGTCACATTCTCCTGCAATGCAAATTAGATGCGGGGAAATACAAAAGTTATCCCCGCACTAGTTTAGGTCTCACCAGGTGTAAAGCTGATCTTGCTCTCCAGAGATGAGAGGTTCCAGGTGCTGGCTCATGCTAGTAGAGACTATATGCAAACGAGAAGATCTGGACAGCCGCACTCCAGGAAGTAATAATCCAAGTTTCTTTATTTTAAAATCAGGAACACATCAGATACAGGACATCATAGACAGAGTGTACAGATCATAGGCTAATGCGTTTCACACTTGTCCAAGTGCTTACTCATATGAGTAAGCACTTGGACAAGTGTGAAACGCGTTAGCCTATGATCTGTACACTCTGTCTATGATGTCCTGTATCTGATGTGTTCCTGATTTTAAAATAAAGAAACTTGGATTATTACTTCCTGGAGTGCGGCTGTCCAGATCTTCTCGTTTGCATATAGATGCGGGGAAACCCGCATCCAGTTCACATAGGTGTGACCCCGGCCTAAATGTTTGATAGAGTTCTGAGCAGTGTCCAGTATTGTCCCTAATTGATGTTTATTGATGAAAGCTATAAGTGGGTCAGGCGATAGTGTGGTCTGTAAGAGGCTTGAAAACATGCCGTAAATAAAGGGCCAAAATTTGGTGCCCACTGGACATGTCCGCCAAATGTGCATAGGTCTCCACAACCTTGAAAGCACATGGGGGAATAATTTGGTGCACATTTTGCAATTCTAACTGGGACTATGTACCAGTGAGTCAGGTGAGTCAGTACTTTAGAGTTTGTTTCTTGTGTTAATATTTTTGGGAGGAGGACCAAATCTCTTTCCAATAATCTGTCTCAGTGGAGACACTGTGATCTGTCGTCCATTGATTGGTGTGTGCAGACAGTGGTATAATTGTGTTAATTAGTAGGTTTAGTTATATAGTTTAGAAGTGAGGACTGGTCTGTAGTTGGATAATTTGTGTTGGTTGTGTAGAGTTTGAAAAGATTTTAAAGATGTGGGCAGGGACAGTTTGTAAAAAATGTATTTCATTTTGCGCTACCACTGCAATAAAGGGACTTTCATCAGTTCTTCCATGGTAGCCTTCTGCAAAATTGTAGTTGCTGTGTATAGCTCAGTTTTCTACTTAATTTACATTGTGTTGCTTATTACTTTAGAAGCTGGAAAAATATATTTGTTAAACATCCAGTATCAGACGGGCATAGCAGATGTAACATAACCTTTGCACTTTGTGCTGGGTAAATGAACAGGACTATCAAATTCTGTATAATAAGATCATTAGGCCTAGTTGACCTGCTTCTTGTTGTTAGAAAAGGGGTCATATTTTCTTGAAGTGTAAGGCCAAGATATCGCTATTTTTCCAGGAATGTCCTAATAAGACTTATTTGTACAGGATAACAAATGATCACTTTTCAGTGGAAAATTAACTTCTTTTCCTGATGGTTTTCTTAATTTGATGAGCATGTATATTTTACTATGATTCAGTAAATGTTATTATTTACAACCTTTCATATATTGTATATAAGGTCCAAAATTTAAAAAAAGACCATGTATCATAACATAAATCTTTTTAAAAGTTATTTTTTTTTCTTTTATTTTATAAAGGTCAAATTCAGGGTCAAGGAAGAAGCGAAGACACAGGTAAGAAATTAAGGGTACAAGGAAGTCTTAATACTCATTAAAAGAAAGGTCCAGTCTCCAGTAATAACATGATATAAGGTATATAATCGTACACAATCTGTTTTAATGTTTTAGAAATCATCTCTATGTTTCAGCCTGCTGCCAACCTTGATCTTGTGAAACTGTCAAAATTTACCAAACCAGAAGAGAACATCATGTGGGATTTCCAGAATTCCTGTCCCTTTGCTCCTATAACCAGCACACTAATTTTCACAGAACACTACAAATACCTTGAGGTCAACTTACAGGCATCCCTAGCAATGTTCTCTACTAGGAGTTTAATCATTAGTCAAACCATGCTTCAAATCGAATTAGATGTTGGAACTAATCACACAATTACACAATGTCTAAGTATCTACTGAACAAAACCAAGTTGGGATGTACAGTGAGCCCTTTTACACTGAAGCCATTTCAATCTATGTATGGGCACTTTGGTTGAAGTCGATCCACTGATTGACTTCTGTACAACCACCCTGTAAGGTTTTCCCCACTCGCTCGGCGCTGCAGGCTAAAGCCGGTGTCTTGCCGAGAAAGTTCCCTCGGTGGATAAGGACCCCCCCTGTACTGTGCAGTCACAGCGCCTGCGCAGTACGAACTACTGTCAGCCGCCGGAGATAGCCGAAGCTCAAACTTTTCAATCAGCTGTACACGGCGCCTGCGCCCTAGGTCCAGGTTCCTTCCCCACCATCCAAGTGGACCTAGAGGGGGAATCAAAAAGAGCCGAGCGAAGCGAGGTCGTGCCCGAAGCGTGGCGAGCAAAGTGTGGCGAGCAAAGCGAGCCCGCGAGGGGCCCTCTTACAGGCGCCGTGTACAGCTGATTTTCAGCTATTCACCTTCGGCTATTTCCGCCGGATCCTACTGCGTGGACGCAGCGCCTGCGCAGTAGAGGGGGGTCCTTATCCGCCGAGCGGAACTTTCTCGGCAGAACACCGGCAGTACTGATCTGTGTATCCTGTGGACGGGGAAGTCTCCCCTCTGTCAGAATACAAAGGCTTAGCAGGGAGGGTTCCCCCATCCACCTCTAATATGTGAATGGGGAATCAAGTCGTTTTCCCCCATAGGGGCAACAATAAAAAAATGACTCATCTAAGGGCTGCTTTAGACATGTACCTTCTTTGTTCTTCAACATGCATTATGGTACCTGTGCCCATTCATTCTAAAGCCTCACATTATGAGAAATGTGCCCAACCTTTTCTTTTAAGTGCATCACAATACACAAAACTTATTTTCACATGTATGTTTTGTGGTGTGTTAAAGGGTTATGTGTGTTGTTTTCTGGCCTTAAAGTGTATTTCCACTATAAGAAAATGTTATGCAATTCATTGAATACTTTCAATTTGGCCACTCAGGAAGCACCAGAAAAAAACATGAGCATGTACTGTATGACTGGCCTGTTTGTTATGTTCCTTACGGCCAGTGACAACAAATAATCTAGAAGCTCAACTTGATTTGATCAGTCAAGTGTGAAATTCTCCTAACAACAAATGCTGGCCATGCATAGGGGAATTTTCTAATAACTGCAATCGCTTTCATCCAATGTTTAATCCCAAAAACATTTGAATAGTTGAAGGAAAACTGCACCAGCATTTTATATAGTTACATGTTTATATTGACATCCATATACCAAGGATGTTAGTAGGATTACTTGATTCAGATGGCTATATTTGCAGTTAACCCTTTTGCATGACCGAGCCGTTTTTTTGTTTTTTGCACACATGTTCAAAAATAATTTTAGCCCTGAAGATTGCATAAAACCCCCAAAATATTATATATATTCTAAAAGCAGAAAGCCTAGAGCAGCTTTTCTCAACCTTTTCAACACAGAAGAACCCTTGAAATAACTTTCTGGTCTCAGGGAACCCCTTCTAAAAATTACTATAGCTACAACTTATAATATGTTAGTGTGACGGTCAGTGGGAAGAATGCACCTTACACTTGTGGTCATTGGGAAGAATTACCCCCTTACAGATAGCTAAAAAGATCAATGATGTCAGTGGGAACTTATGTGAGAGGTAGAAATTTCTCACTGCTTAAGGAAACCCTAGCAACCTCTGGAGGAACTCTGGTTGAGAAACCTAGGCCTAGAGCATAAAATGGTGGTAGTTTAAATTTTTTTTTAAAATATAGATGTTAAACTCAGCGCTGCTCACACATGCACACATGTTTAAAAAAATAATTTTAGCCCTGAAGATTGCATAAAACCCCCAAAATATTGTATATATATTCTAAAAGCAGAAAGCCTAGAGCAGCTTTTCTCAACCTTTTCAATACAGAAGAACCCTTGAAATAACTTTCCGGTCTCGGGGAACCCCTTCTAAAAATTACTATAACTACAACTCATAATATATTAGTGTAACGGTCAGTGGGAAGAATGCGCCTTACACTTGTGGTCATTGGGAAGCTTTACCCCCTTACAGCTAGCTAAAAAGATCAATGATGTCAGTGGGAACTTATGTGAGAGGTATACATTTCTTACTGCTCAAGGAAACCCTAGCAACCTCTGGAGGAACCCTGGTTGAGAAACCTTGGCCTAGAACATAAAACGGTGGTAGTTTCAATATTTTAAGAAAATATAGATGTTAAAGCGGGGTTCTGGCCGCGAAAAAAAAAATTTAAAGTCAGCTGCTACAAACACTGTAGCTGCTGACTTTAAATAAGTAGACTTACCTGTCCTGGGTGCCCGCGATGTTGGCCGCTCGAGGCCGACCCGTCCCTCGGCTCTCGGGTCCCGGCACTGCCATCCTAACTAAGGGAAACAGACAGTGGAGCCTTGCGGCTTCACTGCCAGTTTCCTACTGCGCACGCACGAGCGGTGCGGCGCTCTGTGAATGGCCCCATGGTTTTCTGGGAACACACACAGTTCCCAGAAGGCAACGGGGCCACTCACCGAGGAGCAGGACACTCTGCGGAATAGGAAGAGGCAGATTAGGAAGACTGCCTAGCAACAAGGGTTTCAGGTAAGTAATTTTTTTTTTCACGTTTTTTTTTTGCAGATTTTTGGTGCAATTTTTTTTTTAGGGTGGCCCTCCACTTTAAACTCAGCGCTGCTCCAATAAACAATAAACCAATATATAATAATAATAATAAAGTGACTACATCAGTATAATCAATGACACAGTATTAATTAACAATATAAAGTGCTCAGTGCAATTAAAGTGCAATCATATAGAGTCCATCCATATAATCATATATTGTGTTGAACTTGTGCAAATTATGAAGTCGATGTAGATCTTGATGACAGTCCGTGCTCCCCTCCTGGATCCCCACTCACCAGCAATAATCTTTAAATGCGCCTGGTATTAAGTTTGAAGGGCATCTCCCTTCAATGGCCCGGGCTGCTGGATGTGATCAGTATGTGGGTGAAAATATCACCTTACTTCCACCAATATATTAAAGCCATCAGGTATATCCTATATCCAGATATAATTATCACCTTCCCAACTTTCCCAGTGATCAGATATCCATATTAGGCGTGTGGCAATGAAGAGAAAAGGATACATAGTGTAATATTGCTAATTTTATTCATAAAAATCCAAAATCATTACACTTACATCAAACTTTTAAAACACTGCAAAAAAAACTCCACCTTGGCGTGCAAACAACCGTCACTAGGTCTCCTCAGCTTGACGCGTTTCGCCCCTCCCCCTGGGTGTCTTCAGAAGCTAATGGCACCTGTGACTAGTTGCCTTATATGTGTTAAGTCCCACCTACTACACCCGGTAACTCCTACTACTCTCTATAAGGCACGCAGTAAAATTTAAATCACTTCCTGCTTCCACCAAAACCAGAAGTGTTGTTACCGCCATCTTGGTACTCCCATAGACTCAGTCAGAAGGTTTGCCTATTGTATTCGGTGGCTTCCTGTTAGATCTCACTACATCCCACAAGTCTTGGTACTCATTTGAGACGTTACACCCACTGTTGTAACTACCTTATATGTGATCACTTCCTGTGTTCACAGGAAATGTGGATGCCACAATTCTAACAATTCTAATACTCAATACCGTCCTTAAATTGTGTGTATATTGTACTTAATTACAACATCTACACAACACATTTCCTTCTCAATATACCTGAATTATGTCTATCGGTTATTTTGTATTGTCTACACCAGGGATCTTCAAACTACGGCCCTCTAGCTGTTGCAGAACTACACATCCCATGAGGCATTGTAAAACTCTGACATTCACAGACATGACTAGGCATGATGGGAATTGTAGTTCCTGAGCAACTGGAGGGCCATAGTTTGAAGACCCATGGTCTACACATATTGTCTAATCTGATGTGAGCGGCAGTATCTGAAAAAACTCCCTAATTGGGACTATGCAATCAATAAATACAGTGTTGTACTCTACATGTCAATCTCCTTGATGATCCCTTATCTCAAATGATTACAAAATATTCCTAATGACAACTATATTCCAATATAGATTAGAAAACATATATAGATTGGTCAACATTAAAAATAAATATAAAAATAAAATTAAAATAGAATATTTCAAAGTATATCAAAATGAATAATTACTTATAAAACAATTAACATCTAAGTCCACATTTAACCCTTTCAGTGTTGATGACTGTAATTGGTATATCCATTGAGTTTCATTTTGTGAAATAGCCTGTTTCAAATTGGTGGCCCTCCAGTGTCTCTCTACTCTATCAATACCATAAAAAAATAATTTAGAAGGATCCCTATTGTGGAATCTTCTAAAATGGTTAAAAGGTATGTAACGTGTGTGGTGCCACATGTGATGAACTTAGATATTTCATATATCTGTCCAGTGGTTTTAGATTGGAAATGTGTGGTTTTCTCCTTTCCTCCTTTACATGTTCTACATGTCAAGCATTTGTCACATTTAAAAAATCCTACCTGAATTTTTTATGTTACACCATATTAGAGCAAAGGTCTAGGAAATGGGAGATGTCATTAAAAATACATTTAAGTTAATATTAGGGCAAACAAACACAATAAATTACCAAAACTTTGGTAAAATATAAAAGATGAGAATGTGCTACTAGATACTCAACATTCCAAGGCTTAAAATTGCATGTGTCCGTAAAATGGCAACAAACTTTGTTACCCTATATTTTTCATAGGCAAAGCTTTAAAATCGCCTACAGGTCCTAAGTTTAGTGTTATGCAGGAGCTCGAATTATTGCTCTCACTCTGGCGTGTACGGCAATATGTAACGTGTATAGCTATCAACATTTTTGTGCGTAGGCACCCCTGACGCATGTAATGATTTTCGTACATAGATGTATGTGGGGGGTGGGGGGGCCTTCTAAAAACATTATGGGGGGTTTATATGCTTGGGCTTAACTATATTTTTTCAATTTTTTACATTTTTTTTATCACATAGGGGTCGAAAAATCTTCTATGCGATGATTTTTTTGGTGACAGGTTCTCTTTAATCACTTCACCCCTTGAAGGATTTACCCACTCCCTGACCATGCCATTTTTTGCGATATGGCACTGCGTTATTTTAACTGACAATTGCGCGGTCGTGCGATGCTGTACCCAAATAAAATGTATGTCCCTTTTTTCCCACAAATAGAGCTTTCTTTTGGTGGTGTTTGATCTCTGCGGTTTTTATATTTTTCGCTATAAACAAAAAAATATTTTTTACTTTCTGCTTTAAAACATACCTAATAAAAATATTTAAAAAATCTGGGCATGTATGTATTCTGCTACATATTTTAGGTAAACAAAAACCACAATAAGCCTATATTGATTGGTTTGCACAATTGTTATAGCATCTACAAAATAGGGGATAGATTTATAGCATTTTTATTTATTTTTATTTTTTTAATAGTAATGGTGGTGATCTCTGATTTTTAGCAGGCCTGCGGGATTGTGGCGGACAGTTCGGACACCTAACTAACAGTTTTTACACTTTTTTGAGAACCAGTGACATTATTACAGTGATCAGTGCTAGAAATATGCACTGACATTGTACTAATGGCACTGGCATTGAAGGGGTTAACATCAGGGGCGATCAAGGGGTTAAATGTGTTTCCTGGGTGTGTTTACTAACTGTATGGGGGGATGGGCTGCCTGAGACAACACACAGATCCATCTTCCTGCATAGCAGAAAGACAGGATCTGTGTGTCATCCCCTGACAGAAAGGAGATCTGCCTAGTTTACTTTGGCAGATTTCCACTTTATCTCTGCGGGGAACTATCGCGGGCGGCCAGCGGACATGGAGAAAACCACTGATTGGCTCCCCTCCTGACCAATGGGTGCCGTGCACGAGCCCTACACCTACGGCGATTCGCGCAGCTGAGCCAACCTGCTACAATATAACTGCGGCGGCTGGTCGGCAAGCCATTAATGAGACACCACGGTTCTACAAGCCCTTACCTGTTCTAATGCAGTGCAGAAAGTGACACGGGGACCTGGAAATGAACACACTGCCAGGTCAGCAAGAAAAAGGGGACATGTGCCCGCTCTATTCCCCTCTGCAAAAGAAAAAATGCGCTAGGCACGTTTTCTTGTTATGCAACAGTAAAAAAAAGTAACAAACAAAATGAATGAAAATGAAAAAATAAATATTATCGGTAAAAAAAAATACCGAAGTAAACAAAAGGGAAAAAATAACTAAGGGGAGAAAGAGAGAAATCAGTTAATTAGGGCTGATTATGGTTAACCAAAGGTCAATATGAGGTTCAATGGGAATACATTTTAAGGTTTGTTTAAGTGATGTCTTATGAATACATTTTAAGGTTTGTTTAAGTGATGTCCTATGCAGATCTAAGGTCACACCTTTCAATTACATATGACTGAAATAGTAAGTGTAATAAAAAGATACGTCTAAAAAGTTTGTAGGAACGTAAAGTATTTCAAAGAGAGACCTGTAGATTTGTGTATCATTTCTGCTTTATCAGTGATTGGTTAATTATGGTATTAATATTATTATTAAAAATATAATTTTCATAACATTATGGAAAACGTCACTCCTGTGGATTATATATAACATAATTAGCAGTACAGATTGAATGACTTTATATTCTTACTTAATAGTAAGATGGACAGTTTGTATAGTTCCTCTTGTTTCTTTGTATGGTCTATGCATCGTTGAGCTAATAGATAGGTTTTACACTTGTATGTGTAGCTGTTCATTTTATGATGCCAAGGTCATTGCCTGCAGTTTTCAGCACTTACTAAAGAACCATACAGGGAAGAAAAGGCAGCACAAATATAACGGTTAAACAATGGTCTTAAGAGAAATGGGTGGGAGCAATTGACAGAGGAGCTGATAACAAGTATAACAGAAAATTACCTCTAATTGGAAAATAGGGCACCTGCAAAGAAGAACAAAATAGCACTATTCATTTGAAGATTGGACTAAGAAAGAAAATACGCTCTTAACTGCTTAGCTATTTTGCTGTCAAGTGCTTTCTTCTTCTGTGCTGTACACTGAGATTAGACAGTAGCTGTAACTGACAATAGACTAAAAAATGAAATGTGTTAATTTTAATTTCGGAAAACTGATGAAAACATTCTACACCAGTAGTTTGCAAGGACAACATAAATAAATTATAACCATCAATACATACAGCTGAAAACATAGGGGTTCCCCACCACCTGTACAACATAGGTTTATCATGGAACTGTAGTATATGGTGGCATAGTACCTTAGTTCTAAAATTAAAATGTAACTATTTTAGGATTGTTCAGTAAGGAAGAACATTATGCAATGGTACTGTGCAAAATCAATAAGCCTATTTATTGCATGTCCCTCTGAATTTTTGTTGAATTTTATGACAGCTTTGGAAAGCTTGTGACTTGTATGCTTTAGAATGTCAAATCTCTTTCTTTATAAGACGTTACAGTGAACAAGGCACCAAAACCAACTGGTGGTACTAATCCAGTCTTTTCACATGCATGGGAAATCTATGCAGATGATCGGAGGAAACCCATGTGTGCAGACGTGCTGCAGGGCTCGATGGGGAAGAACATAATTCTTGCCTAGGCGAGAAATGAGGAAGTGCTGAAATCTAATATGATTTAAATTCCTTTCCTATTGATATGTTTAATTTTAAATTGAAGCCTAAATGCAGCCAAAATCAAAAACTGAAAAATCAGCACAAGGGACATAACTTACAGTCAGTAGGATGTGTCCCTGGTGCTGATACCTCTTCTTTTAGTTGAAATTCTCCTCCATCCATGCCCTCCTCATCCCCACTGCCGTGACGTTTTGGGGCGGTGGGGGTTAACAGAACCAACAGTCTATCACAGGCTCTCACCATTTTTTCCCAGTTCTGCCATTTGTAGAAACCATACTACGGCTTTAATGAATAAACCAATTGTCCGCCCCTCTATTCAGAGAAGCTGAAGTATGGCTTCTATGAATGGCGGAGTTAGGCACAGAGAAATGCATAGTTGAGCTCACTTGAGTACAGCTTGTGACGGCCTGTGACAGCCTGTTAGTTCTATTATCCCTGCTGCACCAGAAGATTACGACAGCAGGGTTGATGGGGGGAAAGGGTGGGGGCATTTCAAGGAACAAAAAAGGCATCAGCGCAAGGGACACATCCTACAGACTGTAAGTTATGCCCCGTGTGTAGTTTTACTTTGGCTGTACTTAGGCTTTAATGTTATTTATGATCAGCACCTTATTGTGATAGCAGCTCTGTCCATAGGGGCTCACATAGACAGCACTGAACCTAATGCAAGATTTCAATGTTTATCTAGCAGAATCTGCTGATGTGTTATTTCATAGTTTATGGCTTGTACACTTCAAGGCCGATTTGATAAAAGAAATAATTTTCACCATGTCCACTTAAATACCCATTGACAATTCTAATATTCAGGGTAACTTAAACAATGGAATTTTCCTTAGTACACTCTGCATTTTAGATGAACATAGGCTATCTGGTCTGGGCTGGTAAATAGCCTTTTTTTGGCATGTACAGTGCCTTGAAAAAGTATTCATACCCCTTGAAACTTTCCACATTTTGTCATGTTACAACCAAAAACATAAATGTGTTTTATTGGGATTTTATGTGATAGACCAACACAAAGTGGCACATAATTGTGAAGTGGAAGGAAAATGACAAATGGTTTTCAAAATTTTCTACAAATAAATATGTAAAAAGTGTGGCATGCTTTTGTATTCAGCCCCACTGAGTCAATACTTTGTAGAACCGCCTTTCGCTGCAATTACAGCTGCAATTCTTTTTGGGGATGTCTCTACTAGCTTTGCACCCATTCTTCCTTGCAAAATAGCTCAAGCTTGTTAGATTGCATAGAGAGCATCTGTGAGCAGCAAGTCTTGCCACAGATTCTCAATTGGATTTAGGTCTGGACTTTGACAGGTCCATTCTTATAACACACCAATATGCTTTGATAAACCATTCCATTGTAACTCTGGCTGTATGTTTAGGGTCGTTGTCCTGCTGGAAGGTGAACCTCTGCTCCAGTTTTAAGTCTTTTTCAGACTCTAACAGGTTTTCTTCTAAGATTGCACTGTATTTGGCTCCATCCACCTTCCCATCAACTCTGACCAGCTTCCCTATCTCTGCTGAAGAAAAACATCCCCACAAGATGATGCTACCATCATAATGTTTCACGGTGGGATGTGCAGTGTTAGTTTTCTGCCACACATAGCGTTTTGCTTTTAGGCCAAACAGTTAAATGTTGGTCTTATCTGACCAGAGCACCTTCTTCCACATGTTTGCTGTATCCCCCACATGGCTTCTCGCAAACAGCAAACGGGACTTCTTATGGCTTTCTTTCAACAATGGCTTTCTTCTTGCCACTCTTCCATAAAGGCCAGATTTGCGGAGTGCACTACTAATAGTTGTCTTGTGGACAGATTCTACCACCTGAGCTGTGGATCTCTGCAGCTCACCCAGAGTTACCATGGGCCTCTTGGCTGCTTCTCTGATTAATGCTCTCTTTGCCCAGTTGTGCCTTACTCTTTCCATTTTTGGATGCTTTATTGAACAGTGCTCCACGAGATGTTCAAAGCTTGGGATATTTTTTATAACCTAACCCTGCTTTAAACTTCTCCACAACTTTATCCCTGACCTGTCTGGTGTGTTCCTTAGCCTTCATGATGCTGTTTGTTCACTAAGGTTCTCTAACAAACCTCGGAGGGCTTCACAGAACAGTTGTATTTATACTGAGATTAGATTACACACAGGTGGACTCTATTTACTAATTAGGTGACTTCTGAAGGCAATTGGTTCCACTAGATTTTAGTTGGGGGTATCAGAGTAAAGCTGAATACAAATGCACGCCACACTTTTCATATATTTATTTGTAAAAAAAAATTGAAAACCATTTATTATTTTCCTTTCACTTCACAATTATGTGCCACTTTGTGTTGGTCTATCACATAAAATCCCAATAAAATACATGTACGTTTTGGGTTGTAACATGACAAAATGTGGAGAATTTCAAGGGGTGTGAATACTTTTTTCAAGGCACTGTACATTATGTTTTGTGCATCAGAACCCCTATGTGGGGTTGGTAGGAAGAAAGAAGATAGGTTACATAGGTTATACATATCATAACCAGTTCAGAAGTTTTCTGATTCGGACTAACAGAATTGATTGTTTTCTTCCTGGGCAGATCAAGAAGCCCCAAGAACAAAAAGAAGGAAAAAACTAAAGACAGGAAGAGGTATGTACAGTTGTGTCTGATATTTTGGTGTCAACTGAAGTTCATCATAAAAATTATAATTTGAGCAGATGTTAAATCATGTTAAAAAAGAAAAAAATTGCGCATAGAGAACAAAATAAGCAGCCAACACATCACTAGACATACAGTGCAAAATGGAAATAAAAGACAAAAGTGTGGCACTAAGTGAGCAAGTGAATAACAGATGAACCTGATAAGGTACAATAGGCAGTGCAAAATTGAATGTGAATAAAAGCAAAACATAAAAGTTCCTAAATGAATAATAAACATCTATAGAAAGTCGATTAGAGTTCAGAATAAAGTGAAAAGGTCTTTCTTGGATAATCACGTACCCTATAGCACATGGGTCAAACAGGCACTTTGCGGGAATGACCTCAAAAATGAACTCCCACCACAGGAAAAACGGTAAGAGGGGGGTTCCACCCAATGTTGAATGAAGACTGTCAGGTATCCATGATGCGATATATCACATCAAATGGTGTGCATGAAAAACAGATGATCCGCACATAGTGTGATACTGTTTGATGTTTGAAAATATGGATGTTATACTCAGCGCTGCTCCAATAAACAATAAACAAAGAAACAATGTATAATAAAGTGCCTACATCAGTATAATCAATAACATAATATTAACTAACAATGTAAAGTGCTCAGTGCAATTATTGTGCAAAACAAATAAAGTGTAATCATATAAAGTCCATCCATATAATCATATGGTGTGTTAAACTTGTGCAGATTATGCAGTTGGTGTAGGTAATATTTTCACCCACATACTGATACCATCCAGCAGCCCTAGCCATTGATGGGAGACGCCATTCCAAACTTAATACCAGGCGCATTTGAAGATTATTGTTGGTGAGTGGGGACCCAGGAGGGGAGCACGGAGTGTCACCCAGATCTACACCTATCTTAGAGCATATTTTTCCTTGTAATTTCCCATTTGATTTCATATGATGCCTGAGTCTTAAATATATATACAGTGGGGACGGAAAGTATTCAGACCCCCTTAAATTTTTCACTCTTTATTATATTGCAGCCATTTGCTAAAATCATTTAAGTAATTTTTTTTTCCTCATTAATGTACACACAGCACCCCATATTGACAGAAAAACACAGAATTGTTGACATTTTTGCAGATTTATTAAAAAAGAAAAACTGAAATATCACATGGTCCTGAGTATTCAGACCCTTTGCTCAGTATTTAGTAGAAGCACCCTTTTGAACTAATACAGCCATGAGTCTTTTTGGGAAAGATGCAACAAGTTTTTCACACCTGGATTTGGGGATCCTCTGCCATTCCTCCTTGCAGATCCTTTCCAGTTCTGTCAGGTTGGATGGTAAACGTTGGTGGACAGCCATTTTTAGGTCTCTCCAGAGATGCTCAATTGGGTTTAAGTCAGGGCTCCGGCTGGGCCATTCAAAAACAGTCACGGAGTTGTTGTGAAGCCACTCCTTCGTTATTTTAGCTGCGTGCTTAGGGTCATTGTCTTGTTGGAAGGTAGACCTTCGGCCCAGTCTGAGGTCCTGAGCACTCTGGAGAAGGTTTTCGTAAAGGATATCCCTGTACTTGGCCGCATTCATCTTTCCCCTAATTGCAACCAGTCGTCCTGTCCCTGCATCTGAAAAACACCCCCACAGCATGATGCTGCCACCACCATTCTTCACTGTTGGGACTGTATTGGACAGGTGATGAGCAGTGCCTGGTTTTCTCCACACATACCGCTTAGAATTAAGGCCAAAAAGTTCTATCATGGTCTCATCAGATGAGAGAATCTTATTTCTCACCATCTTGGAGTCCTTCAGGTGTTTTTTAGCAAACTCCATGCGGGCTTTCATGTGTCTTGCACTGAGGAGAGGTGGAGGGCCGCAGTGATGGTTGACTTTCTACAACTTTCTCCCCTCTCCCAACTGCATCTCTGGAGCTCAGCCACAGTGATCTTTGGTTTCTTCTTTACCTCTCTCTTCTCCCCCGATAGCTCAGTTTGGCCGCACGGCCAGCTCTAGGAAGGGTTCTAGTTGTTCCAATCGTCTTCCATTTAAGGATTATGGAGGCCACTGTGCTCTTAGGAACCTTAAGTACAGCAGAATTTTTTTGTAACCTTGGCCAGATCTGTGCCTTGCCACAATTCTGTCTCTGAGCTCTTCAGGCAGTTCCTTTGACCTCATGACTCTCATTTGCTCTGACATGCACTGTGAGCTGTAAGGTCTTATATAGACAGGTGTGTGGCTTTCCTAATCAAGTCTAATCAGTATAATCAAACACAGCTGGACTCAAGTGAAGGTGTAGAACCATCTCAAGGATGATCAGAAGAAATGGACAGCACCTGATTTAAATATATGTGTGTCACAGCAAAGGGTCTGAATACTTAGGACCATGTGATATTTCAGTTTTTATTTTTTAATAAATCTGCAAAAATGTCAACAACTCTGTGTTTTTCTGTCAATATGGGGTGCTGTGTGTATATTAATGAGGAAAAAAATGAACTTAAATGATTTTAGCAAATGGCTGCAATATAACAAAGATGGAAAAATTTAAGGGGATCTGAATACTTTCCGTCCCCACTGTATATATATTTAAGACTCAGGCATCATATGAAATCAAATGGGAAATTACAAGGAAAAATATGCTCTAAGATAGGGTCAATCATACTTAACAGTGTGGTGCTATAGATAATATACATAAACTATATTACCAAAAGTATTGGGACACCTGCCTTTACATACACATGAACTTTAATGGCAACCCAGTCCTAGTCCGTAGGGTTCAATATTTAGTTTGCCCACCCTTTGCAGCTATAACAGCTTCAACTCTTCTGAGAAGGCTGGCCACAAGGTTTAGGAGTGTGTCTATGGGAATGTTTGACCATTCTTCCAGAAGCGCATTTGTGAGATCCAGCACTGATTTCGGACAAGAAGGCCTGGCTCGCAGTCTACGCTCTAATTAATCAGGTCCATAAAGACAGCGAGTTTGGGGGTGCAGGAACTTGACTGGCCTGCAGAGAGTCCTGACCGTCCCAGTACTTTTGGTAATATAGTGTATATACTTGTGTACAGTTATGTGAAAAAGCAATTACACCCCGTTTACATTTTTATATCATATTTAAACTGGCAAAAAATATACCTTGATTCAAACAGTGCCTATAGATAAAGGTAATGTACTTGAACAATTGACACATAAAGCTGACATGGCGTATTCATTTTCATGATCTAAATGAATAAAAAACGCATTTAAGGAACCTCCTTATGGAGTATACAGGTGAAACTATTTATGCTTCAGACATCCAGGGTCTGGTGCTCTCTTTGCTATTGACATGTGTGGTGCCATCATGCCAAAATCAATAGAGCTCTCTGTGACCTTCCAATAGAAAGTTGTGGGTGACTATGCGTCTGGCAAGGGTTTTAGAAAATGTGACAAATGATTTGAAATCAGTCATTTCACTGTAAGAAAAATAATCTACAAGTGACATAGGTGTCAAACAACTGCTAATTTGACCAGGCCCAGCAAATTCAAACCAAGAACTGACTGATGGTAAATTAGGTTTTCAAGAACCCCATGGTTTAATCGCAGGATGTTCAGACAACTCGTGCAACAGTTGGAAAAAAAGAGCATGCATCTACAATCAAAAGGAGATTGCGCCAATTTAATCTGCATGAGAGGTGTGTTATGAAAAAAGCTCTTATTCCACTGTTCTGCAAAAAAATGATATTTCCTTCTAGTTATGGCTCCAGAAAATAGACCAAGACCACACCTGTCTTATGAAAAACGTAGCCACCTATCTTGTGATACTCGTGAACACTTCCATAAGATATAGGCCTGTTGGATCTTCTTTTAAATGTCCGAGTCCGGCGGACAATTTGACCGTGTGTGGGTTTCATCGGACCTGCAGCGGACTTTTTCGGTCGAAAATCTAACAGACTTTAGATTTGGAACATGTTTTAAATCTTTACGTCAGAACTCCGCCGGACCCAGTTCCTATCGAAAAATCCGCTCGTCTGTATGCTAGTCTGACGGACGAAAACCGACACTAGGGCAGCTATTGGCTACTGGCTATCAACTTCCTTATTTTAGTCCGGTCGTACGTCATCACGTACGAATCCGTTGGACTTTGGTGTGATCGTGTGTAGGCAAGTCCTTTCGTTGGGAAAGTCCGTTAGAAGTCCGTCGGATAGTCCGTCGGTCCAGTCCGGTCGAAAAGTCCGCTCGTGTGTACGCGGTATTAGTGTTTGTTTCTTGAGTTGGGAGTTTGGTTCATGAGTTTTGTCTCAGTGCTGGGACAGTGGTTTTCCCTCTCTTCCTATATACCCTTGCTGTTTCTCTTTTAGTTTTTTTACTATTTTTACCTTGTTTTCCAATCCATTTTTTTACCCAAATGTATATCTGGACACTAGCGTTGCACTGATACTAAGCATTTGCACGAGTACTTGTACACCTGCAAATGCTCCGATACTAAAAACAATTTTGTCAGGCTGGGTTCACATATATCTGTTTTGTAGTTCGATTTAGCCATGCGATTCACAAGTGGTTGTATATGAATACCGTCTATTTTTGATGAGATTTTATAGCAGCATTTTTTGGCCTTCTCTATGTGAGCAGAGGGGATCAGAGAGAGGAGTCTGTAAGAAGCCACCAGAGCGATGTGTGAAGCTGCAAACCAACACACATTAGTAGGGAGCTGTGTTAAGGGATGATCATGGAAAACACTGCCAGAAGGAAGCTGGGGCAGCCGCTGGAACACTGCTCACAGGCCCTCTCTCTCTCTGCCACATAGCACCTCCTGCCTCGCTGGGAAAGTTAATACACCAGGCAATTCAAAGCAAAAATGCATTGCTTTCTCAATAGTCCCATTCTAACCTACAGTATAGAGTGCGATTTCAAATCGCAAATGACCACACAGGACCCTTTTTCTGTAATACAATGCATTTCCCCTGCATCTATCTGAACGCCCTCAATAGGAAACCATTCTATTTTACTTATAATACAAATTTGCACTATGAAATCGCATCTGAAAACGCACAAGTGTGAACCGGGGCTCGCCTTAAGTAACCAGTTTTCATTAGTCTAAAAAAAACTGTCACATGACAGTAAAACTAGGTATTAGTAATTGGTGTCGGCTAGTACTTGAGAAAGTGTATAAAGGTGGGGGCTTACTGAACAAAGATGACCCTCACCAAGGAGAGGTCAAGTAGTGCTTGTTATATTATTATATGGAACCTCCAACCTCCTTCAGTGGAGCTTTACTGCATAGCGATCTGCTGGTATAACTAGAGGTGTAATCGTTTGCTAAGATCCCTGAAGGAGGTTTCATATAATATTATAACAAGCGCTACTTGACTTCTTCTCAGTGAGGGTCATCTCTGTCTGCTAAGCCCCCACATGTATACACCGTGGTGGTCTGTGTGATGGTCCTATCGCTAAAAGGTTTTCAGGTTACTCGGATACACACTCTACTTTTTTTCTGCCCTAAATTGACAAGATAGCACATCTTTGAAGTCCTGTCTAGATTTTTTTCTTTTAGGGGTTTTCTTCTTTTTTTTTAAATCAATACTTTTATTGTAGTGTATTTATTTTTTAACATGACTGTATATTGTTAGACATTAGGGCCAATACACAAAAAACCTCAGCATACAGTATATACAATGTAAAGTTTTTTCATAGCACACCTAGGTTATATACAGTGGAGACAGAAAGTATTCAGACCCCCTTAAAGCCCCGACTGGTGGAGGGCTACAGTGATGGTTGACTTTCTACAACTTTCTCCCATCTCCCAACTGCATCTCTGGAGCTCAGCCACAGTGATCTTTGGGTTCTTCTTTACCTCTCTCACCAAGGCTCTTCTCCCACGATAGCTCAGTTTGGCCAGACGGCCAGCTCTAGGAAGGGTTTTGGTCGTCCCAAACGTCTTCCATTTAAGGATTATGGAGCCCACTGTGCTCTTAGGAACCTTAAGTGCAGCAGAAATTTTTTTGTAACCTTGGCCAGATCTGTGCCTTGCCACAATTCTGTCTCTGAGCTCCTCAGGCAGTTCTTTTGACCTCATGATTCTCATTTGCTCTGACATGCACTATGAGCTGTAAGGTCTTATATAGACAGGTGTGTGGCTTTCCTAATCAAGTCCATTCAGTATAATCAAACACCGCTGGACTCAAATGGAGGTGTAGAATCATCTCAAGAATGATCAGAAGAAATGGACAGGACCGAGTTAAATATATGAGTGTCACAGCAAAGGGTCTGAATACTTAGGACCATGTGATATTTCAGTTTTTATTTTTTAATAAATCTGCAAAAATGTCAACAATTCTGTGTTTTTCTGTCAATATGGGGTGCTGTGTGTACATTAATGAGGAAAAAAAATGAACTTAAATGATTTTAGCAAATGGCTGCAATATAACAAAGAGAGAAAAATTTAAGGGGGTCTGAATACTTTCCGTCCCCACTGTATATCTATATATCTATAGATATATGTATACACTCACCGGCTACTTTATTAGGTACACCTGTTCAATTTCTTGGTAACATAAATTGCTAATCAGTCAATCACAAATCACATTGCTGCAACTCAATGCATTTAGACATCTAGACATGGTGAAGATGACTTGCTAAAGTTCAAACTGAGCATTACAGTGTGAAAGAAAGGGGATTAAAGTGACTTTGAATGTGGCACCGTTGTTGGTGCCAGACGGGCTGGTCTGAGTATTTCAAAAACTGCTGATCTACTGGGATTTTCACGCACAACCATCTCTAGAGTTTACAGAGAATGGTCTGAAAAGAGAAAATATCCAGTGAGCGGCAATTGTGTGGACGAAAATGCTTGTTGATGTCAGAGATCAGAGGAAAATTGGCAGACTGCTTTGAGATGATGGAAAGGCAACAGTAACTCAAATACCCACTCGTTACAACCAAGATATGCAGAATATCATCTCTGAGTTTGCACAGGCTCACCAAAACTTGACAATAGAAAATGTTGCCTGGTCTGATGAGTCTCCATGAGTCTTGATTTCAGCTGCGACAATCAGATGGTAGGGTCAGAATTTGGCATAAACAACATGAAAGCATGAATCCATCCTGCCTTGTGTCAACAGTTCAGGCTGGTAGTGGTGGTGTAACTGTGTTGGGGATATTTTCTTGGCACACTTTGGGCCCCTTAGAACCAATTGAGCATTGTTTAAACGCCACGACCTACCTGAATATTGTTGCTGACCATGTCCATCCGTTTATGACTACAGTGTACTCTTCTGATGGCTACTTCCAGCAGGATAATGCACCATGTCACAAAGCTTAAATCATCTCAAACTGGTTTATTGAACATGACAATGAGTTCACTGTACTCCAATGGCCTCTACAGTCACCGGATCTCAATCCAATAGAGCACATTTAGGATGTAGTGGAATGAGAGAACGAGAGAGTAGCACCATGGATGTGCATCCAACAAATCTGTAGCAACTGCGTGATGCTATACACTGCCGATCACTCCGTTCTCACAGCTCTTTGAGAAGAGAGCTGATGACTGAAAACAGGTCACAGGATTGCAGAACGAACTGCACTCCTGTGATCCACAAGTGAAGTACAGCCAAATGAGCTTTGGCTGTACTTCTCCTTTTAATGACTATTGTTTACCTGTGCAAATATTTAAAAACAATCAACAATTTTGATGGGGTGTACCTAATTTTTCACATGGCTGTATATTGTTAGACACTAACTTAAAAAGAAAAAAATGGGACTTTCACGGTGCTTCACATCTCAGAAATGAACAAAAACAAATAGGTGTGCTTCATGTTTTACTATTTGGGGATGTTGCACTTGCTATACCCACTCACGCCTTTGTTACATATTGTTAGATACTAGGATACTTCAGCATATATACAGTGTATAGAAAAAGTCTATACACCCCTGTTAAAATGTCAGGTTTCTGTAATGTAAGAAAATGAGACAAAGATAAATCTTTTTACAACTTTTTCCACCTTTAATGTGACCTATAAAGTGTACAACTCAATTGAAAAACATACTGAAAACTTTTAAAGGGGGGAGGGGGTGTAAAAATAAAAAACAAAAGTAATGTGGTTGCATAAGTGTGGTTGCTCCCTCTTATAACTGGGTATGTAGCTGTGTTCAGAATTCAGCAATCACATTCAAACACATGTTAAAAAGGAGTCAGCACACACCTGCCATCATTTAACGTGCTTCTGATTAACCCCAAATAAAGTTCAGCTGTTCTAGTAGGTCTTTCCTGACATTTTCTTAGTCGCATCCTACAGCAAAAGCCAGAGCTTCTAAAGCATTAGAGGGATCTCATTGTTAAAAGGTATCAGTCAGGAGAAGGGTACAAAAGAATTTCCAAGGCATTAGATATACCACAGAGCACAGTGAAGACAGTCATCATCAGGTGGAGAAAATATGGCATAACAGTGACATTACCAAGAACTGGACGCCCCTCCAAAATTGATGAAAAGACAAGAAGAAAAATGGTCAGGGAGGCTGCCAAGAGGCCTACAGCAACACTAAAGGAGCTGCAGGAATATCTGGCAAGTAATGGCTGTGCGGTACATGTGACAAAATCTCCTGTATTCTTCATATGTCTGGGCTATGGGGTAGAGTGGCAAAATGGAAGCCTTTTCTTATGAATAAAAGCATTCAAGCCCAGCTAAATTTTGCAAAAACACATCTGAAGTCTCCCAAAAGCATGTGGGAAAATGTGTTATGGTCTGGTGAAACCAAGGTTGAACTTTTTGGCCATAATTTCAAAAGATATGTTTGGCACAAAAACAGCACTGCACATTACCAAAAGAACACCATACCCACAGTGAAGCATGGTGGTGGCAGCGTCATGCTTTGGGACTGTTTTTCTTCAGCTGGAACAAGGGCCTTAGTCAAGGTAGAGGCTATTATGAACAGTTCCAAATACCAGTGAATCTTAGCACAAAACCTTCAGGCTTCTGCTAGAAAGCTGAAATTGAAGAGGAACTTCATCTTTCAGCATGTCAACAACCCAAAGCAAACATCCAAATCGACAATAGAATGGCTTCACCGGAAGAAGATAAAAGTTTTGGAATGGTCCAGCCAGAGCCCAGACCTAAATCCGATTGAAAATCTGTGGGGTGATCTGAAGAGGGCTGTGCACAGGAGATGCCCTCACAATCTGTCAGATTTAGAATGTTTTTGCAAAGAGTGGGCAAATATTGCCAAGTCAATATGTGCCATGCTGATAGACTCATACCCAAAAAGACTGAGTGTTGCAATAAAATCAAGGTGCTTCAACAAAGTTTTAGTTTAAGGGTGTGCACACTTATGCAACCATTTTATTTTGTTTTTTTATTTTTACTTCCCTCCACCTAAAAGATTTCAGTTTGTTGTTCAACTGAGTTGTACAGTTTATAGATCACATTAAATGTGGAAAAAGTTCTGAAATGATTTATCTTTGTCTCATTTTTTTACACCACAGAAACCTGGCAATTTAACAGGGGTAGACTTTTTATATCCACTGTACATCTGTAAGGTATTTTCCATAGCACACCTAGGTTTTATATATATATATATATATATATATATATATATATATATATATATATATATATATAATATATGGTATGCCATTATAATACATAAAATGATGGCACTAGTGATCAAGCGAAGTGCAATTTTTTTTAAGCAAGAATCCACATTAGAGGAGTGAAAAACTGAGAAATCACATGGTATTTCTGCTTTGCCTATAACAGCCTGGTCAGAGTCAGTTTGATGTGGAGAGACATTATTATCTGCAGCACTCTCTAGGGAAACAAGGCTGCCAGAGCAAGGGTTGCTGTCTTGATGCACAGAGCAAATCCAACATCCTTATGTGATGAAATCCTTATTGTGGCTACAATAATTATTGCAGAGTGTCCACATCTAAAAAAGCAATACGAATGAAGCAATAGGTTCTAAATATCGAACATTTCCATAGTCTGCTAACAAATGTGTGTTTATAGTTGTTGGTGAGTTCTTTTCCCTGGTTCATTCTGTCCAGGCTACACAAAGGTATTTGGGGTAAAACAATCTACCTATTGAGGACCAGTCTAGCCATGGGAGTCTCTGACAGTGATTAGTAGTCAATGATTCATTCATCCTGCCGTTATCCACCAAAGATTGAAATAACAATTTTTGGCCATGTTTTAAAGAAAGGGTTTTGTTAATCAGTAGTTTTCAAAATTGTTAAAATATTTTGTAACATTCTCTTCACTGCACGAATACTGTCTTGGCAGATCTCACAGTGGATCAGTGGTGCGAAGAACGCACAGGCACAGCAGCTGCAGTTCTCACAGTCCATCACCTTCTTCTGATTACAGCACCTCCAAGTCACCATGCAGGTAAAGTATGTCTTCACTTTACAATTTGCCAAAGTTGTACCAGAAGACTGAACAAAAATGAAAGCACAACATTTTTTTATATTTTAGTACCTTCACTTCCCATGCCAGTTTGCCCCGCCTTTCCCGATTCTAAAGATTTTCTTTTGGCTCTTTAATGTGACAGACAACCACAGTGACAACAGGGAGACTGGGAAGGAAAAGGCTGAAACATTTTAAAGCTAGAAAATGCCTTAAAATACTCTTTTCTTTCAGTGAAAGTGCTGCTTCTAGCTTTCACAATGCAGTGCTATATGCTGTCATAGATGAGTAACAACCACAACTTTCAGTATTCTCACCCAGACTTATATTGCAGAGCAGAGGAAGGAGTGAATATGGTCACATCTACTGAAAGCAAAGTAAGCAAGTCGTATTTAGACACCCAGCATAGTTGTTGTAACAGAAAAGGGCAAGTAGAACTAGAAAAGTCATTAGCACAAGGTCTATCTCACTGCATATATCTAGTTCTGGGATGTCAGTTGAACTTTAGGCTGGCCATACACGGAGCAAATTTCTTTCCTGCAACAGACAGTGTTCATGCGAGAATCTCTCCAGCCATACCATTATCTTCTCCCGGTTGGGGAAGCTGTCCCCGCTGGGAGAAGACAGTGATTATCACAAGAGAATCTGGCAGGCTGGTTGTACCCAAGTTGATTGATCGCTCAACTTGGTACATTCAGCCTGCCCATTAATGGTTCAAATCTCAGCCTGTTCCTGTTGAACCGGTCGAGACTCGAACCGTGTATGGTCGGCCCTAGGCATATTTTCAGGTTAAATTGCCCAAGTTAGTGACAGATTCTATTTAAGTAAAAAAGGTTATTATTCTACTTTTTCTATCAGGGTATTTCTGTGCATTCTTTTATCAATCTGTAATATTAAGGCTAGCTATACATGCCAAGATCAAGTCACACATCTTAAAGCTGAGCTACACCCGAAAGGGGATGCCAGCACCTGCACCTGGAGCCAATGGACGGATTGGCTTGGGGTGCCAACTTCACGGGATGCCTGGACAGGTAAGTGTCCTTATATTAAAAGTCAGCAGCTACAATATTTGTAGCTGTTGACTTTTTTATTTTTATTTTTTGTACAGGCTGGAACTCCTCTTTATTTGGATTGAGTTTGGTCAGCCCATATATTAACATCTTTTAGGCAGTAGTGGTAAGATTTATGGTAAGTCAGACTTCTGGATCTTGTGTGAGGTAACAGAAGTGGGTTTACTTTGCATATTTATGTAGCAATCTGTTGTCAATCTACCATCATATTTTGCACTCACATAATAGTTTTTTTGACTGCCTCCTCTCTATGCTTATTGCTTGTTATGGCTAAAATGCTAATCTGTTTTTTTCTGAATTCCTGTAAATACCTGATCTTGTAGAGGTAATTACTTGTTTTTCCTAAAATTTTTAGACAAAGTCCCAAGCGTAGCCAAGATGACCATAAAGCTTCTAGCCACAGATCCAGTCGTAGCCTGTCTTCTTCTCGCACTGGTCACAGCCGATCTGCCACACCACATCAGAATGGGCACAAGAGTGGCAGTCATAATGGTCACCACAGTCAAGGGCATGGCTCCACTGTAGAGAAACATTTGGATGTAAGTATACATTTTTGAATGACTATTTGTGTCAAGTAATCTTTTACCACTCTCATCCTGTGCTCCTTCCTGTACTACCTTATCTGGTCCTTTTAGTATGTGATCTATATTCCTCCACTGAGGTTTAAATGGGAATGACACTTTAAAAAGACTTCCAAAGTTACTGGGACAATATGTGTAAAAAATAAAGTGTAAAAGCCAGAACAACCTATATAAGATATATGGGCTGGCCAAGGCTGCTGTTTGGATGATGGCCGATCCCCTGCACCCCCTTGAGTGTTCTATACCTCCATCATTATGCTGAGGTGCTTTAAGCAGAATATTCTTGGGAAAATTACCTGTTCATGGATAAAAGAATATCTGTAGTCTGTGCTTTAAATGCATTTAAAGCAGTTAGGTGTGGATTATGTATACCGAATTTGTTGTCTCCCTCTAGCAACCTGTTTTGTTTTCTCGTTTTGCAGTCAAGTTAAAAAGGGCAAACCAATTGTGTAAAATATGTAGAAGAGGTTGGGATATTTAAGGGGTGTCACAAATATTCTTTATTATGCCCCTGTTGCGGTTGTCATAAAAAGATGATTTGATCAGACACTTGGATCAATATTTTCTCTCAGTAGTATGTCGTGCAGCCTGTATAGTATAAGAGAAAACTGAAAATATAATTGATATGCAAGAAGCACTTGTAACCTGTCTTGAAAAACTCCACTGAGGTCATAGTTTAAGATCCAGTTGCATGATATGTTTTTATTCATGCCATGGAAAAGTGACTGACAGTTGAATAATATGAACCCAAATGTGAAATTCAATCCAAGCATTAATGATTAAAGGAGGATATTTCTAGAGCTTACAAAATATTGTAAAGTACATTCAGAAAAAAGCAGGAATGTTATTACATTAATTTCAGGAAATACTTAATAATTAATCATTTATTTCTGTACTGGAAGACATTTAATAGTATTGCACTACTGGATATACATCAGTGACTCGGTTTCAATAAATTGCATTTAGTTTTTCTCCATTAGTTTCATATGCTTTATTATAATCTCCTGTTAGGTATTATGTCTTAAGATACTGTTGCACAAGTCAATTGTTTAGATAGGCAGTCAAATTAAATCTAAAACAGTAGTTTTCGCAGTGTATAACATCCATTCTAAATTGTCATTCGGTATTACAGTACATTACTGATTTGATTGCATTTGAAATGTAATGACTGTTATACCTAAAGTATCACTCTTAACTTCCCAGGACCTCCAAGGAACAAAGAAATCTAGGGTGTTATAAAATATATTCCTGACAAAGTCTAGAGCTGGCTCATCCCCTGCTTCAGCTTCCTATTGGTCACTGAGACCACCTGTCACAGTGTTGGATCAGTAGGGATATGAAGGAAAGGCGATCCTTAAATTTCAGGACTCCCATGATAATTGGAAATACCTGTAAAAGATATGGGTGCCTGAAATGTATTCATTTAGTCATTTTAATGTATTTTACCAGTTTAGTAGTAATAAGTTGCTATATTTTAGCAATTGACAGATGTTCTTTAATCTCCTGGGGGTTAGATGGGATGATAGGAACTCTTGACATTTTAGGTTAAACATCAAAGAGAGGGTATTAACATGGTGTCAGTTGACAGTTGACATCTAAATGTTATAAGATATCGTAACTAAAATGCCAATATTGACACATAACAAAAATGAATAATACATTTATTGAACTTAAGCCACATGTCAGTTTTAAACTAAGCACAAATATGAGCAGTGCAAATTGAGCATTACCC
Organism: Lithobates clamitans; assembly: GCA_037952925.1. Classification (NCBI taxonomy): domain Eukaryota; kingdom Metazoa; phylum Chordata; class Amphibia; order Anura; family Ranidae; genus Lithobates; species Lithobates clamitans. Next base: position 14,120,738 of record JBBGZY010000251.1, on the reverse strand, counting down.
CCTTTTAGAGAAACCATGTGTCATATTGACTAGTAGATCAAGAAAGGTGGATTTAGGATGAATCAAGTTTTCTTGTAAAGTGGTATTCACTGGAATAAACCTCTGCTAATGCATTTTATCACCGTATTCTCTGTTAGATATGCCCAGGATTGTGAAAGGTTATTTTTAGTTGTGTAGATGGGATATTCTGATTGCTATTCTTTGCAGTGTTATTAGACAAATGTTCTTCTCTGCAAACATGTACATTTACTTGTTGATAAGACATATACATAGGCGTATCTAATACTGCATTCCAAACATCAATGATGATTTACAAAATCCAGCAATTTGTCTAATAATTTTTACCATTAATAGGATCAGTAAAAGATTTGCTGATTCGTTATTGTTTGTTATTGCACTTTGGTCTTTGTTTTGTGTATGAACCAAATGTAGTAGAAATGGAAAATAGTGGTTTTGTAACCAACATAGTGCATTTCATAAAGCTTAATACATATTTATATCAAACAGTTCTTCAATTACATCCATTTGTTCAAGAGTATAGTATTTTGTTTCTTACTTCAGGTATAAATGACCTGAAGTCATAAAGTTCAATCAAAGCATTTTTTATTAAAGCTTTTGCACATTTCTGTAGCTACTCTTTAAATAGCTTCAAGTACAGCATTGTGCTCCAATGAGTCAACAGGATGCTCTTTTAGTGGATGTTGTATCATTTTCTCCTTAATATAGGTATTCAGAATCACAGTATATTAATCTTTTTAAAATTGTTTTCTAATAGGAATTTCTGCTCTTTAGCAATTTGAATTAGCCAGAAAATTGTATACATATTTGTAAAAAAAAAAAACTGTTTAATTAACAAACCCTAAACATATTTATATAAAGTAAGTAGCTTATTGTAAAAAGAAAACACTCCTCACTGCAGTCAGTTTGTATGAATGGGTAGTTATTACTTAAATGTTGCGCAATCATAACATTTCAAATACTGACTATATGGTTGCTTACTTCAGGAAAATGTATGTCCATCACTTCTGGAATTATTGGTGTTTGTGATCAAGATTTTAGGGTAGTCAGGGATATATCATGGGTATAAATCATGCTATAGACTTGCCTATTTATACAATATGCCATGCCAATGTACCAAGTTAAACTTTAAAGCAAAACTGTCACATATGGAAAAAAAAGGCTGCAGTTGTAAAAGAAACATCATGTATAGTATCTATGCTAGGTCAACATTCTTCCTTGTTGCGCCCTAAGACCCTCCAGAACTCAGCTTTCAGGCTTACAGCATGGCAGAGCTTAGACATATCTCCAGTGCAATGCTAATGCCTCTCATTGGCAGCTACATTGCAGTGAGGAAGGATGCATGCATGCATAGACTTCAGCTTTGCAGAAAGTCAAACTCTTTAGCACTTTTTGGACTTTCAGGGCACTTTGAGGAGGAATTTCAACCTGAAAAAGATATGTGCATGCCTGTGGCTTAAACCTTCATTTTTAAAACGAATAGGTACTGTATTCTCTTTTCTTGCACTTGTTCTATTTTAGCTATTATTTCGCAATATTCCTTGTGCTTTCCCTTATTTCAACCCATTCATACTAACAGATACAGGTTCTCTTTTAACTTTATTTGTGATGTTGATAACATTTACCCAAGCTGATCTATTGGATTGCGCACCCTTGTCCCCACTGACTTGTAGAAGTTGATGCACAAATGCACAGCATGTCAGCACATTCAGCTTGTTATTGCTTATCAAGTAAGGAGGATATACCTATTACCTTAACTCTGCTTAAACCCCCTATGAAAGAAAACTACTCCCTAGTAGAGTTGGGCAAACGGTTCGGGTTTGAGCAAAAGTTCGGCCTGAGCATCGCCTGTTCACCCGCTGGGCGAACACGGATTTGCGGGGCGTTTGGTGGGTGTTCACCCTGCCGAATGCCCTGCAATGCACTGCACAGGTGTGAAAAAAAAGTGAAACAAAAACAGCGTGGGGTCCCCCCAAAATCAATAACAGTCCCTTATTCAAGCATGCAGCATTTGAGCGAATGCCCCCCCTCCTCCTGAACCATACCAGGCCACATGCCCTCAACATGGGGGTGTGGGTGCTTTGAGGCAGGGGAGGCTCTGCCCCCCATCCTAAATCACCTTGTCCCCATGTTAATGGGAACAAGGGCCTCATCCCCACAACCCTGGGCTATGGTTGTGGGAGTCTGTAGGCAATGGGGCTTATCGATATCTGGAAGTCTCCCAGATCCCATCCCACCCCTATGTGAATGAGTAGGGGGTACCCCTACCCATTCACAAAAAAAAGTGTCAAAAAGTAATAAAAACACAGAGACAGTTTTTGACAATTCCTTTATTAAAAATTAAAAAAATAGTGTCCCCCCGATGTAGATCCATCATCATAGGCTGCATGCTTGGATAAGGGTCTGATATAAACTTTGAGGGGAACCCCACGTCATTTTTTTTTTACATTTTTCTATTGCCGATAATGGTATTGTATCGCCGGTAAATTAAATGTCATTTCATGCATTTTTTTTCTTTAGAAATTTTATTTTTTGCTGCAGCATGTTCTATACATGCTAGAAATGTGCCACTTTACAAGCAGACTATGGGGCCCCTCAGACCTTATATTTAAAGGAACTTTTCATTTTTATTGTTGCACTTTATGCATCAGTAAAATCACTGCTCCTGTAAAAACTATCTTTTAAAAATATTTTGCATTGATCATGTCCCCCTGGGCAGTACCCAGGACCCCATAACCTTTTTTGGCCAATTACTTGCATATAAGCCTTCAAAATGAAGACTTTTGATTTTTCAAGTTTGGGTCACATAGACTTTAATAGGGTTCGCCGTTCGGGTCAGAACTTTTTCTCTGTTCAGGAGTTCTCTACTTCCTAGCACTCATTCAATTATCTTTGATTATAAAACAAATTTAACATTTCATGATTGCTAATATTTTCTTTATTTACTTAAAAAAAAAATGAAAAAGTATTCCTACAATCCTTCCAATGCCACTGTTGTAGAACAAACACCTATGCACCTATGCTGCTGGTGCACAAACAGTAAGTCAATGGTAGAAGGTGGTTTTGAAGTTTAAACACGTAAAAATCCTGTAAATGTATTTTATTCAAATGAACACTGGTGCATAAACAGAAGGTCAAGGGTAGTAGATGAATAAAGTAAATGTAAAATGATATCTTATTTGTACAGTACAGGACATAGGCTAAGTATTTATAGACCCTGGCTTATAGGCTGGTACCTTCAGGTGATTGGACAATGGCAATCTTTTAGGACATGCCACCTGGTCATCCACTCTATATAATGTAACCCTCCTCAACTTTGTGAGTCCTCAGTTTCTTGCTAGTCTCAGTTTTTTGCAAGTGTCCTAAGGTGATTAACCCCTTTTTGTTTATGGCGAAATCACTATTACCTTAACTGTTTTATTTCTCTTTGGAGTCTTTAATCAACTCTTCAATCAACTTTACTATCTTCTAATACAGCAATAAATATGGTGTATCTGAACAAGGTGAGTCAGTGCTCCACTGGCAGACAAATAGTCATTTAAAATCCATAGAAGGCATATGCAGGAGGGTGGTAAGCTTGATAGGAGAAAAGACATATGCAGTCACCCGGCAGCTCCTCGATGGGTATGGGGTCCCCTCATGACATGTAAACAATAAATGAGTGCTCCAGATCAGTATAAGCCATACATAAACCGCAATTTATTCTGAATACACTTACATCTAAAAACTCTGTATACTGCACACAGGGCTGGTAGAATGGAGCATCAGTTTCGATGGCCGCGGCTACACTCCAGTCCATCGAGACCACTGCTCCATTGTACCAGCCCTGTGTGCAGTATACAGTGTTTTTAGATGTGTTTTCAGAAAAAATTGCGGTTTATGTTTGATATATACAGATCTGACACACTTTATTGTTTACAGTGTATCAGAACACCTCTAATGTAGCTTCAGGCACTGGAACTTTGCAACAAATGTAGTAATTCGCAGGGTGCTATACAGGTCCATGGCTAGGGTCTATCCCTATGGAACCCGGACCCTGAATACAGGGGTCTGCCCACTGTGAAAGGTGAAACCTGGACCTTATATAAAGACCAGTGACAAACACAGGTAAGACAGGGCCACCCTGTATCTGTGAACAGCACTGTCAAAACCAGATTGTGTTTGGAATGCATTCACTTCACAGTGTAAACTTTTCAAACTTGATGCTAAAACTCAGCCACTCAGAGCTTAGCCTGAGGTGGATGATCAGGTGATGCATCACACTATAGGTCACACACTTTAACAACACTTCCACTGGCACTTCCTCCCATACTTTTGCAATGAGGACCTTGCTACAGGACAGACTGCACTTTGGTTGCTGTAAACATCTTCTTGGACACGCTTATTCTATATTCTGCACCCTACTCCCTGAGTACTCCAAAGGAGAATACCCTAGCCCATAGTTATTGCAGAAACTGGGTGAAAGGGAGCCATGGCAAAAGCTCAGGCAAACATTACCAAAGGCCCACACACACTCAGCCTCAGAGTAAAAATGCTTCTCTTGCACCAGAGCAAGGCACGATTTTAACACCGATCTTGCATCCGATTGTAGCTCTATCTCAAGCATGCAACAAGCAGCCTACTGACTAAGGCAGACTTTTCTGCTACTATGTCACAATTCATTGGACAACTAATGGCTTTAATACAGCCATCGCTGTCCAGGGCTCAAAAACACTTGGCTCCCTCTCCAGCTCCACCATCTCTACTTGCAATGGGTCCTAATATGCCTGGCCTAAAAAAAGGCAGACATATAGGGAATGAATTGAAAGGGGGGGGAAATTTTAGCGGAAGCTGCAGAAGATCACCCCTCCCCCATTCACCTATACATCTGATGTTACAGCTTTACGCAATATGCTCACTTGGTTGCACTTGAATCTTCCCCATCCCACCGTGCTTGGGTAAAAAGAGATCTGCTAAATCTAAACAGACATTTCATTTATGAATAAAAAGGATGGGTAATTTATAATCATTGGGTCTTCCAGAAAAGATTTTCAACCCCCTGAAAAAAAAGTGGTCTGTTCTGGTAGTAGATTCTTCCATCTTAAAAAAACATCTCACTGTACCAATTAAAGATGTTCCTCCATTCAAGGAGTCTGCATATAAGATTTTTAAGGTGCTTATAAGGGCTCACTGTACACTTGCAGGCCCAGCTCTGCAACCAGTAATTTTTGCAATTTCTGTTTGTCAAACCACAGCTAATTGAATAAACTGCAATGAACAACCAGCATGATCCTGTATTCCAGGACCATACATGAACTGAGTAATTACAGCAATTACCTTCTGCTCTGCTCTTTTTTGTGGATTCCCTAAAAAGTAATGACACATATTTCCAGAACAGCTCTAAATCCCATTCGCATACACAGAATCTTGTGGCTTAAAGCCTAGTCAACTGAAGCTGCCCATAAAAAACACATATGCCCTTTGAATCTGGAAGTGCCTTTAGCAAGGCACTTGACAAATTCATTAAATATTTCACCGGAGAAAAGGTTTTTCTACCAAAGCGTTCAAAAATCTACTTGCTTAAGGGCCTTTAACTCCTTAAGACACAGACCACCTCAAAACTCTATTGAGGCTTCAACTTCAAAACCTAAGCTCAGCCCTTATTTTTAGCTTAATTCTTGGGACACAAAGCCCATCAAGTATTCCCCAAATCCCTCTTCTCAATGAAGGGTGCAAAAGCCAAATGGGGGCATTTGTCCTATCCTGGACCTAAAAATCCCCAAACATTTACCTTCAAACTCCAAAATCTTGCATGGAATCTGCATGGTCAGTTATTGCCTCTCCAAGACAAGGCGAATATTTGTCAGCCATAGACATCCAAGAAGCCTATCTGCATATTCGTATTTATCCTCCTTATCAGCTTTCTGCACTTTGCAGTAAGAGACAATTACTTATAGTTTGTTGTGCTGCCTTTTGGACTATCCTCTGCCCCCAGATTATTCACAAAGGTCCTCACACCTCTTCTTGCCCTTTTAAAAACTCAGGACATCCAGGTCAAAGAGTATCTAGATGACTGTCACGTACCAGGTGTGAGGCCAAGATGCTGAGAGGGCTTTCCTTGCAGCTAAGTGCAGCGCTTCCCTGAAAGTGGAACAGGGAGAGCAGTGCCCAGAGAAGCACGGTTTGCCAGGTACTGGGATGAGATGAGCTGGTCACCATGATGTAGCAGGAATAGGCTGGATGAACTGTAAAGCTGGTGTGCTTTCTCTTCAGGGGTCAGAGCTGAACGGACTAGGCTTATCTGCATGGGTTCAACTTCTGAAGTGGATGCAGAGGGAGGCATGGTTGCTGGAGATGAAGGAACCTTGGGTAACATCCAAGTGGGTCTGAAGGCTTGGGCTCTTTCGGAACGTCAATCCCGAAGGCACCTGTCAAGTTGAACAGCAAGCCGAATAAGACCTTCCAGGGTTGCAGGAGACTCTACTCTAGTCAATTCATCCTTGAGGGATTCTGAAAGGCCCTGACGATACTGATATTTTAAGGCTGCCTCGTTCCATCCCATGTCAGCGGACCATTTATGGAAGTCTACTGTATAGTCCTCCATGGGGCGCCTTCCTCGTTGCAGAGTATGTAGGGCAGCTTCAGCGGTGGCTACCTGCTGTGGGTCATTGAATAATTGCGTCATAGGATCAAAAAAACAAGTCCACAGAATTGATGACTGGGTTCTTTTGTTCGAATAAGCTGTGAGCCCAAGCCCGGGGTTCGTCTGTTAGTAATGAGACAATGAACCCTACTTTGATAGTCTCAAGAGAGAAAGTCAGTGGTTGTAGGGCCAAGTACAACAGACAAGCATTCTTGAACGATCTAAACTTTTTCTGGTCCCCAGAGAATCGTTCGGGAGTTGGTACCTGTGGTTTAGGTGGAGGGACCACCACTGTATGGGTAGTGGTGGTGCGTTCTTGAGCTGGTGCAGCTGTTGCAGAACTGGTGGAGGGTAGAGCTTGATCCGCCTGGGGAGGTGGCCCAGTCAAATGCTGCAGACGTCCTTCCAGCTGGAAGTAGCCTTCCTGCAATCTTTATACTGCTTGAGTGAGAGCAGTGACCTGTTGGCACAAAACCTCCAAAGGGGAAGCACCACTGTCACCCTCTGACATGTTGGCTGGATTATGCTGTCATGTACAGAGTGTGAGGCCGAGATGCTGAGACGGCTCCCAGTGCAGCTGAGTGCAGTGCTTCCCTGAAAGTGGTACAGGGAGAGCAGTGCCCAGAGAAGCATGGTTTGCCAGGTACTGAGATGAGATGAGCTGGTCACCGTGATGTAGCAGGAACAGGCTGGGTGAATTGTAAAGCTGGTGTGCTTGCGGAGTACCAGGTAATCTTGACAGAGTAGCAACCGAAGACAGAAACGAGAGCCAGGCCGGGGGTCATACACGGTAAGATCAGTTCAGATGATGAGATTGGATAGCCGGGGTCATACACAGGAAGATGGATCTGTAGCAGAGTCGATAAGCCAAGCCAAGGTCAGACACGGTGGAGCAAGCCAGAGAGAAGTCAGAAGTACAAGCCAAGGGTAAATCAGGAGATCAGGATCACAGGTCAGAGCAAGCCGGGTCAATAACAGAAGTTCAATCAGGATACACAGGAACACAGGATCAAGGAAAAGCTGAAGATAATCCAGCAATGAGCAGCTCCAGCAGCAGGCTTAAAAAAACCAGGAAGTAAGTCATGTGATCTGTTCAGGTTACAAAGAGGAAGTACCGCCCACATTAGTTACACTGTGCACCATGGCGGCCATGATTGCCAGTACTTCTTCAGCCATTTCCCTGACAATGACCTTCTTTTTGAAGAACTATTCTCATGTCCAACTATCTGGAAATGCCCACAGGACAATTTAAATTCCTTGGTTGTATCCAAAGTTCCAACAATATGCTCTCCAAACTTTTCTTCAAATGGGATACAGTCTTATCATGCAGACATCCCAAGCAAAAGTCTCCCTAGCAGAGAAAATACTGCTTTCTCTGAGTAATCATGCTTGGGACTTGAGATCAAAGAGACATTCCACTGTGTGATTCTCATGAACAAGGAGTGTCTGACGAGTGTCTAATAAAAGGTATCTTATGCACATTATATCATATCATACACGTTATATCATAACATAGACAAAGTACATATAAATATAATTTATTTCATTTATATCACTTAGTAACATAATAGCATAATGGCACGTTGATACATGATATTGACATTTTAAAAACACCAGACTCTAGGATCCATGTTCGCACAATATATAACAAAACCATACTTAATTTGGTAAAGGCCAGTAAAACACAATCGATAAAAAATATTGGTGACACTATTGAGATGTATAATCATAATGATAGCATCTATACAGCTCGATGCGTTTCATGGATAACTTCCACTCTTCAGGAGAAGACGAGGAATGGGTATGTATAAAAATATAGTAAGATTACAATGGGTCTATCCACAAGTAAGAATGGAGGAAAAAATAAATATAAATAGAATAATATCCCCCATTCATACTTACAGATAACCTATGGGTCTGGGTGAAAGGCGCTGAGGGCTGGAGGCTGGCTGGGGGAAGATGTATCATCAGTCCCGGGAGATGAGGCTGTAAACCCCAAGGCATAATGCTGGAAGCTCAACAGAAGACAGGTATCCCTGGGGAGTAGTCCCCCATGTATAAAGTGATGTAGACCACATCACCATGTATCTATAACAACATGAAATGTATGTGTAATTATACGTTGAAAATGTTACATGGTAATCCAATAAATACTGAAATCTTCTATCACCAAAATAGATAAAAAATTTGGTGGTATAATGATAATGAGCCTATACTGGATATAAAGCTAAAAAGTAAGGTAAAAAAGTGAAGCAGTGTATGTATTGAGGGGAGCTAGTAGTGGAAAGACTAGAGAACCGAACACCAAACCAAAGTGTGTAAAATACCAGGCAACCTGCCACAATACCTACTATCTTGACATCCCATGTCAACCCATAAGGTCCGAATGGTGCACAACACCCACTGAGATATCGCCCAACAGGAAGTAACTGGTCCAGCTAGAAGGAGTATATTATACTCCAATGTAGCCAATGGGTGACTGCCAACGTCATGCAAGCTGCTAATTGGAGGGAGGGCGACGCCACAGACCTTACTGCTCGGCAGTTGGCACCACGCATACCTCATGGAAGACACCTGATGTTGACACACACCTTTCTTGTAGATAGACCCATTGTAATCTTACAATAATTTTATAGACACCCTTCCGCATCTACTCCTAAAGAGTAGAAGTTATCCATGAAACGCATCAAGCTATATAGATAAGATCATTATGATTATACATCTCTAGAGTGTCACCAATATTTTATTATGTTTTATTGGCCTTTACCAAATTATGTATGTTTTGTTATACAGTATATTGTGTGAACATGGATCTAGAGTCTGGCGTTTTTAAAATATCAATATCATGTATCAACATGGCATTATGCTATTATGTTACTATGTGATATATATTAAATAAATTATATTTATAAGTACTTTGTCTATGTTATGATATAACGTGTATGATATAATATAATGTGCATAAGATACCTTTTATTAATACACTCGCCAGACACTCCTTGTTCATGTTGCCAATTCGGCCGCATGCTTCATATAAAATCCCAAACCCTCTCCTTATATTGATCATAACTTGGCCACTGTAAGAGGCCTTCTCCATTCTTTTTCAAAAGCCTCTGACCTATCTCTCCCTTATCAAAACCATTTTTCAAGGTGTATCTTGGATCAGCCCCTGAGCTTCCCGGGGACCTCAATCTGTGTCTCTCTGCCCTGCAGAAACCATCCTTTGGGCTCAATCTTGCAAATGTGACCATCTTGGTTGCTATAAAGTCTTTCAGCTAGTTGAGTTAGCTGCTCTTTCTTCTTGGAAGTCATTCCACAGTAGTCGTACACCTTGTCTTATCCTTACCTTTATCTTTTACCTCGTTATGAACATAGTCTTGCCATCTAGGTGTTCTGCTCCAAAGCAACCTTAGGTAATTGTTCTTCACTGCCTGGACATAGTCAGAGCCTTAGGTGTCTACCTTAAAGCAAAGGTTTCTATCAGGAGGACAGACTCCGTATTTGTCCTAACCTTAAGACTTGGCAAGGAACATCTTGCTTAAAAGACAACCATTACTAGATGGATAAGACAGTTTATCACCAGAGTTTACACTTTAAGAGGCAAAACTCCTCCTGGGCTTTTACATGCTCACTTTACCAGGGCATTGGGTTTTATGGGTATTCTGGCACCAGGTATCTGTTGCCCAGCTTTGAAAAGGTAGGAACAGAGAACCAGGTGGCAGCCTTGCAAAGTTTTTCCAGGTACACATCCAAACTTCTGCAGATGTAGCTTTTGGGCACAAGGTTCTTGCTGTGACACTCTGAAGTTGGGTTGACCCTTGTTTTTGGGCCTGTTGGCCCAGTTCTGTTTGCCTGTTTATTGCCCACACTTCTCATTAATTGCTTATGGATTTTCCACAGTCTATGAATACTCAGCCTGTGTCCTGTACTGTATGATTAAGACAAGAGGAATTTTTACTTACCTATAAATTCCACATTTGGGTACAGTACAGGACACAGGCTTTAAGTACGGTACAGAACACAGGCCACTCTTTCTTTTCCTGGTTAACTATGCAATGCTTGTTACAAAACTGAGGACACACTGAGTGGGGTGGGGTTATAGGGGGAACAACAGAGGACAGGTGTTCTTAAAAGTTTGCCAGTGTCCAATCACCTGAAGGTATTGGCCTATAACCCAGGGTCTATGTATACTCAGTCTGTGTCCTGTACTGTAATCCAATATACGAAAATACAGGTAAGTCAAAATTCTTCTTTAAAAAAAAAATATCATTGAATATACAGTATGTTATGACCTGTACATTGGTAATTTTTGTTCTAAGAGTGAAGTTATACTTGAATGTTTTCATATGTGACAGAACTGTTTTAAATATAGAAAACTAGCTATGCTTTATTGAGCAATCTTGGCGGTTTGTAAAAATTAACATGGACCTTTATTATTCTTTTATTTGCATGATTTCATGAAGGTTGGTAGATTAAAATTCAGCAATGCAGTTTTCCTCTCTTAAACCTTGCATTCATGACAGTAGACAAATATTATTTTAACGGGCATGACATGTGTACACAGGCATTGAACAAAAAAAAATGTGTAAATTTATCTCAGCTGTTACAGTGGATCTAGAGAGTATTCACAGCGTTTCACTTTTGTCCACATTTTGATATATTACAGCCTTATTCCAAAATAGATTAAATTCATTATTTTCCTTAAAATTCTACAAACAATACGCCATAATGACAACGTGAAAGAAGTTTGTTTTGAAATCTTTGCAAATGTATTTTAAAAAATGAAACGTATCCCATGTGCATAAGTATTCACAGCCTTTGCTCAATACTTCGTTGAAGCACCTTTGGCACAAATTACAGCCTCAAGTCTTTTTGAGTATGATGCTACAAGCTTGGCACACCTATTTGTGGGTAGTTTCTTCCATTCTTCTTTGCAAGACCTCTCAAGCCCCATTAGGTTTGATGCGGACCGTCGTTGCACAGCCATTTTCAGATCTCTCCAGAGATGTTCATTTGGGTTCAAGTCTGGGCTCTGGCTGAGCCACTCAAGGACATTCACAGAGTTGTCCTGTAGCCACTCCTTTGTTTTCTTGGCTGTGTGCTTAGGGTAGTTGTCCTGTTGGAAGATGAACCTTCGCCCCAGTCTGAGGTCCAGAGCGCTCTGAAGTAGGTTTTCATCAAGGCTATCTCTGTACATTGCTGCATTCCTCTTTCCCTCAATCCTGACTAGTCTCCCAGTTCCTGAAAAACATCCCCACAGCATGATGCTGCCACCACCATGCTTCACTGTAGGGATGGTATTGGCCAAGTGATGAGTGGTGCCTGGTTTCCTCCAGACATGATGCCTGCCATTCAGGCCAAAGAGTTCAATCTTTGTTTCATCAGACCAGAGCATTTTGTTTCTCATGGTCTGATAGAGTCCTTTAGGTGCCATTTGGCAAACTCCAGGCAGGCTGTCATCTGCCTTTTACTGAGGAGTGGATTACGTCTGGCTACTCTACCATACAGGCCTGATTGGTGGAGTGCTGCAGAGATGGTTGTTCTTCTGGAAGGTTTTCCTCTCTCCACAGGCGGACTCCAATCAGGTTGTAGAAACATTTCAAGGATGATCAGTGGGACCAGGGTGCACCTGAGCTAAATTTTGAGTGTCATGGCAAAGGCTGTGAATTCTTATGTACATGCGACTTTTCTCATTTTTTAATTTTAATAAATTCGCAAAGATTTAAAATAAACTTTTTTCATGTTGTCATTATGGGGTATTGTTTGTAGAATTTTAAGGAAAATATGGAATTGAATCTATTATGGAATATGGCTGTAACATAACAAAATGTGGAAAGAGTGAAGCACTGTAAATACTTTCCGGATGCACTGTATGTTTCCCAGTGGCTTTCAGTTTAAGATCCAGCGTAGATAAAGATCCCACTCTGATCACATAAAATTTTGATTTAACGAGAGTATTACAGGGTGTAATATCCCCTGGTTTCTTCTTTCCATTGCACCGAGTTTTGCAAACCAAAAAGGGTTGGCTTGAATTGTGAAGTTGTATATGAAAGTATATATATATATATATATATATATACAGTCAGGTCCATAAATATTGGGACATCAACACAATTCTAATCTTTTTGGCTCTATACACCACCACAATGGATTTGAAGTGATACAAACAAGATGTGCTTTAACTGCAGACTTTCAGCTTTAATATGAGGATATTTACATCCCAATCAGGTGAACGGTGTAGGAATTACAACAGTTTGTATATGTGCCTCCCACTTTTTAAGGGACCAAAAGTAATGGGACAGATTAACAATCATCCATCAAACATTCACTTTTTAATACTTGGTTGCAATACCTTTGCAGTCAATTACAGCCTGAAGTCTGGAACGCATAGACATCACCAGACGCTGGGTTTCATCCCTGGTGATGCTCTGCCAGGCCTCTACTGCAACTGTCTTCAGTTCCTGCTTGTTTTTGGGGCATTTTCCCTTCAGTTTTGTCTTCAGCAAGTGAAATGCATGCTCAATCGGATTCAGGTCAGGTGATTGACTTGGCCATTGCATAACATTCCACTTCTTTCCCTTAAAAAACTCTTTGGTTGCTTTCGCAGTATGTTTCGTGTCATTGTCCATCTGCACTGTGAAGCGCCGTCCAATGAGTTCTGAAGCATTTTGCTGAATATGAGCAGATAATATTGCCTGAAACACTTCAGAATTCATCCTGCTCCTTTTGTCAGCAGTCGCATCATCAATAAATACAAGAGAACCAGTTCCATTGGCAGCCATACATGCCCACGCCATAATACTACCACCACCATGCTTCACAGATGAGGTGGTATGCTTTGGATCATGAGCAGTTCCTTTCCTTCTCCGTACTCTTCTCTTCCCATCACTCTGGTACAAGTTGATCTTGGTCTCATCTGTCCATAGGCTGTTGTTCCAGAACTGTGAGGGCTTTTTTAGATGTTGTTTGGCAAACTCTAATCTGGCCTTCCTGTTTTTGAGGCTCACCAATGGTTTACATCTTGTGGTGAGCCCTCTGTATTCACTCTAGTGAAGTCTTCTCTTGATTGTTGACTTTGACACACATACACCTACCTCCTGGAGAGTGTTCTTGATCTGGCCAATTGTTGTGAAGGGTGTTTTCTTCACCAGGGAAAGAATTCTTTGGTCATCCACCACAGTTGTTTTCTGTGGTCTTCCGGGTCTTTTGGTGTTGCTGAGCTCACCGGTGCGTTCTTTCTTTTTAAGGATTTGGCCACACCTAATGTTTTTGATATCTCTCTAAAGGGTTTGTTTTGTTTTTTCAGCCTAATGATGGCTTGCTTCACTGACAGTGACAGCTCTTTGGATCTCATATTGAGAGTTGACAGCAACAGATTACAAATGCAAATAGCACACTTGAAATTAACTCTGGACCGTTTATCTGCTCCTTGTAAATGGGATAATGAAGGAATAACACACACCTGGCCATGGAACAGCTGAGCAGCCTATTGTCCCATTACTTTTGGTCAGTTAAAAAGTGGGAGACACATATACAATCTGTTGTAATTCCTACACTGTTCACCTGATTTGGATGTAAAATACCCTCAAATTAAAGCTGAAAGCTATTGTGGTGGTGATGAGACATAAAGATTAGAATTGTGTCTATGTCCCAATATTTATGAACCTGACTGTATATGTATATATATATATATATATATATATATATATATATATATATATATATACAGTATCTCACAAAAGTGAGTACACCCCTCACATTTTTGTCAATATTTTATTATAGCTTTTTATGTGACAACACTGAAGAAATGATACTTTGCTACAATGTAAAGTAGTGAGTGTACAGCTTGTATAACAGTGAAAATTTGCTGTCCCCTTAAAATAACTCAACACTCAGCCATTAATGTCTAAACCGCTGGCAACAAAAGTGAGTACACCCCTAAGTGAAAATGTCCAAATTGGGACAAAAGTGTCAATATTTTGTGTGGCCACCATTATTTTCCAGCACTGCCTTAACCCTCTTGGGCATGGAGTTCACCAGAGCTTCACAGGTTGCCACTGGAGTCCTCTTCCACTCCTCCATGACAACATCACGGAGCTGGTGGATGTTAGAGACCTGAGTACTGACAGGCTGACCTCCCACCCCTTAAACCTCTGCAGCAATGCTGGCAGCACTCATCAAAGACAACCTCTGGATATGACGCTGAGCACGTGGACTCAACTTCTTTGGTCGACCATGGCGAGGCCTGTTCTGACTGGAAACTGTCCTGTTAAACCGCTGTATGGTCTTGGTCACCATGCTGCAGCTCAGTTTCAGGGTCTTGGCAATCTTCTTATAGCCTAGGCCATCTTCATGCAGAGCAACCTTTCTTTTTTTCAGCTTCTCAGAGATTTCTTTGCCATGAGGTGCCATGTTGAACTTGGAGTGACCAGTATGAGAGAGTGAGAGCGATAACACCACATTTAACACACCTGCTCCCCATTCACACCTGAGACCTTGTAACACTAATGAGTCATATGACACCAGGGAGTGAAATGGCTAATTGGGCTCAATTTGGACATTTTCACTTAGGGATGTACTCACTTTTGTTGCCAGCGGTTTAGACATTAATGGCTGTGTGTTGAGTTATTTTAAGGGGACAGCAAATTTACACTGTTATGCAAGCTGTACACTCACTACTTTACATTGTAGAAAAGTGTAATTTCTTCAGTGTTGTCACATGAAAAGATATAATAAAATATTTACAAAAATGTGAGGGGTGTACTCACTTTTGTGAGATACTGTATATATATATACACAGATACAAGTTGTACAGGTATACTGATGAGCAGAATGCTTCTTTTCTAAACATTTATTGTGGGGTTTAATTAAAAATGTTTTATAATGATCATCTTAGATATGTAGCTATTGTATGTTACTAGGAAGCTTGCAACAAAAATACAACTTGGAGGACATTTTACAATGTAAAAGCCCTTGTCTATTTCTCAGTCATTGTTTATTTATAACACAGCTCTTTTTTTCGTTTGTTTCTCAAATTTTTTGTTACTTTTGTATGAATCATGCTCTCTTTTTGGGTTTAGAAAAAGCTGTGTATCTTCACTGTGTCATACTTTTAGACTTCTCTCTTTTTTCTACCTGCCCACTTTCTCGTTTTTACTATTCTTAGTTGTCCTGGTGCCAAAAGTGGTGCCTAAATTACACTGAACAATAATTTGCTAGATTCGACAGACAGCATTTCAAACTTCTAAGAAACTAAGACTTAATAAAGCCCCTTATCAGTGTATGGGTTGTACTATGATAAAGTGCATGCATGCTTAGTATATTTAGACAAATATAACTTAGATCAATTTATTTATATTTTTAATCTCATCTGTGTTTTTCTTTAGCCTCTCATTTGAAAATCGGTAAAACTTTGACTTTATTTTAGGGAGAAGTGGTCTCATTAGTGTATTTTCACTCATTTCTTCATTTTCTTTCTCATAACAGAAATGCAATTTTTCTTTTTTTCTGTGATGTTCTAGAGTTATGTTTTTCTTTTTTGTGTGTCTGTCATTGTGGGCCTTTTTAGTAGTTATGGAGATTTTTTTTAACTATACATATTTATACTTTTGTAGCTGATTTAAAAGGGAAGATAACTGATAATATGAATGATAGAAATTTAATTACAGAGTTTAAGTTTAGAGAATTAACTAATTAATTTAATGTCAAGTTTTCTTTTTCAATTTTATAATCAGTATTTAGCAAAACATGATTCTAATTATTTTTTCACTAAAATTGTATAAACTGAGATAACCACATATATATAACTATATACTACATAAAGGACATTGATGTAACTTTTTAGAGGATAAGTGGAGTCTTTAATAATTGAAATTAATTCTCTTTATAAAAAACATCTCATTTATTTTTTCAACATTTTCCGACTAGTTGATGTTTTAGAAAAACATGCGGCTCTCCAGATGGCTGTAAAATTGTTTCACTAATTCCCTGTGGCCAGTAAGTCCTTATTATAACGCATTTGTCTCAAAAGGGTTTTTAAATTGGCTTTCATAGTATTCTTGTATAAAAAATAAATAGTATTAAAAAAAATTGGCTGTTGTATTTACTATTATTACACACTTCAATTTTGCTAAAATTAACATATATACAGTTAATTTTTGGCTTCAGGATGAAATGTACACCTGTGCTTCTCAAGCTCCCTCTTTAAGGTAATGATGAACAATCATCTACTTGCAATTTTGATCCTTACAGTTTATTTATAGTAGATAATTATGTAGCTTAGCCCATTTGTACCACTTTTCTATGCAAAACTGTAAATAATCACTTTCTTAGGAAAGTATTTTAAGGATCCCTTGTAAGTATAATATATACATATGTTAATATTCAAGATAGTTAGTTTGTTAATGGATAATACTCATAATGGAGGTGGTTTACACCAAATCTGTATGCAGCCTAGCCAGTCCCAATGTACTAATGTACATTAAGAAATATGAGATTTATTCAATTAGAGAAAAAAAGTCTCCTGAGCACCATTTCAGAATGAGGGACTAGTTGACTTCCCTTTTAAATAGAGATTCAAGTTTCCATTTCATTCTGGTTGGCTTCCACTTCTGCTACTTTCTGTTTCACTCTATTGAATTCTTTCTGAGGGCCTCAATATTATTAGAAGGCCTTTGACTCGTAACATAATTGTTTTGCTGGTGACACTGCATGCACATTATGTTTAATGAAACCAAAAAAGTGTCATACCTGTTTCTTTTCACCTCCTCTTCCCTCCCTGAAAATGGCTTAAACCTAATCAAAGAGAAACCTTTAAGATGGTGTATAGAACGTTAGATATTATGTATGTAATTGGAACAACTACACTATTCTAGTGAAGGGATGTGAAACGCGTTACTAAGAGTCATTGTCTTTTTCCTCCATTCTGCACTCCTAATGTGGAGATTTTTCTTTTCTGTTATTGTTCCATTCCTGTTCTGACAATTAAAGAAGGTAGGTATTTGTCTACCTTTGCACGTTCACATCTGAAGATGAGCTTGTTCAAGCACAATAGCTTATTTTTCATGTTAATTTTATATTTCTTTTAGTTTTTATTTTACATTATTTTAGTTCTTTTTCTGGTGTATCATTAAGCTTTGTGACTGACAAAAATGAAAATTGTAGCTTAGGTTTCACTTCAAGCATTTTGCAGTATCAAGCTACAAATATAGACAGAAAGAATTTTAATGATTTGCTGTTGTCTTTCTAAGTGATTTTTTTTTCTATTTGTACTTTTTCAGAATTATATGCTATTATGTTTCAGTAAGCAGTAATCTTATACACAGTGCATCTTGCAGTATCTTAGGATACTCCTTTAATTTTTAAATAAGTGCAGATCCCATATAACACCCTAACTGTGGATAATCAGGAGTCCAGTAGGTCACCACTTCCTATATTAAATCTTCAAAATTTCCAGGAGTGGTGCAAAACATGTAATCTCTTTAAATGTAGTAGTGGAAGAAATATTACATCACTACATGGAAGAAAAATAAAATGACAATGAAGGAGACTAAGCAGTGTGCTTGTGTGTTTGAATACATGCATGTATGAAAAGAATATTTCTTTAGTTTTTTTTTAGAATAAATCTAAACACAATATTCAAACTTAAAGGGGGATATTTCTTGATTTTATTGCACACCATAAATGCTAAACAGGAGCATTGCTAAACAGGAGCAACAAGACAGAATATTATACAGATTTACTACAAGGTTATAGCTTGAGTCATAAATCCCTCACTCAGCTGCACCGTTGCAACAGAATGAAACCTAGTCTTGACCACTTTGTAACACAGATGTTTACTCTAAACTAATTATCCTCAGTGATAAATTGTGTCAGAATTTTGCAAACTATAGAAATAGGAAGAGATAACCTGGCCGCTGCACACCTCACCCGACCCAAGTGGTTAGCAGGTAAAACCAGCCTCAGCTCGAGTCATCCTGGCCATGCGTTGTCTGGAGATTGTACAATCAGATTATATAGTGTATGGCCACCATTATAAACCTAAAATGAACTAGTTGCACTTTCAGAGCCATTAATTGTTAACAGTACCCCAAACGTGAAAGCAAATGCACATTTTGTTGAGTGCAAAAATGTGCAACGATTCCGCAGAAAATTTTTTGCAAACTGCAACTTTGTGTTTGTCACGCATAGGACAGCCCATTAGAATAAATGATCTGTCCTAAGCATATCATGGGAAAAACACACCAAAAACGTGCGCTCCCACTACGCTGTGTGATTGTGGTCTGAAAGTGCAGTTGGTGTTTTTACACCCTACCACCACCTGCATTACAAGAACATTGACAGCTAAATGTCTCCCTCCCATGTACTTGTATAAAGGTGACCATACACTATGCAGTCTGGTTGTACAATCTCTGTGTAATTTCCTTAAGATTTACCCAAAGTATGCAATAGGATGCCCCATCTGAACAATCCATTCAATTTGTATGGAATTGGGCAGGCCCTAGTACTACAAGGTTGTATAGTGTATGTCCAACTTAAAGAAAGGCAGTAGGAAAGGGGGGGATGGTATATTAATGAGGGAGGTGTGGTCCAGAGTAGTAAAACACACCCTATTCTGTGATGCAATAGGGCAGTGAATGATGGGATATAAAGTGTCCTGGAAGATCACATGATGTCCTAGTAATTCAGATCTCAGAAGGCATTTTTTTTTTAATTTTAAACTGTAGGTGAGGATTGATGGCTGCCATGGACTAGGTAAGTGAGAGATAAGCACATTGGGATGGCTTGGGCAGAAAAGACAAAAGGCTTCTATTTATTATGAAAAGTGAAATTCTGCCTAAAAAGAAGAACATACCTGTAGGCTTTAATCACTATTACTGAGTTATATACAGCTACTGTTGCGTGATTGGACACTGGCAAAAAAAAGGCTGCAGGGACACCCCCTATATCACCCCTCCCACTTCCTCTCTCTCTCTCTCTGATTTTCACAAAGATTCTTCTTCTGCTGCACCACGACCACAGTGGCTCCTAATGCATCTTCTACATTGATTGACTCATCAGCAGAGCCTTGGGAAACCGTAATCAAACCCTGCTTGATGAAAGATGCAGGGCTGACTTGTATTGCTACTGGCATGAACTAAATCCTGCAGTAGGCACTCACCTTGACACGTAGTACAACACATCACATAAGCTGCACTGCCACTAACTGACATGGCCACTGACTGACACACTGCCACTAACACTGCCACCTGACACCTACACTGCCACAAACACTGACACCTACACTCACTAATCTAAGTAAAGCATTGAGCTCGTTTTTTTCCTTTAGCAGTCTTTTATTTTTATGTACAGACTTCTTTAGTGAGGAGGAATGTATAAAATGTATCATTTCCTCCACGCTATGAGACTGTTTCTCCTCTTTATTGAAGAGAGACAACCAAGGGAAGGGCTACAAAGTGAGTCATCAATGTGATAGCAAATTAGATATTACAATGATCATGTGATCCCCTGGGTCTCGATCAATTAGTAGGGACCCAGGGCTGCCCCAGAAAGCCTGGTCTCAGTGCTGGGAGCATGTGATTGAGTGCACTTCAAGCACAAACACTAAAACACTGTATATGCGGCCCCCAGGATTAAAACCCACTTCTTGGATACCGCCTATATGTGTTCTGCAATTGTAAAGGGGTTAAAGATCGCTTTTTCTTGGTGGGCCTTGCCATGCAAATTATGGCTATCTGCCAGACAATTGCTGTCTAAACTAAGGACATGGACTAATATCCTTGTTCCAACCTTACGGATGCCTCTGTCCACAGTCAGTTAAACCTTTAACCTGTGGCCTTACACTATTGCTTGAATGGGCTGGTGGATACAATTCAAAAAATGTCCACAATGAATCTTCTCTCAATCCACATGTGCAGGACCCTGCAGCTTAAATGCTGGTCAGCTGAGCTCCCATGCAAGAAACATCTTGAGTAGTTACTCTTTGCATGTGAATGCCTTCATGGTCTTTCCATGGATAGGTATAACAAGAAGAACACAGAGGGTAAGAGTATTCTTCTCCTCCAGAAAAAAACTCTTGCACCTTTACCAGTAGGACTTCTGAGGTTGGGAACAGTTCCTTTCATTCCTCTCAATCCCCCTCAAGTCTAAGGCTAGAATGTACCTTCATAACCAGTCAAAACTAGTTCCAAAGCATCCTACAGTGATGAGGCACCCTCACATCTAAAAGTGGGGGTGATGTCTGTAAGCCATCTGGTCCGGAAAATCTGGTCCAGAAAATCTCAGATGCTTGGGTCCAGAGTGAAATTTCCAGGGATTAAAAAATGTCTCTTGCTCTTCCCTTTTGCCTGTCCATGGCTCCTCATTCCCTTGTGTTTTCACCAAAGTGTTGGCCCAAGTTCTGGCTATGCTTTATGCTCAGGGGATTCATCCTGTGGGGTACCTGAATGATCCCCCTGATAAAGGACCAGTTCTCCTTGTCCCTATCAGTCAGCATTCAACTGACAGTGAGCTTTGGTTGGATCCTCAAACTGAGGAAAGCATTGCTAGACCCATTTCACAGATTGAAGTAAGTGAGCCTTTTTCAGCTTCTTCCTGCTTCAGGCCATATTTCTGTCACTTCTGACCCACAGAAACCCCTAAGTTTGTGCCTGCATGAGGGCCCTCAGTCTATTGGTTGCCTCCACATTGGCTGTGCTGTGCACCGAATTTAACTCCAGAGTGTTTCAACTTAACCTTCTGGCTGCATGGGATAAACCAACTTGGTCAATGGACTGTCCCATACATCTAACTTCCAAGGTTAGATTCTCTGTAGCCTAGTGGATTTCCAGTCCAGTGCTGGAATCAGGGAAGTCCTTTCCTCCATAGATGTGGAAGACTGTCAGAGTGAATGCCAGCCTGTCGAGCTGGAGAGCAGTCCTGAATGCAAAGCAGGAGACTTGGTCATTGGAGGAAGCTTGCTTTCCTGTCAAGATTATGAATCTAACCTCCAAGGTCAGATTCTTCGTAGCCTAGTGGTTTTCCAGTCCAGTGCTGGAGTCAGGGAAGTCCTTTCCTCCATAGATGTGGAAGACTGTCAGGGTGGATGCCAGCCTGTCAAGCTGGAGATACAGTCCGGAATGCAAAGCAGGAGACTTGGTCATTGGAGGAAGCCTGCTTTCCTGTCAACAATATAAATCTTACAGCAATTTGGTTTCCTCTTTAACAATGGACTCGTCTATTGCAAGGACACCTGATTTGAATCCTGTCACACATTGCTACAGCTGTGACCTACATCATTCATCAAGGAGACAAAAGGAAGAAAAATTGATCTTCTCTTCAGCAGATGTTCACCTTTCCACCCTGTCTGGCAGGCAGACTTTCTCATCATGGTCTGAATCCAAGTGAATGGGCGGTACATTTGGAGTTGTTTCATTCCCTTTGCCACAGGTAGGGGACAACAGACGTAGATCTGCTGCTGTCCAATTTCAATAACAAACTGGACAGTATTGTTGCCATGTCCAAAGGACCCTCCAGCCAAGGATACACTGGTGATGCCATGGAATCAGTTAAGCCTGATTCTGCTCCTCCAGATTCTCTTTAATCTGCTATTCTCATTACTCCAAATAGATCCAGGAGGATGTGGTACTGGTAGATGCTCCGTGGGCCCTTCTGGATTTTCTTGGCATTCTGTTCCACTGTCTGCCAGTGTTCCATTCTGGTTCTTAGTCGCTGGCTTAAATGGCATTGCTATTGAAGCCATGGTCCTGAGAGACAAGGGTCTTTTGGACTGGCATCTGGCTTTGAATACCAGCAAAAGAGAAATCTTGGCCTTGGATGTTCTGTTTCAGAGACCTTTGGCTCATTCCTTGGTTAAGGCCTTTGTTCACAGCATAGCTTACATTTCTTCTCAGCTCTGCAGATGTCACCTTTTGAACCTGTTATGCCACGTACACACCACCAGTTTTGCTGTCGGAATAAACTCCGAAGGAGTTCAAGCGGTCTTGCCTACACACGGTCAACCCAAAGTCCGACCAAAGTCCGACCTTTCAGAACGTGGTGACGTACAACACTTACGACGGGACTAGAAAAAGGAAGTGCAATAGCCAGTAGCCAATAGCTTCCGTCTCGTACTTGCTTCAGAGCATACGTCGTTTTTGGTCCGTTGGAGCAGCATACAGACGATCGGTTTTCCCAATAGGAATTGGTTCTGTCAGAAATATTTAGAACATGTTCCATTTCTAGGTCCGTCAGAATTTTCGAAAAAAATGGTCAGATGAGGCTTACACACGATCGGAATAGACAATGAAAAGCTTCCATCAGACTTTTTCTGTCGGACATTCCGCTCGTGTGTACGCGACTTTAGGATATTCCCTTCTCAGACCTTAGTCATGAAGTGGGTTTTCTTGTTGCTATCAACTCTGCATTGAGGGTTTCTGAGCTAGCAGCCTGATCAAGCTGCTGTATGTGTCCTGTATGATATAACAAAGAAAATATAATTTTCCAGTAAAAGGTGTTTCTTGGAGTACAGTACTGGACATTCTTATGATCTCCCTATTATTTGTTACAAATTGGGGCTAATTTGGATTGGGAGGGATTATATAGGGTTATGTCTCTGCATCTTTCTTTTTTTTTTTGGCCAGTGTTCAATCACCTGAATGTGGCTGCATATAACCCAGCCATAATGTAAGGAGCCATTCTTGGTGTCACAAGCCTAGGGTCTAGGATGCTTTCCACTTTAACAAGGCATTGTCCTTCCTCTCTTATGTCTGGCTCCAAAACACCCAAAGGAAATTTCTCCCTGCTATCTGGATATTGTGGAGACTGTGAGAGTCTACCTCTCAGTTACTGCCCTTTTTAATCAGATTCCCTCATTGTACTTCCGTACTTTCCCCCTGAGGGTTCCCACAGGGGCCTCCCTGATTTCCACTCAACCATTTCTAGTTGGATCACAGTTATTATTATGACTTATAGTCAGAAAGAAAGAGTTCCTTCCATGCCTGCTAAGACACACTTTACTTGATTAGTTAGTGCTTCATGCACATCAGACATCTGTTGCTTAGATTTGCTGCAACCTTGGCTCCTGTTCACATGTTTGTTAAGTTCTTTCATGTGGATGTTAAGGCTTCCTCTGATTTAGTTTAAGGCATAAGGGGTTCAAGCTGCTGTTCAAGAGCATGTGTCCTGTACGGTATAACAAACAAAATATAATTTTTGACTTTCCAGTAAATTGTTTTTCTTGGAGTACAGTACTGGACATATTTGCCTCTGCCTGTTCTTATGATCTCCCTATTATTTTCTACAAACTGGGGCTAGCTGGGAATGGGAGGATTATATAGGGGTATGTCTCTGCAGCCTTTTTTTTTGTCCAGTCTTCAATCACCTGAAGGTGGCAGCATATAACCCAGCCATAATGTTTTAAAAGCCCTGTCCTGTACTCCAAGAAACAGATGTTACTGGTAGGTAAGGGTAGATTGCTATATTTCTTATTAAAGTGAGCAGATGTCAGGTTTCATTATTATACAGTTGAGGAGATTTTCCCTTCCTTCCTGGACAGCCAGGGAGAAGAAGTGCCTCAGGGATCTAGATAGCAATAAAATTGCCTGAGGTTTTAATCTTCCCTAATACAAACTAAAATAAAGATGTTGTATCTGGAGTTGCATTTTAAACAATTGTTAGCAATTAAAGAGCAAGACGGCACTGTGGAAATGCAACACTAGAGGCATTGGGGCATCTAGACCTCGCAAGGAACAAGGGTTCATTTGTGGCTGCAGCTTCTACGGTCCTTGATCTCATGTAAATTTAGAAAACTGTAGCTGTATTATGCCAATACACCATATATTTGATCATGCTGTATGTATAGCTGTATACTAACATATATGTAAGTATACTGTATATAGCATACTTAGAAGACATAATAAAAAGATATCAAAATTACAAAGATCAAATCCTAAAAACTTCGAATAGTTTTGATACAAAATATTTACATTTATTAAAGCAAATTATTTACTACTCTCATTTTTTGTTTCATTTACCGGTAGTTTTCCAATCTTCCCAATAGTAACATGATTCTGTAAAAGAGAAAAGGGAAATAAAAATAAGCTTTTCTGCATGTATAAATAGGAATATGAATATATATTTTTACAGCACCAGTCTGTGTATAAGATAGGATTTAATTTGAAGGTCAATTGTTTTTTACTTAGAGGCAACCTAAAATAAACTATGCTGTCTTTCTTTTAATTGTGATTAGTAGAATTAGAGAATTAGAGTTGTGTTGTTACACACTTAATATATAGTGTACAAGACAGGCAATTTTGATTTTAAAGGTTATATACTAACCCTTTATTCATTTCAAGTTGAGAATCATTTCCTTTTTAACTGTTCACTTATTTTACTTTCACCTAAATAGGTTTTAGAAGCAAACAGAGGACATCCATGTCTTTAGTAATCTAAATGTTAATAGAAAAGGTGTTTAAGTGCTTCTGACCAAATCTGAGTAGCATTTACACTTTGATAACTGTCTTATTTCTCTGCAAGAAAAACACTTTTATTGAAGCTGGTGCAATATCATTATAATTTTCTTTGAAAAATTTACTTTTTTATTATTATGACCTTAATATCATTTTCTGAGTGACTAAATGCTCCTTTTTATTATAGTTAGCAAAATGACCAATTTTAGAAATATTGCATATCTCATATTGCATAGAAATATTATGTAATGTTCTATCAAATTTATATTTGATCCTTTCAGCTTATGTTCATGTTTTCCTAATCACCTGCCGCAAGAAGTACATTCTTTACAAAGCTAAGTAGCTCAAGCTGTCTGAGGTTTCAGTGCAACAAAGTCAGCTTACGGCAGGCAACTACTGTTGTGCTGTTTCTTTGAATAAAACCATAGTAGTCAGGAAATCCTTTGTCAGATTAAAAACATATGTATTAAGGAAATAAACAAAATTTACTCAAAACTTTTGTATTTTCCCTTTAAATATACATATTTTACTTAATTTAAACAGAATTATTTTAAAACTATATAGCCATATTGCAGCAATCACAGAATGAAAATGCTAGGTATTCTCATGGATCCTTTGGAGGTCTGGACCATTGTAGATCAGAACAAGGGGGCCACATGCTACTAGCATTTTTGGCGAGAGAAGTTCATGGAACTGTTTAACAAGTTATTAATTTTAATAATAATATTATTTTGCCATTCCACAGTGCTTCACTGTAGTGTTTGCAGAAAATACTTTAAATTTTGATGTATTTTAAAGCAGTCCTGTTGCACCCTTGGGGACTGGTACTAAAAATCTTCTGATTTTAGTATCAGCAACTAATACTAAGCAATAATTAAATAGAAAAATAGTTGCTATGGCTGTGATATGTCCATATGTTCATATAAACCGCAGTGGTGATCACTCAAAGGTAAACATAATGGAAGCTTGATAACGTGTGTGTGTGTGTGTGTGTGTACATTATAATACAGTGCAGACCTGATTGTTTTGTGTGCGCCAGCTGCCCCCATGATAAATGCAGGTGAACCTCAATGT
Source organism: Lithobates clamitans (assembly GCA_037952925.1). NCBI lineage: Eukaryota > Metazoa > Chordata > Amphibia > Anura > Ranidae > Lithobates > Lithobates clamitans. The sequence continues at coordinate 14,094,578 of JBBGZY010000251.1, read as the reverse complement.
ACAGAACAAAAGGTCAAAGTGCTCACCTGTTATTAGATCAGCCGATTCCCCAGGATTTTCCCACACAAAAAAACTTCTAAAAAAGTCACCAGCTTTCTTTTTTTAATGTATTGATTAATATTTTTAATCAATCAGTGCAAAAAAAAAAAACGTGATGGCTGTTTGTATTTTACATTAAAGATGATAAAGGATAATGTTAAAAATACATGCTGGCAGTGCTTATCAACTTTTTGACTATAGACCTTGTATTAGATTGATATGTGATGATAATTTTGTTAATGTGTTAATAAGGGCACTAAGCCTTACTGTTCCTAATTTACATTGTGTATAAAAGCCAGCTATAATATAATGAGTAAAAATTATTTACAAATAACAATGTTGCATATAAAGGGCATTTCATAGAAAAACATAAATCCATTTTTTTATTGTGGTCTTTCTGTATAGTAGCATGTAGGTCTTGTCTACTCCTAGGACTTCCTAACAAACAACATTTAGACTCCCACTGCTTTTGTTTGAAGTGCAAACTGAAACCTTGTTATGATATTAAATTATGGTTGCACTACAGTACCAGATTTCTGTCCTGACATCCTTAAAATGCCTTTGAAAATACAGCAGTAGGTCCTTGATTCTTTTCTTTTAATCAGCATTTGCTAATTGTGGAATATTAAAATATTTATATTCTTTACAAGCAGTAAATGAGCTTTAAAACAAACTCTTAATGACATCTCCCTCAGGAGCTGCAGGGAAGGTGGGGAAATTCAGCCTCAGATGTCACAGCAGAGTTTCTGAAATGGGATTGTGTTGAATTCTAAACAGTTTACAGCACCTGCTGTTTGTTTACATTAGATGTTTCCAGGCTGGTAGTTAGTACTTTGATGTGACCTTTTCATTTTTAAAACTTTGATTTGGTGCCACTTTCCTGAAAATCTATTAAATATACAGCCCTGATTTATGTTAAAATTATTATTTAAGGAGGAAGGTTTCCAACAAGTGTTAGTGCTTTAGCAACTTTTGTGTCATTTTTCATCTTGCCTTTTAAAAGTTGCCAATCCCATATTTCCTTCTGTATTAGAATTAATTATCATCATGTTGTATACAACACCAGTAAGTTATCCCCCCCCCCCAATAGAGACTTTGTTTTACCTTCTTTTGAATCAACAGTATTGGAATAGGCTGAATGTGATGGATCTTTAGCTTAGCCATATTACTCTGTATCACAATCTGTATCTCTGTATATTTCCATTTATACTTTGCTAGCTTTAATGTTTCAGCCAGTGTTCAAATGTAAGCAAGTTAGATCATTTACACATGCCAAAGTAGAGAATATTATTTAGGGGAAATAAAAAGCCTGCCATATTTGATTATTTTGGAGGCTGAAGCATTTTCTACATTTTCTCCATGATAACTTAACAATAGTAAGGCAGATTGGCATGTCTTGCTACTTGATATTGCAGCTAAAGTATGCTTCTATGTAAAAAATGAAGTAACACATTTTCAAACCATCAGATGATGTGAATTACGATTGCTTAGTACAGGATTTCTGTAAATTTTTCACTGGGGAATATGTAATGTCTTAGAAGCCAAACTCTAGAAAGGATAGTGTTGCTAAAGTAATAGTTGAGTTGGAACTGAAACAGTTAATCAAGGCAATTTCTGGAATGTTTCCAGCACAGTCTAATGTTAAATAGGCATATTATGTAGCATAATACCTAACACTTGTTTTGTATACCTTATAATTCCAATCAGTATTATGCTACATAAAAAGGTTATGTTCATATTGTATGTTCATAAAGTATCACTAATGGATTATGGCATATTAATCATGTTTATTTGGTTATTAACCTCACCTGTTTTATTTATTTAATGTTTGATACATATGGGTTGATTTAGTACAGTCAAATAGACTGCTCAATTTGCAAAAGAAGTTGCAATTAGTGTGGGAATTATGCCCAGAGCTTAGTGAATGAGGTGAAGCTCTGCTGACTTCCATCATCCAGTCATGTGCAAGCCAAAATACTGTTTTCTTATTTTTCTTGCACATCATTGCATATTTTTTGCAAACTGGAATGTCACCACATTTACTTAGCTCTGAGGAAAATACCCTTGTAAAGTGAACAATCTTTTTGCTTTTAATAAATCAGCCCCATGGACTTTAAAAAAAAAACACTACCCTATTTCCTATAGCCTTGTGTAAGACTGCAGACACTAGAACCTGTGCAAAACTAGTTGATTGCAAGAATATGCACCAACTGGCAGTAGAGGCTTCCTAATCCAGATCATCTGTAACCTAAAAAAAAAAATTAAGATTTGATTGTCCCACCTATATCTCATTAATTAACTAACTTACTGTATGGCTTTGACCATATTTCATTTTTATGTGATTTTGGATTCATAAAATTGGAAACATCAGTAAGTTCAATAAAATATCTAATGGTATACCTCACTGTAGCAGTTGAGTTAAACATTCCCTTGGCATTACATTTCCAAATCTTTACCAAAGGAATGTATAGTGTTTCATGTATATATTTTTTATTGTGTTTTGGCCTAAAGAAAAAATATGTTATAAAAAAAAAATATTTTTACTCAGGTAAATATGAAATATTGCATATGAATAGTAATATCTATGGTTGGGGTTGCACACTAGATGCATCCCAAAGCAAGCAATCACTAGCTTGTAATAGGCTCTGTATGATCGCCCATAGACTTTTTTGAATCTATTGTTCTTTACTCCCTTAACAAATTGTTTTACCCAAAATGTATATATTTTATTTTCTGTTTAATGTTGGAGAGTAAAAAAGCTGTCCCATTTTGCTTTTTCCAAAATTCCTGTTGCTGTTTTGGCTGTGTTGGCTTGTGTTTATGAACTCCTCATTCAAGAAGGAGTTGTAATAATGCCCTCTGCAAAACTTCTGGGAACATTTCTGGTCTTTGTACACCTTATGCTATTGTGACAACCTCTTACACATTCACCAACTGGTTCTGCTGAATCACAAATTATATTGACGGACAGCTAAAAAATCTCTCAAATGGTGGTCAAAGGCACAGGCAGGATCCAGCCACCTGTGGACATTAGTGCCAGCTGCCCTTTCTTTAATTGAGTTTGGCCAAATGGACACATTTATCCTCCTGAAGGAAAAGAGAATAGAGGAGGAGCAGATACTTAATAATTTAACTTATTAACTTTTTTACTGGTTGGAAAGGGGTTCACAGTAATGGGTGGGCATTGTTCTCAAACTAGCTTAATTAACACTCCCCCCCCCCCCCATTCCAAAAGAACAGTAGAGTCATAGATTTGTGATAAGATAATTTTAATCATTCCACCTAAAAGTTTCTATATATGGCCAGCATAACAGAGTGGGTGTACAGAATCATAGTGACACAGTTACATAGTTGGTGAGGTTGAAAAAAGACACAAGTCCATCAAGTCCAACCTATGTGTGTGATTATATGTCAGTATTACATTGTATATCCCTGTATGTTGCAGTCATTCAGGTGCTTATCTAATAGTTTCTTGAAACTATCGATGCCCCCCGCTGAGACCACCGCCTGCGGAAGGGAATTCCACATCCCTGCCGCTCTTACAGTAAAGAACCCTCTACGTAGTTTAAGGTCAAACCTCTTTTCTTCTAATTTTAATGAGTGGCCACGAGTCTTCACACTGTTAGTTCGTCATATTCTGCTTACAGACTTTGACACATTGATGCTTTGATGTCATTGTTTCTACGATCAAGTGGAGACAGATAGGATAGCTAGAATAATTTACTAAAGCAGTGGAGAATTTTCATTCATGTATGAATATTCACGTCAATTAACTAATCATGTGCAGATGAAATAAGTAAACAGGAATTTGGTTTTCACATGATTAGGTAATTGAAGTGAAGATTCTCAACTCCTTTAGTAACTCATGAGTGCCATTGGGAAGAGTGACATATTTTTTTCAGAATTAACTTTTTCAGATTCAGATTTCAGATTTTTCTTTTTAAACTTACATGGGATTTTCTGTAGCAATATATAACTTCCCAGAAAATCATAAATTGCTTGTCACAGAAGGGTCTTTAACTTTGTAAACACCATATTCCTTTTGTAATGCTTATTTTCTTTGTTTTTGTGTGCAGTTTGTAAGAACATATTTTATGTTACAAATAAGACTGTTATTGAAGATAAAGGGGAGATGTTTCAAACTTGATATTGTAAAATGCCTCAAAAGAGAGCAGAATATTCAGGCATGCAACAGAATTGTACATTAGAAGAAAAAAATGCTTGTCTCTAACACCTTATTTGTCCATTGTCAAAAGCAGAAACACCTTAGCATTTATCATTCTTCCTGTATGTTCATTAAAGAGGTATTACTTGTTTGGATGTGTAAATAGCTATTGTAACTTGGAACTCCAAGCTTACAAATATGATTAATATTGATATGACAGGAAATGTGTGCCATCTTTTCTTTTCACAGCTAGGAAGAAAGCATATATTGTCTAGTGATATTGAATATCCTGAGGTATAACTTCATAAATATGGTTACATCAGTTTGCTGATATTTGGTTAACATCCAAATTGGACCAAAATGAGGCAAGGAACAGCTCCCTTTCTTACTACATTGACACAGACATCCACAGAATATTCGTCATGGGTGTGCTTAGCCATATATCAATACTTTTACTATTTTAAACAGTTCAAAGCCCAATTTAGTTAGGTTTACTATACCTATGTCTTAGATATGTGTCAACATGCGCTATACAAGTAAGCTAGTATTGACATGATTTATTGAAAATGAACACCGTATTGGACATGCATATATTTTTAGAAGTCTAAAAAATTCAAAAAATGAACACTATTTTTTTATTTATGTTTTCTTTTTTATATTTTTGTTCATGATATGTAAAGCAGAACCTGACTTACTATTCCTTGCATTTTAAAGCCACCATTGTTCAATTCAAGTTTTGAATACTGATGTATGATCCAATACGTTCTTCAAGAAAATTAATTCAAATTTAGAAAGCATACACTAGTTGGACTTAAAGTAAAACCTGAGCAAAGGTTCCTTACGTAACTAACCAAGGTCACTCAAACCTCGTGATTGGCCTCTTCGAGCATTTTCAAAATACAAGGCCAGGAAAGTGGGTTTGTGTGTTTTTTTCTTTATTATTATTTTTTTTCTCTCTCTCTATCTCTCTTGCATTTTTGTGAATCTAATGATGCACTTATGTTGCCCCACTTTTCCCTTCTCTTCATACCTTACCTACTAAAGGAGGAAATGCCACTTTCTTGGTAAGTGGATGTTAACCAAGAGGGACTTAAATCAAAAAAAAAAAAAAAATCACAGTGTGACAAAACTGAGAACATGGGGTGCTGATGAAAGCTCAACAGTACTCTACCGGCAAAATAAAGGAGTTCAGAAAAACTAAAATGAATTTTAAAAAAAGACAATTTATTTTTCTTAGTAACATTTGTGGATTTTATTTTATTATTTTATTTTTATACTTTCCCCTCTTCCCTCCTCAATCTCTCTACCAGTTTTTGTGCTGTTTTGTCCAGATGTCTACCTCACTCCTCACTTTTTATTAATTTTGATTTTACTTTCTCTTTTTTTTTTTTTTATCCAAATAATATTTAACCCATACTTTTGTAATCTACAATTAATTTTCTTTATTTTTTTTTTTCTGTGAGACCTTAATTTTAGATTTCTCTTTTCCCCTACCCGCTCTTTGAAATAATTTCTTGTTTTCTATTTTTTTTTTTGTTGCGTTTTGCATGCAAAATTGCATGAGCTGCATTGTTGGGGTCAGAAGGCTAAGCAGAAAAAATAGTCTCAGTGTAGAATCTCTGTGTTAACGTGCTGTATGCAACTGTGAGTTAACATTTCTGTTCCTTGCTGATGAAGTAGTGCTAAAGCATCTCCCTATCTTTTCTTTTTCCCCAATTTCTATTTATTTTCCTCTGCAGCGGCCAAATTCAATATCTCCATCGTCACGGACACATGCAAAATTGGAAACATCACCTAGCCATCACAAGGGCAACAATCGTAATGATGTAAGGAGCCCAAGATCTGTTTCATCGAGCAAAGGTGGTCGTTGTTCATCAGATGATAAGCATCGACGAAACTCTAGGTCGCCATCATCAGTCAGACACCATGGGCGGTCCAGGGGCAGAACCAGGATACATAAGGAGTCTTCTGTAAACTCAGGAAGCCATACAAGCTACAGCAGCGATTCTGAAGGGTCATTATTGTCACATACCACTGGAATGGAAAAGAACCATGCTGCCAAAAAGTAAGGTCATATTTAAATAGCATATATGATTTTTTGGACTTAAAACACGGTTTCACTTAAACCATTGTCAATGAAAGTAAACTATTAGGTTGTGTTTATGTCAATAACTGTAAGAGAAATAATGTTCTAATGAGATAATAGATAAAAATAATTATGGTTTGTATGTCACAGGCTAAAAATAAAGCATCACCGTGGTAGACAGAATAGCTGCTCTGAGTCTTCAGTGAAGCATATTAGACAGAATTCTGACAGAAAAAAGAGTCCAGTGCGCAGCACTGGCCACAGAGGCAGCTCCTGGAGTTCCAGCCGATCTCCATCCCGCTCCAGGTCACGTGACAAGAGGATGGCCAGAAGCAGATCTCGATCTGCCTCTCAAAAGAAAGCTTTAAACAGGTAAAGGCTGTATAACGTTAGTGTGTTTTTAGTTTTGTGATTTAACTTTTTGACGTTCAAAATTTGTTGAAGATAATATAATCCCTTTAGCCATTCATCCTTTTTACATCCATGTACCTAAGGTTTATGTATAGATAAACATTTTTTTGTTAGTTGTGGATATGAAATTAAAGGGATTATAACCCCATTTATTATATGCTAGCTGTACTGGGTTGAGGACATTTCCTGTTTTGAAGATGCAACATACAATTAAAGGATATCTCTCATGGAGCGAGGGGAATTGCTCTCATAGACAACTGTCCCCATTGGAATGTTAACACTCACCTCTTGTTCTGGTGACAACTGTAAAAGTGTGAATTTCCTCATCACTTTTTGTCACGGTGATACTGGTCACCAGGACAGATGGATAGATAGCCTTATTCTATCCAACCCATAGAGAGACCAATGAAACCTTGACAAAATTAAAGAAAATGTTTAAGTTATACATACAGCTCAATAATTGGGTCATTATTCAGATCCCTGGGTATATGACTCATAGCCATACATGTTTGGTGCCTGAGCTGAGCTTCCAGAAGATAAGGGGAAAATTATGTAATATATTGTATAGTGGCCACATCCATGCTTAAACAAGGTAATTGCACTACCACGTAGTCCATCCTGGCCATATGGATGGTTAATTATTAGCTTTAATAGTCACTAGCAACATTGAAGAGTTACTCATCTTTATAGTGCAGGGTTGCTAACACTTTAAAATGTATGTTTTATAAAGCATCTGCTTACAATCACAACTATTAAGTATTATTATATTAAACATATAACCCTCTGGAAATAAGCTATTTTGCCTTTACAAAGATTTTATATAAAAGTTTTTATTTAGTGTTTACTGATAAGTAAGCAAAAAGAAAAGACAGATGTATGGGTTGTATCTTGATTGTATTATACCACCTTAAAGAGATTACCCAGTCAAATTTGGTCAAGCAAAGCTACTGAATGACCAGTAATTTATGCTAATGTCTTTTAGTTGTAGAGCTTGCACCTATTACAGATTGCCTATCTGCATTCTATTGCTTTATTTTTCAAGAGGCAGGCAATCTCAAAGTCTGGCCACCAAGCAGAATGTTTATTGATGGCCAGCCTGATTTTAGAATGCAAGGTTCTTTTCAATGAGCAAAGCGCCACTCTTACATTTGTTAATATTTTTAAGAATTTTTTTCCAAAATCCATTTAATGAAAATGACATAATCTCTGTATTGTAGTCCTTTCATTTTATTCTGCTTGGTAATTAGGCAATGCTTACCTCTTTAATTAAAATGTTTATAAATTGCTTATGTGCTTCTGCCTATATTAGGGTGAAGGATGGTGAGAATCGAACACGACTTAATGATACAGAAGCAGCAAGACCCCGCCGACGCTCAAGAAGTTATTCACCTATTAGAAAGAGAAGGAGGGATTCCCCTAGCTTTATGGAGCCACGAAGAATTACAAGGTAAAATAATAAACTCACCCAGATTTTTTATTATGTATGTTTGTATGTATTTTTATTATGCATTCATTAGAACATCTTTGTAAAAAGCACTGTAGCTTACATACCAGGACCCCAAAATTAGTATACATTACCTTTAACTATAAGTAATAAAGCATAATTAGAATTGTGATAAATATACCACTAACCTGGAAATTAAGGGCACCCATATCCCAAAAGAACATATATTTGGAATCAGACATGAGAGGACTTTAAAGGTGCCATAACATATAAATCATTAAAAACATTTCTTTATTGTACTTTAAATGTTAAAAATCAGTATACAAATACTGTTGAACCCTAAAAACCAAGAGAGAATATCCAAATACAAATTCTTATGTTGTTGACAAATGCTCCCCGCTCGACATGTTTCACCAATTGGCTTCCTAAGGAGCCACAAAGCATTATCTATTGTCACCACTACAATTAAGAGCAAACAGAGTATTAAAAAAAGTTTTTTTTACAGTTGATTATACAGAAAAGTTATGTTCTATTACATATTAACATTCAAACAAATATCCGTATCATCAATAATGCATCACCATGATAGACAGAATAGCTGCTCTGAGTCATCGGTGAAGCATATTAGACAGAATTCTGACAGAAAAAAGCACTGGCCACAGAGGCAGCTCCTGGATTTCCAGCCGATCTCCATCCCACTTCAGGTCACATGACAAGAGGATGGTCAGAAGCAGGTCCTTTATGGCACTTTTAAATTGATCTGCCAACTAGGACAAAAAAAATAGTTTTATTTTCAAATGACACTTGCTTTTAAAGGAGAAGTACAGCCAAAGCTTGTTTGGCTGTACTTTTCCTGTGGATCATAGGAGTGCAGTATGTTCCGCACTCCTGTGACCCATTTTCAGCAGACAGTGGGCTGAAGCCCGCTGTTGGCTGACGTCACCGAGCTGATCCAGGCTCGGGCAAGATCGTGACAGTGGAGTCAGGATCCGCCCACATACCTGGACCGGCACTCGAGCTGCTGAGTACTTGAGCCGGCTGCTCCCACCCCCTCCACAGCCCAGCACTCCAGTGAGCGCAGGGGGGCAGAGCAGAGAGCTGCTGCCTGACAGAATCTGTGAGCTGTGAGAGCTGTGAGAATCAAGCAGTAGACAGTGTTCAATCGCTCGGTTGTTAGTGTTAGGGGTGCCGGGGCACAGATGCTGCATCCCCCTGAAAAAAACAAAAAAAAATACATACAGATAAATATTTGCCAGTTATTAACCATTAGCAATTAATATACTTGTGACATCTTAACATTACACTTTTCAATAGAATAGATTATGCAGCCTAGTAGTTTTTTTTCATTAAAAAAAAATAAAAAATCGCCAGCTCAGGAGGAGCCACTGTATTAAGTATCTGATGTTAGTAAAGCGATCGCCCCTGCTGTTCTATTGTGTTCTGACAGGGGGACTGATCGCCCCTGCCAGAACACTCTGGTCAGGTCTCTCAGCCATTGGCTGAGAGCACTGATCGGGAGCCGATCGGCAGACCTTTTTTGGTCATGCCCCTTCTACATAAGCCGGATGAATGGCGGGCTTCTGTTGGACCGACTGCAGTAACCACAGGCCAGTTCAGTAGAAACCGGCCAATGCCGCCTGACATGTAGCCCATGTGTACTAGGCTTTAGTATAGTTAGATGTGAGTAGAAATGCTTGGGCAGCACATTGGCTTTTGACACTGAGAACTAGGGACTGGTAATTTTCAGTGGGGGGAATTCTGGTGTCTAAAAGCAGGAAAAAATTGTACTGACACATGTCCTAACCACTAACCCTACCTAGCCCTTAGACTGACCCTAACAGTTGATCCTTTCCTCACCCAAACCCTAAAACGTAACCTAACTTCTTAAAATAACACTTAACTGTACTGCTTACACTTAACTCTTAACCTAACCCTACAATGTAACCCTTAAAACACACACTGACACAAACACTTATTTAATGTAACTTAAATCTTAACCTAAGGATCTATTCCCTAAGTCCCAACCTTCACTTTGGCCCGTGACCTTAACCCCTGACCCAAACACTTAACTGTTAACTTGACCCTAAAAATGAATACTTTATCTGAACCCTAAAACTTAACCTAACAACCTCACAAATCATAACCCTAACCTTTGCACTTGACCTACCCTTATTACTCACCTTAATCTAATAATTACTTATGGACTATCAGACAGACATTAGGGAATGTTTGGAAATCTCTGACACCCTTGGATGAGCCTTCAAAGCCAGGGAGTCGATCACGCAGGATGGAGTTTCCCAATTGATTTCTGTTTTTTTCCTTTAAGGCATCTGGGGTGTATACAAAGTTGTTTGCCTCCCTATTACCTAATAACAATCTGACAGAACTGAAGGACAGCCCAGAGGCCAAATGAAGGAGGTTGCACAGCAGACTAACAATGCTGCTGCTAATTGGCAGTGGTTTGATAATGTCAGCCTGCAACATCTAGTATCTGTTCATTAATGTCTATAGGTAGCCCTTAATCTGGCTGCACACATTACAATATGATTGTACAGTCTACCTTTGATTTACCAGCAATTATGTGGCAAATGTGTATACGTGATTCAGTGTTAACTGAATAAATTGTTTAGATAGATCTTTGCAATACACAGTTCTTGATAAATCTAATGGTGAAGGTGTATGAAGAATGTATCCAATATTGTAACGTTTTCTTAGTTTTGACGCACGAAAAGGTACCTATCAGACTGTCCTCTGCCAAGATTAGCAATAATAGACCCTGTTTTGCACTGAGATCTAACATAACAAGTTCAGCAAGAAAACGTATGTGAACACCTTGGGGTTAACTGGTTCTGCAGTAATTTGCCATACAGTGTGATCTGATTCTTATCTAAGTCACAATAATAGACAAATACTGTACAATGTGCTTAAGCTGATAACACACAGACACTTCCAATTTCTTGTGTATTTATTGAACACAATCATTAAATATTCACAGTGCTGGAGGAAAAAGTAAGCAAAGCCTTTGAGTTAATAGCTGACTGAATCCTCTTTTAACAGCAATGACTTCAAGCAAGCACTTTCAGTAGCTCTGGTACAGACCTACACCACGTTCAGGAGGAGTTTTTGGTCTGGGCTCTGACTGGACCACTACAAAGGGCACATTTTCTTTTATGAAGCCAGCCAGTGGTGGATTTACTTTAATGCTTAGGTCACTGTCCTGCTGCATGACCCAACCTTTTACTAAGCTTCGGTTGGCAGTCAGAATTGCTGACATTATCCTGTAGGATATTTTGGTAAACTTGGACATTAATTCTCTCCTCGATGACAAGTGGTCCAGGCCATGAGTCAGCAAAGCGAGCCCAAATCATGGTGTTCCCTCCACTATACTTCACTGTTGGGATGATGTTTTGATGTTGTAAGATGTGCCCTGTTTGCTCCATACATAGTGCTGAGTATGCTTCCCATACAATTCAACCTTTGTTTCATCAGTCCACAAAACATTTGCCCAGTAGCACCGTGGTATGCCAAGGTGCTCTTTGGCAAACTTCAGGCATGCTGCTATGTTTTTTTTTTGGATAGGAGCAGCTTCCTCCATGGTGTTCTGCCATGGAAACCCTACCAGTTTAAAGATGTACATATGGTAGACTCATATACAGTGATGAGTGTCAGTTCCAGTGATGTTTTCAGGCCTTTAACTGTTACTCATGGGTTCATCTTTACCTTATTAAGGAGTGTGTTGTGTCTTGGGAGTCATCTTAGCTGGACACCTACTTCTAGGAAGGGTAGTCGCAGTACTAGACTGTCTCCATTTATAGACAAATTGTCTGTCCACTGATGGATGCCTACATACTTTGCGATTGCTTTGTATCCCTTTCCAGTATTATGCAGATCAACTTATCTTGATCACATTTCTTTAAAGAGCTCTTCTTTGCGAGGCATGGTTCACACCAGCTGATGCTTCTATTGAACAGCAGTCCTAAAATGTTTGAGTGTGTTTTTTTAATCAAAGTAGCTCTAGACCACAACTCCAAGTTCATTTAATAAATTGGACTCCAGGTGTGCAAAACTGCTGTCTATAATTATCTTTTGTTTAAGTAATTAGCCTATGGGTTCATTTACTTTTTCCTCCAGCACTGTGAATATTAATGGGTGTGTTCAATAAAGACATCACAAATTAGAATTGTTTGCGTGTTATCAGGTTAGGACATTGTGTGTGTCTATGGTGACTTAGATAAGGATCAGATCACATTTTATGGTAAATTACTGCAGAAAACCAGTTGGTTCTAAGGGGTTCACATACTTTTTGTTGACACTGTAGCAAGTTATTGGCATTAAAAACAAGTGATTTGATAGTTGGAAAATCTAACATGTTTAATTTATAACAAACTAGATTTCCTGAATGCACAGTACAAGACACAGCCTTTTTTTAAAATCATTATAACTGGGTTATATGCAGCTACCTTTAGGTTATTGGACACAGGCAAAAATGTAAAGCTGAAGAGACATCGCCCTCCCACACTTAGCTAACCTCATATTTTTTTTTAGTCCTAGATGGTAAGACTCTTTTTCCCCGGAAGATTTCTTTCTCACTGGATTATATTGCAAGATGATGCACCACCATAGCTTGTACTTGATGCACCCTGTGGGTGCTTCCCTTGGCATATAATGCCACATGTGGAGTTAGCCACAAAATGGTTTACAGATTAAGAGCTGTGATCTGCCTCATGCTGAGCTTATTCTCTGAAGACCACTATGATATGAGGGTGTGCCCATCATGGAAAGCAAAGTCAGGATGGGGTTAACCTCATGTTTATTGCAGCTATTGATGTGGGTAGTACCAGGCAGAAGCCCTATACATGTTCAGCTCATTGCTAGCCCAGTGCAGCTTTTCCCCTGTGGATGTATTGGAACCACTGCCCCCTTTTTGTGATGCAGTAGGACCCAAAATAGCCATGGTTAAAACTTTACTTTGGAGCCATTTTAGGCTTTAGAGCATGTCTTGTGTGGTGCTGTTGCGTCTGTGCACATCCCATGAGTTGCACCTTAGTGTGTCTGTGCAAACAAGCGCTACTGCACCTGCACAGCCAAAATGCTTTCTGTGCCTGAGCACCCTCTTTCATGTTACTAGTGGCTTATTTTTGCAATTACTGGGTTTCAGTGGCCTACAATTGCTCGCACCAAGGCATCCCCCCTTCTGCTCAACTATATTGTCTAGGGACAATTTTCACAGGCATGCCAGATATGGGCTTGTTATCTCATGCTTAGCCTTTAGCTCCCTTTGAGGGATGACAGTACATCTGTTCAGGGCCCTAACACTCTTTCCTCTGATGGTTGACTCCATTGTTACTCTCTGCCTTCCTCTGATCATCCAACCAATTTATCGGCCATACCAGCCTCCACCTTCCTTTCTAAAGAGGAATTTTCCGCCACAATGTCAGAGTTCATGGCCAGAATTTCTGGCTTTATTAGGGCCATAGACAGAACAGGTCACAGACATTTCCTCTTCAACCCACCTCCTGATTTGGTCTTTGACTTTGCTCTTGAGCCAGGCACAGTACAAAAAAAAGGTATCAGCTGAGGAGGACCCCTTGCCTTTTGAGACATAGGAACAGGATGATATGTCTGCTACAGGCATTAATCCTAAGCTAAAAGAATTTATTGCAACACCTCTTAAAGCTGTATAATTTTGTTTAGCAGAAAAGCAGTCAGAATCTGTTCACATGAAGGTATCCAGCATGGGGTCTTTAAAATTCCCCAAACCAGCTTCCAGGTTCACATGCTGGTTGTCCTATAGGACATGTTTAGGAGAAGATTTTTCTCCTCCTAAACATTTCATTCAACAGTATCCTATTGTACAAAGTTTCCTTAGGATATGGCCACTTCCTTTGGTGGATCCAGTCATTTTTCGCCTTTACAAGACCTTACAAATCTGATGCTAGCTGGGAGTGGGAGGGGTTATATAGGATATGATGTCCCTGCAGCCTTCCAATCACCTGAAGGTAGTTCCATTTAACCCAGTCGTATTTACAGTATTTAAAGAAGCCTGAGTCCTGTACTTTACTCTAGGAAACAGATTTCAATGGTAAGTCAAAAGACCTAATATCTTTAAAACTTTCTGCAAATGAGACACATTTCTTTGAATTAAAGACATGTATACTTTAATGTATAACTATTTGTATGTCACATTATTTTATGCTATTCCATCCCACAAGGTTCCTTTTGAAGATCAGCTGCCAATGATGTACGTTACAGCAAGTCTTCTTGGTTACTGTGGTAACCTAAGCACTATCAGGTGTTTACTGAAAAAATGTAACCCTCTCCCATATACACTAATCACTCACAAAATATGTGTTTTCTTACAGTCTGTTGCAAATCTGGGATCTTGGTTTTCTGGCTTTGACCTCTTACCACCTATTTCTCTCTGCCTTATATATGTTGCACAGCTTTTGCCAAGCTTAAACATGTTTTCGAGCAAAAGGGTACTGCAATTCCAATTCTGTTATAACCATTTTATGGTTATCTATGTTTTGAAACTAGACAGAAATATGTAGTCTTGAAAGTTTGTTTTTCAGTATTTCAGCATATAGCCTATGTCACAATCACTCAATATATAGAATAAAAATGGTGTCAGTATTCATAAAGTCAAAAAGGTGCTGAAGTAAATAAGAGTGCTTTCTCCTGCCATCATATCATTTATGGTTGGCTAGGCCCTGTCATATAAACAGTTGTAAGAGATGTGCAAATAGCTTTAGTGTTCATGGTTGTAATTTACCATGCAATTTTATCATGTGTATACAACGTAACATACTCAGGAAAAATGAAAAAAAAAATAGCAGTTTTGTGATGCTTTTTAAATCCCCAATTGGGCTACAAAACATTTTGCATTTGTAAAGGTATACAAGCTGGTCAATAGCTGTGTTGTAATGGATTGCAGTTCCTTTTTTGTTTGACACTAACTTATTTGTATTTAACGGTTCAGTTACCTACTAACTATTTGTCTCAACAATTTCAGCGTCTGTCTGAGGTGTGGATAATGTGGAGCAAACAAAGCAGGAAGGTCATTCAGTTTACTTTATTAACCAACTATGATTCCAACAGATAGCCTTATATTGTTTTTGAATTACAACTCCTAACATCCTTAGTCTTTTATGTTGTGAGCTGTGATTCATAAAACACCAGTTTTTTATGCTAACAGAAACGTGCATAATAAAATACAAGATTATTTTGGAATTATATATACAGATATAGCAGTATAGTTGCCTTTTGGTTATGCTCAGGAAATGTTAGCCCACTGTGAACCACATTAGTTTAACCTTTATAGTAACTCTGATTGGAAGGAAGTAGATAAAATATTTAATAGCATCGTCTTTGCCAATGTGATCACCCTCAATCACCCCTTTGGTCCAGTGAATTATTTCACTAAGGGCTTTAAAGGCTTAAAATTATGTACTTCATAAAGAAAAAAAAATTAAAACATGATCAATTCCATTCCCACACATATCTCCCCCCATATTTCACTAGAACACAAAGATGAAAAGTATTTGAAGGGAAGTTTTTTTTTTATAGGGACCTGTTACATGATAATCTTTTTGTCTAAATGTGTATTCCTAATTATTATTTTTTGAGTATTGCAATGGACATATATTAATATATATACATATATATATATGTCATCTTGCCACCCCATCCCTCTGCAGACATGAACCAACCTTTCATCCTGGAACCATAGAGACATCTTTCCCTCTTCTGATGTGGCTAAACCCATGCTGCCTCTTCACACTGCACCCATTTCGCAATCTTTTATTCTCTTTAACCCACACCTATTTCTCTTCTCGTGTCACTGATTTTTTATTAGCGCTATTGCAAACAATGGAAACTCACTCAGTTACATGCTTAGAAACAATTACCAAACAAAAACAACATCTTAAGCCTCGTACACATGGTACGATTGTTGGCAGGCGCCTGTCTGTTGACAGACTGTTGTCCTAAAATCTTACCGTTAGTACTCTCCTTTTGACAATTGTTGTCCAATTTGTTGTCCAAATGTTGGATGACAGGCTAGTAAATTTTCAGTGGACAACAGTTTGATGTCAGATTTTCATATGGCCAGTACACAAATCTGTCACACAAAAGTCGAAAGTACAAACACGCATACTCGGAATCAATGCTCACTAAACACGAAATTAGCAGAAGGGGCCCAAAGGATGCAGTCAAGAGCTGAAATTCCATATAGTACATCACTACATTCATGTCTGTGGCACGACAATTGTGTAACGTTAGTATGCAAGACAAGTTCCTGGAACACGCCCTTAAGACAAAAATCAGATGCTCGGTTGTCCAACAATTGTACCGTGTGTATGAGGCTTAAATCCACAGACCGGGCACTCACTTCAACAGCAATAAAAGCATTCAATTGTTTATAAGGAAGCCTAGTCCTTGACTCTTAACACCCTAGAACAGCAGCATCACACCAAATTCACAAAGCTGGCCTTTTTGCACTTTTTCTATTGCAGAATGAGGTCCTACTCAGCTGTCACCACGGTTTGATCCTCATACCTCAGCAACTAAAGCTCTTTCCTATGATTGAAGAACAGTATTCCCTCAATTGGAAAACAGACTCTCTGTTACCCTATTACAGTGAGTTGTAGGGTCGAATCTCTTAAAGACCCCCTACAACCACCTTACAGGGTCATACCACACACTGAGCAAAGCAGCAAACTGATCATCTGTGACTAATTTGCAGTGACCATTCCTCTTCCTATTTTTTCACTTTGTGTGGCAAGTGACATATGTATTGTGATCATTGCAACGTATGTTCTCTGTAAAGGGTTTTATAAGAAATTTGCATATGATGTCAAAACCCAATGTTCACCGGTTCTCGACCGGCCGCCGCAGTTATACTGCGGCAGAATGGCTCCCCTGAGCGAGCCTTCGTAGCTGTACGTTGGGCCTTTAAGACGCTGTAAGAGGCATGAGCGGCCGCAGCGTGTGCCCGGAGCCGATGCGAGTGCCCGGCGGGGGCGATGACCGCCGGGCACCCGCGATCGCTCATGACAGAGCGATAACCGGGATCTGTGTGTGTAAACACAAATCCCAGTTCCCTCAGGGGAGAGGAGACAGATCGTGTGTTCATAAAAGGTATGAACACCGATCTGTCTCCTCCCCTAGTCAGTCCCATCCCCCCCACAGTTAGAACACACCTAGGGAACATAGTTAACCCCTTGATTGCCCCCCTAGTGTTAACCCCTTCCCTGCCAGTGACATTTATACAGTAATCAGTGCCTTTTTATTGCACTGATTGCTGTATAATTGTCAATGGTCCCAAAAATGTGTAAAAAAAAAAAAATTATAAAAATGCCATAAATCGCTATAATTTTTGCACAAACCATTCAATATATGCTTATTGTGATCCTTTTTACCAGAAAGATGTAGAAGAAAACATATTGGCCTAAACTGAGGAAAAAATTCGTTTTTAAAAAGAAAAATTGGGATATTTATTATAGCAAAAAGTAAAAGATATAAAATAAAAACCGCAGAGGGGATCAAATACCACCAAAAGAAAGCTCTATTTGTGGGAAAAAAAGGACGTCAATTCTGTTTGGGTACAGTGTTGCACAATGGCGCAATTGTCAGTTAAAGCAACATAGTGCTGTAATGCAAAAAATGGCCTGGTCATTGAGCAGCCAATTCTTCCGGGGCTGAAGTGGTTAATGTGGTGTTGTAAAAGGCAGGCATAGAGGAAGATAATAGGTAAATACCCCAGGACAAAAATTGTATTTTTAGAGTAACATATGTGGCAAATCAAGGTTTATTGGGTCAGATCCAGGATTGCATGAATCAGTTTGTTACATTAAGTTTATGAAAAGCACAAATCTTAAAAGTAGGCTGTTACATTTGTGTTAACCCAATGTTAACAGAAACCTGACATATTAGTTTATAGTCAACTCAGCTTTCAATACATGTGTGGTCACTGTAGAGATCAACTGATTGTCTTGCACAGTGTGGTTGCAGCACAATGAATGCTTCTACTTGGTACCTGTACTGCTGCATCTGTCTTCACATACCATTATGGGGTAGGATTTGCACCCATTACCACCCTTTACTTTTACAGTCTAAAAAAAAGTAACATCTATGGTTAAATGCTTAGATCTAACATATGTCTGTTAATGCAGTGAATTATTAACCAATAACAAGATTGTTTTCTTACCGCTCTGTTTTTCTTGAGGCAACTTATAATAAGCACAACAATGTAATTTATTACTTGTTATCTTTAATTTTCAGTGCCCGGAAGCGCCCAATTCCTTACTATAGACCTAGCCCATCTTCCAGCTCCCTGAGCAGCTACTCCCACAGCCGTAGTCGAAGCAGGAGCTATGACAGTTACAGCAGCTATAGCCGTAGCCGGACTCGGAGTCGTTCTCCCAGCCACAGTCGAAGCCCCAGCTACAGAAGCAGTTCTGAGAGTGCTGGATTTTAAGCCTTGCGTATCAAATGAACCCTGCTAATAATCACACCTACTACATAAAGTAGAGAGGTAGTTCAAGAAAATCCAGTGGGTTGGAATGTGATATAGATCAATGTATGTACATATATAAATAAATATAAAGAAGATACACTATCTATAGCATTCATGATATCACACAGACATCTTTCTGTAAAATGAACAATGGTTCGATATAAATCACACTAAACTAGGCAGTCTCAAATGTAGTCAAAGTATTACATCTATAACATGAAGACTGTGCTGATTGTAGTTTTAGTCCAAATCAATGACTCTAAGCACAGAAGCCATGGGCTTTGACTGTCTTGCAAGGAGTAGGTAAATAAATATGTATGATGCATAAAAGACCTTTGTAAAGCTACATATTGAATACTAACAATGTAGCCATGCACTATGAAATTTACACCCCTCTCTTGGTTTCTTTATGCTATTGTTATAATTAATTTATTGTGTATCTAGAAGATAGGTACCTGGCAAGGATATACGATACCAAAAGGGTGGGCAAGCAGAAGCGTCGGGATATCATAAACATTTCAAGTTTACTTTGTATCATTTAATTTAAAATCTGTTATTACTTAAATGTTGGTGTAAAGATATTTGTGACCAAACAGTGTAAATGATATAGATCAAATCTGGACTTATAAATTAAATTAATTAAAGAGTTGTGGTATCTACAGTATATAGGATGTTATAAAAAGAACATGTTCTGCCTATGCAGTATAAAGCAACAGTTACACTATAATTCTAGCCCCTACAGCTGCTTATACATACCTACCCTTTTCTTTTATGCCTTTCTGTTTGCCCTGTGTAAGCCAAAATTACACATTAGAACTTACTTAGGACAGAGGACTCTCTGTCCACCACCATATGCTTAAGTGGCCAACACCAAGAACCAGTGCTGTCACTTTGGAGGAAAAAGACTGAGTCACATGCTCTGTGTCACTTGATTCCCCAAGCGAACATATCAGCAAAGGGAAGAAAGGTACAGCACTTCCAGGGGCTGAAATTGATTTCACTGTGTTGCTTTCCCCTGCAAGGGCACAATACAAAATTTATTTGGCTTCTCAGCTGGCACTGTTAATAAAACCTCAGATTTCCATTGCACATGACCCCTATTACTGTACTTAGTTGGAAGTGGTACCAGTATGCAAATTGGAAAAATGGAATCTCGCTAGGGAGGGGACTGGTGACCATACAAATGACCATCAATCCTCCTTGTTAGTGAATAAGTGAAAGAATTTGATTTCATTGTGTTTGTGTTGCATACAGGAATTCACAGCTTTTATATATTTTTGATTGTCTACACACCTATGCGCAGTTTCTTTCCCCCTGTTTTTTACCAGTATGCAAACCTTATTGTGTTATTAGCAGTGACTGGTCCCATGCATTAATGTGAGCTGGTGAACTTTAAATGCCAGTTTTTTTTTTAACTCCTAGTCAAACAATAGCACAGGTACAAGTGGCAAACCTTGATATAATACAAATGGTTCTAGAAATCCGTAATTCAGTAATGTAATGCACTCTTCACTTAGATTTCCCACCTTTGCTAAAATATGGTTGTCTCGCATGGCATGACAAAACATCTCCATAGCAAAAGACATCCTGTATACCTGCAGTCTTTATTTTCCACATGGATAGATTTTAACATGAATTTGGTCAATACCGTAGAACATTTTTTAACTAGGCATAATTATCTGTTCTTCTGAAGCCAAACAGACTAAACAGTTTTGCTGTGTTGTTTTGACTGAGACCGATCTCCTCCTATATTATTATCCTGAAGTAAATGTGTTACTTAATGAGATGAGAATGCATTGTGGGCAGAAGTCATGGTTTTAAATATTGTTGAGGTAAGTATACTTAAAATTGTTAAACGGTTTGCAATCATGTAAACGACAATACCTATAACTTATGCTGTCTGCTAGGCTCATAGTTATTTCATTTGTCCAAAGTTGGTCACACACATTACAATCTGAGTATACATTCTCCTTTAAATCTACCAACAAATATGGATTTCAAGGACTCACCTGACTGGGCATAAAATGAATTGTTTGGATAGGCCCTCTCACTGCATAATTGTTGGTAGATCTAGGGATGTATAACGATTGTACACTTAAATTGTAACTTGTGTGGACCGATTTAGAGCTTTGCCATAGTTATTCCACATTGAAACTCTAAACAGCACATTAAAAAAAAGAAAACATTTTGTGTAATGTGTCTTGGACAATTTCTCCTCGGTGCTAAAAAATTTCAGTATGTTTCCGATTTAATCTTTGGATGAATGTTGTAAAAAGGATTGAATTTGAATAATGTGTAGAGCTGTAACAGTGCAGTTTCTAATGAATTGACAACTGCACTTCAGCATTCAAATCACTACAGATGTTTATTTATGGCATTGCTACGATTAATTAAATTGTATCTCAGACAATGTCCAGGGAAATATTAGCTGTCTATCTCAATAAGCAGTGTTGCCATTTTTAAAATAGTGTAATCGGTTTTAATTTAACTGACCTACAGCATCTGGGTGTTTCTGAAACCATTCCGCATTACCATCCATTCAGACTAATGTTAGTGATGCATGTTGTCTTCTGTACATTTTATTTAAGGGTACAAAGTCCTTGGTCAGGTGATTTTTCTCTGGCTTACTCTGCAAAAAAACCTCAATGCAGAGACCTGGCATAAAATGTTGGTATTGTCTGCAAAAAAAGGAGCTTATAGCCCGCATGTGAAGAGAGTTGGTGAGCAATAAAGGCGCAGGCATGTGTGTGTACATTGTATCTCATTCTACCAAGAGAACATGCCTTGGCTTATTACTGCTGGACAAACAACTGTTTTCCATCTGACTGAGGTTATCACTACTTCTCCAAAAGTTATTACGCATTTTTTTTCTCTTCATAGCTTATAGACTAGCTCATGGTAGTAGTAGATAATTGTGGATTGTAAAAAGGTCTCATTTGGTCTACAGTATTTTCCTGCAAATATGGAATATTCTAAGGATAAAGTAAAGGTTAACGTGGCACTATACTCAGTCTTTTTTTTTTATTTAAAGAGGATCTCTAGTTTTACCCTTCTGTCAGGCGCACAGTTGTTCAGGCTCCTCTCTTGCAATGAAATTGCCTACTCTGATTTCACTACACTGTGAGTTTCTCACATTGGAAGCTCTAACTAGTCAGATTAAGTCAAGCCCATATCTAAGCTGGGAGACATTCAGCATCATTGAGACCACTAGACCAGTGGTTCTCAACCTGGGGGTCGAATGTCGATTTGCCAGGGGTCACCGAATCCTGGGCTGTTCCTGAAGCCCGAGCTGCTCTCCCAGCCTTTTCGCGGCCGCCCAGCAGGGCTGTCCCTGGAGCCCATGGCCGCCCATTCAGTTCATGGCATGGCTGTGGGTCAGAAACTAGAGGTCAGCTGACTGGTGAGGAATGTGAAGTGGGAGGGGCTGGAGGAGACCCTATCTCCTGATTTAGGCATAAGTGTCAATGCTACGAGACACTACAAAGTCGGAGACACAGTGAGTAACACTGTGAGTAACATCTGTGATTATAGTTGCCATTAAA
Source organism: Lithobates clamitans (assembly GCA_037952925.1). Taxonomy (NCBI): domain Eukaryota; kingdom Metazoa; phylum Chordata; class Amphibia; order Anura; family Ranidae; genus Lithobates; species Lithobates clamitans. The sequence continues at coordinate 14,072,375 of JBBGZY010000251.1, read as the reverse complement.
AGTCCCCACTACAGTTCTCAGATCAGCAGATGACCTTGAACAAGAGCACCTATGTTGGCTGATCAGAACTCCCCCCCAGCACTGCCACTGATCCCAACTCCCCCCCAGCACTGCCACTCATCCTATTCTCCCCACCTCCTCCACCAAGGATTAAGAGAAGGAATTAAAATAGAGAATACATGGAAGGGAGAGGAAAAGAGGGGGAGGAACGAAGAAAAAGGGAGAGAAAGAATAAGAGAAAGAACAAGAAAAATGGCATAGAGAGAGATAAAAGGGAAAGAAAGGAGAACAAAGAGAAAGAGTGGTACAGCCTAAAATGTACCATAAGTGGTTTTAATACTGTATGAGTGGAAGGGACTCAGGGAGCGCTAAATGTCCATGGGTTAGGGGTGCAAATTACTTGTCTTGCCTTGGGTGCTGACTACCCACGCTACGAAAATAATTTTACTGTTAGGGGTCCCCACAACTTGGGAAATTTTATCAAGGGTTCGTGGCACTAGAAAGGTTGAGAACCACTGATCTAGGCCAATGATGCTTGACTTTTTTGCAATCTAGGTACCCTTTAAAAATATGCATATTCTGAGACACCCCATTCTAAAATTTAAACTAAAGTAATAGGTTTACATAATGCAGCAGCGTCTACACATTTAGGACACCTAACATTCAAGGTTGTTTTAACAAAGCAATGTACCTTTGAACATTAGTACTGACTAGTATTCCAGTATTTCTCTTCTCCCTCAGTTTCTCTCCCTCATTCAACTAGCGTGACCCCAGTGCTGACGAAAATGGGCTAACAAGGATGCCCTAAGGTGCCCAACTTCCTCCTAATTACCCTATGATGACATCAGTTGATAGAAAGCCAGTGGGTAGCATGTACAATGCCTACGGTTGTAATGCTGCACAATAAAAATCTGTGCCTTTGTATAGCAAAAAAAGGCAGGCTTAAACCGCCTGCTGACTTGCTGACAATTTTTGAAATTTTGCCAAAGCACACCTGGAAAACCCAGAAGGAGTTATGCAAATATTAAAATGCCTTCATGGCTGGGTGCTGATCTGAAGGAGTTGGCATTCTAGGAAGAATGCATGTTAACACCCACATGAGATACTGAGCCTCCAGTGAATCAAAGGGGAAAGCTAGGGACAGTCAGGCTGGAGAGGAAAGGGCTAGATCATCCTTTATCAACCAGGATGCCGGCAGGTTTTATGTAAAAATGTATTTAGTATGTTAATACATAACAGCTCTCAGCTTCATTTTTCAGAGCAACCTAAACACCACTAAATTTGTAGAAACTCACCTTAGTCCCTTGATTACCACCCTATTTTAATCAAATTACTAGATTGGTAGGTGTGATGTGTCACTGGGGCTGAGTTGTGATGTTTGGCTGAATATTCTGTTTAGTTGGACTTAAAACCTGCTGCCTTTTATAGTAACATGCAATCATGCGCACAAAAGAGTTATTTTCACCAAGAATGCATTCATTTCAGCATTGATAATTGCCCCTTATACAGTGCATGTACTGCATATAATGAATGTGTGTGCCATACATCAATCTTACCTTTCTTGCAAAAACCCTTTTGCAGTCTTGCAATACTGACAACAAACACTAAGGCCGCATACACACGAGCGCACTTTTCGGCAACAAAAGTCTGACGGCCATTCTGGCGGACTTTCGTCAGACTTTTGACGGACTTCCAACGGACTTTTGAACGAACGGACTTGCCTACACACGATCACACCAAAGTCCAACGGATTCGTACATGATGACGTACGACTGGACTAAAATAAGGAAGTTGATAGCCAGTAGCCAATAGCTGCCCTAGCTTGAGTTTTCATCCGTCGGACTAGCATACAGACGAGCGGATTTTTCGACCGGACTCGAGTCCGTCAGAAAGATTTGAAGCATGTTTCAAATCTAAAGTCTGTCAGATTTTTGACTGGAAAAGTCTGCTGAAGGTCCGATGAAGCCCACACACGTTCGAATTGTCCCCAGACTCGGTCCATCGGACCAGTCCGGTCAAAAAGTCCGCTCGTGTGTACGCTGCATAAGGAGACCTAATTAATTCTTGTTTCTATCAAACACCAGAACCTCAAAATCATATGTGCTATACAGAGTATTGTATTACTTGCCCAGATCAGCAATACCTTGCATTATTCTGAACACACACACAAACATTGAGTTGCAAACAGGCTTTTGGGCATATAGTAGGCCAAAATCAGATGTAGAACATTACGTTCTTAGTGAAACAGTGCTTTTAAACAAAACACAGACAGAAGAAAGCAATTATTGTGAGAGCCTAATGTTCTGTTTTTTCTTGAGTTCTTCTTTAAAGCAAACCTGTTTTCTCTTCATAGTTTCTAAACAGCAGGCACATAAAAGTGCCTATATGTATAGTTGTACCTCTTGGAGCCCTCCAGATGACCTCAATCTCTGAAAAATGTAATTTGCAAATAGCAACTTATGCTTGACTCTGCTCCCTCCTGCCCCCTCATGGCTCACTACTAGTCCATCGATATGTTGGACAGGCTCATTGACAAATAAATAGGATGGGCATGCCCATGCAACTCAAATTCCTGCTGTATTTAAGTGACCACAGTTTAGACCTTTAAAGTGAACACAGGGTTTGGCTGTTTTAGGCTAGCTTTAAGGTTTTGATTTATCCAGAAAATTACATTATCAAAGGTTGTCAAAAAGTAATTTAACATTTTACTGAACAGAAGCTGCACCAGAGAGTATTCAATACAAATAATTTACCAGTAGAAGGTTACTTTCTAAACTGTAAAACCAACAATAAAAATTGCAAGCAAATGCTGTATATCTATGCAAATAACACCCTTTACAAGGGTTATGGAATTAAAATTAATGGAGGTAAATCACATGTTTGTGTGATGATCCTTCACATCACAGTACCCCCTTTTACATCACAGGCCCTCCTTTAAAACATTGTCCTCCATTCACATTACAACCCTACACTTCGCATCACAGCCCACCCTTTACATTACAGCCCTCCACCTTTACATCATAGCCCCCCTTTTACATCAGTGTCTTCAGTCCCACAGTCTCATCACAGTCCCCTTTACATCACAGCCCAGCCTCAACATCAGTGTCCTCAGTCTTCCCTTCACATCACAGTCCCCACTTTCCATCACAGCCCCCCTTTACATCACAATTCCCCTTTTACATCAGGTTCCCTATTGGCCTCTTCACATCTGACCTCCCCTTTACATTAGTGTCCTCATTTTTTCCTTTACATCACAGCCCAACCCTTTACATCACAGTCTCCCCGCTTACATCAGTGTCCTCAGTCCCCCCTTCATATTACAACCCCACTTTCCATCACAGGTCTCCCTTCTTTCACAGACCTACCTTACACTGCTGGGCAGAGGGCAGGAGGTGCAGCAGATCTGGACCTGCCCAACTTGAAAAGTTGGGCAGCTTCCACGCTCCATCGAAACCTACTGGGCCTCCTGCCTTGTGCCCTGCTATGAGGATGACAGAGGTGGCTGCTGAGGGGTGGTGGAGGACTCAGAGGAGGACACCCAGGCTGCCGTGGCAGTCCAAATAGATCTGGACCATTTAGTAATGACTGCCCTATACAAACTAGACAAGGATTATACATTAAAACTTTGTTCCATAGACTCAATGAATATTCTTCTGCACAGATCCCTCATTTTATATAATTAACAAATAACAAATTTAATAGAGTTTAGTAATCCTTTTTAATACCTCTACCATTAACGTATGTTTACAACGTATAATATGACTATAACAGTAATGAAAGTACCCCTTACTTAATTTATACCATGTAGAGCTAGTGGGTCAAAATTCATGAAGTCACTCCCTGGTTATCATCTATTTATTATTATTAATATTGTTGGTATTTATTTTGTATTTATTTATATTAAAATGTATTATGGAGTTATGAACAATTTTTGACCAGCTCAAGGTTTTGTGGATATGGTAAAATGAATAATGAAAAAAATAAGGATAACTGACTTAATTTAAGAAGGAATTAAGGAACGCGGTTACAGAACTTTGTGTTGAATTCTTCCTTTTAAAATCAATTTATATCTATCTTGGAGCCGAGATGAACAAAAAAGACACTCCTAAATGCACTTACCGATTCATCACCAATGCTGCTTACCTTCTATACCTGGGAAGTGTGCACAAATCATTTCCTCTACCTAGCAACATGCACAATGGAAGAGAAAAGACATACAGTATAATAGAAGTCAAAATTTACATTTTTTTCTGGTCTAAATGAATATGCCACTAAGAAGAATTCAAATAAAACAAACATCTTTTTTTATTGATGCTATTATAAAGCTGCAATACAGATACATACTATTTAAAAAAAACTTTAACAAATAACTTATGTTTAATTCTGTTGTGTTAGATGTATATATAAAATATATATTTGTTGTATAGTTTCTCAAAGATAAATTAAGTTCAATACATGGGTTGTCTTCTAACTGTCGACTGATGCCAGTTTTACCTTTTATACTCAAAAAATAATGGGGAAAATCACAGCGCCCTTTTAATGATGTATTTGCTTCTTGTAGAACATAGTTTCCTCTTGCAGTATACTAACTTTAATCCATTTGATGACAGTAATGTGACTGGAATATGTATGTAGGCTGATGTTAACTTACAAATTAATGATAACACACAATACATAATATCATTCTGATGAGCCCTCTTATCTATACTTGTATATGTTGCATTTTTATTGCATTGTAAATGCAGTTTAAATCTGCATATAACAGATGGCCATTATTAAATATCTCTGATTGAAATGTATTGTTTAAATTATTTGGAGTTATCTACCTTGTATTTGGTAACTGTCATAAAGTCCCAAAAGGTCTGAATGTGATGTGATTTTGGCATTTTCCATAAACTCCTCTATGTTTTAATATATAAGACTATTGGTTTTATTTCAACTTCATAATTAGATTCCTTCTGCTGCTAAGGAGATTGACCACAACAAACACTATCCAGAGTGCGCTATGGCTTTCAGACCTTGCCTGGTTCCAATAGATTATGATCATCAAAATGGGTCTACAAAGTTGCTTGCAAAGGAGTGGTAGGTTTATTTAAGTAGGCAGCTAGTACTCAGAAACAGACATGAATGACCACCTTAGCAGGATTGCCAAGTGCTTACTCATGAGGCCAATGGTTTATTTATTTACTTATTTATTTTTGCTTTTTAATATATGATGGCTTATTATGAGTTTACACATTTTCTTTGTATTGGTAAAATAAAGCTAATCAGTACAAGGCCTATTATTTAACAAAGACTAACTGACAATAAGCAAGTGGAATTCTAGGCTCATTTTCACAGCTATCTGCCTTTTTAAGCTTTTCTGTTAAAACTAATTTATACAGAGTTCTTAATTCCTGTCCTTTCTAGTCCGTCCTGCTCTGCTCAGACAGGTCATATGGAGTTTCAATCAAAGAGAGACTAGAGGCAAACAGCTTCTGCTGAGTTCTCAATTTAGAAAACCCACTATTCTGTGAAACAAGTGTAAAATGGAAAATCTGCGCTGCCCCAAACCTTGACGTTGATTAATATGTCAAAATCATGAATAAATAAATAATACTTGACATGCAAAAAAACTGAAAATTATATATAGCTGTGTATTGAGGTGCTGCAACTTAAAAAAGCCTGAATATTCAGCTCATAAATTTGTGGGAAGGAATCAAATTGCACAACCAAATACAATAAAAAATAATACAGATTAGACTGTGTATGTGTTCAAGTTCATATGGTGCTTCAATAAAAATTCATGATGTAAAACACTCAGGATGTGGCTTGAACTTTTGTTCAGTGTTTGTGATAAGGGTGGCCGCTCACCGGATAAGATGGATCTCAAATTATAGAGATCAAACTCGCTCAGCAATGGGACATTCAGCCTGTGGATAATTCTCCTAGGGCTCCTCCAGAGCCGGTATACCTCCCGATACAGTGAACTGTTGTTCTCATGTGATATTCTTTACAATGGCACTGACAAATCCTTCTGTATAGTCTTCCACTTTGGTATATATTTACCAGGTAAAAAGAAGAAAAGGCTTCATGGTTCAGTATCTTCGTTTAAAAGATTTATTACAAGCTTAAAATACACTGTCATCCAAAAACAATAAAAAGATTTCAAACAGCCGTGGCTCAAGCCAGGCTTTTTGCCAAGCCAGTGGCTGCTGATCAAGGATGTATGCACTGTCCTGTCACCATTTGAGGAGGCCACAAGGATGGTACGCAGCAACAATGCATGCATCAGTGACACTGTTCCTCTAGTCTTCCTGTTGGAGCACACAGTTTGTGGAATAATGGACAGGGCACTTGAGGCAAAACAGCGGGAGAAATAGAAGGACTTCCTTACCTCTCAAGGTCCCCTTTATCCAGATAGCATTCCTGCGGGCCCACCAAACACACAGGAAGAAGAGGAGGAGGAGGATTGTGTCAGCATGGACGTGGAGGATAACACTCAGCAGCAGTCTTCAAGGGATGTTTTTTAGTCCCCAGAAACCCAAGGAGTTGTACGTGGCTGGGAGGAGATTGTTACGGATCATGTGATCCTTAGTCACCCAGAGGACTCAGAATCGAATGCCTCTGCAAACTTACGCTGCATGGCCTCCCTGATTCTGCAAAGCCTGCAAAAGGACCCTAGGATTCGTGGTATCAGGGAGAGGGATCATTACTGGCTGGCAACCCTTCTTGATCCACGTTACAAGGGTAAGGTTGCAGAACTCATCCTGCCTTCGCAGACGGAGCAGAGGATGAAACATCTCCAGGAGGAAAGGTTGAAGAAAGGTTTGTACAATGCATTTCCAGACCCTGGGAGGTTACAATTTCCTGGCGCTGGACAACGTGTTGCTGAGACTTTGTTCAGTCAGAGGAAGAGCGGTGGAGAAGGTGGCCGGCTGACCGATGCCCTTAAACAATTTTTCAGTCCTCAGCACCAAGGTCTGATCGGCTCAAGCAACCATTGCCAGCGTCTGCATTACATTGTGCAGGAATATCTAGGGGCAAGAGCAGACTTGGAGACCTTTTCAACAGAGCATCCACTGGGTTACTGGGTCTTGAGGATGGACCACTGGCCAGAACTTGCTCAATATGCAATTGAGCTACTGGCCTGTCCTAAATCCAGCGTTCTTTCTGAATGCACATTCTATCATCTGTTACAAACCTGCTGGAGGGTAATAGTTGATAGAGTGCGCCTGTCCACAGACACCGTTGATAGGCTTACATTCATAAAAATTAATCAGTCTTGGATCAGCAGCTATCAAGCACCTGATGCTGATGTAACTGATTAAATTGTCTATGGATGTGGGATCCCTTGAAGACTGCCTATGCTGACTATCCTATTCCTCCTCAAGCTTGATGATGCTAGATTCCAACAATATTTTTGGTTTAGGGCACCATCACCACTACCCAAGGCCCAATTTTTCTGCCCCTGTTTAACAGGGGCATGTAATTACAATTTTTGTTCTAATATTTCAATGCAGGGCCCGTTCCTGCGCCCAACAAGAGTATCTGTGAGGGGTTATAGTGTTGTGGCACCACCCACCCAAGGCCTAATTTTTCTGCCCCTTTTTAACAGGGGCTTGTAATTACAATTTTTGATATAATATTTCAATGCAGGACCTGTTCCTGTGCCCAACAAGAATATCTGTGAGGGGTTACAGTGTTGTGGTACCACCGCCACCCAAGGCCCAATTTTTCTGCCCCTGTTTAGCAGGGGCATGTAATTACAATTCTTGATATAATATTTCATAGCAGGGCCCATTCTTGCACCCAACAAGAGTATCTGTGAGGGGTTACAGTGTTGTGGCACCTCCACCCAAGGCCCAATTTTTCTGTCCGTGTTTAACAGGAACATGTAATTACATTTTTTAAAATAATATTTCAAAGCAGGGCCCGTTCCTGCACCCAACAAGATTAACCTTGAGGGCTTACAGTGTTCTTGTACCACCACCACCAACACCAAAGACCCAATTTTTCTGCCCTTGTTTAACAGGGGCATGTAATTCCAAATCTTGATATAATATTTCACAGCAGGGCCCGTTCCTGCGCCCAACAAGATTAACCATGAGGGCTTACAGTGTTATGGCACCACCGCCACCAAAGGCCCAATTTTTCTGCCCCTGTTTATGCTCAGAATAAATTAAGAGACAAAATCTATTGGTTACTGCCCCATTTATAGTCCCCGATGTACGTGTTTTACATCACCGCGTTCAGAACGATCAGATTTTCTGACAACTTTGTGTGACCGTGTATATGCAAGACAAGTTTGAGCCAACATCTGTCGGAAAAAATCCATGGATTTTGTTGTCGGAATGTCTGATCAATGTCCGACCATGTGTACAGGGAATAACTGTGAGGACAATTTAAATTTGGGTGCAGGGTTCCCCTTACAATCCATACCAGACCCAAAGGGCCTGGTAATGGACTGGTGGAGCAATCCATGCCAATTTTTCAATGATTTTCATCTATATTGCCGGTACCCAACAATATATTACAGCCGCAAGCAGTTTTAAATTACTTTTTTCCTTTAGAAATGTAATTTTGCTGTGGTATTGTTCTAAACACAGGAAAACTGCGCCACTTTACAGGCATACTATAGACACCCCCCAGGCATGATATTTAAAGGAATATTTCATTTTTATTATTTCACTTTAAGCATCACTGCTCTCAAAAAAACGACAGTTTTTAAAAACTTATTTTGCATTGATACATGTCCCCTGGGGCAGGACCCGGGTCCCCAATCCCTTTTTATGGCAATAACTTGCATATAAGCCTTTAAAATTAGCACTTTTGATTTTTCACATTCGTGTCCCATAGACTATAATGCTCCGTACACACGGTCGGATTTTCCGATGGAAAATGTCCGATCGGAGCGTGTTGTGACGTAAAACACGTACGTTGGGACTATAAACGGGGCAGTGGCCAATAGCTTTCATCTCTTTATTTATTCTAAACATGCGTGGCACTTTGTCCGTCGGATTTGTGTACACACGATCGGAATTTCCGACAACGGATTTTGTTGTCGGAAAATTTTATCTCCTGCTCTCCAACTTTGTGTGTCTGAAAATCCGATGGAAAATGACCGATGGAGCCCACACATGGTCGGAATTTCCGACAACACGCTCCGATCGGACATTTTCCATCGGAAAATCCGACCGTGTGTACGGAGCATTATAGTCTATGGGACACGAATGTGAAAAATCAAAAGTGCTAATTTTAAAGGCTTATATGCAAGTTTTTTCAACCTCGCCTACTATGTAACTACACTGTGTATATATATATATATACACAGGATCACTTTATCCCACTCTCCCCCTCTGGGGTCCCTAGGGATGATGGCCAGAACACAGAACGAGACAGAGGAAGTGTTGAATCTGTGAAAGAGTTCAAGGTGTTGACTGACCGGAGTCAGCATTTTCCCATTTCCAGATGTATAGATGTGATCACTCTGTCTCAGTTGGCTGGCCGTCTTCCCCACATAGAAAGCTCCACACTTACAATTCATCAGATACACCACCCCTTGTGTATCACAGGCTGCAGAAAATTTAGGGTAGAAGATTTCCCCATTAGGGAGTTGCAATTTGTGACCCATGGTCAGAACGCGCAGTGGCCACAGCGCGAAGTGCCCATTGGCAGTGTGGGGCCACGTAATGGATCCTTGGTATAGTGACCAATATATTTACTGAGGATTGGATCCTCCTGTAGTAAGTGCCAGTGATTGGCCATAATATTCCTAATTTCAACATGGTGGGATGAAAACCTAGTAAAGAATTTTACCGTTGGATTGGTAGTGGGGATTTTCACTTGAAAAGTAATTCATTACGTGTTTGCCGGGCAGCCTTATTATAAGCCTGGCTTAATAAGGTTTTACTGTATCCTCTAGATAGCAGTCGTCCCTGTAGAAATTTAGCCTGTCTTTGAAAGTCAGCCATGTGCGTGCAATTGCGGCGCAATCTAATATATTGGGTGTAGGGTATACTGCGTATCAAGGCTGGTGGATGTGCGCTTGCCACATGTAAAAGCATATTCACCATGGTGGTTTTGCGGAAAAGATCAGTAGCTAGAGAGTTGTCTTTGTCTTTAAAAATGGTAAGATCCAGAAAAGTTGTTTTCTGTTTATCACAATTGTATGTAAATTTGAGGTTGAATTGATTTCGGTTTAGTGATTGAATGAATTTATCCAGTGCATCCTTAGTGCTGGTCCAGACAATGAAAACATTGTCGATGTAATGCATCCAGTAAAGGATATGGTTAGTAAAATTTCAATGGCGCTCCCACCCCCCAGGTACAGGTTGGCGTAGGCCGGCGCACAACAAGTGCCCATGGCCACGTCCTGTATCTAGAGGTAGTGGGAGTCCTTAAAACGAAACCAATTATGAGTAAGTATGAACCAGAGAAGTTTAAAATAAATTCATTGAATTTCCACCGATGGTGGTCTTCTTCATATAGGAAGGTACAAATTGTCCCGACACCCTGCTCGTGAGGGATGCTGGAGTATAATGCCTCTACATGCAAGGTCATGAGCAAGGCGTCGGGAGAAACGACCATTCCTTCAATTTGTTTAAGGAGGTCTAGCCTATCCTCTGTATACGGTGGTAATGATATGACATGCGGCATAAGCACTGAATCCACCAGTTTACTGGCATTCTCCGTGAGGGATCCGATACCTGAAATTATCGGTCTACTAATTGGCGACAAAGAGTTCTTATGCACTTTTGGTAGCGCATAGAATATCGCCTCCCTGAGAGACTGAACATTCATGTAATCATACATATCTTGATCAATGAGTCCCTGGGAATGGGCTTCATTGATAATCTGTAAAAATTCATTTTTAAACATCAAACTGCGGGATTTAGGTTTCCGCCGATACCATTGAGGATTACAGCACATGGCTTCATAATTGCCCGTTCACCTTAATCCCAACCCCATACCTAATTTGAAAACTCTTAAAGGGGCCCTGTCCCTAATACCTTAACTTGCGCATAACTACCTAACATTATCTTATTATTTAAATCTATCCTATGTTTTATAAAGGGAGGGGCGACCGCATGCCCATGCTTGTCAGGTTCAAAGTTTTAAGTCTTCCTAGTCCATGGGAATGCAGGCCGCACCTACCCCCCCTGAATACCAAACTTATAATACCTATTTAAATAAACACAAACAACTTTTTAGCAAAGATTGGCAGCGGCACGTTTATTTGTGTATTCAGATCAATAAATAATAATAATAATATCCTTGATAATTGTATTAATTCATAAAATCCATCAATTTCAACAATAAACTTAAAACAGCTCAGTCTTAAAGGACTCGAGCACATGCCGAATATTTTCAAAATCAAAGTCCCCACATGCCGGGTTTGAAATTTCAAGCCCGGCCTACCCCACAATTACGGCCAATTCAATGCAATTCTGCAATCCTACATTAAAGATGTCTAATCCTATTTCTGACAGATGAACCCCATCTGATCTATTTAAACCGTTGAAACCACCCTCTAATGCCGCATACACACGGTCGGACTTTACGTCAGACTTTGCCCGGCGGACTTTTCGACGGACTTTACGACGGACTTTCTGAATGAACGGACTTGCCTACACACAATCCACCAAAGTCCGTCGAAATCGTACGTGATGACGTACGACCGGACTAAAACAAGGAAGTTCATAGTCAGTAGCCAATAGCTGCCCCAGCGTGGCTTTTTGTCAGTCGACCGGACTCGATTTCGACGGATTGATTAAAATTATGTTTCAAATCTAAGTCCGTCCAACGTTTGAGAAAACAATGTCCGCTGAAGCCCACACAAGATCAAATTTCGATGAAATCCCGTCCGCCGGGCAAAATCTGCTGTAAAGTCCGCTCGTGTGTACGCGGCATAACTCTGTATGTCTATATGAAAAGCCTCCAATGGATGGCATAAATTTCTCCATATTTTTGTTCAAACGTTTCTTAATCTTCTCCAGATTCCTTAAATGGGCTTCCTGAAGCCAAATTAGACGAGGAACTAATTCTGAAAATATAATTCTGGTATTCAGGAATGCTAACTTTAATCTATGTAAATCCCATCTCATCATAAACATGAGATCCAGAGTTCTTGTTTTGCCAACATCATTTCCCCCTAGGTGGACAATTAACACATCAGGAGCTGGCTATAACTCAATCAATCTGGAAAGATAGAAAAACAAATTAGACCATTGTAGACCTCTAATTCCTTTCCATAATATTTGAAATCTTTCCGGATCCATAGACAAATTGGATGAATAGCAGCGCTTCTTGGCTCTTTTATTGGCCCAGTAAACAAAACAATGTCCCAGGATCCAAATATATCTTCTCTTGCCTGGAATTAAAGAAAAAGATCAGGTCTTACATAAATCTGGAAACGTTGAGACTCCCATCTACCCAACCTTTTGATAATTGATTCATCCAATCCCATCCTAGCAGCCTCCGTAGCTGCCACGATCCTGAAAGAATGAGATGTAAACTTAAAATGATTTAAATTCAACTTTTTCATGCATGCCTTCAATATGAAATTTAACTGATATTGAGTCATAGGGGACCCATCCGCGTGGATCAAAAAATTTCCCTCCCTTAATGGCCTAATTTCTAGATAGCCTGCCACAGATCTAATTGGACATATTTCCCCATCCCCACATTTGCTTAGAGATACCCAACTACCTTTATACGATCTATCTGTCTTAGAGACTGGGATGAACAATCTTATTCCTGCTTCATATTCACATTCCCTTTCTGTTTTTTGGCAACAGTTCTGATATTCTGAGAGCACGAAAGAAAGCCAAAACAAACGCAGCGTTAAATAGCACGGCCTCAAAATTCGATGAACACACTAACTGTGTCGTGACACACAACTTTTTTAATAACTGAATTAAAATAGGTCTCCTATCATCTGGGGAGGAATGACTCTTCTTGTATCCTTTAAGGGCCTGCCTGATAGAAAAAAATGCTGTGCATGGTGCAGACGAAACGCGTCGGGTAGGACCCCACTGTCGCCATTTTGATATACAGCGCTGGTTTTAGCTATTTTTCATGTAAGTGTGTATTTTCACTTCAAATAAATTTTATTTATACGGATTCACACTATTTGGCCCAATTTTTTCTTTTTCTACGTTTCAACACGGATCTGAGCATCACGGTCTTAGCCCGGACCACCCACCAGGAGCAAGGTCGCGTGGAAGTCATCTCATCACCCCTGCTCTCCAGTATCCGCTCCAGCCCAGCACCACCTAAGCCTGTTTGACCCCACTCGGCGTACGCCCGGTCGGGTCCACCGAGTCTGGTAAGCCTCCCTGTTACTATTGGTGGTGTGTGGGCTTTCTTCATAGAGGATTTACATCACGGGCTCATTATTCGGTCCAGAGGACTACACATTGTTTTTATAGACATTACTGTCAGCATTTGGACTTTGATTCATTTGTGTTTCATTATACACATTTGTTCCCCCCCTTTCCTAATTGAGCGCTACACTGAAGTTGTTTTCTTGATGCTGTTTACATTTGTTGGTTGTGTTAGCTGCTTTTTCTTCCCCCCCCCCACCTCTTAGGTAGCGCAGAATTATTGTGCATATTTTTTGAAAATTTGCATTCCCTTTGAAACACCGAAGTAAAGGATGGGGTCCTGAACATTGTGAACACTCATGTTTATATTTGCGAGACCCCCCCCATTTACATTGGTTCTCATTATAAGCGAAGCAGTAGCCCCTTTTATAAGGGGAAACTGTAGCTTGTGTCATAGACTGCCTGTTATAACCTGTTTTCTGTGGTACCATTAGGTTAAGCCATAACCCTACATCTTTATTACCCCACTTCAATGATGGGTATATAGATAACTTCTGCCTAAATGTTTCATCATATTGGAATCATCCTAGACCTCCAAAACTTTTATAAACTTCTAGCACGTGTTCCATATGCTGAAAGAGCCCACTGCAATATTCTGGATGTTTTTCACCCAATACACTGGTGTATATAGCAAATGACTGCAGCCAATTATTAAAAGATCTCGCCACTGGCCTTTTCCTTTCATCCTCAGATTTATCATCCGATTTTCTATCAGTTCTGTTGATGAACTCTTTTGTAGATGGAAGAAGTGACAGAATATCAACAAATTGACCTTTCCAAATTTTTTCTTTGGCCTGAGGAGAAAGATGATATCCTAACAGCGAGATCTCACAAGGCAATGTCTCTTTTAAACGTACTTCTGGGACAAATGCGTTTGCCGCATCAATCTCAGCTGGTAACAAATTGAGATGCTCAACATTATTTGGCTGAATAATATTGCTATTACATGGGGGCGTGGCCTGAAGAGCTATGGAGTAGGACGCTTGCAGTGAGTGCTCCACTTGTCCACACTCCTGTAATAGCCATCCTGCTTTAATCCTGCCAATCCCACCAGAAAACAACACCCCAGCAAGCCTATCCTGCCTCCTGCTTGGCCCTTGGTGCTGTTTGGCCGCCTAGAGCGCTGCCGGAGGCCGCAAACACCGGATTGTTCTGCCCTGGGGCTTGCCTCTAGGATAGTCCCCGGCTTCGGCCTAGTGCTCGGAGCGGCAGCCATTTTGCTCCACCCGGCGGTGGCTCCTATCTATCTCCCGGGCACACCAAGCTCCCCTGAGACTGATCTCTGCCTACCTCGGCCCCCGGATCGCCTGTGGCCGCTAGCGCTGAGCCTCTGCACCCTGTACTAGCTGGTGGGACGGCCCGCGGCTCCAGCCTGGTCCTCGGAGCAGCGGCCATCTTGCTACACCCAGCAACGGCCCTATTGATACTCCTGGCCTGCCTGGCTCCTCAAAGACTGACTTTCACCTGCCTGGGCCTCCAGATCTCCTCTAACAGTGCAGCTCCCTCTTATCCAGTGGCAGCCAGTGGGACGGTACGTGGCTCTGGCCTGGTTCCTGGATCGGCGGCCATCTTGCTTCACCCACAGTGTGTTTGTGTGAGTGCTGCTGCAGGTTTCCCCAATCACCTGAGCCCGGTTTCTCCCGTTCACAACCATTGCTCTCACAATTATCCGGCCACACCTTGTAGCCTTTACTGTGCAGCTCTGGAACTGTGGCAAGAGGGGATTATTGAAGATTCGACCTAGTAAGCAGCGGCCATACTTGTTCACCCCAGAGGCCCGCTGGTCATCTCTGGACTATGTCTCCGCCGAAAAAGACCTCCGAGGCTGCTGACAAGCTCGCCAAGTACCGCCGCCTTGAGGAAGAGCAACAGGCTAAGGATGGCGCTGGTCCCTCTCTGGACACGGAACGTTCTACGGTGGCCACAAACAAAGTACTCAATGCTATTGCCCTTTGCCAGAGTACGCTTACCACCAAAATCGAGGAAGTCAAAATCGATGTGTCCCTTATCCGACAGGACCTCTCTGCCCTGCGGGACCGCGTGGCAGAGACGGAGACACGCATTAGCAGAGCGGAAGACATCTTGCACCCCCTACAACATACTACTGATGAGGTGCGCCGCCAGCTTCAACAGATTAGTGCAAAACAGGATGATATGGAAAATCGCCTCAGGAGATGTAATCTCCGATTCATCGGCCTCCCTGAGACTGCTGAGGGCAACGACGCAGCAAGTTTCCTTGAAAACCTCCTGACATCCACCTTCGGCAGAGATGCATTTTCGGTAATGTTTGCGGTGGAAAGAGCTCATCGAATACCTGCTCGTCCTCCTCCTTCAGGGACTCCACCGCGTACCCTGATAGCGAAATTCCTCAACTTCAGGGACCGCGACAAGATCCTCCGCCTGACCAGAGAAAAGGGGAATATCCCCCACACCAACACACAGGTGGCTGTATTTCCAGGCTTTTCCAATGAGGTACAACGTCAAAGATCCAAGTTCCAGGATGTTAAACGATGCCTCAGAGTGCTACACCTCAAATACGCTATGCTATACCCTGCAAAGCTCCGTGTAGAATGTGAGGGACGAACCCACTTCTTTGAAGACCCTGAGTTAGCATCCACTTGGATTGATCAGAGGGATCGCCGAGACTGAGTGTAACACCTTGCCTATAAGCTGTGAGTACTTTGTTTTTCTCCCCCCTGCTCCCCCCCCGTACCCGCAGTATCATCCAATGCTGTACTGCTGAGCCCCTCAGTAGACACATTGCATGTACGTATCCTTTGTTGGAACTGGGGGACGGATTTGCAAATCCTTTTCAGCCCTATACTGGATCTCACAGTGTGCCTACCGTCTCCGGGAGACCTCATTGACTCATGATCCCCACTTTCCCTATACCTGAGAGATGCCTGTGGAGGACAGTAGATCGAACACTACTAATAACTCTCTTACTTTACTTTATCACCCTGATGGCAAGCGGAGCCCCCCTGCATGGCTGTAATGGCGCTGCACCTCTGTGGCTCCTACACCCCATGCGCTTCTCAGAGAAGAAGTCGCCTCCCTAGTGTCTATGTGAATTTTTTCATTCCCCATTTGTTTGACTGGTTTCTGTTCCCCCTTGGATTTTTTTTCTTTTTCTTTTAGGTATCTATGCTCCTCTTAAATTAAGTTCCTTGCCTCCAACGGGTCCTAAACGTTGGATGTCCCCTGTTGATACCTGGTTATGGGATACTATGTCTGTGCCAAGTTTGGGTGGCATTGGACTGGGAGGGAAAATGTTGTGGTTATTATTTTTCTCACACCACCATGTTTGCAACTGTTTACTTATGCTAATGGTACTATGTTATTATCATAAATGCACTGTCGCTACTGGCTATCACTGTGTTTTATCCTATCTGATGTGGATGTGTCTGCTCTGCCGGTCCTGATCCAGCTACGGTTCAACATATGCGCCCTCTACCCGCCATGAGTTCTCTGAAGTTCCTAAAGTGGAAAGTTAGAGGCATGCGCAATAAGATTAAACGCACAGCCGCCCTGACATTCCTTAAATCCCAGCATGCTGACATCATCACCCTAGTTGAGACCCACGTCACTGGCCACTTAAAATCCTCTCTCAAAAAACCTTGGATTGGTTGGGCATACCATGCTACCCACACCTCGTACTCCAGGGGTGTATCGGTCCTGATTGCTAAAAGGGTTCCGCTCGACCTAATACTGCTCCAGACAGATCGACAGGGCAGATGCGTGTTTATACACGCCGCTATCAATGGATCCCCTATTCTGATACTAGCCTGCTATATCCCCCCCCATACAATTCACTTGTGATTAAGAAGGGCCTTGCCTTTATGGCACAATACACCTCTGTACTGGCGGTGTGGATGGGGGACTTTAATATGACCCTCATTCCCACTCTAGACCGAATGGGCGCACCAGACCTCCCTCTAGACCCACCAGCCCATACCAGACTACACCGGATACTGACTGACTTTGCTCTTGTAGACACTTGGCGCCACAAGCACCCACATTCTAAAGTCTTTTCATGTTTCTCAGCCAGCCACAACACAATGTCACAAATTGACTTTATTATAATTTCAAAGACCCTGACACCTAAACTGGGAGACGCGGGCTTTGCTCCGAGAATACTCTCGGATCACGCCCCTTACTGGGTTACGACTCGGCTCCTGAAGGCCTCTCCTGCTCCTCCTTGGCGGTTAAATCCATTTTGGCTGACTGCCCTGCAGGACCAGGATGACATCCCCACGGAACTGCAATACTATTTTACAGCCAACAGGGAGTCAGCCGCACCTGACATAGTGTGGGAGACGTTTAAGCTCCATGCCCGCTCTCTGCTCTCCACACGTATTAAAAGACTTAAGCGATCATCGAAACTCATTGTCCAACAGGCTACAGAACACCTACAGGTGCTGGAGGAGGCGTTTCACAGAGACCCCTCGCCCAGCACTTTCAACAATCTTAAGATTCAGACGCGACAGGTCTCCCAGTTACATATTGAGAAGGCCAAGCAGCGCATCTTTTTCTGTAAGCAAAGGGTATTTGAGTATGGAGAAAGATCGGGCAAACTTCTTGCATACCTCGCTCACTTAGATTCACGTCCCCCTGTAGTGGTGTCGTTGACTGATCACCAGGGGAACGACGTCACAAAATCTGCAACAAGTAGCAGAGGAATTTGCGAGATTCTATCGCGCACTATACACCTCTCGGGTCACTCACACTCCCCAAGATACCAATGATTACTTAGCGAGAATTGAATTCCCTAGATTGACTGATGCCCAACGTGAACTCTTAGAAGCTCCCATTACTAAGGAAGATATCTCTGAGGCTATTTCCTGTCTGGCTACATCTAAGGCCCCAGGATCAGATGGCTTACCACTTGAATTTTATGCCAGCTACTCTGAAATTTTAACCCCTAAACTTCATGATCTATACAAATCCATATTTGATACGGGAATCCTACCCCCCTCTATGAGAGAAGCCCAAATTGTGGTAATCCCTAAGCCTGGTAAGGACCCCAAATACCCAGAATCATATAGACTCATTTCATTACTACAGGTCGACAATAAAATACTTGCCAAGATTCTGGCCTCCCGCCTTAACCAGGTTATTCTTTCCCTGATCCACCCCAATCAGACAGGCTTTATGCCAGGGAAGAACACTGCTATGAATATTCGCAGTCTATTTATGAACATCCAGGGGTCCCACGATGAAGTCGGCTCGAGGGTCGTGGTGGCTCTTGACGCCGCCAAGGCCTTCGACTCCGTGGAGTGGAATTATCTATGGGAATGCCTTTCGAGATTTGGACTTGGCTCCAACTTTATTCGTTGGGTTCAGCTCCTTTTTCAATCCCCGAAGGCCCTGGTGTTTGTAAACGGTTGGCTCTCTGATCAATTCCTGCTGGAGAGAGGGACCCAACAAGGCTGCCCCCTTTCTCCCATGCTGTACGCATTGGCTGTGGAGCCGTTGGCCATCATGGTTCGTGCGGACACCATTATTCAAGGCCTCAAGATAGGGAATCTGGAAGTAAAGATTGGGATGTACGCAGATGATACGCTCCTTTACTTGGCCGACTCGAGTCCCTCCCTCGTTGCAGCCCTCCACTCAATAGAGCATATTGGTAGCCACTCGGGCCTAAGCATAAATTGGTCTAAATCCCAGGTCCTTCCGCTTGACCATTTCCCTCCCTCACGCACATCCCCCCTCTGACTCTCCCCAGGGTCTCTGTAATTAAGTACCTCGGCGTGCAAGTTACTAGATCGCTTACAGACTACATACTTTTGAACATTGAACCCCTGTACACCCTGATCAAGACTAAGACACAAAATTGGGCTCGACTACCCCTGGGTGTCATGGGACGCATCAGTCTAGTCAAAATGATACTTCTCCCAAAGATACTTTATTTGGTGTGGCATGCTCCCCTGTATATACCACAAAAATTTTTCAAAACAATTGAATCTATTCTCAATTCGTTCATATGGGGATCCAGCAGACACAAATTATCCTGGAAAATACTTAAAAACCCAGTGACATTGGGAGGAGTTGCTCTTCCAGACTTTCAGGACTATTATCTTGCCTGCCAACTGTCCCACTTCTATCATTTTGACAAGAACGAGCTACCAAGATACCAGCGACTACTCTGTGAACACCCTGATAACCCAGCTCATACCCCACTTCAATCAGTCCTAAGGGCCCCATTGACAGAACATACCCCCCAACATAGAGCAGGCATGTTGACACATCACCGGAGGGTGTGGCGGTTGGCACTACAAAAACTCGGGATTCCACAGGTTCATTCCCACACCCCCCTTTGGTTCAACACACGTCTACCTGAGCTGTTGTCTATCCTGGACCCCGCGGTTTGGATACATTGCGGGGTCTTGTATATACATCAGATCATGATGACTACGGGACTTAAAACATTCCAAACATTAAAAGACGAATTCTCACTTTCCAATCACCTCTTTTTCAGGTACTTACAACTTCGCCATGCTATACAAACTCAGTTTGCTGGCTCCAACCCATCCCTGACAGTCCCCTCCATAATTGACACGATCACAGGCACTGAGCCAGCGAAGCTAATCTCCACTCTTTATTCCGCCATCCGTCTTCCCAACTCCACAGCCCTGGCTTATAGTGCTAAGACTAGGGAGGGGGAGGTTGGAATGATTGAGGATGAGGATTGGGATGAGATCATGGAAGGCGTGAAAAAAGTTTCCCCTAAACTGTCGGACCGCCTAACACAGTTGTATATCATACATAAAAAACCTATAAACCATGCGCTTACTCCAAAAAAATCTGAAAACTGTAAGCAGCTAACACAACAAATAGAAAATGTGTAATAAATCATATACAACCAGGTGTAGCGCTAAAAAATGAGAAAGAAAATATTGCTATACCACATAAAATAGCAAAATAAATTGTGAAAAAATGGTGTTGTGTATGTTTTGTGATAGTTCATACATAAAAGTCACTCATGTTATAAAGCCTTAGGGTCACCAAAAGTGATGACAGGATGCAATAATGGCAATAAAGTCCAAAACTGAATATACAGGTGCAGTGAACATAAATGTTGCAATGGTGATGAATTCCAAAACATATACTCGTGAAGATTTCTGAATATAATCCAACATGTGCTGACAGACACTTGTGCGAAACCACCACCCGAGATGACTGGAGGCTTACCAGAAAGTTGGGACCCACCTAGCATACGCTATATGGGTCAAACAGGCTTAGGTTGCTCACTGGCAATGGAGGTAGGATACCAAGGGCTGGTGAATGGTGAAGTTGTAACGTTGCTATCCCAAAGCAGTCTTCTCCATACAGAAGCTTGGACACCAACGGACATTACCCACATGTAATGAAGAAGGGGCTAATAGTGTAATTCCGTAAACCATGTAAAATTTATTAAAAGGAAAAACACTTACATCTCAAAATAAAAAGCGCTTGCAAATAAAAATGGCGGCAGTGGAGTCCTCCCGACGCGGAGTGGAGTCATACAAGACTTCGTCTGGGGTCAGCCTTCGTCTGACCCCAGACGAAGTCTTGTATGACGAAACGCGTCGGGAGGACTCCACTGCCGCCATTTTTATTTGCAAGCACTTTTTATTTTGAGATGTAAGTGTTTTTCCTTTTAATAAATTTTACATGGTTTACGGAATTACACTATTAGCCCCTTCTTCATTACATGTGGGTAATGTCCGTTGGTGTCCGAGCTTCCGTATGGAGAAGACTGCTTTGGGATAATCCGCAACGTTACAACTTCACCATTCACCAGCCCTTGGTATCCTACCTCCATTGCCAGTGAGCAACCTAAGCCTGTTTGACCCATATAGCGTATGCTAGGTGGGTCCCAACTTTCTGGTAAGCCTCCAGTCATCTCGGGTGGTGGTTTCGCACAAGTGAAATTAATGACGCTCTCCCATATAAGAAGCTGATTTATGTACATAGAGGATGCCCACTTAAATACGAGCAGGTCTGGAACAGATGGCTGGAGGATGGTGAAACATGTACTTGAAATGTTGATATGTTCCTCTCTCTTTTTCTTCTCTCCTCCTCCCCCTCCTTCTTTACTGTGCACTGGCTTCATGTCCGGTGGATATCTCACCCTATATCATGTAGATAACTTAATGTGCTCATGTATGTACTGCTGCTCTGGCCATGTTGGCTTATATTATTTTTTATGTACCAAGCATATATTTTCTTAATAAAGTTGGTTTTCCAATTAAAAAAAAAAAAAAATTAGCTTTTACCTGACAACACCCAATGCCAGATTTAGACCAATTCTATTTTTCTTTTTAACAGGAAGTATATGAGTCAAGCATCACATTGATAATGACGTTCTGTTGCTCTTCATACTGTACAAAATATGTCACTCACTTCATGCATCTCAAAGACTACTCTGTACAGTGTGCAGAGATGTGAAAGCTGTTAGAATATAACCTTTTCACGTTCACTGAGCCTTTACATTGTTTGCATTACATTGTTTTAGTGCAAATTGTACTAATTTATATAGCCAAGTATTGTTACAAGATATAATTTGCATAATGGTTTAATTGTAACTTGTGATAGAGATTAAACTATGCTTGAAAGCCTGCCAATTGGAAATGCAGTACAAAGAAATGGTGTTTGCAGACATTAAACAGCCCTGCCTTTTGTTTAAATAAGAAAAAAAAAAAAATATTGCTATTACACATATTGCTGACACTGACAGAATTTCTGCTATCAGTGGACCAAACATTTCCATAATTACTTCTATCATTCACTGATGTATTAATACTGTCAGCTAATCTATTAATGGATTCCATAATGTTAAACAATGTGTGTGCTAACTCACCTACACCACCAGGTGACGCTTGGACATTAGGAATAGCTGAAGCAACATTAAGCTGCTCTCTGTTGTCTCCAGTGGCCGTCAGCGGTATGTCCGCGACACTCACACTGCGTGACGCTGCACTGTGTGATAATGATGTACTAGGCAGGGCTTGACTCTCGAAACCTCCTACCTCAGACACTGCCTCTGTCCTCTTCATGGCTGACACTCCTACCGCCCGCCCACCACGATTAATAGGCGGCGTTGGTGACTGAACCCTCCTCTTTTTCTTCTCTTTCAGGCTGACACGCTGCATATTATAAGCAGTCTCTTCTTGCTGCGCTGCTCTCTCCTGCTAACTGTGTCACAGGCAACTGAGGCAAAGAGCCGCGCTGAAGTGTCCGGTGGTGTTGCAGGCTGCTTACCGCTGTTCTGTCTCTGCTACCCTGGGGAATGGAGGGCACTTCCACTGCTCGCTGTCCCAGCTGTTCTTCATCCCCCCTCCGCTCATTAGTTTCTTCAGTCAGGGCAAGACATCTCCTAAGACAGTCCTCTATGCCTTTCTCACCAGCTCTTTCCAACACTTGCCTCATGAGGGATTTCATTATCCCAGGTATACAGCCCTTCCCAGGAGCTTGTTGCACCTACACTGACTAATTGGTACTGCCGGGAATACCTGTGAGAAGGGTCCTATATATAATAAGCCTCTTTTCCAGAACATTCCACAGGGGTCACATGACTATCTGGGAATTACCCAATCAGCCCGTTCACCTTAATCCTGCCCCCATACCTAATTTGAAACCTCTTAAAGGGGCCCTGTCCCTAATACCTTAACTTGCGCATAACTACCTAACATTATCTTATTATTTAAATCTATCCTATGTTTTATAAAGGGAGGGGTGACCGCATGCCCATGCTTGTCAAGCTCAAAGCTTTAAGCCTTCCTAGTCCATTCTCATCCAGTAATAGCATAAGATCTCGAAGTGCTCTAAAGTCGCCCATCTTAGAATGTTTGATCACTTCTGAGAGCTCGCGTTCTGATTTGAAATGTAAGCGATCATCATTAAACATAAATTTGTATGTGAGATTTCTGACAAACATGTGGATGTCCTTAATTGTTTCGTATCTATCTTTTCAGACGGACAAAAACTTAAACCGTATTTGAGCACATCTAGTTCTTTGTTTATAAATTGGTAGTGGATGAGGTTAAGTACATATAATTCTACGTTTGGGACAGGTGAATCCTGAGTGCAGGCAAATTTAGAATTTGTGTATTTGTTGAGTTAATGCGAGGATCAAGAGTGCTCTGTTTCTTAAACATTTGTAACTGTGTTGCAGGGGATAAATTAGAAGTCCCTTGAAAATTGGGTGCATTAGAATGTGAAATAGCATCCATAGATGCAGATGGTTTTTGTGTACTAGTAAGTACAGTGCCCTGTGTATTGGGTAAGTGAGCCATAGATGCAGTGCTATGCATCTTAGTTTGTGTGTTCAGTATTTGTAATGCTTTAGAAGCAGTGGGCCCCATATATTTCATTTGTGGCATATTCCCAGCACCATTATCAAGGGTAAAACCATGACGTAGCGAGTGATCAAAAGATCTTGTATCCTGATTATCTGGTGCCTTTTTAGAATAGGGTGTAAAGTGCCCTCCACCATGATTTTTCTTACGTGTGCCCGAATCGTTGTGCATAGTCGAAACTCCTCTTCTTGAAGGTAACTGTGAAGAGAGAGCAGACATAGATGAGTCAGATTCTGTATCCTCATCGGTAATACCGAATTCATTCCCCAGATGTTGATTCTTAGACTTGTTGTTTCTAGGTCCTCTCCCTTGGAAAGGGGTCTGCCAGCGATAAGCAAATCCTTCTGCAAAACCTGCTCTATCCTTCACCAACTTACTTTGTCTTTTAAAAATAATGTCCTTATTAATTTTTGTGATGTAGTCTTTAACATCCTGCCATTTCTTGGTGAAGTGAGCGTGGTTTTGCAGATTATCACTGGAAGACTGGAGTGACAGAATATCTTGATCAAGACTTGTCAATTCAGTTTGGTAGTAAGCAACAAGTAGTTTTATGAGTTCTGTACTGCATTGTGTCAATGTTTTTCCCCAGGATGTTTTAAGTTCAGGACACACATTTTGAAAGGAAGGATATAGCTGGATTCTTAAACCAAGGGGACTTATGTTCTCACATATATATTGTTGTAGGGAGTCCACATGCCAGTGCAGGTTGGACTTCTTTTTCAAAAAACGTTTCATTTTGGTCATATATTGATTAATCCCTATATCATGCCCTGCATTGACATTACAATTAGTCTCTATTTTGTTCATGTAGCATGTCCAAGCTGCACCTACAAAGTCCATATTTGTTGAGAAGATATATTTTTGAAAAACGTAAAAATTTGTGAAACAAAAAAAAAAAGAAAAAAGAAAAATGTAAAGAAATTAGTGGATTGTATATATAGGTAAAAGATCACCGAAAGTTCTAAATGGGTGCTTCCACCCCAATAGTATGTAAAAAAAGATGGAATTTACCGTGTATTCTCACTGGGTGACACTGTGGATACACTAATAAAAGTATGCCAACATCCCGATATTGTATGAGAAAGACTAGAAATTGCAAAGATGGACTTTAAAGCACACATGTTGGAATAAAAGTTTGGATTTTATTTGGATAAAGTTAATAAGCTTATGTACAACACATAAAAGAAATCACACATCATAAAAATGATGACACAGAATATTTGACCCTGGGGACTCAAATAACACCTCCAATTATAATGTTTAAATCTAGAGAGTGATAGGTATAATGAAGTACAAACAGTAGCACTATCTAAAAAGGAGCAGAGGCCCTCCATGGGGGCACAGCTATATGTTAGAATAAGTTGAAAAGGAGTTCCCTGCACAACGTATAAGATTTTACAGAACATTCATAGAATTAGATACTCACATATTATGTAGATTTGTAAGATAATAAATTGTGGGGGTCATGTATGAATTAATTCAGACAGGTAATCCCCACCATTGAGATAATAGTAACATTCTATAAAAATAAAAAGAGAGAAGGAAAAAATAATATATATACTAAACTGCCTGCACACAACTAACTAACTTGCCCCTAGCTAACATTTTCACAATCATTACACTATAAACGGCCACTGTGTAAGCAGCTTTATTTAGAGTGGGGCGTGGACCCTGAGCCATGATTGGCTAAAGGCACCATGCCTTTGGCCAATCATGGCTCTCACAGCAGAGCGTGCTTTGATTGACCATTGGGGGGGTTGTCCTGTCTTGGGCTCTGGTTGCCAAAACACACAGGAGGAAGTCTTTCCTGGAGGCACGGGACCAAGACAGGATAGTAAGTAGAGCAGCACTGTGGGGCTAAGAAAGGAGGAGACTGCCACATGTAGCCAGTCTCCCTTGAAGACAGTGGTGTGCTTAAGTATTCAGGCCTTTCCCTGAGAGATCTCCTGAGAGTCAGCCGGGTTGGCTGGTGAAGAGTCAGTCGGGTGGACCGGTGTAGAGACAGTGCTGGTGAAAGGGGCAGCTGCAACCATGTGGGTTGGCAGTGCCTGAAGGGGTGGTGCTGAGATCAGTGGCCACAGATGAGAAATGACATGCTGTTTCACTATATCTGAACTACTCGGGCTGCGAGTTCCTGCCTCTAATGGGCTAATGTTGCTAAATCCGACTGGGAGCCTGTGAGATCATCTCAAAGAGTGAAATAGCTGGACCCTGCAAGTGTTGTGCAGGAGGAAAGAGGAGAAGAGACTGTATAAAGATGTATATAGGAAGTTGTCCCTGAAGTTGCTGAAGTAAAGTGGGCATCCCATAACCTCCCATCCCTATCCAAGTTATTAACCTTCTAATAAATAACAAAAACAAAGCTACAGACTGTTCTCTGACTCTGGGTGCTTGTGAAAATTTGGGATGCCTGGCTGTGCAGAAGTGGGGGATCCCTTTCATCTTCAACTCCTACGGGAGTAGTGCTACAAAGGTAAAAAATTTAAGTACAATCTTCAGTTTTCATCAAGAAAACATTGGCCACAGAGATGAAAAAAGCAAAGAAAGCTCCGATTTACGAGTATTTACTTTGAAGATTTTGCTTACAATGTAAGAAGGGGCAACCAGAGGAGCCCTACCTAAGGCACACTTCTCAATCTCATCTATCAAAAGTATCTTTCTTCCAATCGCCGACTAACATATCAATCCAAATACCACACACTCCTAAAAAAAAAAAAGCCCTAGAAAAAAAGGTGTACATTGAAAGATGTGTCCCAAAACAACTATATTTTTGTGATGTAGTCTTTAACATCCTGCCATTTCTTGGTGAAGTGAGCGTGGTTTTGCAGATTATCACTGGAAGACTGGAGTGACAGAATATCTTGATCAAGACTTGTCAATTCAGTTTGGTAGTAAGCAACAAGTAGTTTTATGAGTTCTGTACTGCATTGTGTCAATGTTTTTCCCCAGGATGTTTTAAGTTCAGGACACACATTTTGAAAGGAAGGATATAGCTGGATTCTTAAACCAAGGGGACTTATGTTCTCACATATATATTGTTGTAGGGAGTCCACATGCCAGTGCAGGTTGGACTTCTTTTTCAAAAAACGTTTCATTTTGGTCATATATTGATTAATCCCTATATCATGCCCTGCATTGACATTACAATTAGTCTCTATTTTGTTCATGTAGCATGTCCAAGCTGCACCTACAAAGTCCATATTTGTTGAGAAGATATATTTTTGAAAAACGTAAAAATTTGTGAAACAAAAAAAAAAAGAAAAAAGAAAAATGTAAAGAAATTTTTGGATTGTATATATAGGTAAAAGATCACCGAAAGTTCTAAATGGGTGCTTCCACCCCAATAGTATGTAAAAAAAGATGGAATTTACCGTGTATTCTCACTGGGTGACACTGTGGATACACTAATAAAAGTATGCCAACATCCCGATATTGTATGAGAAAGACTAGAAATTGCAAAGATGGACTTTAAAGCACACATTTTGGAATAAAAGTTTGGATTTTATTTGGATAAAGTTAATAAGCTTATGTACAACACATAAAAGAAATCACACATCATAAAAATGATGACACAGAATATTTGACCCTGGGGACTCAAATAACACCTCCAATTATAATGTTTAAATCTAGAGAGTGATAGGTATAATGAAGTACAAACAGTAGCACTATCTAAAAAGGAGCAGAGGCCCTCCATGGGGGCACAGCTATATGTTAGAATAAGTTGAAAAGGAGTTCCCTGCACAACGTATAAGATTTTACAGAACATTCATAGAATTAGATACTCACATATTATGTAGATTTGTAAGATAATAAATTGTGGGGGTCATGTATGAATTAATTCAGACAGGTAATCCCCACCATTGAGATAATAGTAACATTCTATAAAAATAAAAAGAGAGAAGGAAAAAATAATATATATACTAAACTGCCTGCACACAACTAACTAACTTGCCCCTAGCTAACATTTTCACAATCATTACACTATAAACGGCCACTGTGTAAGCAGCTTTATTTAGAGTGGGGCGTGGACCCTGAGCCATGATTGGCTAAAGGCACCATGCCTTTGGCCAATCATGGCTCTCACAGCAGAGCGTGCTTTGATTGACCATTGGGGGGGTTGTCCTGTCTTGGGCTCTGGTTGCCAAAACACACAGGAGGAAGTCTTTCCTGGAGGCACGGGACCAAGACAGGATAGTAAGTAGAGCAGCACTGTGGGGCTAAGAAAGGAGGAGACTGCCACATGTAGCCAGTCTCCCTTGAAGACAGTGGTGTGCTTAAGTATTCAGGCCTTTCCCTGAGAGATCTCCTGAGAGTCAGCCGGGTTGGCTGGTGAAGAGTCAGTCGGGTGGACCGGTGTAGAGACAGTGCTGGTGAAAGGGGCAGCTGCAACCATGTGGGTTGGCAGTGCCTGAAGGGGTGGTGCTGAGATCAGTGGCCACAGATGAGAAATGACATGCTGTTTCACTATATCTGAACTACTCGGGCTGCGAGTTCCTGCCTCTAATGGGCTAATGTTGCTAAATCCGACTGGGAGCCTGTGAGATCATCTCAAAGAGTGAAATAGCTGGACCCTGCAAGTGTTGTGCAGGAGGAAAGAGGAGAAGAGACTGTATAAAGATGTATATAGGAAGTTGTCCCTGAAGTTGCTGAAGTAAAGTGGGCATCCCATAACCTCCCATCCCTATCCAAGTTATTAACCTTCTAATAAATAACAAAAACAAAGCTACAGACTGTTCTCTGACTCTGGGTGCTTGTGAAAATTTGGGATGCCTGGCTGTGCAGAAGTGGGGGATCCCTTTCATCTTCAACTCCTACGGGAGTAGTGCTACAAAGGTAAAAAATTTAAGTACAATCTTCAGTTTTCATCAAGAAAACATTGGCCACAGAGATGAAAAAAGCAAAGAAAGCTCCGATTTATGAGTATTTACTTTGAAGATTTTGCTTACAATGTAAGAAGGGGCAACCAGAGGAGCCCTACCTAAGGCACACTTCCCAATCTCATCTATCAAAAGTATCTTTCTTCCAATCGCCGACTAACATATCAATCCAAATACCACACACTCCTAAAAAAAAAAAAGCCCTAGAAAAAAAGGTGTACATTGAAAGATGTGTCCCAAAACAACTATATTCAGTGTCTCCTTTGTTCCACACAAACCTGTGTTCCCTTGATCCATTTCCCCCCCCCCACTTAGGGATGAAAATGTTTACTAACAATACCATTTATTGTGTAGGAAGGGGAGCCTGGGAGGCCCTACATATGAGACGCTCCTCAGTTTCTCCTATCAAGAGTGCCCAACCCCCAAAAGTTGTCTATGAAAAACCCCCTAATCTCTATTCTTATCAATTTTATATTTATATCTATTGAAAAGTGTCTATTGTAGAATGTGTAGAATGGGGGGGGGGGGGGTCTCGGAACCATATGTTTCTTGGGGGGTGTCTGTAATGTTATATGGTGTATAATATCTAGGAGTAACATATATTTATATGGTATATTTATATGATGAAGATGTTGGTATGTCCTGATGTGTTGTTTTTGAGTATATTATGTATGTTTTTTCTTTGGTAAAATCAATAAAAAGAATTTGAAAGTGAAGATTTTGCTTAATTCACAGGACAGAGTTTTGCTTCAACAGAGTGGGTTTTGGGTACAAAACTCCCAAGCAGCAGAGGGAATTGTTCCTTTCTCAGTTGTTTTCTAATCATGAACCTAAATCTTACCTGCAACCTAACACTTAACCTAAGAGCCCCATCTAGACCAAAACCTAATGTCAATCCTAAACATGAACCTAACCCCTAAACCAAAATCTCAAAATAAAGCATACATGTAGTTCTGATAATAGCTTAGCAAACATGTCATAAGCCAAAATTAAACAGTATCGTTACATATCAAGGTCTTCATACAATCTGAACCAAACAATGCTCAGAAATATCTATATTGAATGCAACATTCTCTCAGATACCTCTCATCCCATAATATAGAAAAAAAAACTAAATCCAGTAACAATTGCTCTGAGTGTTAAACTCCAACAGTGCATAACATCTTGTACAGTACTGATAAACTATGCATTGCAAATAAAGTCAATATACAATTTAAGGGATTAAGCTTAGGGGTTGGGGTAAGGTTAAAATGTACCTAAATTAAAGGGTCAAAGTGTATCTAAACACCACAAAGAAAAGGAATACATTCTATCTTACCAGTCCTTCGATATAATGGATGCAGTGTTTTGTTTTTCTATCTTTATTTTCACCTGATGAGAGAGATCTCCACTATTACAAGACCCAGTGTCTTTTTGCCAACATCCCAATTCTATTAAAGAAAACAAGATATCCCCCACTTGGAGAAGGGACTTTTGAGGCAATCAGATCACCAAAATTCATTCATTAAAAACTTATTTTATTAGATACATATTAAAAAAGAAGAATACACATGTAAAGTAGTGTCTGTACATAAACAATAAAAGTACATGATTCAGTGTAAAACCATATTGTTGATGAATACATAAAATATTTGTGCTGTCTCCAGTCTACCCAATGCATTGCTGGTTTAAACACCTCCCTTCAGGGGTATTGACAGGGAGATATATATTAATTCACTAATTCAGTCAAGGTAGTGTAAAGCCATGTGCACAGCAAAGGCATGGATGAGATCTGTTTGCCTTTGCCTGGGTGGAACGAACAAAAGGGGCCCTGCCATCACCGGGCACCAAAATCCCTCACGGAAGTCCCCCAATATGGAAGCCAATAGTGTGGGACACCAAGGACATGAACATTTTGTGTATTCCAGAGAATAGGGATAGATTATCCCAGTGTCCTAAGAAGGTAAGATGGTCATATAAATTGGCAGAAAACCCTAAAGGATGAATAAATCCCTGCCTGGGACAAGGGAGATGGTCGTTCTTGTGTTGTCCTCCCGGCTGCAGCAGTGCAAACAGACATCATCCATGCCTTTACTGTGCACATGGCTGTACACTACCTTGATGGAATTACTGAATGAATATATATCTCCCTGTCAATACTCCTGAAGGAAGGTGTTTAAACCAGAAATGCGTTGGGTATCCTGGAGACAGCACAAATATATTATGTGTTCATCAACAATATGGTTGTACAGTGAATGGTGTACTTTCATTGTTTATGTACAGACACCTGATGATGCTGCCAGTGACACACTATCTATCAAAGGATGACAATATTTATTGTGAAGACAAAAGAGGGGTAGGGAGAAGTGCCAAAACTGCCTATGGTGCAGTAAAATGTGGAAACAAAGGTTAAAACACAGGTGATGCACTCACAAGGTATCTAGCAATACAGGCATATAATGTTGGTGAGTGTCAACTCAAGGGAACCCGGGTCTGCACAACGGCCGCCGTGTGTCACACTCCACCGTGAATGAATAAAGGAGGCGTGGCCCCGCTTCGGGAAATGTGTTCTGTTTGGCCAGTTTGACTCCAGACTGGACAGAGCCCTGATAGCTCCTGTCATTGAGGGATTCCTTCAGCATCTTCCCGACCTTGTGAGTGCATCACCTGTATTATGACCTTTGTTTCCACATAATAAACGTTACATAATAAACTTTCCCTTCTTGTCTTCACAGTGTTCAGGTCTCCCAACCCACCATTGAGGCTGCCTTACCCCCTATTTATATAGACTCTTTTTACTCACACATGGATTAGCCTTTCTATCCTCTTGGGACTATTGAACTTACGCATTACTATCATTCGTATTTATTTTTTTAAATGTTTTTTTTTTATTTTCACTACATACTGTATCTCGATTTTTAAACATTTCTTGACATATTTACTCCCTACTGGGTTACTACCATCAGAGTTGGTTATACTTGTATACCAATTGACCACTTTAATCGCTATACACAGTCCTTCAGGTTTCAATTATAAACCTATAGTTTGTATTGCTAACAGGTGTAGTGCGGAGCAGTGCTGTATTTTGGCCTAGGACAACAAGGCCCAGGCCTAGGGCGGCACTTTGTGGGGGGGTGGCGGCTGGGGGCCAGCGCCGCTCCCCCGCACGAAAAAAGCCCCCCCTCTGCCTCCCGAGTCAGTCCATTCACTGCAGGAGGTTGCTGGCCGAGCGTCTCTTACATGGAGCACACACAGCGTGTGCTCACAGTTCCCCCCCCTCTGCACAGACAGGAGAGAGAGAACTTGTCAGAGTCTTCTCAGTCTTCTCCGGTGTTGTGACTCCAGGGCCGCTCTGATTGTGTCTTCAGTGGGCAGATTCAGCTACAGTCTGCATATCCTGGAGGGTGAAAATAAAATCCGGATCCTCTTCACTGTCTCTCCTTGAAATGCTCACACTGGACTTATCTGTGCTCCAACTTTGCTTCTCCTATCATCTCCCTGTTATCTGAAATACGACTCTCTGATAATTAACCCTTTGTGTCATTGCTGTGCTTTACTACTCTGCTTCAATGGACACATGTACACTGCTGCTTACATATATGGTTAACTCTTTACAGCTCAATGTCTGCAGGCTGGTGCTTTTGGAATCAATGGCATTTAACACCTTAGTGTCTGCTTGTATATGTGGTTAACCTTTCATAGCTACTTGTGTCTCTAAGCCCTGGTTCACATTGATGCTACTTTGAAATCACGCTACTTCACTTGAAGTAGCGCGATTTCAAAGTAGCAAGGTCAGTGCAATTTCAGGTGCTACTTGATAGACATTTGTGTGGCCTCATTCACAGATGTCTTTTGAAGCCGCACCTGAAATCGGCAAAAGTACAGAAACTACTTTTGCAAATCGGTGCAACGCTGCAAAATCAGTGTCGCACCGATTGGAACAGTGCCATTGCCTCTAATAGCCTGTGACTTTTCATGCGATTTGATCTTTCAAATCGCATGACAATGTGAACCTAGGCTTAGGCTCAGTTCACACTGGCTTTGATGGGCACTGATGAGGCAGCTTTGATGGGCACTGACGAGGCTGCATTGATGGGCACTGACGAGGCTGCTTTGATGGGCACTGATGAGGCTGCATTAATGGTCACTGATAAGGCTGCATTGATGGGCACTGACGAGGCTGCATTGATGGGCACTGACGAGGCTGCATTGATGGGCACTGACGAGGCTGCACTGATGAGCACTAATGAGGCTGCTTTGATGGGCACTGATGAGGCAGCTTTGCTGGGCACTGATGAGGCAGATTTGCTGAGCACTGATGAGGCTGCATTGATGGGCACTGATGAGGCAGCTTTGCTGGGCACTGATGAGGCTGCATTGACGTGCGCTGAAGAGGCTGCATTGATGGGCACTGATGAGGCTGCATTGACGTGCACTGAAGAGGCTGCATTGATGGGCACTGATGAGGCTGCATTGATGGGCACTGATGAGGCTGCACTTGGTACCCACTTTTAACCACTTCAATACTGGGCACTTTCACCCCCCTCCTTCCCAGACCAATTTTTAGCTTTCACACTTTGAATGACAATTGCGACACTGTACTTAAATTACATTTTTATAATTTTTTCACATAAATAGAGCTTTTCTTTGGTAGTATTTAATCACCGCTGGTATTTTTATTTTTTACGCTACAAAAAAAAAACCTGAAAATTAAAAAAAAAAAAAAAAAAAAAAACATTTTTCTTAGTTTCTGGTATAAAATTTAGCATTTTTTTTTTTTGTATTTTCTTTTGATAAATTTTGAATGAAAAAATGATGCTGCTACATTTCTTTGGTAAAAATAACCCAAATCAGTGTTTATTTTGTGTTGGCAATGATGAGGGACAGACAGATGTTTTATGGGGACACTGACATGTGTATGGGGACATGCGTCTCTGTTTACATTGTGACGGGTACGATTGGACACAGCCGTCACGTGTTCGGGAAGGCCGATCACAGCACCCATATCCTGATCTCTGCTCAGCTGGATTCTGTGATCATAATGATCACAGGATCAAGCTGCAGCGGGACTTGTAGCCGTGCTGTGAGCACTCGCTCTTAGGGACGCTCCTGAACGTCCACTCAGGACAAGAAAATGACCACCTGGCCGTTTATGTGCAGTGGCCGGGTGGAAGGTGGTTAATATACATAGAGAAAGAGGTGGAGCTCTAAGAAGAAAAGGTGGAGCCTAAAGAGGAAAGGGTGTGGTTTACAGATCACAGGGCGGGTCTTAAACAGGAAGGGGCATGGCATTGACAGGAAAGGGTGGGTCGTATTTAAATTAGGGGGTGCACAAGTTTAGTCAGGCCTAGGGCAGCACAAAACCTAAATACACCTCTGGTGCGGAGTATAACATTCATTGTGTTGATAATATTTACTCTCTGTACTGTATTTATGTAAGGGCAGAGTTGTCACTCAAAGCACTACAGATTTGGGCTGAAAAAAACACCTCCCCCTACCCTTGTCCTCATGATTTAGAGATGAGGTGTTCTGTAGTCCCCAGAAGTAAACTGGGCAGGACTGATAACACTGTTTGGGATTTCAGTGGCTGGAGTCCACAGAAAAATAGGAGCTCGCTGGAAAGCTGGCAGATCAACAGGTAATTTTCTGCACTTTCAGCATTTTTTAAGAGAAAACCCATAAGGTTTTCTACTATTGAAATTAAAATTCCAAAGGACCTCTTTTTTGCAGAGCATTTTAAATATAGACCTTGTTGCATCCATCCCCATCCGATCGGGTACAGGCTCTGTCTACCTCTTTTTGTAAAGTTCTTATGCACCCATCGCCTCTTAGATTTATTGCGCATCAAACACCCAATTGGCAAACAGTACACTTTTACTCTCCATCCCACAAAATGTATTCTAGACTGGATCATTTCTTCATTTCTGCCCCTCTTTTAAGCAAGGTTGTAACATCTGACATACAGTATCTCTCAAAAGTGAGTACATCCCTCACATTTTTGTAAATTTTTTATTATACCTTTTCATGTGACAACACTGAAGAAATGGCACTTTGCTACAATGTAAAGTAGTGAGTGTACAGCTTGTATGACAGTGTAAATATTCTGTCCGCTCAAAATAACTCAACACACAACCATTAATGTCTAAACCGCTGGCAACAAAAGTGAGTAAGTGAAAATGTCAAAATTGGCCCAAAGTGTCAATATTTTGTGTGACCACCATTATTTTCCAGGACTGCCTTAACCCACTTGGGCATGAGTTCACCAGAGCTTCACATGTTGCCACTGGAGTCCTCTTCCACTCCTTCATGACGACATCACAGAGCTGGTGGAGACCTTGCACTCCTCCACCTTCCGTTTGAGGATAACCCACAGATGCTCAATAGGGTTTAGGTCTGGAGACATGCTCGGCCAGTCCATCACCTTTACCTCAGCTTCTTTAGCAAGGCAGTGGTCGTCTTGGAGGTGTGTTTGGGGATGTTATCATGTTGGAATGATCTAAATGATCATGCTCTGCTTAAGTATGTCACAGTATATGTTGGCATTCATGGTTCCCTCAATGAACTGTAGCTCCCCAGTGCCAGCAGCACTCATGCAGCCCCAGACCATGACATGCCCACCACCATGCTTGACTGTAGGCAAGGCACACTTGTCTTTGTACTCCTCACTTGGTTGCCGCGACACAAGCTTGACACCATCTGAACCAAATAAGTTTATCTTGGTCTCATCAGACTACAGGACATGGTTCCAGTAATCCATGTCCTTTGTCTGCTTATCTTCAGCAAACTCTCTATGGGCTTTCTTGTGCATCATCTTTAGAAGAGGCTTCCTTCTGGGACGACAGCCATGCAGACTAATTTGATTCAGTGTGGGGAGTATGGTCTGAGCACTGACAGGCTGACCCCCCCCCCCCCCCTTCAACCTCTGCAGCAATGCTGGCAGCACTCATACGTCTATTTCCCAAATACAACCTCTGGATATGAAGCTGAGCATGTTCTGAGTGGAACATGTCCTGTTAAACCGCTGTATGGTCTTGGCCACCGTGCTGCAGCTCAGTTTCAGGGTCTTGGCAATCTTCTTATAGCCTAGGCCATCTTTATGTAGAGCAACAATTCTTTTTTTCAGATCCTCAGAGAGTTCTTTGTCATGAGATGCCATGTTGAACTTACAGATACCAGTATAAGAGAGTGAGAGCAAGAACACCAAATTTAACATGCCCGCTCCCCATTCACACCTGAGACTTGTAACACTAATGAGTCACATGACATTGGGGAGGGGAAATGGCTAATTGGGCCCAATTTGAACATTTTCACTTAGGGGTGTACTCACTTTTGTTGCCAGCGGTTTAGACATTAATGACTGTGTGTTGAGTTATTTTGAGGGGACAGCAAATTTACACTGTTATACAAGCTGTACACTCACTACTTTACATTGTAGCAAAGTGTCATTTCTTCAGTGATGTCACATGAAAAGATATAATAAAATATTTACAAAAATGTGAGGTTTGTACTCACTTTTGTATATCTAAATCATCCAGATGTATGGTGCAGAGAGAGACTTACTGTCAAGATATTTATGTTTTGGTACAGAACCTCTGAAGTGCTCCATCGCTAAGATTCTATGTTGGGATTGTGGCACTGACATTGGGTCTCTTTTCCATATTTTCTGGCAATGTTCCCTAATACAACCTGTTTGGGATAAGGTGATGTCTACCCTCCAAAGCTTGCTGAATGTATCTTTACCATTAGACTCGTTACACTATCTGCTGGGTCTTCCCTTTCCTGGGTTAAAAAGTTGGTAAAACAGTTTATCTCCTATATCCTACTGGCTGCTTGTAAAGTTATCCCATTGTGCTGGTTATCGGAGAAATCCCCTCCCTATTCCCTGTTTCTTCAAACCATTTCCGAGATCCGCAGAATGGAATTTCTCACTGCAACTGTCAGGCAAACATTGTCACAATTTGACAAAATCTGGAAATCTTGGAATCAATCTGAGTATGGTACTCCACTTGCTACGCCCTAAAATGTTACTTTATCTATGCTTACCCATCCTCTTTGGTCTTGACTTCTTACAGCAGAATGTCTTATTATTGTATTTCTTTTAATTACTTTGATTATTTTGCCCTTTTTCCATCATATGCTCTGGCCTGTCTTTGAAAGTTAAAGGGGTTGTAAAGTTAATTTTTTTTTTTTTTTTAAATAACAAACATGTTATACTTACCTTTACTGTGCAGCTCGTTCTGCACAGAGTGGCCCCGAACCTGGTCTTCTGGGGTCCCTCGGCGGCTGTTTCAGCTCCTCCCCGCAAGCATTTACCACCTTAATGCGAGCTCCCTCGCACGGTGGTGAGTGCTTGCGGGCGCGCTCCCGTGATACAGCCGGCGGCTATAGCCGCTCGCTGTATCACTCGACCCCGCCCCCCGGCGCGCCGCGTCATTGGATGTGATTGACAGCAGCGCGAGCCAATGGCTGCGCTGCTTTCAATCCATCCACTGCAGCCAATCAGCGACCAGGCTGAGCTGCAATGAAGATGACGAGGACGAGCAGCGAAGATTCGAGGCGTCAGGTAAGTAAAACGGGGGGCCTGGGGGCGGCGGTACTGTCAAAAGTTTTTTCACCTTAATGCATAGAATGCATTAAGGTGAAAAAATTTTTACCTTTACAACCCCTTTAAATAATTGATTTCCTGTATGTGTTTATCCTTCTTTGAGGTCTATTTGTTTTGAAGAATGTCATAGCTACACACTGCAACCTCTGTTAATTTTTCTTAATAAATATACAATTTTGAAAAAAACATAATCAAGTCTGTCTGAGATTACATGAAGGCAGATTTGTTGTTAGTTGACTAAGATGTTTGGAACAACCTACCTGCTGAGTTCCTTCAAAAACTGTGTGCAAGTGTACCAAGAAGAACTGATGCTGTTTTGAAGGCAAAGGGTGTTCACACCAAATATTGATTTGATTTGGATTTCTCTTCTGTTCATTTACTTTTCATTTTGTTCATTGATAAAAATAAACTATTACCACTTCATTTTTACACTCCTAAAAGTTGTGATGTGCAGTGATTGTTTGTATTACAAATGTCACTGTATGGTCCAAAAGGAAAGATTGTTTCTTTAGAACCAATATAGGTAAATATTTTGGGCTTAAATATTTTTCATGTTGCTGCTCTGGTTTGCATTTCATTCTTCCTAAAAATATATTTTTTTAAATCAACAAAACCGTTATGAATACACACAACAGCATAAAAGAAATCTTTACAGTTTACACCAATGTTAAAGGAGTGACATCTTATGGCCATCTTTAAGACTGCAGCATTATTTGGTAAAGCGTATTTATGGTCCAAATATAATATATTCATTTTCACATTGTATTTCAATTATTTTTAGCTTAATTCTATTAATCTGAATGATATTGAGTTTGTGAACTTGCTTAGTGAAGATCCCCACACATGTAATTCTGTGCAACGCATTCAGGTGAGTAGGCACTGCTCTGTTACAGAATTCACAGGACCTGCCTTCAGAACTGAGAGGAGGAGTTTCAGGAGGTGGATTCATTACAGGATTTACTACTTGTAAGCAGCGAGGTACCATGGGATATGTAGTCCTTAGAAATGAAAAGCAAGCAGCAGAGGA
The DNA here is from genome assembly GCA_037952925.1 of Lithobates clamitans. Classification (NCBI taxonomy): domain Eukaryota; kingdom Metazoa; phylum Chordata; class Amphibia; order Anura; family Ranidae; genus Lithobates; species Lithobates clamitans. The sequence goes on along the minus strand of JBBGZY010000251.1, from coordinate 14,034,180 downwards.
GATGCTGTAAAGCATGCAGGTAATCCAAGAAGTTGTGGAAAGAGATGGCCAGCAGACAGACAGCACTCACAACATGAAAGGAGATTTTTCAAGTAAGCTTATATTGGATTATTCAAATATAACTATTGTTTATATTGCGGGTACAATGCTGATGTTATAAAATGAGCTGATGGAATTCCTTTAAAATTAAAGCGGAGTTCCACCCAAAAGTGGAACCTCCGTTTATCTGCTTCCCCCCCCCCCTCCGGTGCCACATTTGGCACCTTTCAGGGGGAGGGGGAAATTGGTACCTTTTTTCGACAGGTACCCTTCCCCACTTCCAGGTGACTGCGCCATGCCACTGTCCCTTGGAAGTTCGGTCCCCCTCCTCCACCAACCGAGCAGTTAGAAAGCAGGGTGCGCTTTTCGCATGCGCAGTAGGGGACCGGCTGTGAAGCGAAAGGCTTCACTGCCATTTTCCCTTACCATGAATGGCAGCAGCAGCACCTGAGAGCCAATCCAAAATCGGCTGGGATGCCAACATCACAGGCTTCCTGGACAGGTAAGTGTCCTTATATTAAAAGTCAGCAGCTACAATATTGTAGCTGTTAACTTTAAATTTTTTCGTGGGGGCTGCAGAACTCCTCTTTAATTGCAGTCAAAAGACTACATTCACAATCAGTGGGGGCTGTTGAAGTTTTAGGATGGGGGGCGCCAGACCCATCCTTCCTTTTTTACCCTTCCAGCTTTGCATAGGCCCTACCCCTTATAGAATCCATCCAGCCCGTCCCCTGTATTCCACTTGCTTCCACCCATAGTGTCAGTAGTATACAGCACAGCCTCACAGATCAGGGTATATAGCTCAGCCTCACAGATCAGGGTATATAGCTCAACCTCACAGATCAGGGTATATAGCTCAGCCTCACAGATAAGGGTTTTTTTTTTTATATAATCTTTATTGTATAATTTTCAAATATAACAAATAATAACAAATAATAACACAGAGGGTATAAAAAGAAAAAAGGAGAAAAAAAAAAAAAAAGGGGGGGGGGGGATCCAATAAATCACAATGCAGTACCATAAAGGTATACAAATACCATACATATGAAAAGGATGTGTTTTAAAGATTGAATAGAAACAAATGGTGCAAGCTTATACTAAAACCTCGACGAAAGTGTGTCACGTGAGATACTTATGACTTCCTCATCCTGCGTCCACCCTTGTAATAGAGGTGGAATCTATGGTTGAGACCACTTTCATAACTAGTCAGGTTAACAGTAACTGTGTTAAGAAAACAATATCCTGTTAGTGTCTAAGGATTTGACCCAGGCAGGAAATAGGGGAGGGGTGGAGATGGGGGTTAAAAAAAAAGAAAAAAAAGAGGGGGAAATTTGGTGGGGAAGGTTGATGGGTATGTCTAAAAATCACTGATACATCTGCCTAAAGGCTAGCACAGCTGTGTGCAGTAAAAGTGCAATATCATTATCATTATGTGGATCCTGGTGGTGAATTACAGATAAGGGTTTTTAGCTTAGCCTCACAGATCAAGGTATATAGCTCAGCATCACAGATGAGGGTATATAGCTCAGCATTACAGATCAGGGTATATAGCTCAGCCTCATAGATCAGGGTATGTAGCTTTGCATTACAGATCAGGATATATAGCTAAACATTACATATCAGGGTATATAGCTCAACATTACAGATCAGGGTATATAGCTCAGCCTCACAGATCAGGGAATATAGCCCAGCATTACAGATCAGGGAATATAACTCAGCATTACAGATCAGGGTACATAGCTCAACATGTGTGGGAATTGGGGGAAAAGTAAGGCATCAGATATATAGTCTTGTGAAAACAAAAGTTCCTTTTATTTCTCTGGAAAACAAACACAAATTGCTTTTTATTTCAGCAAAGAGGTAAAACAGTAAGCACACAGTGCAAAGTAGGAAGAAAGCTCCAACAGAAAAGTACATGTCAAGGAATTTCTCATGTTTATTCTGACTAAACACAGTTCTTCTGCCTCTTAGCAGCAACAGGAAGCCTTCCTCCTTTCTTACCCTATCATTTCCACAAACTCTCTGTGCCCACACCTATACATAACAGTGGCAGCTGGTGGGCGCGGATGCACTCCCCCCGCACTAGGGGCAGCAGGGGGCTCAAGGCACTGACAGCTGCTAGCCCCCCCCTGCGGAAGGTCCAGCGGGCTGCTGTGGTGTGTTCTCCTCTGGAGTGTGGACATGCAAGCAGCGGCATGTCTGGCTCCAGCATTTGTCTCCTCTTCCAAAGCACTAGGCATCCAATAGGATTGCCTGCCACTTTGGCCAATCGGGAAACAGGTCCCGGGACCTGCCTCCTGATTGGCGGAGAGGAACTGTAGTGTGAAAAATAGAAAAAATTCATATGCTATTGTCACACAATTGGATGGGAGCCCACCCTTTTTTGAAGCCTATTAGAGCCTCTGGTTATAATCAGGTGCTTAAAAAAAAACACCCCGCCCACTCCGCCATAGAAATTCATGCGAATGCATAGGGGGGCGGCAGCAGGGATAGGGGGGATGGCACCCATGCGCCCTTAATGCATGTGTCGCTACTGTTCACAATCATTATAAAAGTTACCTGTGACAACAATGTGTTTTGTATGCACTGCTTGGCAATCAGATTTCTGCTTATTATGACTCTAAAGCCTACTTGTAGCACATGGATTTCTGTATATGTTTTGGAATATGCTAGTGTGGTCATAAACATCAACTGTTTATTCTAAAAAAAAGGACCTAACCAAAGGTAACAAAATAGTCAGTAAGAGATAATCCATCCATGATGTGTTGTACTAAAAAAATAAATTTTCAGTGTCAGAATTGTAGCTTTTAAAGGTATGTTCAACTACATGTCAGAGTAACTACACTTGGGTACAGGTAATTAAAAGTAAACATTAAGCAAATTGTACAGTACCACTTACTATGTGAACATAATATGTACTACATTAGGAAGAATAGGAAAATGCTAAAGGATAGGATTATGTGGTATCTTGGAATTTCAGATCCCTAGTGGCGCACCGCATGGTGATTATACACTGTGGTAGTAGAGAAGCTCCATTTCTTTGTCTTTATAGGACTGATAAGATGGAAAGAGGAGGGGATTCGGACAAACTCTTATTGAAAAAGAATGCAGATTGCTCTGTTGGCTAAGATCTTTAGAGGAACCAGTAATTAAAGTAGAACCAAAGGCAACTTTTTGGAAAGAGAAAGGGTTGGTTAAGATCCCTGTTTTTGCCATCTATGTCCCATTGAGATTTTCTTTCACTTTCACTCTTGGGGATTATGGTCACCAGGATATATAGAGAGGGTGAAGCTCCGTAATGAGGGCACAGACAGAAATAAAACCTGACAGGTGTTCTAATTCCTCTACAGTCTATCCAAAAATTTTAAAAAAAGCCCCGCTTTTGGTTATTCTTTATTAGAATGATCAACTTTAGTTTTTTTTTTTCCTTTTAATAAACAAGGGGAACACATTTTCCTTTTCCCCCATTTTTGTATATTTGTACATTTTTTGTGTATTTTTTGGTATACATATTTGACAATTGTTCAATTTTTCTTTGATACCAATGTAGCTGGGCACTGGGAGTGCTCAGGCATCTCCCCCCACCCAGGGACTTACTATTGGGCTTGACTGGGCTCAAGCCCATGGGCCCCGGCCAATAGAGGGCCCTACGGGCCTGTTTCGAAAGCTGCCGAGGGCAGCCGAAAGCCGCCAAGAGCGGACGAAAGCCGCCGAAAGCCGCCGAAAGCCACCGAGAGCGGACGAAAGCCGCTGAAAGCCGCCGAGAGCCGCCGAGATACACAGGACATCTGGCTTTGTATCTCGGTGGCGCCATTTTTAAACTGAAAGGCAGCAATGACACTGGAGCAAGGCTACACTGACAAGTCTGCAAATGACACTTACTGGGGCAAGGCTACACTGACACTGACAAGGCTACACTGACACTGACAAGGCTGCAATGACACTGACAAGGCTGCAGATGGACACTGATAAGGCTGCATTGACGGGCATTTAAATGTAAGTTTTTTTCCTTAAACTTCCCTCCTAAAAGTTTTTTTCCTTAAAATTCCCTCCTAAACTTGGGGTGCGTGTTATACACCGGCGCATGTTATACGCCGATAAATACGGTAATTATCATTTTATCCATTTTTATTGCTTTTATTAATCGTGGACCCAGGATGAATACCAACCAGTACAGTATCCCCCACTTATATGCTTATATATTATCTACTTTTGTGAGTAGCCATTTGGCAGTTTTGTCTTGTCCAATTAAACAGAAGTTCTTTAATACTGCACTGAGTCTGGCGCACCTTGTCCTTTTCTATTTCTGTTTTATAAAGCTGTGCATATGTATAGAAGGGTAGGGCCCGAAAGTGACTCAAGCCCAGGAGCCTCCACCACCCTAAGTCCTGCCCTGCCCCAACCCTACAGAGGCAGAGTGGCTGTGCTACAGGCAGCGTAGCCTTTGTGTGTTTTCACACTCCTCCTCCCTCCCTCCTAGCAAGACATTGAAGTACACAACAGCAAACTACAACATTCGAATATCTCTGCATACAGAACAGGAGTGAGTGAGTTCCCTGGGATTTGAGAAAAAACACCAGGTCTCTTATGTGGAGGAATCAGAGGAATCAGAGTGGTGCCAGGCCTGTTGCCTGGGGTGTCTGACCCTATGCCAGAGAACCTAAGGACTGAGCCACAGATGGGTCCTTTTGCTGTGTGGGAACCAGAGCAGTGATTTCTGCCTCTTGTGTGCTGGGACCGTGGCAGTGCAGACTTGTGGGCGCAGTGCCTACACCAGAGAGAGCTTGTGGAGACTGTAAACCTAAGGCCTGAGTCAGAGAAACTGTCAAACAGCTAAGTGCCCATAGTAAGACCCATTGGTGAAACTGGTGAGCCACTGCTATGTGTGTTCTTTAGTACTGCTGGCCGCTTAGATGCCTAGCATGCTCAAAGTTGACAACTGCATGCAGTTTAAAAAGATGGTAACGCGTGGGGCACCATACAGATTTGGCCCCACCGTTAGATGAAGATTACCAAATAGGCGCCAGATAATTTACAGCCACCTCTACTAGTACCCCTTTCAGGATTGTGTACACCAATCAACTCTTAGGGGTGTATGCGCAGCGTGCACTTGGGGACATTTTGCTTCTTTGAAAAGTCGTGCAGAGAGTGAATGTGAGACTTCCTTTATTGTTGTTTACATTTCTCACTGTTTAGGCTGTTCAATATTAATGCTGTGTATTCCAGGTTAATTTGGTTTAGTAATATTGTGGTCTAGGTTTGCATCCACATCCTAGCCTAGCATTCATACCAGTTACTTTACTGCAATTTAACGGAGCCCATACCTGTTCGTTAATGTTGGTGCCATGTAGTTTAGTTTGCTTTTTAATAATGTACAATCCAGTAGTGTGGTGTTCATTTTTCATATGCCAATACAGTAATATTTTATTTAAAAAATGATGGTCACCAAGCACAACCTGCCACACTTGAAGTCCTACAACTGCACTTACAGATCAAGTGAGTTATATAAAAGTAGAGCTGTCACTTTAAAAGTGAAAGACTGTGAATAGTATTTTTTTTAAACTCTATCAAAATCAGTGCAAAAAATAAGCAGTGCTTAAATCACAATGCTCAAGTGATATAATAAATAAATCTAAACACACATGTGAAAACATATTCAAAAATGATTAGTGCAATCACACCAGTCTGTGACAGATGTCACAGGACCGCACTATACTGCAGATGGACACTGGCAGCAAAAAAAAAAAGCGCCCTGAGGCGATTCAGTTCGCATAGGTAGCGCTATACAAGTCACTCATTCATTCATTCAGATGTGAAAAATGCAATCTAATAGCAAAAAAAGTCCATAAACTTGATCCAGTAAAGTTGATTTAGTGTAGTAATTTTCTATTCATCCACCACACCAGTGTGCCAGTGATTCCTCTCCTGTTGGATAACACACTAACCAACTTGATATGCCTTATACTCTCGTGCTTGGCAAAAAGATGTGTAAACCTCACAGAAAGGGTTTAAAAGACTCCAAAATCCAGCCCTGTATGTACCGGATCTCTCCACATGTAAATAATAAAGAGTGCATTTATAGTGTAATAACATAAAACCAGTTTAATAAACACTGTGCAAACTTCAACCATTACACTTACATTAATTTCCTTTAAAAGCAAACCAAAAATGACACAGAAAGACTCTCCAATAGGTGCCGAAAAAATGGTGTATTGCGGTCACGGCGGACCTGAGGTGTGCGGATCAGACTTGGATCTCTGCTTCCTGGTTCAGCTTGACGCGAGTTCGGCTTGACGCGAGGGGCGTGGATGTACGGCAATCATCAGGGCTAGTGTGTGATGCTTCAAGCCGAACCAGGAAGCGGAGAACCAAGTCTGAGGAGCGAGTGGGGCTGGGATAACATCCACACACCTTGGGACTGTTACAGTTTATATGGCTCAAGAACATAGACTACCTGATTTATTAGGTAATATTTTAACATATATAACACCGCTAATGAATAAAGACTAGTAAAAATAATAATAATAATAAACTTTATATCATAAAGCGCCTTAAAGTTACTTTCCTAGCACTTTATAAAAGACACAAAGAACAAATGATAAACAACAAAAAGGGATCAGGTAGGTTAGGTAAGGGCTTGCCTAAAGAAAAATGGAAAATTGTATACTCAACTTTTCGTAATTTTCCTTTCCTGGTACATCATCATGGCAGCATACAATGGGTAGTGGCTCCGCCCCCACACCTAATAGGACTGGTTAACTATAAATATAAGACAGACCCTGCTCACAGCATTCTCTGTAACTCTCACCATTTGGATGGGAATCTGTATGCTGCCATGAAGATGTGCCAGGAAAGGAAAATTATGGAAAGGTGAGTATGCAATTTTCAGTTTTTCTGGTGCATCATGGCAGCATACAATGGGAACTAACTCGCCATAAGGGAGGGTGCAACAAAAATGTTATAATGGTCAGTAGCGTTAGTATGCACAACAAATTTTCCAAATGTTATTGTTACGAGCTTATCCAGGTTCACCTAATAAAAGCATATTGAAGGTGTCCTGGGAAGACCATATTGCTGACTTGCAAATAGCCTCAGGAGACACTTTCCACCGAGCTGGCACTGCCCTGGTTGAAAGTGCTCTTATATCTTCCGGGAACAGGAAGGTCTTGTGAAGAGTAGGCTGCAATTTGTCTTAAAAACCTAGAAGGCAACTGTACGTGAGGTCTTGATAGCGCTGAGGACCATAAGCAAGTTCCACTTAGGGAACAATGGTTTCCTGGCAGGTCTAAAACTTCATGCAAGCCTTTTAAGAATTGCATCACTAAAGGGTTAAGGGCTCCTTAAACGCATATAAGTGCGGACAAGGTTGAACATTGAACTTTAAACATATTTAAACCTAGGCCCCTGTCCAGTCCCAGTTTTAAGAACTGCAGAACCTTGGCTGGTTTTGGTAATAAGCACACTCCAAGCTTTTTCTGCGTGAGAGCTGCAAATTTTACCCATATTCTCTGGTAAGTCTTATTCATGGAGACCTCCCTGGCTTGACACGAGGTAGCCACTACCTGCACTGAACACCATTTATATGATAGCCTCCGCCTCTCAACTTCCATGCCATCAAAAGTAGTCTCTTGGGGCTGGATGGCAAAACTGGCCATGAGAGAGCAGATCCATCATCACTGGCAGAGGCAGTGAAGACTCAATGCTAAAATGGTATAATTGCAATTATCGATAAGTTCCAATGACCACCTAGGAATTCTACCCTTCCACTGCTGTCTAGGCACAGTACAACTCTTGTTCCTCCTATAAAAGGAGTGAATGACAGAAGGGCTTAGAACACTGCTCTCAGTTCGAGAGCATTCAATACTATGCCTCTTAAACTGAACATCCCATGACCTTGAGCAGCCTGCTCTTTGAAATGCGTCCCCCAACCTTTCTGGCTAACAACAATTGGTCAGTTAGGAAGAACCAAGGATACTCAGGCACTGTTCTGCTGGAAAAGGCTTAGCTCCCAGAGCACCTTTGATTTTCTCTATCAGAGGACGGATCTTCCCTTGTGGAACCTCATTCTTTGGGCTGGGCAGAGGAAGCTCTTCTTCCAATTAATTAGCTATCAAAATTTTGTAGATTGTGTAGCAAGCATCCCGGTGCGGGATAAGCAACTCCCAGTTGCTGGCTATAAGAAGGATGCCATCCAAGTAGTGGTGTATTCTCACCCCCCCTCACTATTGCAGACTGTAGGACCTTTGTGAATGTCCTGGGGGAAGTGGACAGACCAAAGGGGAGGCACTGAAACTGGTAGTGAAAAGGACATGCAGGATGGATAGGTGTCTGATAAACCTACAGAGAGCATACAATCTCCCAGATTTATCAATAATAAAATTGATTGGATGTTCTCTAGCTTGCACGACTACAACTTTCTGTGCTTGATGAGTTTTTTCAAGTTTAGCACTGGGCACAAATGCCTGATTTTGATTTTTTTTTTACTAGGAACAGAGGTGAACCGAATCCTCATCTCCTCTGGGCACTTGGAACCTTCATGATTGATCATTTTTATTTAATTTGGCTACAAACTGGACCAGAATTTTTACTTTTCTATCTAATCCGGTAGCCTGGCTGGCTGGAAGAGATGGGAAGGTGGACATTCCTTATACTTCTACCAATGTCCCACCAGTATAGCCGATATGGCCCACTGATCCTGAATATTTTCCATCCAGGTGTGTGCGCAAAGCACACAGGCATCCCCTGGATGAGCGCACCCTTAAAAAGGATTTCTGCTGTTCTCCCAAGACAGGTGCCTTAGATTTTTAAGGCTTCAACAATGAAGACTGGGTACTTCCCCAGTTACTTTAGTACCTTTCCCTGGTCTGTAGGATTTGCCTCCTCGTATCTACCTGAAAGTTGCCGTGTGTATGCTGGACCTCTCAGATTTTTCTGTTTTGTGTCAGATGATACCTGCCCTGACCTGCCAGTGGTTACCCTTGAGATGGCTGTATCCTGTCTACTTCCAAATAAATTGGATCCGTCTTCTGGTATCTTGCACTACTTTTTTTTTAAGGTGGGATCCGCAAACCATGGCTTCAGACATAATGCCCTCCTTGCCGGGACGTCTACTGACACCTCCACCACAGAGTCTCCCACCAATTTCAGCTTTGCGAATGGGACACTTTCTGCAAGGAAAATACCCCCCATTCGCAAACTGAACGTGAATAAGAATAGGAGAACCGTCGTTCAGTCCACCTCGACTCAGGAAATTTTTTCCATAAAACCGTTCATCATGTGTTCTACTAAATATGTCGTGTACATTGTTTAGTGCCCTTGTGGCCTTCAATACATTGGAAGAACTAAACACATGTTGCAGACAAGGTTGAATGAACATGTTGCCAATATTAAGATAGGGTTTCTTAAGCATAGCTCCAAGCACTATGCCCTGAAACACAATTGTAATCCTGAAGGCATCATCTTTTTGGGTATTGACACATTTTCTGGCCATTGGAGGGGGAGTAATATGGTTAGGGGGGTCTCCAGGTTAGAAACCAAGTGGATCTGTCAAGCCTAAACATTCATTCATTTTGGAACGAATGTCAAATGGGATATCAGCTCCTTTATTAATAATAGCTGAGTTGTATTTTTTATATTTTTTATCTTATATTTTTTGTATTTTAATCATATTATCGTTTAGTGAATTGTTTGATAGATATTTATCATTGTCCATCTAGGGATTGTTTTCTATTTTAGTTTAAAAACTAGATTTTTTTTTATAATTCTTTGTATTTAGAATGTTCACTATTCGTGGATGTAATGCTGTATTTTCACCACAAGATGTCGCTGCTTCTCAGGTCCGTTCCGCATCCCTTTTTTTCAGTTTAAATACTGATACTGTCCTTTTGCTCATTAATCGCTTCTCAGTTATATGTTTTATACTCCTATTTTGTTCATTATAACTGTAGGTTTTTAGTTCTGGTGACCGGAGTATTGTTGTGCCCTTTCTTTCCGGAATATAATGTATTTCTGGCCGGTGGAGCCATCTGATTGCCAGCATCTTAGCCTTGGTCCATCCCCTATAAATAACAGTTTCACACACCCTAACCATGCCCCTGATGACGCATCCTTATGTCGAAATGTCGGGTGGAGCTAAGGACGTGTGACGCTGACCAGAGACACAGCGGCCATCTTATTGGTTTGAAACACTGTTTGTTTCTACATGCTTGGCGATTCTTTCAAAAATGTGAATGTGTGAGCACCATTCCTTTTTTTACTTAATAAATCTTTTATCTGGATGTCTGCGCAATGAGCCTTTTCATTTTTCATACATTCATGTAGATGCTGGAGTTATCCCTTGAAGTTTTAAAGAATTGAAGCAGCTTTTGGGTTCCTTTGACCTGTTTGGAGAGGAATAGGCTAGAGTGTCAGTGGAGTGGATCGATCGGTGCAGAGGGACTGCTGGGGCCATTAATCAATACTTACATTGTGTGTACCCTACAGACTGACTGTAAGGGTCAGTTGGTTTGGTTGCTGGTGGTGGCTATTCTATCAGCTCTATTTGGTTCTGAATAAAGATCTTTGATTTGGTCGTCTTCCCACCTTTTTTATCATTGATGGACTTTATTGTTTGTTTATTATCTTAAGCGCTACACCTTCAATTTTATATACTTCCTGGATTAACTGCTCTGGTCGTTCAATGAAGGGAAATGAGTACTTTCTAACCTTGTGGAGAGTTTCTTCCACTTCACCCCAGGCAATTGCGTCCTTAACTGCCCTTGCAAAAGGCTCTATTGGGCAAACAGCAAAGCCTGCGGCCCCTTTAATGTGTTTGTCCTCCGACAAGCTTTCCAATTTGGACACCACCTACTGGCTCTGGTTGGAAGGTCTAGGCAATTCAGCCGCCGACAGAGGAGTACAGGCTACAAGTATCGACTCCTTGGCAGATTCTTTAACCAAGGCCACTACTTTCCTGATATCCCCTTTTTTTTCAGTTGTCCCTTCCTCCAAGTGGACTTGACATACTAGCTTGTCAGGCATTGACTTTCCACCACAAACGCAGCAACCATTAGGGCTGGTAACCTGTAGTGTTTGTATATGGGGCGCAATAATAATGAGAAGCGAGATGATGACCTTGATCAATGTTGCCTGGATGTTTGTGCCTAAATGGTGACAGTTCTGGCCTTCAGAGGGCTCCCTCTATGTTCAGGTCATTGTAGGGCTGCATGCTGCTTGCTCCAAGCAGACTTGACATACTAGCTTGTTAGGCAATGACTTTCCACCACAAATGCACCAACTATTAGGGCTGGTAACCTGTGATGTTTGTAGATGGGGAGGAATGAAAATGAGAAGTGAGATGATGACCTTGACAACATTGCCTGAATGTCTGCTTTTAAATGGCGACTTGCCTTGACCTTTAGTGGGCTCCCTCCATCTTGAGGTCCTTACAGGGCTGTAGATATTATGACAGTATTGGCTCTCTTTTTCTCAATATCTTCACTACTTACTGTACCTAATCCTTTTACCTTAAAAGCAATGAGTGGCCTGACTGGGCAGCATTCCCTATAGAAACAGAGCAAAGCAGCAGACTGAAATGAAAAACAGCATGACACAGTGATCCCAGAGCAAGCATTAAGAAGGGGAAAGGAAGAGCCCAGATGCATGCCATAAAAAAGGGAAAACATACCTGCAATCAATGACCATATGTATGAGTAGAAAACTCCACCATGCGATAGTGATTATAGTACTTCATCCTTCAAGCTGACACCAATTTTTTACTTACAGTAAATACACTGCAGCTTTGTAACTTTGTGCCATGACATACTAAAATCCTGAGAAAAACAGCTATCAGTGTTGTCACCACCTCCCAACCAATTAGTAAATAACAGGTATCCACTGGAGCTGAGAGGTAGGGATGTAGGGCACCCTGGGTCCCTCCTTCCAGCTCTTACAGAGTAAAGACCTTGGTAGAAGAGAATTATAGTGCTCCTATTGGAAAGTATGTTAAAAACACTGGGAATGCATCTACGGGAGGAGGGGGAGTAATGAATAAAACATTTTTGGCCAGAGAGGAACTTTATCGTTATTTTGAGAGATTTACCACAGGAAAGCTCTATCTTTATTGGCAGCAAAAGTGGCAGTGAAAATAAACGTGCTGGATTGTTAGAAGAGTGTTGAGAGTTCCTTGGACTGAGAAAGATCATATCTGTCTTCAAGGAAACAAACTCAGGTTGCTCATTTGAAGGACTGGCACTGAAACTAAAATGTGAATAATTTGTCCACCTAATGTAAAGCCAGCACTCACTGGAGCAGACTCTAATACTGGGTGAGACTGGAGGCAGAAAGGGGGATGGCATGATTTAAAATGTATGGACATCATTCTGGAAATAATGCCTGCAATCCTGCAAGATCTCAGAGAGACATTGCTGGCAGAAAGGTCTGAAATACCAAGTCCATGAGAACAAATAAACCACATTACCTACCTTTTTTTCTTCAGTTTTCCAATACGCAAAATGTGTCTGACTTCATATACATTTGATTTTAGAGTGTATGTAAGTATTATGCTTCCTGCAATGTTGTTACTTTTGAGCAACTGGAACTCTGTTGTTACTCTTTGACCTAGTGACAACGCAGGGTTGAAAAAATGTATTGTATTGCCATTTACAATCTATTCTATTTCCTTTAACAGACCTAGCTGTCAAGCAGAAGTGTCATTTAAAGGGTTGTGACAAACAATTTAACACTGACAGTGGTGCTTTCAATGATGAGATTCTATTCATTTATCTAAACGTTTATCCGAAAAGGAAAACAAATGTTTGCTGTGACTGATTATGAAGTGTTAGCTAGAGTTCATCCTTAATTTGTTAGTCAAGTCCATCTAAATCTGCTAGTGCATCTAACACCACCCTCACCCCAGACTAAGGATATGCTCCAAAGTGTTCTCAAAGCCCACGTGCAGAGCCCACCAGAAAGTCAGCACTGCGCTAATCACAGGCAGTGAGACATTTCCCGATCTCTGCAGCCGCGCATCGGGAAAATGTCTTCCTGCCTGTGATTAGCGCTCTGCAGTGCCGACTTACTGGCGGGCTCTGCACGTGGGCTGTGCAAACACACCGGAACTCATCCTTACCCCAGACCAACAATGCTTCTAGGTGTCTTTAATACTACTCCATCAAGAGTGCAGACACTCCAAGACAGGAAATGTGTAAGTGGGTGTAGGGTGTAGGGCTTCACCGAGGGAATCACATGTACTGACTTTATAAACCAGGCAACGTTTATTACCGGAGAGACGCTAGTAGAAAGAGTATTTACAGCAGTAATGCACCAAGTTTCACTCCAAGCACGGAGGCACAGATACTCAGCACAGTCACTTCTGATTTAACCGGTAGTTGTATTCGTCAGCACTAGGCAGTTTCCACTGACTGACACAGTATAAACCCAAGCACACAATGCATATCAGTAGAGGCTGATATTCACACACGTTACCCGGTAACAGCAGTATTCCTTCAACAAATGGATATAGGCATCTGATACACTTGTCCCTCCCTCACAGTGAGGACACCGGATTTATTATCCGCAATGGGGAGTCTTTTATCCGACAAGGATTGCTGATACAGGACTCTGAAGGAACCCTGAGCTATCCCTCACAGGCCGGAACACTCTACCTATCTTCTCCTAACTCTCCCTGACAAGCGGGTTCTCTCCCCCTGTCTATGCACACACGTGAACTGAACTAAAACGTGGCTGGGCTTTCTTATATAAAGTATCCACCCGAAAATGGCCGACCAACTCTCCCGAAATTTGTTTGTCCTATCAGGACACCAGGCTTCTCCAAAATGGTGCTGGAGACAATTATAGAGGCCAAACAGCTCTGAATACATGTACACATAAACATATCAAATAGGCTGGAAAGGGAGAATATACACTTGCTAACCCACTACTTATTACAGCCAACTAGGCTGCCCTGCACCACAGCTACCTACAAATGTGTTACTGGCTATGTCACCAGCTGAAAAAAAAAACGAAAACGAATACAGCTACCGCAATATATACAATTTTTGGGTTTAATGTCACTTTAATTCTGCGCATCCTAGGCATGGACCTTAGGCTAGATGGAAGCTGCACAGTTTAGCTATTCATACTTTATAGGGGAGCTCCAGGCTCTTCCCCCCCAAAAAAATGCAAAGTCAGCAGCTACAAATACTGGCCCGAACTTCTGGCTCAGGTCGCCATGGTGAGCTGAGCCGGAAGTGGGAGTAGGCACCTGTCAAAACCAAGTACCCTCTCCCCCCTGCCCCCCAAAGGGTGCCAAATGTGGCATGGGAGGGGGAGGCAGACAAGCAGAGCTTCCTCTTTTGGGTGGAGCTCCGCTTTAAGCTATGGAAAAAATGTTAAATAGTAAGGTAGTAGTATGTTTGTGATGTGTGCAGCTTCAGACCATGCTGTCACTTATCATTTTCTGCAACAATGTTGCATTTGCACTGGAAATGTAATTATCCCACAGGGTCATCTGGATCTTTAGCCAATCTTGTTTTTGTTGTTTGCTGAGTGAGCAAGGTTAGATATTATCAATTGGTTATGTTCTCCATATAGGATAGTAAATAAATAAATGTAGCGCTGTGTGTAAAATTATAAATGTGAAGTGCAAATCTCTAAAATAAATAAATCTTACATAAAAATGATTGTTCATCCTCAAAAGGAGTGTACACCACCACCAGTAAAAATGCGTGCTCACCTCCCAGATGAGTCAAAACTCATATGCGGATCTCCCCACGAGCTCTTTGCTCTCACTTCCTCTTCCCAATCAATGGTGGGTAATCCAGATGGCTCTTTTCTTAATGGTAACTCAGCTCATTAATATCCAAAGAAGCGGTTAATCTTCCAGCTTGGCTCAAGATTCCATGAGTTTAGGACATGTAAATAATAATAATAAATGCACTTACATTTCCTCATTCTACTGAGGAAGGCCTGTGATTGGCCGATACGCGTCTAGAAGGGAGGAGCTGATAGTCACGTCCAGCCAAGCACTGTGTATGTGGACACGGTGGTGCTACTCTGGAGGTTTCTATGTGATTTTAAAAAATGTTATCTTGTAAGAGCAACTTGTCTATTTGGTGGCTTTGAATAAATTTGTATACGGAGAACACTATGGTCTCTATACTTGTTATTTACATGTCCTGAACTCATGCAGGCTGGGAGATGATCCGCTTCTTTGATATTAATGAGCTGAGTTACCATTAAGAAAAGAGTCACCTGGATTACCTACCATTGATTGGGAAGAGGAAGTGAGAGCAAAGAGCTTGTGGGGAGATCCGCATATGAGTTTTGACTCATCTGGGAGGTGAGCGCGCATTTTTACTGGTGGTGGTGTGCACTCCTTTGGAGGACGAACAATCACTGTGGTGAAATTGTGTGGATACACTGATCACAAGAAGAGTTTTTCATGTTTTATTTCTTTATTTTTTCATTTTATGGACTATTCATTTATATGTAAGATTTATTTATTTTAGAGATTTGAACTTTACATTTATAATTTTACACATAGCGCTACATTTATTTACTATCCATTTTGAAATTAGTATGGTGTACCACTTGGAATGTTTAGCAGCTGTGCACGTTTATTATTAAGTTATCTTATTTAAACATCACAATATTTTTTTCGTGTGACGCTGATTGTTTCAACATATAATGTTCTCCATATAAACAGATCAAGGAGGAACGGTTTAAGGAAATAATTTTCAGTTCCCAGGAAAACCAGCTCATTTCTCACTCTGCTTTTTCCTTCTATTGGCATGTTGTCAGCACATGAACTGATTGGCCTTTTGTGCTGCTTCTTCCTCTCACACTCTCACACCCTGCTGTACAGGGATTGCAAGAGGCCGGTACAAGGTCAAATGCAGATACTTACACTGCTTCCAATAAAAAATAAAAAAAAACACACTATTATGGATGTAATAATGGTTATGGAGCTGCAATAATTTATGCTTTTTTATCTGTGTATAGATCTATCCTCATATCATTTTTACCCACCATTATACTGCATCTTATTATTAAGTTATATTTACTAATCCAATATAAGCTTACTTTTAAAATCTACTCTTGTGAGTGCTGCCTGTCTGCTGGTCATCTCTTGTTGGATTCTCCTGCATGTGTTACAGCTTCTCCTCTGTTGTTTACTTTCAATTTGTTAGGACTACATATTCTATTATTCTATGGTATCTGCAAGCAGTAATTTCGGTACTGACTCCACCTCCTGAAACTTCTTCCCTCAGCACCTCTGAAGTTCTAAAGACAGGCTCTGTGAAATGTGTGACACAGCAGTGAATACTCACCTGAATATGTGCCACAGAATTCTTGAAAGTTTAAGTGGTTCTAAACACAGAAGCTTTGTTTTACCCCAATGCATTCTATGCATTAAAGTAAAAAATCTAAAAAATCTCCTGTGTGCAACAGCCCTACAGCCCCCCCCCCCCCCACACTACTTACCAGAGCCCCATCACAATCCAGTGATGTGCAAGAGAGCCTCATCCATCTAGGGACTCTCCCTCCTTATTGCCCGGGACAGCAGCGGGCACCATTAGCTCTTGTTGCTGTCAATCACGACCAGTGACTGAATCAGGAGGGGGGGAGGCAAGCTGCGGCTCTTTGTGTAAATAAATACGAAGAGCAGTGGCTTAGCAGCGAGCCTGCTTAGGTGCACTCAGCAAAAGGGAGGGGCAAGGTGCATTGGTGGGGGACCAGAGAAGAGGAGGAGAGCTGCTCTGTGCAAAGCCATTGCACAGAGCAGGTAAATATATTATGTTTGTTATTTGAAAAAAAAAAAACATTGCCTTTAATAGATCTTCACAAAGTAAGTTTACAAACTACTTTAAGAATTTCCAGAGTAGAGGGAGTAGGTTAGAAATAATTAGAATACAATATGAAAATGAATATATAATTTTAGATTTTGACCATGCTATAAGAATCTAATTTTTAAAGACAAATATCGGATTTAATATTACTTTAAGCTGCTAAAGGGGCCATGCTTCTGTTATTCTACTCCTCAGCCAGCCAAGTTTAAAAGGGCACTCTATCTTCCTATGGTGTGCTACATATTAAAAAAATATATAGTAATACCTCTGTACTTATAATAATATAATAATAATAATAATAATAATAATAATAATAATAATAAAATAATACCTCTGTACTTATTGTTTTTTTTTTTTACCTGTGTCTCTGTAATGGGTATGATTCTCAGTATCTCCTTTATTCTGTATATATAGACCCTGCACAGTAGCACTTCTTTTGTTCTCTACACCGAGTGTAATTCTTTGTATTTGCTCTTATCCTGTATGCATGGGTTCTGCACAGTCCTACTTGTTTTGTCCTGTATGCTGAGTTCAATTTTCAGTACCTGTATTCTTCTGTACACATGGACCCCTGGACAGCATCACTTTTTTTTGTGCTGTATGCTGGGTGTAATTCTCATATCTGTTCTTTCACTGCATGTATGGGCACTGCACAGCCACAGCAGCACTTCCATTGGTCTGTAAAGTGCGTGCAATTTTCAGTATCTGTTCTTCTGTATGTACAGTATTACTTCTCTTGTAGGACACATCTGCTAAGGACACATATATTTATACATTTCACCTGATGCTGTGGTAGAGAATGGTTATAAAGTTGTTAGGTATACCGTACATTGACGTGTAGATATCTCCCTGAGAACAACGGATCAGGAGATATCTTTTTAAAACTGATCACATATGTATTGCCAAGTTTATTTAGTTGTTCGGCTGAATTTAAGCATCAATAATTATTTAAACATGTATATCAAGAAATATAATCAATTGTAAATTAATAATAGCTAACTAATGATAACAAACATTTACTAACTCACTAATGTATAAGGGATGGTTCACACCACAATTTTTGCAATCCAGATGCGTTTCTGCATGCATATTTGTGATGCATTTTTAATATATTCCAATGTGTTTTTTTCCCTCTTTTTTATTTCTTCATCTTAATTGAGGACATGTGCGTTCCGGTGTGTTTTTCATGTATTTTTGTCATGTTCCATACTGAAAAATTGCAACAGGCTTTTTGTTGACTGCACTTGTGTGAACTAGGGCTGTTGGAAACCATGTTAAACACTGTCTATGCATTTTTGATGCAAAATAAAAAATGCAGTGGACTGCATCTGGTGTGAACCAGCCCTAAATATAAGGAATATTAGTACAGGAATGACAGTGTAAGGAATGCCTTCTCTCCACCACTAGATGGAGCTGATGCCTAGGATTTGATTGGGCCATCTAGAAGATTCCAGTAAGTTAGTGCTGGACAGTAACTTTACTTTCTATAAATAAACTGTCTTGGCAGAAGAGGGTAGAGCATTCTGGATCAGTAGATCCTAATAAGATTATTAATAGCCTGTCAAGGTTCACAGTGTACAGCATGTACATCTTACAGAGAACAATGATTTTATAGTGTGAGACTAGTGCTAATATTGGTATGTAATAGAGAATATTCAAATATAAAATAACTATTAGAGTGCTGAAAGGCAAGTTATTTTCAAGTTACATCCTAGGGTCTTTTTGCAAGTTATTTTCAAGTTACATCCTAGGGTCTTTTTGCAAGTTATTTTCTCCCACTGACTAAGAAGCACCTATAGGAGAACAGCCCTGGCAGACCGTAAAGAAGAAATATCTATACTTGTTAAAATTGTGATTTGTTTTTCAACTTATATTTCACAAAAAATACAAATTGACTGCCTAGGTTGCCCATTGACTGCACTGTATGTACTGGTTATCCCAAGTCACTTATCAGATTTGAGTTAACTTGTGAAAACTATAAGAAGGCCTTTATGGCCAACAATTGATGATCCCTTTATTATTACATACTATTACATATTACATATATTACATATATTACACATATGTTATAATATATAGATATATATATAATATATATCTATATATATATAGATATATAGATATATATCTATATCTATATATAGATATATATCTATATAGATATATATCTATATAGATATATATGTATTACATGTAGCGGGGACACATTTTTGATGTAACTTAATGTTAATGTTATATCTTATCCTCTGGCTCCATCTAGCGGCCAAAGTGCAAAAAGACTGAATCTTTATTTTCTTTTCGCTTTTCAAGTTGACTTGAAAGTTTTTGTTTGTTTATATCTGGACATTAACTTGACCTACCCAGAATGCACAATAACTCCCTCAAACCTCAGGGAGCAGAATTGCATTGTGGGAAGCTTATAAAAAGGCTGGGAGCGGCCATCTTAAGTCTCTTGGAGACGCATGGCCAGCCTGGGAGGATCTGTGTGAGGTCCCAAGCCCAGTGCGGCCTACCCTGTGTGGAGCGGAACAGCAGCCAGCGATCCTGCCTTATATCACTGCGTGCTGGAGCAGCAGAGTGATCATCCAGAGACCCTTGAAGGAGGTAACCGAGGACTTGCGGTCGTCTGTGAGCAGTCTTTGATCCGGCCTTACATCACAGTGTGCTGGAGCAGCAGTGTGATCGATCCAGAGAGCCTTGAAGGAGGTAACCGAGGACTCCTGGTCATCTGTGAAGTAGTACAGCGTGGCGGTGTGGCCACAGCAAACTAACTGAGATACTACGGAGGAAGAACCCTGCACATCAGAGCGGAGTCTCCTGACAGCATTGTCCTGGTTGGGTGAGAGGGCTGAGGCCCACAAGTTTCTTGACGCACTTTCATACATCAGTTTACACAAGACAGAGTTGCTGGGACTCATAGTCCCACAAGCAGATTCAAGAGGAATTAGTACTGGGCTCCGTCCTCCTCCGAAGCCTCTCCGTGCCAGGCTCCGTTCCCTGCGCGCGTCGCGACGCACGGGGGCGGAGCCTGGCAGCAAATTCAAAAAATTGTAAAAATCATAACACATACAGTACTGTAATCTTACAGATTACAGTACTGTATGAAATTATTTCACATCCCCTTTGTCCCCAGTGCTTTGTCCTATGCCCTGCATGCAGTTTTATGTTATATATACTGTTCTTTCTGCCTGGAAACTGGAGATTGTCCATAGCAACCAAAAAGTGTCCCTTTATATCAAAAGTGGCTTTAGACCAGCTAGAAAACAGCGATAGTAAATTAGAACACTTGCAGAATTGAGCGATAGTGAATCGTGGGGAAATTTATTTTATTATTATTATTATTATTTTATTTTTTTTAATTATTTATTTTTATTTATTATATTATAATTTATGTTTTTGTGTTTCAAACTTTATCATACCCGGGATATCTACTAGACTCTTGTTTGGACAGATTTAAATGTGTTATTGTTAAGAATTACAGACCTACAATATAAAACTCCAAATTTCCATGCAAAATAATTGTACCGCTTTCAGCACCTAAAATCCGAAATAATCATACCGCCAGGGAGGATAGCTAGCATTTTTAAAAGGAGTTTAGTAATGGCAGTTCTTGTATTTCTCTCCAAAGAGGATTAATAAACCACCACCAATATCTCACTCCACCTCTGTTTGCCTGGGAGGTCCACAGGAGAATGCATAAACAATCGGAATGCTGTGGCTATGAAGGTCCCGGTTTGGGCACTTCCTGTTTTAGGGTGACAACTCTCTGTCTCGCAGATGTGCTCCTGCGTTATCACTCTCTCACATAGCCCAATGATGATAACTAAGACATATTACATAGGCATGGTCCATTGTTGCTACCCTGAGAAATGCCATGTAGACAGTAAGTGGCTGCAAACAGGCTACAGGAGATCAACACTAAAATGCGACAAAGGATACAAATTTGAAAAAACAAGTATATAACTATACACATTACAGCTTATGAATTTTGTGTTGGTGCTACAATTAGGGGACTGCAGATATGGCACCCAAATGTTCCCAAAATGATTTAACCAACATTCATTTCAAGTTTATTTTACATTTTATGGAATGAATTTCCCAGTTCTAGTTTGTGACTGTCAGGCCAATCCACCGGACAAATAAAAAGGGGCAGACAGGTGGTTCTTTTTTGTTTGCAATGTGCTTCAGAAGTACACATCACTTCTTAAAATAACTCCACAGCAAGTCACTATAAATATTCTGAAGCACCAGGCTGGTTACTGAAGGCTCTAAACCCAGAAAGCAAGCAATAATAGAACCAGTACTGACTGTATTATGAATAATACTATTATTAAGCATTTTAGAAAACCCTGTTAGGTTTTTAGTGCTGTGCTTTACCTAGAAAGACCATTCCCTCACATTTCCAGTTCTGAGGACACTTGTCACCAGAACAGGAAGTAAGGGTAAACTTGCCCAACAGGGCCACAGTCTTCCCCTAACTGTAGGTAATTGCTTCCTGTGCAATTTCTTCCCAACACTAGCGGACACCTACAGTGCCTTGAAAAAGCATTCATACATAGCAATTTTCAAGTCTTGCCACAGATTCTTAATTGGATTTAGGTCTGGATTTTGACTGGGCCATTCTAACACATAATATGCTTTAACCTAAACCATTCCATTGTAGCTCTAGATGTATGTTTAGCGTCTTTGTCCTGCTGGAAGGTGAACCTACGCCCCAGTCTCAAGTCTTTTGCAGACTCTAACAGGTTTTCTTCTAAGATTGCCCTGTTTTTGCTCCATTCATCTTCCCATCAACTCTGACCAGCTTCCCTGTCCCTGCTGAAGAAAAGCATCCCCACCACATGATGCTGCCACCACCATGTTTCACGGTGGGGATGGGGTGTTCAGGGTGATGTGCAGTGTTCATTTTCCGCCACACATAGCGTCTTGCTTTTAGGCCAAAAAGTTCAATTTTGGTCTCATCTGACCAGAGCACCTTCTTCCACATGTTTGCTGTGTCCCCCACATGGCTTCTCGCAAACTGCAAATGAGACTTCTTATGGCTTTCTTTCAACAAGGGCTTTCTTCTTACTACTCTTCCATAAACGCCAGATTTGTGGAGTGCTTGACTAATACTTGTCCTGTGGACAGATTCTCCCACCTGAGCTGTGGATCACTGCAGCTCTTCCAGAGTTACCATGGGCCTCTTGGCTGCTTCCCCTGAAAAATGCTCTTCTTGCCCGGCCTGTCAGTTTAGGTGTATGGCCCTGTCTTGGTAGATTTGCAGTTGTAACAGAAAAAGAAGGAGGGCGCACTAACCTAGTGCATTACCACTATTAAACTTTATTGCAGCATAAAAACAGCAAAGATTATACTCACAAACGAGCTATCGAAGCCAGCTTTAAAAAGGGCGCAAATGCGCTGTTCTAAGGATCGACACACCAGGACCTATTGCCAAGAGGATCAGACCGGTGCAAATGGCCAATGGCTAACGCGTTTCAGGGGAGCACCCCCTTCTTCAGAGCCTGAACGGGCAATGGCTAGTCTCTCGAAATTGCCTCTCTATAGATATATATATATGTGTGTGTGCATAAATACCTGTGTTTGCCACACCCAATTGGTAGCGACGCCCCCTCACAAACAGCAACACCTACCCATTTGGGCTTACTCTCCCTACACCCCTCCCTCTATGTGCAAGCCCCATTTGCAGCCAGAAGATAGTACTGAAAAAAACAAGCGACAGGCCTCGCTCTATGTTGCTTGTAACAAAATCAGTATGGACCACAAAAAAAAAAAAAAAAAAAAAAAAAAAAAAAAAAGGGGGTGATGGTGGGGGGGGGGGGGGGGGGGGCGCCGACCACACATACCTTTCATCCCACAGGCAGCTCCATAGGTAGCCCCATGCCGTGGACAAACCGCAGTAAATACTACGGGACTTCTCTGGCTCCCAGGAGCCATTTGAACACTGCGCACAGCGTGTGGAACGCATGCCGCCCGAAGGACCAGGAAGTGCGGGCGTTCCTGCGTTCCACCCGCAACTTCCGGCCGATCGTGACGTCAGTTCCCCTTCTACAAGCGTCAGAGGACGCTGCGTGCAGGGGACACGGCCCGGAAGCGCGGGTGTGTTTGCGTTCCACCCGCTGCTTCCGGCCGTCATGGAGCTGCCTGTGAGTGGCCAGGAAAGTCGGTGCGCGCGCATCTCCGTTGGTCCGCGCGCCTCCCACCAATAGCTCCTAGGCTGATAGTGCCTGCACAGTACGGCAGCATTCAAATTACAGCCACAGGCAGCTCGCAGCCCAAATCTCTCTATAAGGACCATTCATGGGATGAGAATAGAGGGTAAAGATGTAATTGGTAGACGGCACATATATATGGTAAAAAATGGAGATAATTCTCAAATGGAGAGGTTGGTGAGGGGATCAAAATCGATACCAAATGAAATTCCTAATAGATAATATTCCATTGGTGTGATCCGCAGAGGTATCCTTACCAAGGTGCAATAGGTTAATACAATACATAATATATGTATGGTTCGTAAATTTGAAACACAGTAAATTAAACAGCATATAATATATATATTTTTCCATAAAATATAGTATCTTGAAACGGTCAAAACATGAAAATCCATAGCAAAATTAAAATCAAAAAGAGATCCGTGCACTATGGTACCTGAATAATACTGATCAAAAAAATTATATAATAACAATAAATAGAAGATCTAAAAACAAATGCTCATCGGCCTAAAACATTAATAACACCGTTAAAAAACAGTAATAGAGAATACCGGCTAAGAGACTACGCACCACTCTATATAGATACAAATATAATAAATATAGTAAAATAAATAACCTATGGCAGGATATAACATACTATGTCAAATGGCCATAGTGACCGTCCCCCCAGCAAATGCCGTGGAGGATACCTCTGCGGACTAGCGTACCAAAAACGAGAGAGACCATTACCCGTTTGCACCTAATGGAAAATGAACACTATACCCCAATGGCGGTGAAGTACATAAAATGACATGGACTACATATTGTTATCAAATTAGCTACTGTCTAAACACCAACCACAGCCTGGTAACTAGCTTCTACACTTAGAACTGAAAACTGTATGACTACTACTACATCTAAAAAACCTATCTGCCCCAAATCCTGGTCACTACACCTAGTGTACCCCATATGACCCAAAACTGAGCCCCAACCTGCACATTGGTGGCAATACGCACACTTGAAAGGTCAAACCCCAATTGACCTGGCTAGTGCCACCAATGACTCGGGGGCTTTTTCGGGAACTGAAGGAGTTAGACAACATTGTGCAGTTCGATTTCCTCGTTCAGGCCTTTTGGGGCCAGAGTTCCTAGGGAAAAAATCCAGAAGGCCTCTCTATTACATAGCATTTGATGTTTTTTGCCGCTATCCAAGTCGCTCGGCATCGCTTCTATACCGAACACTTTGAGGCCGTCTGTACTGCTACTATGGGTTTCTTTGAAGTGTTTTGGTATTGAATAGTTGTCCTTCTCCGTAAGGATACTGCTCCTGTGCTCATTCATTCTGGTCCTCATAGGTCTTGACGTCCGTCCTACATAAAGGAGGCCACAAGGACACAGAAGGCCATAGATGACATACGGGGTACCGCAGTTAATGAACTGCTTAATCTTGTGGATCCTACCGTCTGTTCCAACAACTTCTTTCTTTCTATGGCACATATGCACGCAGTTCCCACAAATGTTGCTCCCACATCTGTAACTTCCCTTCTGGTCAAAAATCGTGCTCCAAATACTACTGAGCCCTCCATTTCTTTGTTTTCTCACTCTACTTGGGGCAATAATGCTCCTTAGGTCCTTCGGTCTCCTAAAGACCAAATTGGGGTGCGAAGGAAGGCTTGTCTTCAAGATAGGGTCTGATTCGAGGATCCTCCAGTTCTTTTTGAGGATTTTTTGTATTGAGAGGGCCTTGTTGTTATACCTAGTGCAAAATCGTACTTGTGGTCGTTCATCCATGTGAGGATTTGTCTTTTTTTCTTCCTCTCCAACACGAGTGTTGTCATATAGCACAAGGTATTTTTGGAACGCCTCCTCTATATGCTCCTCTTCGTAACCCTTTTCCTTGAACTTAGTCTTGAGGACAAGGCTTTGTTCTTCATAATCGTGCTTCAGGGTGCAGGTCCGCCTGAGTCTGCAAAACTGACCAAAAGGTACATTCCTAATCCATCTAGGGTGATGGTGGCTCCGGGCGTGGAGATATGAATTACCAGCGCTCGGTTTGAAATGCGTTTTTGAATAAATGGCCCCAGTGTCGTCAACCTGTAGCTCTAAGTCCAGGAAAATCAAGGACTTATCGTCTACCACATGTGTGAAGGAAATCCCATAGGGGTTCCCTGCACAATGTGCCAGGAATCCCTTCAGTTCCTCATCAGTGCCGCTCCAGATGATGAGAATATCATCTATGTAACGCGAGTACAACACTAGGTTCCTCCCATAAGGGTTATTGGCCCAGATATAGTTCTGCTCCCAGTAGCCCATGAACAAGTTCGCATAACTGGGAGCGAACCTAGCACCCATAGCTGTACCCCTTACCTGCCTATAGAACCTGTCCAGAAAGGTGAAATAATTGTGAGTCAAAGTAAACTCAATGCATTCGTAAATGAATCGAGCTTGCCTGGGATCAAATAGGTGGGCTTCTGCAACATAATATTCAATAGCCCTAAGCCCGAACTCGTGCTGGATAGATGTATATAGAGATGTCACATCAAGTGATAGCCATCTATATCCCTGCTCCCAAGTATATGCACTAAGTACCTCTAAAGCGTGGCCTGAGTCCTTGATGTATGATGGCAGGTTGACCACCAGTCCCTGGAGGAAGTGATCGATATAGTTGCCAAGATTGCTGGTCAAACTGTCGATCCCTGCTATAATAGGTCTTCCTGGAGGCTTCTCCATATCTTTGTGTATTTTTGGGATATGGTAGAAGTGAGGGACTACTGGGTGCTTTGAATACAGAAAATGATACTCGTTTTTAGTCAGGACTTGATCTGATAGTGCTTTGTCCAGGAGCGCTTTTAATTCGACATTATAGTTGACCGTAGGATCCCAGGTAAGTCTCTCATAGGTGTTGGTATCGCCGATCAGTCTGTAGGCTTCCTCTAGATATTGATCTCTATCTTGGATAACCAGACCTCCACCTTTATCTGCTTTTCTTATGACTATTTCTGAGTTCTTTTTTAGACTACCCAAAGGGCCCTCCAGGCACACTTCGTGGCCCTTTATATACTTCCGTTTATTGTCTCCACAGATTTTCCTGAATTCCTCCATCACCACTTCATAAAACGTGGGTATGAAGTTCCCCTTGTTCCAGTGGGGGTAGAAACTTGATTTTGGTCTGAAGTTAGTATTAATCGTCGCACCCTCCAGGGTTAAAGGAGGAGAGACTTCCACAGATTCTTGACCTCCTTCCAGGTATAGTTCCTCCAAAATCTCCAATATCTCTTTGTCTAGAGGTTCAGCATGGGCAATGGGGATAGTCGTTTCTGGACCCTCACTTGTTCCATTTATTTCCTTCAGTCTAAAATGGCGCTTTACAGTAAGATTCCGCACGAACTTATTGAGATCGATAAAGAGCTCAAACAGATTTGGAGGACTCTCAGGGGCATAGTTGAGTCCCCTTCTAAGCAATTCGAGCTCCGTGTCAAGGAACTCACATTTCGACAGATTGAAAATTTTTATAGTGGAGTGGCTCTCTGATGTTTTTGATCTCTCTTTGGATTTCCGCCCTCCCCTACACCCTCTTCTCGTTGTTTTAACTGTCTCCTGGTATTCGGGGGTGATAGAGGTCGGAATGCAATGCTTTTTTGCGCTGCGGGTTTCGTTCTTCCCGCAGCTCCTTGCACAAAAAAAGGAATCTCAACCTTAGATTTAATTGTATTGGTACCAGTCGTACCTATCCCCGCTACGTCATTAGATCTTGATTTTAGAGGGGACTCCTGTTGTTTCTCAATTGCATTCAGCGTGGACTGTATCGGTATCGCTAGGTCGCTTTTCTCCTCTTGTATTGTGATCTCCTTCTGCTGTAGCAGAGTCACGTCAGTAGCAGGATCATGTTCAATGAGATCTCCAGCCTTCTGATTGCCTTGCTTGCTTTTCTCATTGTGATCACAGTTACCGAATAGACCCCTCTGATCTCGAAGGGGCGGAAAGTCTTCGTGCACACTACATCTATAGGGGCCCAGGTCTGACCATTTATTAGGTTCCCCATTCTCATTGTTCCTACTTCTGATCCTATTATTTTTACCCCAATGTTTGCTCTTATCTTTAAAGTGGTTCCTGTTACGATTTCTATTTCTATTTCTTTTACTATTCATCCCACTGGCAGCGTTGAATGAAGTACTGGCCTCAGGGCGATCTCTTATCTCAGGACCACCTTCCTGTACATGGGTAGGGGGTCCAGGCGTCTTATCTTTCTTCCAATTAAACTCCCGCCCTGCCATATAGTCCTGCCTATCCCTTTCGAATTTCCCAGATTTCTTGACTATTAAGTCTGCCTCAAACTTTGTAGTTTGTTCATTGATTTTTGTATCCCATGTAGAGAAAGATTCTAAATCTGAAAATGCCTCTAGTTTTTCTTGGATACTAATGATATCTGACTTCACATTTACTAGATTTCTCTCCCTCTGTTTAATAATCATTCCTAACCAGGATTTATTGAAAATCCGCATCTCCCTAATCCAATCCTGACCAATGTCCTCATCTAAAAAATCACACACTTTTGTTATTCTCAATCCTCTAGGGATTCTATTAACTTCTAAATACTTTTGCAATAAAACAACATCCCACCATTGGGTCATCACCCCCCTTTTTTTTTTTTTTTTTTTTTTGTGGTCCATACTGATTTTGTTACAAGCAACATAGAGCGAGGCCTGTCGCTTGTTTTTTTCAGTACTATCTTCTGGCTGCAAATGGGGCTTGCACATAGAGGGAGGGGTGTAGGGAGAGTAAGCCCAAATGGGTAGGTGTTGCTGTTTGTGAGGGGGCGTCGCTACCAATTGGGTGTGGCAAACACAGGTATTTATGCACACACACATATATATATATCTATAAAGAGGCAATTTCGAGAGACTAGCCATTGCCCGTTCAGGCTCTGAAGAAGGGGGTGCTCCCCTGAAACGCGTTAGCCATTGGCCATTTGCACCGGTCTGATCCTCTTGGCAATAGGTCCTGGTGTGTCGATCCTTAGAACAGCGCATTTGCGCCCTTTTTAAAGCTGGCTTCGATAGCTCGTTTGTGAGTATAATCTTTGCTGTTTTTATGCTGCAATAAAGTTTAATAGTGGTAATGCACTAGGTTAGTGCGCCCTCCTTCTTTTTCTGTTTTTTCTAGCATGAATACCCATTGTTCAGAGGAGGGCTGCAAGACGCTAGGCAATACCTTGTTATAGGTGGTCGCACCACATGTTCAGTTCCTGGACACCTGAGCGCAGGAGAGATTTGTTTAGATTTGCAGTTGTGCCATACCCTATCCATTTTCATATGATGGATTGAACAGTGCTCCGTGAGATGTTCAAAGCTTGGGATATTTTTTTATAACCTAACCCTGCTTTAAAACTCTCCACAACATTATCCCTGAGCTGTCTGGTGTGTTCATTGGCCTTCATGATGCTGTTTGTTCACTAAGGTTCTCTAACAAACCTCTGAGGACTTTACAGAACAGCTGTATTTATACTGAGATTAAATTACACACAAGTGGACTCTATTTACTAATTAGGTGACTTCTGAAGGCAATTGGTTCCACTAGATTTTAGTTAGGGGTATCAGAGTAAAGGGGGCTGAATACAAATGCATGCCACACTTTTCACATATTTATTTGTAAAAAATGTTAAAAGCCATTTATCATTTTCCTTCCACTTCACAATTATGTGCCACTTTGTGTTGGTCTATCACATAAAATACATTTACGTTTTTGGTTGTAACATGACAAAATGTGGAAAATTTATGAATACTTTTTCAAGGCACTGTATATGGACACTAACTGCCCTGGTCAACCTTTGCAGGTATGAAAGTTTCACAATGAAAGTGGAAGTGATGTAACATTCTTTTGCTTCCAGAGACACCTAGCTAACAGGTAGGAAGCCTCACTATTGCCATTCACTGCATGCGCCGCTATCAATACAGAGTCATGTCAAAGCTTACTGAGTCGTAAAGAGGGCAAATTGTTGGTGCCTGCTGAGCTGGTGCCTCTGTAATTGAAGTTGCCAATTTATTTGCCGTGTTGCAAAATACAGCGTCAAAGGTTATTACGGCATATGAAGTTTCTCGAAAATTTTGTCTGATAAGCATATGCGCAGTCGACTAAGTCAACTGATTGAAAGAGACACAAGGACATTGCACAGGATTGTGACTCCGATTTTTGCATGGGATTAGTATCAGATTCCATTTTCCACCATCCAACTCTTATATTTGTTAATTCCTAGGAGAATTCAAGCCGCCATTCAGGATGCCAAAGGTGGTTCAACACCATATTAGGTAACAATTTTGTTCTTTTTAGCATACTTTTTTCCATAGTTTTATCCAATCCCTGTATCTCAGGTGGAGAAGATCACTTGGAAACATTTTGTGACTAGTGTTTCCACTGAGAGTGCTTCCCTCCTCCATGCTTCATAGGAATAAACATGCATGCTAAGTAAAGCCCAAATGCAAGTTTTCATCCTAAACTGCTGATGACCATCCTCAGAGGTTTGTGGTCACTTTATGACCACAGTTCACAGGCGACAGCTCAGTAAGATATAATGTCAATACCACTGCAGGAGGCTATAAGCCATCTCTTCAAAGCACTCAAGCAGTTGTCAAACTCCATCTTTATTTTAATGCTTTATAAGCAGAGCTGTGCTTAGAATGAGTGCATTACATTCCAAGGTAATACTATTCAACTACAATTTTTAAATACTTACATGTTCTCATGACATTGATTTTCTGATATTGTTTATTTAATTCAGACAGTGTATTTTGCTTTGAGTTGGAGTATAGCAGTAGTGATTAGTGTCTTTCCTGCCTACCGTGTCTTACAGTTTTTCATTGCTGAGGTTTACACTCTTGTATAAGTTATGTGTAATAAAATGGAATGACACAGGGAAAAAGTATTGAACACACAAAGAAAGGCATGGCAAGCCAAGGCACCAGCTGAAATGTATCAGTAATTAGAAAGCAATTTTGCCCCTTGTCAGTGCAAATTATTATCAGATGGTTCAGTCTCAACTGATGACCTATAAAAAGGTGTCTCATGACCAAAGTGTCACACAAGAAACATCTCATGGTGGGTAAAAGCAAAGGGCTCTCCCAAGACCTTTGCAACCTTATTGTTGTAAAACATACTGATGGCGTTGGTTACAGAAGGATTTCTAAACTTCTCAATGTTCCAATGAGCAATGTTGGGGCCATAGTTACATAGTTACATAGTAGGTGAGGTTGAAAAAAGACACAAGTCCATCAAGTCCAACCTATGTGTGTGATTATATGTCAGTATTACATTGCATATACCTGTATGTTGTGGTCATTCAGGTGCTTATCTAATAGTTTCTTGAAACTATCGATGCCCCCCGCTGAGACCACAGCCTGTGGAAGGGAATTCCATATCCTTGCCGCTCTTATGCCCTGTACATACGGTCGGACTTTGTTCGGACATTCCGACAACAAAATCCTAGGATTTTTTCCGACGGATGTTGGCTCAAACTTGTCTTGCATACACACGGTCACACAAAGTTGTCGGAAAATCCGATCGTTCTGAACGCGGTGACGTAAAACACGTACGTCGGGACTATAAACGGGGCAGTGGCCAATAGCTTTCATCTCTTTATTTATTCTGAGCATGCGTGGCACTTCGTGCGTCGGATTTCTGTACACACGATCAGAATTTCTGACAACGGATTTTGTTGTCGGAAAATTTTTATATCCTGCTCTCAAACTTTGTGTGTCGGAAAATCCGATGGAAAATGTGTGATGGAGCCTACACACGGTCGGAATTTCCGACAACAAGGTCCTATCACACATTTTCCGTCGGAAAATCCGACCGTGTGTACAGGGCATTACAGTAAAGAACCCTCTACGTAGTTTAAGGTTAAACCTCTTTTCTTCTAATTTTAATGAGTGGCCATGAGTCTTGTTAAACTCTCTTCTGCAAAAAAGTTTTATTCCTATTGTGGGGTCACCAGTACGGTATTTGTATATTGAAATCATATCCCCTCTCAAGCGTTTCTTCTCCAGAGAGAATAAGTTCAGTGCTCGCAACCTTTCCTCATAACTAATATCCTCCATACCCTTTATTAGCTTTCTTGCCCTTCTTTGTACTCGCTCCAATTCCAGTACATCCTTCCTGAGGACTGGTGCCCAGAACTGGACAGCATACTCTAGGTGCGGCCAGACCAGAGTCTTGTAGAGCGGGAGGATTATCTCTGGAGGTGATCCCTTTTTTAATATTCCAATATTCTGTTTGCTTTGTTAGCAGCAGCTTGGCATTGCATGCCATTGCTGAGCCTATGATCTACTAGGACCCCCATGTCCTTTTCCATTCTAGATTCCCCCAGAGGTTCTCCCCCCAGTGTATAGATTGCATTCATATTTTGCCAACCAAATGCATTATTTTATATTTTTCTACATTGAAACTCATTTGCCATGTAGTTGCCCACCCCATTAATTTGTTCAGATCTTTTTGCAAGGTTTCCACATCCTGCGGAGAAGTTATTGCCCTGCTTAGCTTAGTATCGTCTGCAAATACGTTGTTTATTAACAAATCAAACAGGATTGGTCCCAGCACAGAACCCTGGGGGACCCCACTACCCACCCCTGACCATTCCGAGTACTCACCATTTATCACCACCCTCTGAACTCGCCCTTGTAGCCAGTTTTCAATCCATGTACTCACCCTATGGTCCATGCCAACGGACCTTATTATGTACAGTAAACGTTTATGGGGAACTGTGTCAAATGCTTTTGCAAAATCCAGATACACCACGTCTACGGGCCTTCCTTTATCTAGCTGGCAACTCACCTCCTCATAGAAGGTTAGTAGATTGGTTTGGCTGGAACGATTCTTCATGAATCCATGCTGATTACTGCTAATGATACCGTTCTCATTACTAAAATCTTGTATATAGTCCCTTATCATCCCCTCCAAGAGTTTACATACTATTGATGTTAGGCTAACTGGTCTGTTATTCCCAGGAATGTATTTTGGGCCCTTTTTAAATATTGGTGCTACATTGACTTTTCTCCAATCAGCTGGTACCATTCCAGTCAGTAGACTGTCTGTAAAAATTAGGAACAACGGTCTGGCAATCACTTGACTGAGTTCCCTAAGTACCCTCGGGTGCAAGCCATCTGGTCCCGGTGATTTATTAATGTTAAGTTTCCCAAGTCTAATTTTAATTCTGTCCTCTGTTAACCATGGAGATGCTTCCTGTGATGTGTCATGAGGATAAACACTGCAGTTTTGGTTACTGAGACCCCCCGATTCCCTCGTGAAGACTGAGGAGAAGAATAAATTCAATACCTTAGCGATCTCCCCATCCTTTGTAACCAGATGTCTTTCCTCATTCTTTATGGGGCCAATATGGTCTGTTTCCCTTTTTTACTGTTTACGTACTTAAAGAATTTCTTGGGATTGTTTTTGCTCTCCTCCGCTATGTGTCTTTCATGTTCTATCTTAGCCGTCCTTATTGCACCCTTACATTTCTTGTTGCATTCTTTATAAAGTCTGAATGCTGATGATGATCCCTCAACCTTGTATTTTTTGAAAAATATGCATTTTTGCATTGAAGTTAAGCCATCCAGGACTTTTGTTCGCTCTTTTAAATTTTTTACCCAATGGGATGCATTGGCTAATGCCCTTTTTATAGGCACCTTTTTCACAACACTCCCAGGATCCATACAGTTGTGTTTTTTTTTTCTTCAAGTTATATTTTGGATCCAGGTCGAGTGTAAGACGATTGTTAATAGCAACACAGAGGCAAAGAATTACCATTTGGGAAAATCATATCAATTTGGGACATTCCGCATACTCTCTCTCTTGGGCCTCACATTTCCTCCCTAGCTGTTTGTGGAGCTGGCCGCCCATCGGTGGCATCCTCTTCCCATTCCAGTAAGTACAGTGTGGGCATTCTATATAAAACGAGGGCAATATGGCATATAAAATAGATCAAGACATCAAACAGGAGATGAGAGCAGTTTTTTCAAGAGAAGACCAGCAAGTCCCTAACAGTAAAAAGTTAGAATTTAAACAACTCTTTAAATTACATAGCAATTTAACTAGTAAGTATTTAAAGGGTAAATGGGACATAGTGTCCCTGGAATCATATGTTGAATCTAAACTGATACCAAGAAGTCTGATTTAAAGAATTATGCATGCAGAACACCTTAGGCTTCATGTACGGGATGTTGTTTAACCTCTCCTGAACGATTTAACTTGACAAATAGAAACCGGCGTTTAAAAACGTCCGTTTAGCCGCGTTTACATGCCGCGTTTAGCTGCATTTGTGTCTAGAGGCGTTTGTAAAATATATATATATATATATATATTTTTTTTTTTTTGTTAAAATTAAAAATGTCTGTAAACGAAATGCTAAACGAAACGCGTTTAGCAGCGTTTACAGGCTGTTACAGGCATTTTTAAATGCCTCTGAACATCCGTCCTGAACCCATTTTTAAATCCTTTTTTGCTTCTAAACTCAACTGCCTAGAAATGACTATAAACGAGAGTTCGGGGCAGCTGAAAAAAAATGCCCAACTGCTCCTAAACGTCCGTTTACCAGCAGCAGTGTACATGAGGCCTTAGAAATTAACGTTTTCTGAAAATATGGCAAGAGGAAGTGATCCACCATGGTATACATGTAATACATCTCATTATAGATGAGGAAAAACAACAATTAGAAGAAACAGAAAATCAAGTAAACAATAGTACTAAAAAGTCGGCGGGATATCAGGACTTTGGGGAGTTTCTTAAATTTAATGAAAGATTGAAAAGAGAAGTAGAATTTAAAAAATAACAAAAAATAGGGAAACAGAAGAAATTTCAGATTTTGAGACAGGACAAATAATGGACTTGGAGGGACATAGAGGAAGAAGCAGATCAAGGAGTACAAATAGACAACAGGGAAAAGAAGGAGGAAAGTTGAAAAAATCTGTGTCTTTTTTAGAGCTGCCCCAGTTGGAGGGAGGAGGAGAAATAGAAGGAGACATAGAAAGTGAAACAGAAACAGAGACCAGAGGATCCAATAGGGTTCATCGATCAATGCATCGATCCCAAATATCTCCAGGAAATCAACCAGAAAACAGCACAAATAACTAGAAAAGTACAGGAATCATTGAATGTTATAAACCTGGCAGAGGTTAAAGGGTGAGTTCACCTTTACAGAAAAATCTGTAAGGTGAACTTACACAGGACCCCCTCCTCACCCCCCTGTCTCACTGACCTGGAGCATGGCAATCTCTATGGGACCTCGTCTCTATGGGACCTCGTATAACGGCCTCACCGGTCCGGGGCTTAGAAAATTCCCTCGGCTTAATCTCCAAAACGTACCTCGTCAGGAGGTACATTTAGGAGCATTCTAATTGTTTGGCACCATCACATGGGTGGTGTCGACCAATCAGAACCCGCTTAGCCCGTCTTGTCAGCAGGCAAGAAGAAGAGAGAAATCCCTAGACTGGTGAGGCGGCTATACCAGGGCTAATAACGGGAGATCGCCGCACTCCAGGTCAGCGGGACTGGGGGGGGGGGGGTGAGGAGGGGGTACTGTGTAAGTTCACATTAAAGATTTTTCTGTAAAGATGAACTTACACTTTAAATTGAATAGAGACCACATATCCTTAGTACAGAGAGGTCTGGGGTTTTCACACATTTGACTTGGAGATCCATTTGAAATATACAAAGATGTGTATCTATTCCTGTGAAGAGTTAACTTTAAGTTGATGTATTCACAAAAAACTCCCTCGAAACATGAAAATATTGAGGATGAAGACATAGATAAGTGTATAGATTTCAGACAAGTGGATCTATTGGAATACTTACAGGAGAATACCTGGCTAGACTCGGAGATCTTAGACCACCCACCTCCATCAGGTTTGTTTAATAAAATATAAAGAGTCCCAAATCTTAGTAACAATCATCATCTTCAAACTTTTTTAGAAGTTGTAACACGGGATATTAGGGACATGGATTGGACCCATTTCACCCCCGGGCAGGACAATCTGACCTTTGGGAACGGAAGGCCTTAAAAGAATTAAGAGATAGTTACAGAGTTACATAGTTAGTCAGGTTGAAAAAAGACACAAGTCCATCCAGTTCAACCTTAAAAACAATAAATAAATCAAATAAAAAAAATCGTACAATCCAATATACCCAATTTTATACCCTCAGTTGATCCAGAGAAAGGCAAAAAACCCCAGCAGAGCATGCTCCAATTTGCTACAGCAGGGGAAAAAATTCCTTCCTGATCCCCCAAGAGGCAATTGGATTTTCCCTGGATCAACTTTACCTATAAATGTTAGTACCCAGTTATATTATGTACATTTAGGAAATAATCCAGGCCTTTCTTAAAGCAATCTACTGAGCTGGCCAGAACCACCTCTGGAGGGAGTCTATTCCACATTTTCACAGCTCTTACTGTGAAGAAACCTTTGCGTATTTGGAGATGAAATCTCTTTTCCGCTAGACGTAAAGAGTGCCCCCGTGTCCTCTGGGTTGACCGTAAAGAGAATAACTCAACACCAAGTTCACTATATGGACCCCTTATATATTTGTTGATCATATCCCCCCTTATTCTCCTCTTCTCAAGAGCGAATAAATTCAGTTCCTCTAATCTTTCCTCATAGCTGAGCTCCTCCATGTCTCTTATCAGTTTGGTTGTCCTTCCCTGCACTTTCTCTAGTTTCCCGATATCCTTTTTGAGAACTGGTGCCGAAAACTGAACTGCATATTCCAGATGAGGTCTTACTAATGATTTGAACAGGGGCAAAATTATATCTCTCTCTCTCTGGAGTCCATACCTCTCTTAATACAATAAAGGACTTTGCGCGCTTTGGACACCGCAGCTTGGCATTGCATGCTATTATTGAGCTTATGATCTACCAAAACCCCCAGATCCTTCTCCACCACAGATTCCCCCAGTTGTACTCCTCCTAGTATGTCTGATGCATGCATATTCTTAGCCCCCAAGTGCATAACTTTACATTTCTCAACATTAAACCTCATCTGCCACATAGTCGCCCAATTACACAGTGCATTGAGGTCGGCTTGTAAATTAAAGACATCCTATAAGGACGTTAATCCACTGCATAGCTTGGTGTCATCTGCAAAGACAGAAATGTTACTTTTGATCCCAGACCCAATATCATTTATAAAGATATTAAAAACTAAGGTGAAGGGTGTAGTTAAAAAAACATAGTGATAAGGGGGGAAATGTGGTTATTTGTAAGAAGGAAGATTATACTACGGAAATTTACAGACAACTCAACGACATCGCTTGTTATGAAAAACGCCCATGAAACCCTTTTCCCCCCTTAATCATGGAAATTAACTATAAAACTCATAGAGCTTTTGAAGTAGGCTTAATCAAGAAAAGTGAAAGAGATTAGTTAAGGATGGAACAATACATTATTCAAACACTGTATGTACTACCTACATTCCATAAAACCCAGAAAGACTCCCAGGAAAAGTCTCTATAGTCTCGGGTAATGGTGGACCCACAGAGCATTTTGGGCAATATGTGAACAAAAGCATTAAACATCTTGTTCAGGATCTCCCATCATTTGTTTTGGACACAGGAGATCTACTTGAAAAACTAAAGGGCCTTGTACTACCAGAGGAATGTATACTAGGAGTGGAGTGGATGATATACATCAATCCCCCATCAGGTGGGGGTACACGCAGTGGCTGAATGGTTGGAGTCAAGACACCCCTTTTCTGGCCCACATACTGGGTTTTTGATAGAACTTTTAAAATTCATATTACACAATAACTTCTTTATGTTCGATGGGAAATTCTTTCACCAGACAAGGGGAGTTGCGATGAGCGTTACCTGTGCCCCCACCTATGCATGTCTGTAGTGCAGAGGAATTACATAATTTAATTTCAATATTAAATAAAAAGATTGTAATATCTTCCTCGCATATAAGGTGGATGAACGAGAAATAGAGTTCCTCAACTTAAAAATTAGAAAAGTGTGTGTGGGGGGGGGGGGGGGCAAAAAATAAACCACTGCCTTTAGAAAACCAACAGCTGTAAACACACTCCTCCATGCCACCAGTTACCATCCATGGCCCCTGATTAGAGGAATCCCCTATGGTCAGTACCTCAGAAGCAGGAGGGACTGCACAAAAATGGAAGACTTTCATGTAGAGCGTTCAGAATTGAAGGATAGATTCAGAGCAAAGAGATATCCAAAATCCGTTTTGGAAAATAGTAGATTCAGAGCTCTATAACAGGACAAAGGAGAAATTCTGCAGTGGAAGAAAAAGAAAAAAAAAACACAGGGCAGGAGAAAATAGGCCTTGTAACAAGATATGGTACACATTGGGACCAATTACAAGGACTATTAAATAAATGTTGGCCTATTCTAATGTTAGATCGAAGGTTGATGAAACATTATAGGGGAAAAATCATGGATGATTGCTAGAAAAGCACCATCCATAGGGGATACCCTAGTTTGGAGTGAGTTTAAGAGGAGTCAACTAACAACCTGCCTAAATCTACAGCCACTTCCAAAAGGCATATTTGCATGTGGACATTGTTCCATATGCAGATATGTAGACAAAATGACAGAGTTTCAGGATTCACAACATAGACATACTTACCAGATAAACTCTTTGCTTAATTGCTCATCAGACTGGGTTATATATAAAATAACATGCCCCTGTAAAAAGATATATATCGGCAAAACCCAGAGGGCTAAAAAAGCGAATAGAGGACGTCTAAGTAGCATAACAGGAGAAGGTGAAGAATCCCCCTTGGGAATGTGTTTTAAACATTTTTACAATTCCTCAACACGAGGAGTTAAATGTGCAGTGATCTATCAGCTGACACTATCTGAAAGGAGGGGAGATAAAGAGAAAATATTCCTCCAAAAAGAATCCAGATGGATTTTCTTGCTCAATAGTATGAAGCCTTTAGGTTTAAAGGAACACTAAAGATTTTTTTTTTGTTGTTTAAATAACAAACATGTTATACTTACCTCCACTGTGCAGTTTTGCACAGATTGCCCCCAAGCCTGGTCTTCTGGGGTCCCTCGGCGGCTGTCTCGGCTCCCCCCCACAAGGACTCAACACCTTTATGCGGGCTCCCTCGCATGGTGTTGAGTGCTTGCGGGCGCGCTCCCGTGATACAGCTGGCGGCCATAGCCACTTACTGTATCACTCGGCCCCAACCCCTCGGCAATATGCGCCATTGCATGTGATTGACAGCAGCGCGAGCCAATGGCTGCGCTGCTTTCAATCCATCCACTGTAACCAATCAACAGCCAGGCTGAGCGGTGAAGAGGATGTTGGGGGCGAGCGCAGGACTTTCGAGGGGTCAGGTAAGTAAGACGGGGGGCTGGGGGGGCCGGTATTGTCGTATGTTTTTTCACCTTAATGCATAGTATGCATTAAGGTGTAAAAAATGTTACCTTTACAAATCCCTTTAAATAATGAACTCTCTTTACAATCATTCCTGTAAGAACTAATAAATAGAAGATGGAATAGACATGTTGTATGAGAATGCTCACACTGTACGGAGGGGGTTAACACCCAGGGTGGAGTTTCCAAGTGAGAGGACTAGAAATAATCAAACTTGGGGTATACTGTATAAGGGAACTTCCATTCAACCCCCTAATACACCCAGACGAAGCCCCAGTCAGTGGGAGTGGTGAAACGCATAGGTGGAGGGTTACACATGCCCCCCTGAAGGTCCACAGGTTGTTTGTATCCATGTTGATCACCTGCCTGCACCAGTGAATCCATGTGGACAGGCATCTCCGCTCTAGAGAAATGTTCAAGGTATCCACATGGTACTATACAGCTGCCTGAGAATTTTCAAGGAAGCCAAAGCTTTGGAAGAACTACAACTATGAGCATTCAGCATTTAAAATCAGCCATCTCTTATATCGTCCAACCAGAAGTGAGAGATCTGCCAGCCGGAGAACCTGTCCTGCTTGGAGGTAGAGGGAAAGCTGTCGCCACTAAGGGACCATCCACCTTATTACCAGGGACCACCATGAGTAGCCAAAGCAAGTACCAGAGCAGCATTCTCACCAACTGTGTACGGTGAAGAATTGGGAAACTTCGGCAGGTATCAAGCTAGGGACCCAGCCAGTGGAGGTGACGCTTGCAGAGCAGTCTTGTGTGCCAAGCCAGGGAGCGAGCAGGCCAGTGGGGTGATGCTTGAGGAGTATCTGTGAGTGCCAAGCTAGGGACCTAGCAGGAACGCGGAGGTGACGCTTGAGGAAGATACTCAGTGAGAAGATTGGAAGGACTCAAGACATCCAGTGGCAGTGGATCAGCAGGTCTAGGTGGTAGACTGGCAGCTCAGTTGAGTGAAGATCAAAAGAGGAGATTGTGGAGGAAGTGAAAGAGTTCATTGCAACCTTTGTAAGAAACTGTTCAAGATTGTTGCCATAGGAGACAGCGTGTCTACACATGCAGATGTGGCGTCCGGCAGGGTGCCTTTCCATGCATGGCTGTCTACCTATAGAAGTCTCAGAGTCTGTCAATTAAAATTGCAACTACTAAAGTGTGTTCTGGCCCTAACCCCCTCTCCCACAGTTCTGTTTAAGACAAATGAGATCTCTTTGCATTCAAGAAGTGTCTGATGCCCATTAATCTACCTTACATTGCACCCACCATGCCTTGTAACCCATTCTACACAGAAGGATGTCAGCTGTCCCTAACTCTGGAAGTCACCATCATGTCCAGAGAGGCCCTGGACTTGGCTACATTTGGCGCTCAACGTGGGGCAAAGGCTTTATCCTTGCAGCGGTCGCTCATAGCAACTGGCTACAGCTCCATCGGGATTGCGTCTTGCTCTGTGGGAAAGTGGCAAGTAACATCTCTACTTCTTATAGACTGTGTTATTATGCATCCTAACAACGTGAGGAAGAATCAGCATGTCTCATTGCTCATGGGAGAGTACCAGCCTAGTCTTTTGATACTTCCCGCCAGTGCTACTAGGGTTAAAACAGACTCCATTGCAGATTTGGGGTGCTGCAGAAGCGAAAGGGTGGGCGCTGAAGTTTCCAGAAAGTATCTGCACCAATCCGTTGGCAGGGGGAGGAGCCCCCACTCTGCAGAGGAGGATAAGGAAGTGCTGCCACGTGTGCTTGGTTGTGGTTTAGAGAAGATAGCGCAGTTTGGAAGTACTATGGCGGATTGGAAAATGTATGCTCCGGGTGTTGGTTTCGGTCTGAGCAAGTCAAAAAGCGTTCTAACTGACACCGGTGGTCTGTACACACCTAAGGGTAGGCTTGCCCTGTATACGGCTAGAGGCTATGAGGCCTTGGGACTGATCTGCGGGAAGTGTTCCACTTTGGCCATGCATTTGAGGCCTTGGATCGTCTGTGGACGCTGCGGAGAACCCCTGCTTGAGGTACTCTCACCAGCCCAACCTCTGGGGATACTGAAGGCAGATTGGGACAAGAATGTAACTATCCCGGCTGGGAGTGATATCAAGAGCCCATCTGCCATCACCCGAGTAGTGCGGGAAGCTGCTCTTTCTGTCTCTGTAGCTGCCGCAGGACCCAAATCGCTCCTCGAGACACACCTGCTCGCTCTGATGTCAGAGTCACCGAGGAGAAAGGGTGCCGGAGTCAGGTAAGCCTGCAAGGGGTGAAAGCAGTGTGCCAGTGGGGGAAGTGATGCCTGTGGCCATTAAGGGAGACACAATGGTTGTGATGGTTAAAGCCAGTGCCAAACGCAACTATCTACCGGCCTGAAGAATGCTCCACAATAACCAATTCAGACATCCCCTCTGATGGATTATCTGAACTGTTTTCGGACACTTTGAAAAGATACGTTTCAGTGCTGCACACCTGGGGCTATGGCCATAAAATCAACCTGGACAGTGTGATCATTTGCAGACCTGACAAGAAGTTTATTCAGCACTACACCACCACCTAAAATGCCAGAGGAGAGGATTTGAAGTTGCCGGATCCCAGGTATTACTGGTAAATGCTATGGAACTATATCCGTTCACCAAATCTTGTGGATTACAAATGTGTGCTCTGTGGAGTTAAGGACGCTATGCTGGAAGCCGCTTCACCCCTGCACAGAAATTGTTGCTAGTGGAGAACATTCCTGTTGGCTGTACTGCTGAGATTGTTCTGGACTGAATGCTGCCGGCAGATACAGGAAGTGCCCACTTGAGTCGCGATGGCCAATGCTGTGGAACTGCCAGTGTGGTTCCCTCTGAAAAGTGACTTGCGATGTTCAGCAGGTTGTTCCTTCAATTGATGAGAAGATTTATCTCAGTCCTTTTTCTTTCATGCGCTTAGACTGAGACTATCCTTACAAGGGGACCTGTGTTCTGGAGTGCGTTCCCTTGCACCATGGCCTGGCTGCTTATTGCCTGATTGCAGCTGTGCCACAGAGTTATCCCTAAGTGATTATTTTAATAGGGTGTTAGTTAGCTAGATAGGATAGGCTATGGTAAGAAATGGGGTAAAAGTTCTTACCGTGTACACTGAATAATGGACTGCCCAGTGTCGCGCGTTGGCCACCAGGTGGTGTGAGAAGTGCCAGCCTGAGTGAGCTCTCATTCATATTAAGTGTTCATCTATAGTACATGCTAAGAAAGTTTTTAGGACAGTTGTGAAAGGGGTGGTATTCTCGGATGAGAATGGGACCCACTTTCATTCATGTGTGTATGATTCAGACAGGTTATAGGGTGTATTTACACTGCTATGCTGTTCTCGGCTGAGGACAATTAACAACCCTTTTGAGGTTCATTTATGTACATATTGCACTGTATTATCATAGGGATAGGATGCATTTGCATTGCTGTTTATTTTCTCTTTCAGGTGTTCCTGCACCATTGTGTCTTCCTTGGAGAAGGAGA
The DNA here is from genome assembly GCA_037952925.1 of Lithobates clamitans. Lineage (NCBI taxonomy): Eukaryota > Metazoa > Chordata > Amphibia > Anura > Ranidae > Lithobates > Lithobates clamitans. The sequence goes on along the minus strand of JBBGZY010000251.1, from coordinate 13,992,270 downwards.
GACAGTGACCCAACATGCATAATAATGCTAAATATTCATGCCATGTATTACTGTATATATTAGATAATTAGGATAAGGCTATTGTTGATATGTTTTCCCTTAACAACTTGGGTGGTACACCACACGTTAAATTGTATATATGATGTCTGATATTTACCTACCCTGTGTGAACTACCGTTTGCTCATGTATGTGTTGCACATGTTTATTTCATGTGGTATTCCACATACATTATTTGCTATTACTATTCCTTTCCTGTTTTCCCCACCCATCCAAGTTTTTGCCAGGACATTCGCTCTCAGGCTTGAGAGCTCAAATTATTTTCTGCAAACTGAGACATAGTTTTGTAGGCAGGGGGAGGATGTAGCACCCTGATGTTTAGGCAGGGATGCTCTTAAATTTATCTGCCAAGTGATAGTTGCCTTGGCCAATTGAAGAGAGGAGTGCAGCAACTCCAGGATTAAGGTGGAATCAATTAATCTCAATTGATCAATTGATTCCACCTTAATCCTGGAGTTGCTGCACTTCTCTCTTCTGTCACTAGATGGCCGGGTATCTGGTGGCATTAGATAAGACAAGGGCAGATTAGGAATAGATGGGGTGTCTCAGCCAAATGGGCAGGGATTTTCTTGGGTCCCTTGGCCTGCTGGGAGAGCCTATTTATTTGGGTGAGATCAGGTGATCAGTGTTCTGTGCCACCCGGACGGCTGTCTGGGTGGACGTGTGTTGTATTGCCCCGGGCTGCTAGGCCAGAGCCTGAAGCCTATCTCGGGGACATCTGGCTGCTAGGCTGTCTGAGGGCCTATTCAGAAGCAGTGAGGGTTCTGCCAGCTGGAGAACCTGTCATGGTCAGAGGTAGAGGGGAAGCTGTCGCCACTAAGGGACCATCCACCTTATTACCAGGGACTAGGGATGGGCTTTATGTTTGGGCCGAACATGAGTTTGCCGAATAGTGAACAATTTGGGGTGTTTGCGGCAAATTCAAAAGCCGCGGAACACCCTTTAAAAGTCTATGGGAGAAATCAAAAGTGCTAATTTTAAAGGTAAATATGCAAGTTATTGTCATAAAAAGTGTCTGGGTCCTGCCCCAGGGGACATGTATCAATGCAAAAAAAAAGTTTTAAAAACAGCCGTTTTTTCGGGAGCAGTGATTTTAATAATGCAATGTAATATTCCTTTAAATTTCGTACCTGGGGGGTCTATAGTATGCCTGTAAAGTGGTGCATGTCTCCCGTGTGTAGAACAGTCTGAGAGCAAAATGACATTTCTAAATGAAAACAAGTCATTTAAAACTACTTGCGGCTATAATGAATTGTCGCTCCCGGCAATACACATAAAAGTCATTGAAAAAAACGGTATGGGATTCCCCCACAGGGGGAAATTTAAGGGAAAGGGAAGGGAAAATTTTTTTAAAAATGGCGTGGGGTCCCCCTCAAAATCCATACCAGACCCTTATCCGAGCACGCAACCTGGCAGGCTGCAGGTAAAGAGGGGGGACAAGAGAGCACCCCGCCCCTCCTGAACCATCCCCGGCCACATGCCCTCAACATTGGGACGGTGCTTTGGGGTAGTTTCCCAAAGCACCTTGTCCCCATGTTGATGGGGAGAAGGGCCTCATCCCCACAATTCTTGTCCGGTGGTTGTGGGGGTCTGCGGGCTGGGGGCTTATCAAAATCTGGAAGCCCCCTTTAACAAGGGGACCCCTAGATACTGGCCCCTCCTCCCTGTGTGAATTGGTAATGGGGTACAAATGTACCCCTACCATTTCACAAAAAAAGTGTCAAAATTGTTAAAAAAGACAATAGATGGTTCTTGACAATTCCTGTCTTCTTAATTAATGTCTTCTTCTTTCCCCGCTTCTTCTTCCATCTTCTTCTGGTCTTGCTTCGGTGTTCTTTTTAAATTAAAAGTACTCGCGGCTTCACACCCCTCAGAGTGGCAAGATACAAGAGTACACAAACCACCACATGTCAGATGTGTGGGAGAGAGACAGGTACTTTCTTCCACTTAATCTGGACATGCCCTAAGATAAAAGGCTTTTGGGAACAAATTGTGGCATTTTTGCACGACACAATGGGTTCACCTCTGACCCTAGACCCTAAACAGTGCCTCTTGGGTATAGTTCCAGACACAACTGACAAATATACTACAACCTTTTTACATGAAACACTTTTTGCAGCAAAAAAAGTTATTGCCAAAAAATGGGTGAGACAGGAGCCTCCTAAAGTAGTGGAATGGAAGGTGGAAATAAATAATACATTACCATACAAGAAATGTATATATATTAATAGAGGTTGCCCAGCAAAGTACAACAAGATATGGGATAGATGGCTACAGGAATCTTCTACCTGTGTCTAATATAATCACATGATCACAGACTGATAAATAGATATAAGTATAGATGGACAGTCTATAAAAACCAAATATATATACCTTGAATGTTGCTAAAAGGCAAATATGTTTGTACTTAACGTTATATTTTTATTCAAATGATAACAATTGTAATACTGTTACAGCGTTAACATGATAACGTAAACATTTTATGTATGCACCAATTATTCAATAAAACCTTGTTTGATATAAAAAAAAAAGTACTCGCGGCTATATGAATTGTCGGTCCCGGCAAAACACATAAAAGTCATTGAAAAAAACGTCATGGGATTCCCCCACAGTCCATTACCAGGTCCTTTGGGTCTGGCATGAATATTAAGGGGAACCCGGAACCAAAATTTAAAAAAAAAATGGCGTGGGGTCCCCCCAAATTCCATACCAGGCTCTTCAGGTCTGGTATGGATATTAGGGGAACCCCGCGCCAAATTTTTTTTAAAAATGGCGTGGGGGTCCCCCTAAAAATCCATACCAGACCCTTATCCAAGCACACAACCTGGCAGGCCACAGGAAAAGAGGGGGGACGAGAGAGCGGCCCCCCTCCTGAACCGTACCAGGCCACATGCCCTCAACATGGGGAGGATGTCCCCATGTTGATGGGGACAAGGGCCTCATCGCCACAACCCTTGCCTGGTGGTTGTGGGGGTCTGCGGGTGGGAGGCTTATCAGAATCTGGAAGCCCCCTTTAACAAAGGGACCCCCAGATCCTGGCTCCCCATGTGAATTGGTAATGGGGTACAAATGTACCCCTACCATTTCACAAAAAAAGTGTCAAAAATGTTAAAAAAGACAACAGATGGTTTTTGACAATTCCTTTATTAATGTCTTCTTCTTTCCCAGCTTCTTCTTCCATCTTCTTCTGGTCTTCCTTCGGTTTTCTTCGTCTTCATCCATCTTATTCTCCCCCCGCTTCTTCCTCTATCCTCCTCTGCTTCATCCTCCGGTCTTCTCCCCCGGCATCTTCCTCTGATCTTCTCCTCCGGTATCTTCCTCCAGCTTCTTCTTCCCCACCACAGGGATGTCCCCGTGGGTCAGGGGGGGGGGGTCATCCGGGAACGTCAGGGTGTGGCCTCGGCCTCCGTTATAAAAGAACTGTCACAAGAACAGAAGCGTCACACAGCAGGAGTCTCCCATTGAGGCGGATTGTCCGGAGGACGAAGTGGGAAAGAAGAAGCTGGAGGAAGATGCCGGACGAGAAGACCGGAGGAAGAAGCAGAGGAAGAACAAGGTGGAGGAAGAAGAAGAACACCGAAGGAAGACCAGAAGAAGATGGAAGAAGAAGCGGGGAAAGAAGACATTAATAAGAGAATTGTCAAAAATTGTCTTTTTTAACATTTTTGACATTTTTTTGTGAAATGGTAGGCCCCCCGCCCACAGACCCCCACAACCACCAGGCAAGGGTTGTGGGGATGAGGCTCTTCTCCCCATCAACATGGGGACAAGGTGCTTTGGAGGGCTACCCCAAAGCACCCTCCCAATGTTGAGGGCATGTGGCCTGGTACGATTCAGGAGGGGTGGGGCGCTCTCTCGTCCCCCCTCTTTTCCTGCAGCATGCCAGGTTGCATGCTCGGATAAGGGTCTGGTATGGATTTTTGGGGGGACCCCCACGCCATTTTTTTTATTTTGGCACGGGGTTCCCCTTAAAATCCATACCAGACCCAATTTTAAGGGAGCCCCCCACGACATTTTTTTTTTTTATTTTGGTTCGGGGTTTCCCTGTGGGGTAATCCCATGCCGTTTTTTTCAATGACTTTTATGTGTATTGCTGGGACCGACAATTCATTATAGCCACGAGTAAATGACTTTTTTTCCTGCATTTTGCTCTCGGAATGTTCTAAACACGGGAAACATGCGCCACTTTACAGGCATACTATAGACACCCCCCAGGTATAAAATTTCAAGGAATTTTACACTTTTATTGTTTCACTTTAAGCATTATTAAAATCACTGCTCCCGAAAAAACGTCTGTTTTTAAAACTTTTTTTTGCATTGATACATGCCCCCTGGGGCAGGACCCAGGTCCCCAAACACTTTTTATGAGAAAAACTTGCATATAAGCCTTTAAAATTAGCACTTTGATTATTCATGTTCCTGTCCCATAGACTTTAACGGTGTTCGTGTGTTCGAACAAATTTTTTGCCTGTTTGCATGTTCTGGATGCAAACCGAAAGGGGGTATTCAGCTCATCCCTACCAAAGCAAGTACCAGAGCAGCATTGTCACCCACTGGGGACGGTGAAGAATTGGGAAACTTCGGCAGGTGTCAAGCCTGGGACCCAGCCAGCAGAGGTGACGCTTGCAGAGCAGTCTTGTGTGCCAAGCCAGGGACCGAGCAGGCCAGTGGGTGACACTTGAGGAAGATACTCAGTGAGAAGCTCAGGAGATAAAGTGGCAGTGGATCTAGGTCTAGGTCTAGGTCTAGCAGGTCTAGGTGGTAGACTGGGAGCTCAGTTGAGTGAAGATCGAAAGAGGAGCTTGTGGAGAAACTGTTCAAGATTGTTGCCATAGGAGATAGCATGTCTACACATGCAGATGTGGCGTCCCGACCTATAGAAGTCTCAGAGTCTGCCAATTAACATTGCAACTACTAAAGGGTGTCCTGGCCCTAACCCCCTCTCCCACAGTTCTGTTTAAGAGAAAATAGATCTCTTTGCATTCAAGAAGTGTCTGGCGCCCATTAATCTACCTTACATTGCACCCACCATGCCTCGTAACCCACTCTAAACAGAAGGATGTCAGCTGTCCCTAACTCTAGAGGTCTCCATCAGGCCCGGAGAGGCCGGGACTTGGCTACACTTCCCTATAACAGATAAATCACATTGTCAATACAACTCCTGTGACCTCACCCTTTCATAGTGAGGGGACTGACTTATCCAAAAGCCCCCTTATTGGCCCTTTTAAGCCAACTGACCTGAACTCAAAAGTCAGGCTGTGCATTATGGTTATAAAGTCAGGCAAACTCAGTCAGGAAAAATAAACTACCTTGCCGAGACTGTAAATTTTGAACCCACTGGAACATTGGCCAAATAAGCTTTACTTTTGTTTTAAACTCTTTTGAATTTTTGTTTATACAAACACATATAACAGTCAGAAATCCTAGTGGACACGTCTCACAGTAAGATTAAAGCAGGAGAATCAGAAGTGAATCACTTTTTGATGAGGTCAGAGGAATAGCAGATTCATCACTTTGTGTTCCTGAATATTTACCAGTAGAACTGTTTGACTAGAGTAAAATCCAACAATTTAGGAGTACAGGCAATTGTGATTCATAAATACAATAATTCTCTGCAGACTTAAAAACATCTATTTACATATAGCCATAAGGGTGTGAAAAATTCTCAGTCTCAGTCAATGACTCATCACCAGTCTCTTGTCACTACTGTTAGCTGACATTTTATTTTTAAACTTAGCCACTGACATCTATTAAGTGCTCTCACCATGACTAAGATGAGACAGTCTAGGAGCTTTGTGTGAGAAGGAAGGATGGCTAAGTAGGGTACGCGACGCATATGTGCCAGTTCTTTCTGAGCCAGCTAGTACCAGATGTACTGTATATGAGCATCAGGAGTAATTTGACAGTCTTGGACTTTCTTGCCTAAGATGTGAACTGGTATTTAAACTATGCACATAGCAGATATGTTAACTTATACTAACATATGCTGCATAGGGATGAGCTTTGAGTTCGAGTCGAACATGAGTTAGATTCGAACATTATGGGGCGTTCGCGCCAAATTCGAGCAGCGCGTCACGCCCCATAATGCACTGCGTCATCGCAGTGCATTGCTGGCTGATGATTGGCCAAGCATGCACTATGACCCGCATGCTTTGGCCAATCACAGTGCCGTCAGCAAAGAGAGCTATAATTGGCTAAAGGCAGAGTGCCTTTGGCCAATTATGGCTCAGGGGGTTAAGTCCACGCCCCACACTATATAAGGTGAGAGAGAGAGTAATTTCATTTACTTTGAGCAGGCAGTTTATTCAGTTAGCTAGATCTCACTGCAGACCGTTCCTGCTGTACTGTTTCTAATATACTTCAGGCAATCAGTTGATTCAGTTAGCTGTAGTGTATTTAATATATATATATACACATATACATATATATATACACAGTCAGACCTGGTATATATATATATATATATATATATATATATATATATATATATATATATATATATATATCCACTGCATGCAGTTTAGCTAGATCTCACTGCTGCAGACTGCTCCTGCTGTACTGTTTCTAATATACTTCAGTCAGGCAGTTGATTCAGTTAGCTGCAGTGTATTTAGCATATATATATATACATCCCGGCGTTGTATATATATATATATATATACATACACATATATACATACACATATATACATACACACATATATATATATATATATATATATATATATATACATATATACACACACACACACTGTATCCAGTTTAGTTAGATCTCACTGGGCTGCAGACTGTTCCTGGTGTACGTATTCAAATACACTTTCAGGCAGGCAGGCCAGGCAGGTTATTAAGTGATCTGCAGCGCATAAAATATATATACAGTCTCCTACATATATATATCCACTTCATTCCAGTCTAGCCAAGCCTATATCTGACTGCAGGTAGTTCCTGGTATATGTTTTCAAATACACTTTCAGGCATTCTAGTCTAGCCAAGCCTATACCTGACTTCAAGCCATTCCTGGTGTACGTTTTCAAGGACACGTTCAGGCAGGCAGGCAGGTGATTCAGTGATCTGCAGTGCATAAGAATATATATACAGTCTCCTACATATATATCCACTGCATTCTAGTCTAGCCAAGCCTATACCTGACTGCAGGCCATTCCTGGTGTAATTTTTCTAGTAAACTTAAGGTGGTGTTTTGCTAATCCAATTTTACAGCATATCTGGAAGGCCACCAAGGAAAGGCAGACGCTCACAGGCCACTAAAAGAGGGCAAGCAGACTCTGTGTCTACAGCCAATAGTGCTGGTCACGGACGCGGTGCATCCTCAGCACATGGCCGTGGGGCACGCTTGTCCTTTTCTTCGACAGCTGGCCGTGTTGAGCCACAACATGCAAAAGAGATGGTAGAGTGGATCACAAAGTCAATGCCAATGCAGCTGCCAAAGCGGCCTATTCCATCGGCTCAATGGCATCAGCCACTCCTTTCCTAGCACCACCATCATGTCCTGAGGAGTCCCTCGAATTGTTCAACCACAGTGTTGGTTACATGCTGCAGGATGATGCGCAGCGTTTTGATGGTACCCAGGTTGAGGATGAAGACAGTAACATGAGCCCAGAGAGAGGGGGTGCCCAAGAAGGACAAGAAACTGGCAGTCATGTTCCCCCAGCTGCAGCATACTGCCAGGTTTGCTCCAGTGGTAAGGAGCGAGGGGATGATGAGGTCACTGACTCTACGTGGGTTCCTGTTAGAAGAGAGGTGAGGCATGATGCCCACCAGGGGCCAGCTTAAGGACAGCCAACCGACTGCATCACACCGCAGAGCTCCGTATGTGCAGGGCGCTGCTGACTCAGTGCATTTTTTCAAAAGTTCTTTGGTATGGGCCTTTTTTGAGACGTGTGCAGCAGATCGCACTGTTGCTGTTTGCAACATATGTCTGAGGCATATCAGGCGTTGCCAAAACAGCAGCCGCTTGGGCACCACATGCTTGATCAGACATATGTCGAGCTCCCATGCAGTCCGTTGGCAACAGTACTTAAAAGACCCACACCAAAGAACAAGGTAGACCTCTCCTTGCTCCTCATCAGCTGGGATCTCCAACCCCAATATACCTTTAGTCCTCTCAGAGACCTGCAGTAAGAGGAATGAAGGTGTAGAATTAGGTGTCCCAAGCACTTGTGGGCAATCTGCTAGCGGTACACCTAAATCCGATTGAAGCAGGCAAAGTTCCCTACCCCAGTTGCTAAACCGTTGAAAGAAATTCGGTCCCAGCCATCCACATGCTCAGCGGCTGAATGCTTGTTTGGCTAAATTGCTGGCACTCCAACTGCTGCCTTTTCAGCTGGGGCAGAGATTCTGGCAGCTCTGCAGGGGCAGGTTCAGAGGTGGTTGACGTCACTCCAGCTTCAGGCAGGAATGGTGGTTTGCGACAATGGCACCAACCTCCTCTCCGCCCTCCGACAGGGACACTTGACCCATGTTCCCTGTTTGGCTCACGTCCTTAATTTGGTGGTGCAGTGGTTCTTGTGCAGGTACTTGGGGTTACAGGATCTCCTGAGGCAGGCCAGGAAAGTCTGTGGGCATTTTCGCCGGTCATATAATGCCAGTGCTCGGCTGGCTGACCTTCAAAAGGAATACAACTGGCCAAGAACCGGCTCATCTGTGACATGCCCACCAGGTGGAACTCAACATTGGCAATGCTGCAGTGGGTCAGAGGGCCATCAATGAGTACCCGTGCAAGTATGGCACCAGGACAGGGTGAGGTGAGCTTGGCTTTTTTTCGCCAAGCCAGTGGCTCATGATCAAGGATGCATGCACTGTCCTGTCACTATTTGAGGAGGCCACGAGGATGGTGAACAGTGACAGTGCATGCATCAGTGATACTGTCCTTCTTGTCTTCCTGTTGGAGCACACGCTGCATGGAATAATGGACAGGGCACTTAAGGCACAACAGAGGGAGGAAGAGGAGGACTTCCTTACCTCTCAAGGACCCCTTTATTCAGACAGTATTCCTGCAGGCCCGTCTATCACACAGGAAAAGGAGGAGGATTGTGTCAGCATGGAGGTGGAGCCTGGCACTCAGCATCAGCAGCAGTCTTCAAGGGATCATTTTCAGTCCTCAGAAACCCATGGACTTGTACGTGGCTGGGAGGAGGTGGCTGCGGATCATGTCGTCCTTAGTGACCCAGAGGACTCCGGACCAAATGCCTAAGCAAACCTACGCTGCATGGCCTCCCTGATCCTGCAAAGCCTGCGAAAGGACCCTCGGATTCGTGATATCAAGGAGAGGGATCAGTACTGGCTGGCAATCCTTCTTGATCCACGTTACAAGGGTAAGGTTGCGGAACTTATCCAGCCTTCGCAGAGGATGAAACATCTTCGGGAGGTCTTGCAGAAAGGTTTGTGCAATGCGTTTCCAGAGCCTGGGAGGTTGCAATTTCCTGGTCCTCCTGGACAACATGCTGCTGAGGCTTCGGTCAGTCACAGAAAGAGCGGTGGAGAAGGTGGCCGTATGACCAATGCGATCAGACAATTTTTTAGTCCGCAGCCCCAAGGTCTGATTGGTTCCAGCAACCATTGCCAGCGTCTGATTTACATGGTGCAGGAATACCTTAGGGCAAGATCAGACTTGGAGACCTTTCCAACCAAAAATCCACTGGGTTACTGGGTCTTGAGGATGGATTACTAGCCAGAGCTTGCACAGTATGCAATTGAGCTACTGGCTTGTCCTGCATCCAGCGTTCTATCTGAATGCACATTCAGTGCTGCTGGAGGCTTTGTAACCGATCACAGAGTGTGCCTGTCCACAGACTCGGTTGATCAGCTCACCTTCATAAAAATGAATCAGTTTTGGATCACCAGCTACCAAGCACCTGATGCTGATGTAACCGATTAATTTTTTTATGAATCTGAGATCCCTTGAAGACTGCCTATGCTGATGCTGAGTGACTATCCTATTCCTCCTTAATGTTCATTTTGATAGCTTCTAAGAATATTTTTGGTTCTGGGTACCAGCACCAGTGCCTAAAGCCCAACAAACAGGGGCATGTAATTACAATATATGCTGTAATATTTTGCACCAGGGTTCGTTCCTGCGTTCAACTAGAGTATCTGTGAGGGGTTGTAGTGTTGTGGCACTAGCACCAGTGCTTAAGGCCCAATTTTTCTGCCCCTGTTTAACAGGGGCGTGAAATTACAACTTTTGCTGTAATATTTCACAGCAGGGCCCATTCCTGCGCTTAACGAGAGTATCTGTGGGGCTTTACAGTGTTGTGTCACCACCACCACCGCCTAAGGTCCAATTTCTCAGCCCCTGTGGCGCGTAGTTACAATTTTTGATCTAATATTTCACAGCAGGGCTCGTTCCTGCGCTCAACAACAGAATCTGTGAGGAGTTACAGTGTTGTGGCACCACCACCACTGCCTAAGACCCAATTTTTCTGCCCCTGTCTAACAGGGGCATGTAATTACAATTTTTGATCTAATATTTCACAGCAGGGCCCGTTCCTGTGCCCCAAGAGTAACTGTGAGGGCTTACAGTTTTGTGGCAACACCACCACACCACCACCAAAGGCCCATTTTTTCTGACCCTGTTCAACAGGGGCATGTAATTACAATTCTTGATATAATATTTCACAGCAGGGCCCATTCCAACGCCCACCAAGAGTAACTGTGAGGGCTTACAGTGTTGTGGCACCACCACCACCACCAAAGGCCCAATTTTTCAGCCCCTGTTCAACAGGCGCATGTATTTACAATTCTTGATATAATATTTCACAGCAGGGCCCATTCTAGCGCGTTCCAAGAGTAACTGTGAGAGCTTACAGTGTTCTGGTACCACTAACGCCTAAGGCCTAAGAGTTAATATGGGAAAAAGGTGTCTCCGCTGATGCTTTATCACCAATCCTTGTTTCCTTAAAAACCCCAAATTTTCAAAATCCAATTGTCATTTGGACAGAAAGTGAGGTGAAATCTTCTGAATAGGGGCACAGACAGCAAAACAAATGTTACAGGGGTGATGATAACCCTTCCCTATGTTATCCAAAAAGCTTAAAAATAGATTTTTTGGCTGGAGCTACACTTAAAAAATGTACCTGTTCCAAATTACAAACAGATTCAACTTAAGAACAAACCTACAGTCCCTATCTTGTTTGTAACCCAGGCACCGCCTGTATACTGCTGTTCAGAGTATATAGGGCCTGGGGGCCCCACGCCTTTTCTTTTTATCAATTTGGGTGCGGGGTTCCCCTTAATATCCATACAAGACCCGAAGGGCCTGGTAATGGGCTGGGGGGTTACCCATGCCGTTTTTCTTAATAATTTTCATCCATATTGCCGGGAACCGACATTACATTACAGCCGCAAGCAGTTTTTAATGACTTTTATTCCTTTAGAAATGTAATTTGTGCAGGGACTGTTCTAAACACGGGAAAGACGCACCACTTTACAGGCATACCATAGACACCCCCCAGGTACGATATTTAAAGGAATATTTCACTTTTATTTTTTCACTTTAAGTATCATTAAAATTAGGGGTGCAACGGATCAAAAAACTCACGGTTCGGATCGTTCCTCAGATCAGGAGTCACGGTTCAGATAATTTTTGGATCAACAAAAAAAAAATCTCCCCCACTGTAATATCCACAATCTCCCTATTGGCAGAGTATTGGCAGAGTATTGGCAGGGTTTTGGCGGGTATATTGGCAGGGTATTGGGTATATTGGCAGAGTATTGGCAGGGCATGGCAGAGTATTGGCAGGGCATTGCAGAGTATTGGCAGGGCATTGCAGAGTATTGGCACTGCTGCCATCCAATCTCTCCCCTCCACTGTACAGATCAGTACACAGAGGGGAGAGATCACGTGCTAAATGGCCGCCGGGTGTACCAAGGTGGCCGCCGCTCCGGAGATAGGCCAAAGCCGCGGCCTTTCCTATGGCCGAGGCCACAGAGCGTTCCGCGGATCGCGGGTGTCCCGTACGGATCAACCTCCGCGGATCGGATCACGGATCGATGACGATCCGTTACACCCCTAATTAAAATCACTGCTCCCGAAAAAACTGCAGTTTTTAAAACTTTCTTTTGCATTGATACATGTCCCCTGGGGCAGGACCTGGGTCCCCAAACCCTTTTTAGGACAATAACTTGCATATTAGCCTTTAAAATTCACACTTTTGATTTCTCACGTTCGGGTCCCATAGACTTTAACGGGGTTCAAATGTTCACGCAAACTTTCGGTCCGTTTGCATGTTCTGGATGCGAACCAAACCGAGGGTGTTCGGCTCATCCCTAATGCTGCATGTAGATCATACTTATAACTTAAGTGCACTATGCTACATTAGATATCCCTTCACCTACACCACCTCAATTCAACTCCTCTTCATTTTAAAGTAGATACAATCCGTAAATGGATGACAAGTAATTTTATAACGCTCTATTTTATCATAAACGATTGCCATTTTTAACTAATTATTCTTGTCATTCATTTGATAGTTGTAGAAAAATGTCATACACAGGCAATGCCAATTTCATGCAATTTAAGCCTTCATAATGTAATACATGAGCATGTTTGTGCTATTGCTCTTTTTTAAGCATGATCCTTACACATTGTTATTAAGCATGAAGATCGTTCAAAAAGCTCCTCAGTGATAATATTTTTTGAAGAGTCAACTTGGTAATACAGACAACATACTTCAATTCAGTAGTGAAAAAAAAAAAAAAGGAAATAAAAAATAATAAAACAAAAAAAAATTATAATTTTTTTTTTCTTTTACATATTGTCACTAGTTTCCATGATTACCTCCACACCAGGTATATAATGATGCTGTACTGTCCTAGTGACAGTATTTAAAAAAAATTAGTGAAACAAAAATGTTAAAAACAATTTCTTCATATTCCAAAAAATTGTGACAAAAAATTATAGAAGGAGCGGAATGCTCAGAGCGCATAACCTAACTATTCCTTACTTGTCTGTGAGCCTCTGGCCCTTCTGGTGACATCATATTCGCGGGGTGTTCCACGCTGTCACAGTGTGACTTCTGATTCCTCGAGGCTCCAGGAACTGCCTCTCTCCCTCCACACTGAGCGTCTGGAACTACCTACCAACTGACCGCATGCACCATGATGACAGCACAGAGATCTACACACAGATGAGCCCATTATCTACAGTATGTACATCTTGTAAGTGTCCATAATCCTTCTTTTATCCATTAAATCTATTGGGATACTACACTTAGTTGGCGTGTCCATCTCTCTCTCCTATGCTTCGTTTTTTATTGTACCCCTTCGTGAATTACTTTTATATCTCTTGTTTAATTAACTTGCAAAACTCAATAAAACTCTTTGTAAATTAAAGCTGAACTCCAGCATCACCTGTTTATGGCCCTTTGACTGCTGTGTCCCATGCTTGGTTAAACAATGCCCGCATTGTGTGCTTCTAAAATTTTAGTAAGATGAATGGAAATTGACGCTCTTCTGGTCTAGGACCGCCGTAGACAGTAGCTTGTCATAGACACTACCTGGAGTCAAATAAACTAATTGTGCACAACAATCAGTGAACAGCTGTGTTGTCACACACAAATACAAATGTGAAAAACAACATGAGAAAATAATGTAAAAAAAAAGAAAAAATAGAAAAGGTAATCCCACTTGCAGTGCAAAGTGGATTTTCCTTTAGTAAATAACCCCCAGGGTGTCTCTTTTGCAATAAACAACATTCGTGGTCAAAAAATGTTTTTCTCTTACCTAAAGTTCTGCTTTAAGACAAGTTCCCTGTGTTTCATGAACCTCAGTAAGGCAGTATTAACAAAAGGCATGCAATTTGATGTGATTCTATGATGCAATAAAGAGTGAATTTTTTTCAAGAACGTTGGTCCTAATGACATATTTTAGTGATGTCGTACACAATGTTAGTTGACCATTTCCGTTCCCACATAATAGTTTATTGCAGTATGATGTGCGAAGGGAATGCTTTTTAAATTAATGGGTGGTATTTTTCGCAGTAATGTGCATTGCAGAAAGGTATTCAATTTTTTTTTGCCACACCATAAAGCAGGTTTTAATAGTAGGTAATATAGTGCACAATACTTCAAATTGAACCACACTGCAACATGCAGCAGCCAGGTTCATGTATTACCATGTGTTGCAGTTTTCACAAGTGTTACCTAAACACACAGGTCTGAATAGAGCCTAATACTGCGTACATACGATTGGATTTTCCGACGGGAAATGTTGGATGTGAGGTTGTTGGCGGCCGTGTGTATGCTCCATCGGACAATTGTTGTCGGACTTTCCGTCAACGAATGTTGGCTATCATGTCCTCATATTTTCTGCCAACAAATGTGTGTTGTCGGACTTTCCGATCGTGTGTACACAAGTCCGTCAGACAAAAGTCCTAAGTGCAAACACGCATGCTCGGAAGCAGAAGCGGCCGATCATGTAAACTAGCGTTTGTAATGGAGAATTAATATTCGTGACGTGGCAAATTATGAAATCTCCAAATGCAGCGCACATTCTCTTCTTCTTTAATAGGATAATAATGAAGCTGCTTTGCTGGTGATACTGATGGAATTTTTGCAAAGGCTTTTTTTCTAGTGATATAAAGAATAATAATATTATTATGTTTTTTTTTTTAATTTCTGCAAGTTACCACAACACCATTATCCCGTAGTTTTTAAGAGCAAAGATACAACTGTTGGTGTCCCTTGTCAATTTTACATTGTATTTTTTTAAATGTAACTGCCTACTCCCAAACTGTCATTTGAAGTAAAACACATAGCCAAGTATGATTCTCCACAATTTTTTTATTGTGCATTAAAAAAAAAATAGATATGCTATCTGCCAATATAAAATAACCAAAAAGTACATTCTATGCATCAAAAAAATATAGAAAATTGACCAAATCAAATCATTATTCAACCAAAAAAAAAATAATGTCAAAGCAATAACTCCAAGGCCAATAATAAATAACACGTTATCTCCTACGCAACATGTCTGGTTGACGAATGGCCGTTCAGAAACGAACTGAAAAGCGATAAATGAAAAATGCGAAAAGAAAAGCGCAAATATACACTCACCAAACTTCTACTAACACGAAATTAGCAGAAGGAGCTCAAAGGGCGGCGCTAAAGAGCTGAAAACCACATAGTACGTCTAGTACGTCACTACGTTGTAATTGTTGGCCAACATTTGTGTGACCATGTGTATGCAAGACAAGTTTGAGCCAACACCCTTCGGACAAAATTCCATGGTTTTGTTGTCGGAAAGTCCGATCGTGTGTATGAGGCTTTAGGTAAAGTGTAGCACCAGAGTTATCAACACTGCAGAATAACGTAGTCCTAATGAGCATGTGGCACGTGTGCATTAACTACTCAATGACACAATGGGGGTTATTTACGAAAGGCAAATTCTCTTTGCACTACAAGTGCAAACTACAAATGCAAAATGCACTTGAAAGTGCACTTGGAAGTGCCGTCACAGTAAATCTGAGGGGTAGATCTGAAATGAGGGGAAACTCTGCTGATTTTATCATCCAATCATGTGCAAGCTAAAGTGCTTTTTAAAAATTTCCTTGCATGTCCCCCTCGGATCTACAGCGACTGCACTTCCAAGTGCACTTTCAGGCCCGGTTCACACTTGTGCGATGCGTGAACCCTGCGAACCCACTGCGGGTTCCCGCATCGCACCGACTCGCATGGCAGTTCACACTGCCATATGCAAACTGCTGGGAAGTGTCAATACATTGTTAAAGAGGAGTTCCACCCAGGGGGGCCGTCAAAAAAAAAAAAAATTAAAAGTCAGCAGCTACAAATACTGCAGCTGCTGACTTTTAATTGGACACTTACCTGTCCCAGGGTCCAGCGATGCGGGGGATCGAAGCCCCGCTCGTCCCCCCCTCCGCTCATCGGCGCCAGCATTTCAACTGTGGGCGCCGGGCTGTGGCTTCACAGCCTGGCACCCACTGCGCATGCGCGAGCGGCGCCCCGCGCCGTGATTGGCCGCTCAATCACCTGGGACCTGTAATGGGTCCCAGATGATTGACAGGAGGGAGGGAGCAGAGCGGAGCGGAGCCCTTCCTGTGCCTGGGGGGAAGTGATGTCACCAGCCCAGGCAAAGGAACAGGCAGACTACGAGGGACAACCTAGCAACAGGCATTTAGAGGTAAGTGAAAAAAAAAATATCCAAATGTTTTTTTGTTTTTTTTTTTAGAATTTTTACAGGTATTTTTGTTTTTTGGGTGGAACCCCACTTTAACGACACATCCAGTTCAGCCCGCGTATCGCACTGCGAACTGACAGTTCGGACATGAATTGGATCACATATGTGTGAACACACATGCGATCCGATTCTGGTCCAAACAGAAAAAAGGGTCCTGTGCGTGTTTGAACCGAATGCGGTGCGATATCAGCCATACTATCTGTATGGCTGAAATCGCACCGCACAGACATCGCATGTAATGTGAACAGCAGTGCGCTGCGAATTACATGTGATGTCTGGCATCGCACAAGTGTGAACTGGGCCTCAGTGTAATTTCAAGTGCACTTTGCACTTGTAGTTTGCACTTGTAGTACAAAGTGATTTTGCCTTTCATAAATAACACCCATAATATGCAAGCAAAGTGACACAAGATATGTGTATAAAAAAACAAAAACAAACTGCTAATCACTGTTTGCACAAAACTTCTCATATAAACTATCCCCAGTTCACTTTCAGAAAAAGAACCCTTTTTGTGAAGAAAAACATACTTTCTAAATAGTTCCAATGTCTTTAAATGTCACAGATATGAAACAAATATAACGGAACCTCTGTGTATCGTCATTCTTCCCCATTTAGGAGGACACATAGCTATCATGGCTCCCACTAACACCCAATGAGTATGTTTAAAGAGAGTGTATGCTGGGTGGTATAATGCCATAATGTACAAGCATGCTGTATATTATGGTTCACTTACATAACAACTGTGCCCTGCTCCAGTGCTGTACACTCCAGGCTGTTAGTAGATAGTCACCCACTGCACCGCTGTCCCCATGCCACTTCTTCTGGGTTTCCAGTCAGTGTACACAGAGAATTAAAATTGCTGGGGTATAAGGCCCTTTACGGATCCTGCACCCAGTAAAATGCTGTATTCTGCCACCCCACTTGCAGTGTACTCCCTTTTCCCTACCCGTCTTTTTTTCCCTTTCTTCTTCTTCCCTATCCCTGTCCTCTTCCATCTCACCCTTTTCCAACTCATCTACCTTCCCTTCCCCCTACCCTCCCTTCCTCCCTCCCTCCACTTTGCCCGGTACCTTTTCTGTACTTGCCCCATTAACACATGTTAAATGTGAGAAAATGTTGTATGCCCAGTGTTTGCATCATTCAGTAAGCCTGAGAATAATGTTGGTCTGACTATACTGTATGTTCATGCTAAGGGAAGTCTCTTGTAGTCTATGGAATGCTTGGACATTCCTGTATAGACAGTTATGTACTCTGTGATTTGTATATTTTGTTGATATACGCTTGACTAACAATATGCACATGAGGCACTGTGTGTGTCCTCATAAACGCTATTACTTTGTGAATACCAGATAACTTAAATAAAGAATTTGCAAAAAAATTGTTTGGGTAAAGAGAGAGAGAATTTTTGGCAGAAGAGCTGCTACAAATAGTCCCTATCCCCTATCAATTTTATATTTTCTGAGTTTACTTTAGTCCTCTAGGTACTAATATGATAGAACAGAAAGAAGACAATTACCATATGTGTGCACTTATGGTGGCAATGTTTAAACATACAGACATTTTGGCAAGAGGTGAAACAATTGATTCAGGAGATAACGGGAGTGAGTATGCCTAAAAATCCAGAAACATATTTATTTCATCGCACTAACCTAACAATAACAGTATAAGAAAACAGTGATACCTCATTTAATAAACGCAGCAAAATACCTGATACCAAAACATTGGCAAGCATCGGAAAGCCCAACATTAAAAGAATGGATTGGAAGTGTAGATTTTATATATAATTTGGAAGAATTATATCATTGTGGAGAAGACAGAAAAGGGATGTTTGTAAAGGCATGGAAAAGTTGGATGGAATTTAGGAGTACAAGGAAATATTCCGGGATAGTGAAGGCATGAGAATGAGGAGAGGAGAAGATGAAGGAAGGGAATGGAAGTAGAAAGGCAGGATATAAGTAAAGGAGAGAGGGGAAGAGAGGGGGGAGGAAAAAAAAAGAAGACAATCATATTCAATGTTTTTTTTTTTCCTGTCGTAGCAAAGTTATAATGTTACTGTGATTTCTTAAACAAGCAGCAATTAAGGTAGTAACCGTTATTACAGATTTTGCAATGACATCATTGTTGTAGACACATTAAAAAAAGAAGTACTGTGCTAATATACACATTCGAAGTGTCCATGTAATTTCCAGTTACAGCCACATAAGAGACATATAAAGGAATGTTTCTTATCTGCTTGATGGTACATAAATATT
The DNA here is from genome assembly GCA_037952925.1 of Lithobates clamitans. Lineage (NCBI taxonomy): Eukaryota > Metazoa > Chordata > Amphibia > Anura > Ranidae > Lithobates > Lithobates clamitans. The sequence continues at coordinate 13,973,748 of JBBGZY010000251.1, read as the reverse complement.
CATAAATGACTTGTCAGTGAATTGTTATTCCTGAGGAACGAGAACCTTCTATCACAACTACTTGTGTAATCTCCAGTAATAGCACACACTTTTCAGTTGCTAAAAATAAATGCCTGGCTCTCCATAAAACAGCTGCACCCTCCAAATGTCAGTGACAGACTGAAGCTTGGACAGAGCAAAAACAGCTTGTTGAACAGTCCCATAGACCCAGACCATGTCTTCAGAACGTAGAATTCCCTTCACTTTCCTTCGCACCCCAAGCTGGGAACCATTCCGAGACTGGTACCATGGTACCAACCGACTGTTTGATCAGTCTTTTGGTATGCCAAGAATTCCTGAAGATTGGTACCAATGGCCAAGCACAAATTGGCCAGGCTACGTCCGTCTTTTTCCCAGTCAATCAGTGGATGCTGTTCCTCCTACTACTCCAGCTGTAGTTTCTCCTGCAGCAGCAACTGTTCCTGATTTTAACAGGGCACTAAGTCGGCAACTTAGCAGTGGAATTTCAGAGATCCGACAAACAGCCGACTGCTGGAAGATCAGCTTAGATGTCAACCACTTTTCTCCTGAGGAACTAGTTGTCAAAACTAGAGATGGTTTAGTGGAAATCACAGGTAGGTTGAAGTGGTTATCAATGCCATTTATTTTATGCAATCTATAGTGTACAAAATACAAAAAGGTTAGTTAGTTGGTAAATAGTTAATGCGCACTAATAAATGTTATTTACTGTACCTTTATAAGTTCATAGGGATGGTATATGTTTATTTTATTTGTGAATAAACTACTTTCACTACTGTTTACTGCAGGGTATATATGTGCCATCTTGTTGGCCATGGTTATTTCCTACCAGAAAAATATCGCTTTAGTTTTGCTATAGAACAAAGCTCATAGTAAAGACACTGTGGGGGTTATTTACGAAAGGCAAATCCACTTTGCACTACAAGTGCAAACTACAAATGAAAAGTGCACTTGAAATTGCACTGAAAGTGCACTTGGAAGTGTAGTCGCTGTAAATCTAGGGGGGACATGAAAGGAAAATAAAAAACAGCATTTTAGCTTGCACATGATTGGATGATAAAATCAGCAGACCTTCCCCTCATTTCAGATCTACCCCTTAGATTTAGAGTGACTGCACTTCCAAGTGCACTTTCAGTGCGATTGCAAGTGCACTTTGCACTTGTAGTTTGCACTTGTAGTGCAAAGTGGATTTGCCTTTCTTAAATAACCCCCTAAGTTCTAATATGCATTTTCCATCAAGCTACTTACCCATGTTATTCCAATGTAGCTACACTACATACCTATGTACCATATTATGGCTGAAAAACATTGTATATAGCCACAGCATATGTTTCAGTGCAATCTGTCACTACATAGGGTTACAGAATAGTAGCAATTTCAGAAAATATATACTAATATATACAAATTTTTACTCAATTTTCTAGTGCTAGACTGTAAAAAAGCAGTTGATCTCATGCTTGACCATCATTATTGTCATGCTATACAGATCTCAGCACTAATAACCAAAAAGTTCAAAATACACACTTCTATAATTTAGTTATGATATATCATAGCTGTAAAGTTATTTATAAACTTTACATGATTATTCATTTCAACAAATGATAAGACAGTAAAGTTGATTATTTAATCAGTAGAGCAAGTGAATTTTCACTTATCTTAGTGAATTAAGTAAAAATTAAATTGGAAATAAACCCAATGTGCAAGGAAAATATAAAAAAAATATATTTTTGCTTACACATTATTGGATGGTGATCAGCACAACTTCACCTCATTCACTAAACTAAGTGAATGTTTTCTTGGCAAATTGAATTGTCACACAGCTTAATGAATGAGGTGAAATTGTGCTGACTTCAATCATTCAATTATGTCAAGCAAAAATTCAGTTTTTTAAAATATTATTGGATATCCTTTTCAATGCGACTTCTCACTGTGTTTCACCTCATTCACTAAGTTAAGTGTAAATTCACTTTGAAAGTGAGGACTATTATTAATACTCCTGTGCTGCTAATTAACTCTGTAATGATCTTAAATGAGCTGCCAGCAGTCGCTATTGTGTGGTCCCACGCCTTAATCAGTAAAATAGCTATATACTGTATATATATGTGTTGGGGTGAACAACAGACAGCGCTTTACAACATGATACTATTTGAAGATTTTTAAATCTATTTTCTTTGATCCTCATTGTCAGGGAAAAGATAAGCAGGGGTGCAAACTTACAGCTTGGCATAATATTATAGCCTAGGAAAAAGAGCGCCAATGTGTGGACTGAGTGAAAAAAAAAACACGTTAGTTGAATCATATCCTAATAAATGAACCTTGAGAATTCAAGGTCAATTTCTGACATTTTTAATAAACTGCATACACACTAATATGCGCAAGATTTTATTTTCAGTAAAATGCAACTTAGGCATTCTTACATTTTTATTGTAATTTTGGCTATATTGGTTCATTAAATGGGGATTATTTGAGAGAGTCATATCAAGGCTAGATCCCACCCAGACCAGATGGCCCAGTGTGATGCTTAGCAAGCATGGAGAAATGTAAAGGTACCCCTAGGAGTGTTTCCAGTATCAAAAGTGTTAGTTTTCGCTTAAGGGGATTTTTCATTTGGTAAGTTCCCTTGTGGCCTAACTAATTCTTTTCCATGAGGAAGGTATTGAAGTGAATGCAAACTCAAGCAATGTTATCCATCAAACATGGGACAGGCCAGTTGTGAATGCTATATAACATAGGCATTCTACAGCTGTTCTTTTGCCTTGACCTACTTTGTCATCCACTTCACAGTATTATGTAGCTGTAAGACAGCCACCATATTAGGGGGGTCGAAGTCAGGCTGCTATTACTATTCACTAATCTAGCCCAAAAAGAACATAGCCAATGTAATCCAGCAATCAGAAATAGAAGGGGGTGGGATATACCAAAAGTCAAAAGTTCTGTAAGGCTAGAGAAATGAAGGGTGCCTAAGGAAGGTAAGGTAAGGAAGGGATAGTGATAAATTGGGTGTAGGGGGCGCTATATAGTGATAATGCTTGGTAACTAGTTGATATTTCCCATAACAACCAATAAAAAATATTAATTTAAAATCTTCTCCTAAAATACAATCCCACCATAAATGACATGTGAAAACACATAAATAAGTGAAAGAAAGATCCACAAAAAAAAGTCCACCACAAAAACATATATATGAAGAAGCTTCAATCTTCCAGATGTAACAGTGTCTTTCAACAGAGATTTGAAATCCTTCACCAAGCTTATAGGAAGATATGGACACCAATAAGTGAATAGTTAGGTGATCTGCTTACTAGACCAATTTGACTTCTTTCCTAGGAAAGATAGTCAAACTGCGCTTGTGCAGGATAGTGCCTGCTAACATAGATGGGATGGATGTAATAGAACCTTTCTCCTCAATGGCAAGGGCAGGATTTGCAGAAAAAGCAAGAATACATCCATAGCATAATACCGTTTTTTATTGTTAAAATCAAAGTGTAAAAAAGTAGCCAAAGTGGCCTCTTACATTTAAAAGTGCCTAACCTGGCACTGGGGCTGCTGGCTTGTCAGGGGATTGCCGTTAGGGATGAGCCGAACACCCCCCGGTTCGGTTCGCACCAGAACCCGCGAACGGACCGCAAGTTCGCACGAACGTTAGAACCCCATTGACGTCTATGGGACTCGAACGTTCGAAATCAAAAGTGCTCATTTTAAAGGCTAATTTGCATGGTATTGTCCTAAAAAGGGTTTGGGGACCCGGGTCCTACCCCAGGGGACATGTATCAATGCAAAAAAAACTTTTAAAAACGGCCGTTTTTTCGGGAGCAGTGATTTTAATGATGCTTAAAGTAAAAAAAAAAAAGTGAAATATTCCTTTAAATATCGTACCTGGGGGGTGTCTATAGTATGCCTGTAAAGTGACGCGTGTTTCCCATGTTTAGAACAGTCCCTGCACCAAATGTCATTTTTAAAGGAAAAAATCTCATTTAAAACTGCTTGCGGGTTTAATGTCATGTCGGGTCATGGCAATATGGATGAAAATCAGTGAGACAAACGGCATGGGTACCCCCCAGTCCATTACCAGGCCCTTTGGGTCTTGTATGGATATTAAGGGGAACCCCGCACCCAAATTAAAATAAGGAAAGGTCCCTATATACTCTGAACAGCAGTATACAGGCGGTGCAAACAAGACAGGGACTGTAGGTTTGTTGTTAAGTAGAATCTGTTTGTAATTTTGAACATTTTTAATGTGTTTAGCTCCAGCCAAAAAATCTTTTCTAAGCTTTTTGGAAAACATAGGGAAGGGTTATCACCCCTGTGACATTTGTTTTGCGTCTTTCCTCCTCTTCAGAAGATTTCACCTCACTTTTTTGTCCCAATGAAAAATGTTTTTTGAAAATTTGGGTTTTTTTGTGGAACAAGGATTGGAAAGCATCAGTGGAAAGGAAAAATTGTTTTCCCATATTAACTCTTACAGGAGAGAATTTCCCTTCCTTAGGGGTAGATTTCATCTCACTTCCTGTTGTCTCCTTCCGTTTGCAAGTAGGAGTCGTTTGTAAGTTAGATGTTTGAAAGTAGGGTCCTGCCCTATATACTCAGCAGAAATTTGGGCCTTAGGTGTTGCTGTGGCCAAAACACTGTAAGCCCTCACAGGGCCCTGCTGTGAAATATTAGATCAAGAATTGTAATTACATGCCCCTGTTGAACAGGAGCTGAAAAATTAGGCCTTAGGCACTGGTGCTGGTGCCACAACACTGCAACCCCTCACAGACACTCTAGTTGAAACGCAGGAACAAGCCCAGCTGCAAAGTATTGCATCAAAAATTGTAATTACACGCCCCTGTTAGACAGGGGCTGAAAAATTGGGTCTTAGGCACTGGTGCTGGTGCCACAACACTGCAACCCCTCACAGACACTCTAGTTGAAACGCAGGAACAAGCCCTGCTGCAAAGTATTGCATCAAAAATTGTAATTACACGCCCCTGTTAGACAGGGGCTGAAAAATTGGGTCTTAGGCACTGGTGCTGGTGCCACAACACTGCAACCCCTCACAGACACTCTAGTTGGAATGCAGGAACAAGCCCTGCTGCAAAGTATTGCATCAAAAATTGTAATTACACGCCCCTGTTAGACAGGGGCAGAAAAATTGGGTCTTAGGCACTGGTGCTGGTGCCACAACACTGCAACCCCTCACAGACACTCTAGTTGAAACGCAGGAACAAGCCCTGCTGCAAAGTATTGCATCAAAAATTGTAATTACACGCCCCTGTTAGACAGGGGCTGAAAAATTGGGTCTTAGGCACTGGTGCTGGTGCCACAACACTGCAACCCCTCACAGACACTCTAGTTGGAATGCAGGAACAAGCCCTGCTGCAAAGTATTGCATCAAAAATTGTAATTACACGCCCCTGTTAGACAGGGGCAGAAAAATTGGGTCTTAGGCACTGGTGCTGGTGCCACAACACTGCAACCCCTCACAGACACTCTAGTTGGAATGCAGGAACGAGCCCTGCTGCAAAGTATTACATCAAAAATTGTAATTACACGCCCCTGTTAAACAGGGGCTGAAAAATTGTGCCTTAGGCACTGGTGGTGGCGCCCAGAACCAAAAATGTTCTTACAAGCTATCAGCGTGATGATTGAGGAGGAAGAGGATAATTACTCAGGGATAGTCACTCAGCATCAGCATAGGCAGTCTTTGAAGGGATCTGAGATTTCAAAAAAAATTATTCGGTTACATCTGCATCAGGTGCTTGGTAGCTGGTGGTGATCCAAGACTGATTCATTTTTATGAAGGTCAGCCGATCGACCGAGTCGGTGGACAGACGCACCCTGTGATCGGTTACCACGCCTCCAGCAGCACTGAATGTGCGTTCCGAAAGAACGCTGGATGCAGGACAGGCCAGTAGCTCAATTGCATACTGTGCAAGCTCTGGCCAGTGATCCATCCTCAAGACCCAGTAACCCAGAGGATTTTCGGTGGGAAAGGTGTCCAAGTCTGATCTTGCCCCTAGGTATTCCTGCACCATGTAAAACAGACGCTGGCGATGGTTGCTGGAACCGATCATACCTTGGGGCTGCGGACCAAAAAATTGTCTGAACGCATCGGTCAGACGGCCACCTTCTCCACCGCTCCTTCTTTGACTGACCGAAGCCTCAGCAACACGTTGTCCAGAAACAGGAGTTTGTAACCTCCCAGTCTCTGGGAACGCGTTGCACAGACCTTTCTGCAAGGCCTCCCGAAGATGTTTCATCCTCTGCTCCCTCTGCGATGGCAAGATAAGGTCCGCAACCTTACCCTTGTAACGTGGATCAAGGAGGGTTGCCAGCCAGTATTGGTCCTTCTCCTTGATACCACGAATACGAGGATCCTTACGCAGGCTTTGCAGGATCAGGGAGGCCATGCAGCGTAGGTTTGCTGAGGCATTCGGTCCGGAGTCCTCTGGGTCACTAAGGACAACAACGTCCGCAGCCACCTCCTCCCAGCCACGTACAAGTCCATGTGTTCCTTGGGACTGATCCCTTAAAGACTGCTGATGCTGAGTGCCAGGCTCCACCTCCATACTGACACAATCTTCCTCCTCCTCCTCCTCCTCCTCCTCGTCCTCTTCCTGTGTGATCGGCGGGCACGCAGGAACACTGTCTGGATAAAGGGGGCCTTGAGAGCTAAGGAAGTCCTCCTCTTCCTGCCTCTGTTCTGCCTCAAGTGCCCTGTCCATTATCCCACGCAGCGTGTGCTCCAACAGGTGGACAAGGGGGACAGTGTCACTGATGCATGCACTGTCAGTGCTCACCATCCTCGTGGCCTCCTCGAATGGTGACAGGACAGTGCATGCATCCCTGATCATGGCCCACTGGCGTGGGGAAAAAAAACCAAGGTCCCCTGACCCTGTCCTGGTGCCATAGTCGCACAGGTACTCATTGATGGCCCTCTGCTGCGTGTGCAGCCGCTGCAGCATGGCCAACGTCGAGTTCCACCTGGTGGGCATGTCACAGATTAGGCGGTTCTTGGGCAGGTTAAACTCCTTTTGGAGGTCCGTCAGCCGAGCACTGGCATTATATGACCGGCGGAAATGCACACAGACTTTCCTGGCCTGCCTCAGGACATCCTGTAAGCCCGGGTACCTGCCCAAGAACCGCTGCACCACCAAGTTAAGGACGTGAGCCAAACAGGGCACATGGGTCAGTTGTCCCTGTCGGAGGGCAGAGAGGAGGTTGGTGCCATTGTCGCAAACCACCATTCCTGCCTTAAGTTGGCGTGGCGTCAACCACCTCTGAACCTGCCCCTGCAGAGCTGACAGAACCTCTGCCCCAGTGTGGCTCCTGTCCCCCAAGCACACCAGCTCAAGCACCGCATGGCATCTTTTGGCCTGCGTACTTGCGTAGCCCCTTGAACGCCTACGGAGCACCGCTGGTTCCGAGGAAGAGGCCATGGAGGAAGAAGAAGAGGAGGGGGTGGAGGAGAGAGGTGTGTCACAATCAGCATTTTGGAGGCGTGGTGGCGGAACAACCTCCAACACTACTGCACCTTGTCCTGCATCCTTCCCAGCTGCCAGCAGAGTCACCCAATGCGCCGTGAAACTTAAGTAACGTCCCTGTCCATGCCTGCTGGACCATGAGTCAGCGGTAATATGCACCTTACCGCTGACCGCCCTGTCCAGCGAGGCATGGACATTGCCTTCCACATGCCGGTAGAGAGCCGGAATCGCCTTCCGTGAGAAAAAGTGGCGTTTGGGTACCTGCCACTGAGGAACCGCACATTCCACAAACTCACGGAAGGGGGCAGAGTCTACCAACTGAAAAGGCAGCAGTTGAAGTGCTAGCAATTTTGCCAAGCTAGCATTCAACCGCTGGGCATGTGGATGGCTGGGAGCAAACTTCTTTCGGCGGTGCAGCAGCTGGGGCAGGGAAATTTGCCTGGTACAATCTGACGTCGGTGTACCAAAAGCAGATTGCCCATAAGTACTTGGCTGTGACACACCTAATTCTACACCTTCATTCCTCTCACTGCAGGTCGCAGAGAGGACTGAAGGTCTAGTGGGGTTGGAAATCTCAGCTGATGAGGAGCAAGGAGAGATCGTCTTTGTTCTTTGGTGTGGGTCTTTTAGATACGCTTGCCAACGAACTGCATGGCAGGTCAACATATGTCTGGTCAAGCATGTGGTACCCAAGCGGGAGATGTTTTGGCCACGCGAGATACGCTTGAGACATATATTGCAAATAGCAGCGGTGCGATCTGATGCACTCGTCTCAAAAAAGGCCCACACCAAAGAACTTTTTGAATAACGCGCAGAGACTGCAGCGCCCTGCACATGTGGAGCTTTGGGGTGTGATGCAGTCAATGTGCTGCCCTTAGGCTGGCCCCTGGAGGGCATCCTGCCTAGTTGGTGATGTGCCACCTCCTCCTCCTCCTCCTCCTCCTCCTCCTCCTCCTCCTCTCTCCTATCAGGCACCCACGTTGAGTCAGTGACCTCATCATCCCCTCCCTCCTCATCACTGGAGCAAACCTGGCAGTATGCTGCAGCAGGGGGAGCATGACTGCCAGATTGCTGTCCTTCTTGGGCACCCCCTCTGTCCGTGCTCATGTTACTGCCTTCATTGAGCTCAGTATCATCATCAGAGCCTTCCAAACGCTGGGCATCCTCCTGGAGCATGTACCCAACACTGTGGTCAAACAGTTCGAGGGAATCCTCAGGAGGACATGGTGGGGCTAGGGAAGGAGTCACTGATGACATTGAGCTGAGGGAAGAGGCCGCTGCTTTGCCAGACAAAGCACCCTGGGCATGGGTGAGAGAGGATGAGGAGGATGAGGACGGCTTGGTCATCCACTCGACCAAGTCTTCCGCATGTTGCGGCTCAACACGGCCAGCTGCCGAAAAAAAGGCCAAGCGTGTCCCATGGCCACGTGCTGATGAGGATGCACCGTCTCCACGACCAGCACTAGACACAGAGCCTGCTTGCCCTCTCTTATTGGCTTGTGACTGTCTGCCTCTCCTTCTTGGCCTTCCAGACATACTAATGGCCTGTAGCTGCACTAAGCTGGGATAGAACACCTGTAATTTTCTTCAGGTAGCTTTATATACTGTAACCAGACAAGCCTGCCTGTCAGTAGGAAGATAACAGGAACGGATCTAGCTGAACACTGTGAGCAGGACGTACTGCACTAAATGTATATAGCAGGAACGGATCTAGCTGAACACTGTGAGCAGCACGCACTGCACTGAATGTAAATAGCAGGAACGGATCTAGCTGAACACTGTGAGCAGGACGCACTGTACTGAATGTAAATAGCAGGAACGGATCTAGCTGAACACTGTGAGCAGGACACACTGCACTGAATGTAAATAACAGGAACGGATCTAGCTGAACACTGTGAGCAGGACACACTGTACTAAATGTAAATAGTCTAGCTGCCTGACCGTGGTACTAATAGGATCAAAAAGAACACCTGTAATTTTCTTTAGGTAGCTTTATATACTGTAACCAGACAAGCCTGCCTGTCAGTAGAAAGATAACAGGAACGGATCTAGCTGAACACTGTGAGCAGGACGCACTGCACTGAATGTAAATAGCAGGAACGGATCTAGCTGAACACTGTGAGCAGCACGCACTGCACTGAATGTAAATAGCAGGAACGGATCTAGCTGAACACTGTGAGCAGGACGCACTGCACTGAATGTAAATAGCAGGAACGGATCTAGCTGAACACTGTGAGCAGGACGCACTGCACTGAATGTAAATAACAGGAACGGATCTAGCTGAACACTGTGAGCAGGACACACTGTACTAAATGTAAATAGTCTAGCTGCCTGACCGTGGTACTAATAGGATCAAAAAGAACACCTGTAATTTTCTTCAGGTAGCTTTATATACTGTAACCAGACAAGCCTGCCTGTCAGTAGGAAGATAACAGGAACGGATCTAGCTGAACACTGTGAGCAGGACGCACTGCACTGAATGTAAATAGCAGGAACGGATCTAGCTGAACACTGTGAGCAGCACGCACTGCACTGAATGTAAATAGCAGGAACGGATCTAGCTGAACACTGTGAGCAGGACGCACTGCACTGAATGTAAATAGCAGGAACGGATCTAGCTGAACACTGTGAGCAGGACGCACTGCACTGAATGTAAATAACAGGAACGGATCTAGCTGAACACTGTGAGCAGGACACACTGTACTAAATGTAAATAGTCTAGCTGCCTGACCGTGGTACTAATAGGATCAAAAAGAACACCTGTAATTTTCTTCAGGTAGCTTTATATACTGTAACCAGACAAGCCTGCCTGTCAGTAGGAAGATAACAGGAACGGATCTAGCTGAACACTGTGAGCAGGACGTACTGCACTAAATGTATATAGCAGGAACGGATCTAGCTGAACACTGTGAGCAGCACGCACTGTACTGAATGTAAATAGCAGGAACGGATCTAGCTGAACACTGTGAGCAGGACACACTGCACTGAATGTAAATAACAGGAACGGATCTAGCTGAACACTGTGAGCAGGACACACTGTACTAAATGTAAATAGTCTAGCTGCCTGACCGTGGTACTAATAGGATCAAAAAGAACACCTGTAATTTTCTTCAGGTAGCTTTATATACTGTAACCAGACAAGCCTGCCTGTCAGTAGGAAGATAACAGGAACGGATCTAGCTGAACACTGTGAGCAGGACGCACTGCACTGAATGTAAATAGCAGGAACGGATCTAGCTGAACACTGTGAGCAGCACGCACTGCACTGAATGTAAATAGCAGGAACGGATCTAGCTGAACACTGTGAGCAGGACGCACTGCACTGAATGTAAATAGCAGGAACGGATCTAGCTGAACACTGTGAGCAGGACGCACTGCACTGAATGTAAATAGCAGGAACGGATCTAGCTGAACACTGTGAGCAGCACGCACTGCACTGAATGTAAATAGCAGGAACGGATCTAGCTGAACACTGTGAGCAGCACGCACTGCACTGAATGTAAATAGCAGGAACGGATCTAGCTGAACACTGTGAGCAGGAAGCACTGTACTGAATGTAAATAGCAGGAACGGATCTAGCTGAACACTGTGAGCAGGACACACTGCACTGAATGTAAATAGTCTAGATAGAAGATAACAGGAACGGATCTAGCTAAACTGAATACAGTGTATATATATATATGCAACACCTGGGATGCATATATATACACAATACACTGTAAGTGCAGCTAACTGACTGACTGTTCTGCCTAATCTATCTAACTCAAATCAAACACTGTCTCTCTGTCTATCTCTTTCAACGCCGGAACACACACTACACAGGGCCGCCGTGCAGGCGGCCTTATATAGTGTGGGGCGTGTACTAAATCCCCTGAGCCATAATTGGCCAAAGCCTCCTTGGCTTTGGCCAATTACGGCTCTCTGTTCAGGCGGCGCTGTGATTGGCCAAGCATGCGGGTCATAGTGCATGCTTGGCCAATCATCAGCCAGCAATGCACTGCGATGCCGCAGTGAATTATGGGCCGTGACGCGCCACACGAATTTGGCGCGAACGGCCCATATCGTTCGCAATTCGACGGACGGTCGAACAGCCGATGTTCGAGTCGAACATGGGTTCGACTCGAACACGAAGCTCATCCCTAATTGCCGTATGTAGTCGCCTCCGTCTTCCCTCGCGGAGTTTCACCTAAACTAAGGTAAGGAAGGGCTCTGCTGTGATTAATCTAGAATGATATATTTATGCATTTTTTTCCTGATTGCTTCACCATACTAAACTATACTAATGAATCCCTCTTAGCCAAACTCTAGATTTTAACTATAGGTCCACTCTAATTGTTCACCATTGCAGCAGCAGATCCTAGTCCTACAAATGACAAGCAGTTGTCTTCTCAACAATTGTCTCAAAAACACATCTATGGCTGGCCTTTTTACCTAAAATCAAAACTTACTGTAAACTAATTTGCTTACAATAATAAGGACAAACATATTATATGACAATTTAAAACAAAGCTTTAAGTTCACTGCACATTATTGGCTGTTTGTGGGTATATTTGTTTATTGGTTCTTTGCCAAAAAAGTATTAGTCACAAATATATATGATTTTCAACAAATATTTTAATAGCTGCTGGACAATCATATCGTATTTATGCCTCATGATGTGTATGAATTTCAACTTAATAAATACCATACTGAAGTCAGAGAGAATTTACTGTTGAGTAATTGACAGTAAATGAACTGGATAAGTTGACCAAAGTTTTTAACTCCAAAAATGAATGTGTTATAGAGTTACTATTTGATCATTAGTAATTACAGGCATACCCCACTTTTAAAAACACAATGGGGTTTATTTACTAAAGCTGGAAAGTGCAAAATTAGGCTCCCTTCTGCATAGAAACCAATGAGCTTCTAACCCCAGCTTGTTCAATTAAGCTTTGGTAATAAAACCTGGAAGCTCATTGGTTTCTATGCAGAAGTGAGCCTGATTTTGCACTTTCCAGCTTTATAAATAAACCCCATTGTGTACTTAAACGTGGGTTATGTCTGTATTGTAATGTTAAGGCTAGGGATTTAGAGTAAAAATTAAAACTATAGATAAATGTTTTACGAGCACCAAGATTGGACAAAATGCTGCATGCTTACATGTATGATCTGTTGGGGTTCACATCAAAAGTGTTTGCTTTAATTTTTTGGCGAACTCATACTTTTTAGTGCTGCAGTGTCATGCCATCAGATATAGTCAACCACTATGCACTGTGCTGCTTTCATTCACTCTTATAAACCATCACCATCATTCATCACAGCTACATTGCATTTGTTAATGGCTAGAAGGCACTACTAGCTTTTAGGAATACTGCTTATATCTCTGGTGTGGTAATATTGCAAATTTAAAAAAACAGGGCTGCAGCCTCACGAATCCACACATAGGCAATTAGTGTTAGGCAGCATAAATATGCAGAACTGTTAGTGCAGATCAGTTAGGCTAAGTGTGTCTTGCCCCTATGTTAGTTACTGAGCCAGCACCGCTTCACAAAAGATCTCTATGTTGTAAGTTCCTGCTGCTGATAAAGTGGTATGATCAATGGACTTAATGTTACTCCTGACTAATACTATGGTACTAATACTTGACAAATTGAACCGCAGCTATGTCTAGGAACAGTATTCAGCTTTCATAACCAATTGAATCAGGGCCATCTTTAATATTGATTGGACCCTGGGCAGAAAATGTCTTGCCCCCCCCCTCCCCATTCGATTTCGCTCTTCACCTGCTCTGAGACATACAATAAATAGCAGCTAGACTTAAAATCAGTTTACTGTATCAGATCAGGCAGCAATTGCGATTGGTTGCCAGCGGTCACAGCATAGGGGACAAGAGAATTTAAACTGGGATAGTTGGCAAGTATGAGGCAGCTGCTTTGGGCCCCACAACAATGACAGGGCCCAGGGCAGCTGCCCCTTTTTCCCTGCCTTAAAGACGGCCCTGAATTGAATCACCCTGATAGTAGACAGTTCCAATGACACAGCCAGTCGTAAACCAATAAGTGCCAGAAACCATGAATCGGACCGAGACAGAAGTGCAGTAAAAATCACACTAGTTTAATAATAATAGTAAAAAGGTAAACAGAGCAAACGTAGTCAGAGCATAGCCAGAGTTCAGTAACCGGAACAGATAGTCAGACAAGCCAGGATGTCAGGGAGCCAGGGATCAGCGTACTTCAGGACAAGCCAGGAAATCAAGAAACTGGAGAATCAGCGTAGTGGAACAGCAAGCAGGATCAGGAACCAGAAGGGACGTCAGCCAAGCAAGTCTTTCACAGGTACAAAGAAGAGAGTCTCTGATATGTTGACCAGGCAAAGGCAGAGAGGATCTGGACTGAACAGCTTAAGTAGCCAGCAGGACTGACAAACAGGATATCATCACCAGGTGAGTCACTGTGGAAAGATTAGAGCTGGCAATTAACCGACAGCTGAGCAGCCTGCTCTGAGAAGAAAGGGCTGAGCCCGGCTCTGACAATAAGGAAGACAGAACTTGATTTGGGTCTAATAAATAGCACAAATTAGAAGTAAGAAAACCCTGCAGCTAGTTGGAAAACCAATCTAATTGGATCTTCGTTGAATTGTTTTTAGTGGAGGGATATGAGGAAATGCTGGGTATTTTTTAAGTCACATCTCATCTCTTACATTTAATGAAAGGTGAAACTGGATTGGGTACTACTGACAACAACTCCACATTTGTTCTCACTTTCTTTTCTCCATCATCACAGTGGGGGTTATTTACTAAAGGCAATCCCACTTTGCACTACAAGTGCAAACTACAAGTGCAGTAGTTGTAGATCTGAGGGGGACATGCAAGGAAAATAAAAAACAGCATTTTAGCTTGCACATGATTGGATAATAAAATCAGCAGAGCTTCCCCTCATTTCAGATCCACCCCTCAAATTTATAGGGACTGCACTTTCAGTGCAATTTCAAGTGCACATTGCACTTCTAGTGCAAAGTAGATTTGCTTTTCGTAAATAACCCCCAATGTGTATGTCACATTTTCTATGTGCTCAGTAGGCCTGAATTCACTGTGTAGGTTTAGCCAAGGTGTTATTTAGTCTTACCCATATTTTAACCACTTTTTGAATAGCAGATCAAAGAACAGTTGTATATCAAAAAATATGAGTTGTACTGAAAAAGACTCTATATATTATTATTACTCATGGCAATAAAATGACTACCCCTACTAGCTGCACCTAATATCCGAATGAAAGCAGGACTAGACATTTTTAATGATCAAACAATGGGCCTAAAGGTAATCAAACCTTTACAAATGTTATTTATAGGGGGTTATATTACTAATGTTACCAAAGTAAGAACCTGCTCCCTGACACATATGATGTCTGACCTAATTAAACTGTCACCTAATGGCCCAGTAATTTGCTCCGTGCATAGCGTTCTTGCATGTTCTATCTAGGATGAGGAAAAGGGAAATATAAACTGCAGCCCCAGTGATTTCTGTAATGGATAACACTGTCTCAGCACATTAAATATTAATACTACTTTTTAGTTGGCTTTTAGTCTACAGTGCAAGATGGTGCAGTTCATTTTGAGGCAATGTGTATAATGGGGAGCAGAGAGCTTCTCTTTGCAACAACTTGCTGCCATTAGCATTATTGGATGTTGGCTTGAAACTGACATTGGCCTTTGCTAATCTGTAGAATAAGACCACAGCTGTTGCTTTCATTCTCCCTGTCAATTTGGTTGTACACCAAGAGTACAGGAACACTGCTATTGTTACTAAATGTTTATATTAATTTAAATCTAGCTTTTAGGGGAAATATTTGTAAATTGTATTCTGCTGTATACAAGTTTTTTTTGTCATTAGAGAATAGGTACAACCCTCCATCCCCTGGGCCACCCTTGTTTTCACCACCCCCCAGCAAACCATTTTTTAGAAAACATATTAAGCATCTCCACTTCCTCCCACCCTTGTACTTGGCAACTCCTCAAATATTGTAGACTGCAGTCACTCACACAGCAGCCAGTGATGATTTATAGCTGTGATCAGGCATCCTCTAAAACTGCACATTACCTGTAATACTAAAGATAGGAAGACTATGTTTAGTTGGTCACTTAAGGTATTTATGTTACAGCACCATTATCTTCTCTGGGGACCATACAATACTATCAGCTTAGCACAGGAGACCGGTGTTCTGCCGAGAAAGTTCCTCTCTGCGAATAAGGACCCCCCTCTATTGCGCAGGCGCGGCGCCTGCGCAATAGGAGCCGGCGGAAATAGCCGAAGCGAAATAGAGAAGAAATCAGCTGTACACGGCGCCTGTAAGAGGGCCCCTCGCGGGCTCGCTTCGCTCGCCACGCTTCGGGCATGCCCTCGCTTTGCTTGGCACTTTTTTATTCCCCCTCTAGGTCCACTTGGATGGTGGGGCTTCAGCCTGGACCCAGGGCGCAGGCGCCGTGTACAGCTGATTGAAGATTTTCATCTTCGGCTATTTTCGGCAGCTCCTAGTCATTCGTACTTGCGCTTGCACAGTACAGGGGGGTCCTTATCTGCCGGGGGAACTTTCTCGGCAAGACACCGGCTCTCTATTGCAACCTACTGTCAAGGCGTTGTATGCATACTCAGGTTTTAGTGCAGGGGAGTTGCAAAGCAACCGATAAGAAACTGGGATTGATTTACTGAAACTGAAAAGTGCAGAATCTGGCCTAGCTGTGCATAGAGCCAATCAGCTTCTAACTTCAGATTGTTCAATTAGGCTTTGACAAAAAAATGGAACCCGATTGGTTTCTATACAGAGTTTCACCAGATTTTGCAATCTCCAGTTTTAGTAAATCAACCCCATAGTGTAGCTCCTACCAACGCTGTATCCTGGCCTAGGCCAACAAGGCCCAGGCCTAGGGCAGCACTTTGCAAGGGGGCAGCACGGAAAGAGTCCCCGCTGGCTTGCACTTCACTGTTAGTGCAGCACCAGTCTTAAGGGGTGGACTGGGCTGAGAGGCAAATTAGTCTAGCGCCCCTCATAAAGCGGCCGCACTGCTTCCGGTATGTGGGCGGCCGGCATTCAGCAACAATGGGGGGGGGTTCTAATTTTGACTGTCCTATCATCCTGGACCACAAACCCTTCACACTGTGCTATGTTTTCTGCTGCACCATTGGCATGGTTATATCTTCTTAGTCCTCTTCATAAAATTCTCAGAAATTTGTGCTTAAAGTAGAACTATGTGCAACACTTTTTTTAAAAATTTTGGATAGAGTAAGGGAGGGTTATAGCCCCTGTCAGTTTATTTTTTACCATCCCTTTCCTATTGCAGAGATTTCCCTTCACTTCCTGCCCCATAGCCAAACAGGAAGTGAGAATCTATACAAATTAAGGGAATCCATCCCCCCCCTCCCCCCAGGTCCTCAGAACTAGTGTCCCCACTCGAAAATTTCAGGGCAGGTCTTAAAAAGCAAGGGGTGTGGCCTTGACAGGAAGGGGTGGGTTATATTTAAATTAGGGGGTACACGAGTTTAGTCAGGCCTAGGGCAGCACAAAACCTAAATACACTACTGGCTCCTACTGAGTAGGAACCATGCAATACAGGACTATACATAGTATCAACCTGGTACATAGTATCGCCACATTCTGGCACAAAAAAAGACCTGGCTGTACATGTTCTATAACAGAATGCAGAACAATACAGGAACAATTTAGCATGCATGTATAACATGATCTTACATGGAAGTGATATCAAATAAGCCTCATGTATCATGTATCTAAAAGGGAATTCTGAACTCACCATGTCAACAAATTGCAGTTTTCCATAGACTTTCTATACAATTGTTACTGAAAAACTGAAAGACCAGACAATTGATGTTCAGAATATTTTTGCAACATTAAGTGCAAATGATCCTTGTCAAGTAGTAATTTACATATCCTGAGGTCTAGTCACATGATCAGTGCTGCGAGAGATTGTTCACATTTCTGTTCTAATGCAAAGAATTATGGTTCAGGCAGACAATCAACTGGTCCCAGATCTGCCCCATTGGATCTTAGGACGCACAACAAAAGTCTCAGCATTTTAAAAAATGGGATGTAATTGTTTTGTGGAGAAATGAGCACAGGCTTGCTTTTTGGGGTTAGGGCCCACAGAAATCTTGCATCCTAATGAACTTGATCACATTTTAGTAGTGCACTATTATACCAGTGGAGCAAATATATTCACACGGCATAGCAAATAATGGGGTCCACTCTGCTGAACCAGCAGCTTTCATTACTCCCATATTATTATTCATAACACCATTTAGGTTCAATGTTACAATAGATGTCTTTTAAATTGGCTCTATGTGTAATGCAAATCTGCAGTGGGTGTTGACACTAAGTGCAAATGAAGACATTAGCCTAAAATTTGTGTGGCACAAGGATCTAGCATGATAGGAATCAAAAAAAAAAAATCAAGAGCAGCGAATAAAACATTTGCTATATCATAAATATGGTGAATGTTATAAAGACCTGCGTTTCCTGTCAGGAAAATCTAGATTTGTGACATTTGGCAGAAAATGTACATCGGTTTGGTAAATGGCAGATATTTTTACAGTGAAATATACAACAGGATCCCAGTGGTGAATAATCACTTTCTTCTTTAAAAAACATGCCCCAAGACATTTACTAAAAACATACAGTGTTTACTATCAAACTACAGTCCATGCTTCATTTTTGACCTAATGAAGTGATAATGCGAGCTATACAAAACCGGTTGAGATCTTTTAACAACACTTGAATCCCACACAGATGATAAGGTGTAATCCTACCTAGGAGACCAGCCTTAAGTCGCTCACACAGGGATTTATGTCTGCTTGCGAAATGTAAGTAGATGCCAATACAAACATTATTACACTTGGAAAAATAAAGATTACATATCAGTGTGAATCATATTACTTTTGCTAGTCTATATCCAGAACACAGTGTGAAGGGTTACTTCACATTATACATAACCAGAATGCTTCTGAATGTGAGGTATTTATATTGCCAATGGATGAAGCAAACATAAACAGAAAATTTGCACATAAATTCAATACAAAGTCCATATGTTAGCCCCTAAGGAGTTTTTAAAAAATTGTATCTGTGTAATATTATAAACTACATGGCTAGAAAAGGTTGCATATGCAAATGGAAAATTTCACAGCACCAAAGGACAAACTAGAGTTTGACTAAAATGTGGTTCCATTGGTTACAGTTAACCCAGACCTCAGAGTAGCTCACACGTGCTCCAGGGACCCTGTATTAACAGGCCCAGGATGTAATTGAGAAACAAAGCGGTTTATTTACTAAAGGCAAATCCACTTTGCACTACAAGTGCACGGCAAGTGCACTTGGAAGTGCAGTCGCTGTAGATCTGAGGGGGACATGCAAGGGAAAAAAAAATGAATTTTTACTTGTACATGATTGGATGATAAAATCAGCAGAGCTTCCCCTCATTTTAGATTTTCCCCTCAGATCTACAGCGACTGCACTTCCAAGTGAAATTCTAAGTGCACTTGTAGTGCAAAGTGGATTTGCCTCTAGTAAATCAACCCCCATGTACCGTGATACTTCCTTTTGCCCACAGATTATGCTCTCTATAACCAACTCCTTCCATTGATCAATAAATCCTCCTTCTTTCCCATCAAAGCATACAAAAACCTATTATTTACTTTCTTCGCGGCCGGGTGTGCACTGCGTATGCGCGAGCCGTGCTGCGTGTTGTGACTGGTCGGGCAATCTTCTGGGACCTGTGACTTGTCCTAGAAGATTGCAGGGAGGGAGAGGGGAGAGATGAACTTCCGCTCTGCGCCACGGCGCCAGGGGAGGAAGTGGGAACTGGGTGCCTGTCAAAACTGGGTACCTGCTCCCCCCCCCCCACAAAAAAAATGACATGCCAAATTTGGCATGTCAGGGGGTCACCAGTACTTAAATAAGTCATTCTGTTGCTACCTTGTGCCTCACACAAAGTCCCGCCCCCCTTGCTCTCCTCCTCACCAGTACTTAAAGCGGACGTTTCATTTTTGGTTGGAACTCCGCTTTAATGTAGGCGTTTTTTGTAAACATAACATAGATTCTGACATTTCTGAACAGTGCCTTCAAAGTAGTCATCAATGAATGACATTTAATATTGCACATTTTCAAGATGCCCCTAGGGTTTTTCCTCTTCACTTAAATATTGCATTACTAGACCTATCATGATGGGAACTAGCTTGCCTTGCTCTTAGAGCATTTAGTTGAAAATGTGCACCATTAACATAACTGATGGACATTAATGCCGAGAAGCATGTGAGCTCATTTAGGCAAAGGCTATTCACCATAAGGAATGCTGATTATTTATGAACTACCGTACTTTAAAACTTTTCTTACAGGAAAACACGAAGAGAAACAAGATGAACATGGATTTATCTCAAGATGCTTTACAAGAAAATATACGTGAGTCCATACTAAATATTTTCTCCTAAAGAATGGAGCTGCTGTAGTGAACAGTCATAAAAATTGCCACTTTGTTATATTTCTATTTACTGATGTCTCAATCTGTACATTTACACGAGGCTTCAAATATACTGTACATATGCAAATGTCTATTGCTACAGGTTCACACATCTCAACAAGATAAATGATAAGTTACATTACAGTCAGCCAGGACAGTTCTATGTCAGTTGTAACATATTTATTTTCTTCTGGTCATGAAATGTGATAATATATGCACTTGTATAGTATGTTGTTGTTTGCTGCATGTTACTAGATATCAGGTAACACTTGTTGCCTAGAGAGGCAATAAGGAATGAACAACAGATGTTTTTTAATCCTGAAAAAGATCAGCACTCTAAATAGACATGTGCCCTTAGCTATTTCAAACCAAGGCGCATCAAACATATTTTGGTTGTAAACGATCAAAATGGTATTTGGTCCCATTGACAAAAGGCTTGTCCAAGACCACAAGGAACTGAGCCAGGCCATATTGTGTCCCTTTCACTAACTGAGTAACCCTCTACAGAACATTTTTCTACTTGGTTAAAAGTCTAGATCTAAGGCCTCATGCACACTGGACGTTTTTACAGCCACTGTTTTTGGCTTCAGGCGTTTTTTCTGCAGGCAGTAAACTCCCCAGCATGTTATCCTATGTGTCCATGCACACCTAGGCTGTTATCAGTGTTTTTTTGGCAGGGGCATTTTCTGGCTGGGAAAAAAACCCCCAGAACTAGTGGGTTTTAAGAGGAATTTTTCAGCTGTAAAAACGCTCTAACCTTGATAAAAGCTTCAAAACGCTGAAAAATGCTGCTATTCTGCATTTATCAGCGTTTTTGAGCCATAAGCTTTTGTGGAAGTACAGTTTTGCTAAAAAAAAACCACTGAAAAACGTTACTGCAAAAACGCTACAAAACTCATTCTACAGCTACAGCTTTCCACAGATAACGCTACTAGCGTGCATGAGGCTTTAAGAGTAGTTTTTCAGCTGTAAAAACACTCTAATGCCCTGTACACATGGTCGGATTTTCCGATGGAAAATGTGTGATAGGACCTTGTTGTCTGAAATTCCGACCGTGTGTAGGCTCCATCACACATTTTCCACAGGAATTTCCGACACACAAAGTTGGAGAGCAGGCTATAAAATTTTCCGACAACAAAATCCGTTGTCGGAAGTTCCGATCGTGTGTACACAAATCTGACACACAAAGTGCCACGCATGCTCAGAATAAATAATGAGATGAAAGCTATTGGCTACTGCCCCGTTTATAGTCCCGACGCACGTGTTTTACGCCACCACATTTAGAACGATCGGATTTTCCGACAACTTTGTGTGACCGTGTGTATGCAAGACAAGTTTGAGCCAACATCTGTCGGAAAAAATCCTAGGATTTTGTTGTCGGAATAGCCGATCAATGTCTGACCGTGTGTACAGGGCATAACTCTGAAAAAAGCTTAAGGGTCCATGCACACTACACACTGATGTTTTTTTAAGCTCCTAGAAGCGTGTATTAGCATTTTGTTAGCAAATTGTCTTATCCTATGTGTCCATGCACAATACTTTAGGCTATTAGTGTTTTTTTGAGCTTCAGGCTATTAGTGTTTTTTTGAGCTTCAGTGTCTAGGAGCAGAAAATAATTGTTTTTGTATTGTCTCTTTGAGTGTTTTGTTCCAGCAGAAAAGCTACTAATAGTGTATTGTTTTGCTTTTTTTCCCCCTTTTTTTTAAAGGAACTGCAAAAATACTAATAAAACGCTAATGCTCCTAAATTCTCTTAAACGCTACTACAAAAAGCTATTACCAGCGTTTTTTATCCAGTCTTTTTTCCAGCATTTTTGTAGCTTAACACAAATGCCGGTGTGCATGGAGCTTAAAACGCTGGAAAACGCTGAAAAATGTGGCTATTCTGCATTTATCAGCGTTTTTTGAGCCATAAGCTTTGGTGGAAATAAAGTTTTGCTAAAAAAAAAAAGCTGAAAAAAATGCTACAGCTAAAAAACGCTGAAAAACGCTACTGCAAAACTCATTCTACAGCTTTCTACAGCTAATGCTACTGGGTTTTTTTTATAACTTCCAGTGTGCATGAGGCCTAAAAGTCAATATCTTTGTAATACTTCACAGTATTAAACTAGAGGGACATATTGTTGATCTATTTTATATATATGTATTATTCTTTTCACTTTAAACCAGATCTGGAGGGAGAACATAAAAAGTCATATGGTAAACAATAGTAAAAAAAAAAAAAAAGTCTTCCGTTTTGATTATAGAGAGCATAGAAAAGGCACACAAGAGCAAAGCAAAAACAATAGTGTCTCAAATGATAAGCAAACTAAAGCCTGGCATACACGTACTGAAAGTTGGCCTGCTTCTGATGAATGGTCTTGCTGGAAAACAAGCATTGGCTGCAAGTGCTGATCAGTGTATTCTGATGGGTGGAAGAGTCCCTCTGTGACAGGAATCAGATCGCATGGTTGTGAACACCCATGCGATCCGATTCCAGTGCGGGGAAAAACATTTCCTGCACTATTTTCCTGAGAATCTAATGCAAGTTCAGCCATACAACTGTATGGCTGAACTCGCATTGCACAGGCACCACAGTGCGGGTGCGAATCACATGCGATATATGTGTTCGCACAAGTGCGAACCCAGACTAAAGTCGCAAAGGTGTAGTGAACAGTGTCTTTTCTTACTGTAACAAAAGGGAAAATCTATATGTCATATGTATGAGATAGGGGTTGATTTACTAAAAGCAAATAGACTGTGCAAATTTGAAAGTGCAGTTGCACTCTGCATGGGCAGTTGCTCCAGAGCTTAGTAAATAATGGAGAGCTCTGCTGACTTCCATCATCCAATCACGTATAAGCAAAAATACTGTTTTTGTAATTTTCCTTGTACATGATTGGATGATGGAAGTCAGCAGAGCTCTCCATTATTTACTAAGCTCTGGAGCAAATGCCCTTGCAGAGTGCAACTGCACTTTCAAAAGTGCGCAGTCTATTTGTCTTTAGTAAATCAACCCCATAGTGAGGTGCAGTGAAAAAGCCATTTGACTACATTTTTTACTGCCATTGTCGGCCCAGTTTTACTTACCTTTCTATATTTCAATTCCGAATTTCATTCTGTTTGCTGTGTGCATTATGCACTGAGATAGCTCCATGGATCATATATAATTACTGTATATGTGAATAAAATGAGGTGTTTTATTGTTTAAACATATAATTTAATAATATTAATCATGATCTGTTTTTTTTTTTTCAGTCTTCCCCCAGGTGTTGATATTGCAAGTGTGGCTTCATCTCTTTCTCCGGATGGTGTTCTGACAGTAGAGGCACCACTCCCCAAGCCAGCAATCCAGTCTGCAGAGATCACTATTCCAGTAACTTTCCAAAGCCGCGCTGAGATTGCTAAGAAGCCTGAAGAGCCGGCTAAAAAATAAGAGGACAAACCACCGTATTTACTTTTGCTGTGTTTCAGTCACATATTTTTACACAAAAAATAAATTTTGAAAAATAAATGTATTAAAAAATTATTTTTTTTCTGTTTTTTATCATTAGCTGTCAGAAAGAGATACTCAGTTATAGCCTTGTTTGCTAAAAACAAGGCTATTCTTCACTTTTAGTGTATACACATGAATTAGAGGTGAATATTCTTTACGTGGATATTCAAACTGGGAGAAAATTGGAGTTTAAAAGCAGACTGTATAAAATTTCTTTTGCAAGGCAATCATTGCAAAAAAATAGATCATGACCATTTTAGTTTTGAATGGGATGCAAGGGAAAAATATTGACATGGTCGATTATCTTAACAGTAAGTCTTTATGCCCCTGGTAAATATACACTGTGGAGCACCCTTGTGCAAGGCAACAGTCTGTGCCCTTTTGATGCTTATTATTACTGCTCTAGTTATGTGTATGGCCCCACTGTCACTGCGCTTTAACCACTTCAGCCCTGGAAGATTTGGCTACTCAATGACCAGGCCATTTTTTGCAATACGGCACTGCGTCGCTTTAACTGACAATTGCGCGGTCGTGCGGCGCTGTAACCGAACAAAATTGACATCCTTCGTTTCCCACAAATAAAGCTTTATTTTGGTGGTATTTGATCATCTCTGCGTTTTTTAATTTTTGCGCTATAAACAAAAAAATAGCAACAATTTTGAAAAAAAACACAATATTTTGTACTTTTTGCTATAATAAGCATCCCCGTTTTTTTTTTTTTTTTTTAGAAAAGCTAATTTTTTTCCTCAGTTTAGGCCGATACGTATTCTTCTACATATTTTTGGTAATAAAAATTGCAATAAGCGTATATTTATTGGTTTGAGCAAAAGTTATAGCGCCTACAAAATAGGGGAAAGATTTATGGCATTTTTATTATTTAATTTATTTTTACTAGTAATGGCGGTGATCAGCATATTACTGCGACATTATGGCGGACAGATCGGACACTTTTGACACAAATTTTTGGGACCGTTGGCATTTATACTGTGATCAGTGCTATAAATATGCACTGATTACTGTGTAAATTCTAACTGTGGGGAGAGGGAACTGACTGGATGAGGAGAGCGATTTGTTGCTCATACTTAGTATGAACCACAGATCGCTCTCCTCACCCCTGACAGCACGGAGATCTGTCTGTTTACATTGACAGATCTCCATTCTGTCTCTGTGTTGAGCGATCGCGGGTGCCCGGCAGTCGCGATGACCGCTGGGCATCAGCTCCGGCAGCGTGCACGCACCCCCTAGTGGTCAAAAGGCGAACCAATGTAGAGTTACGTCGGTTCACCCAGGGGAGCCAACCTGCCGCAGTGCAACTGCGGCGGCTTTTTGGGAAGGGGTTAAATGTTATTTTTTTATTATTTTTATTATTTCTTTTATTCAAAACTTTTTTTTACACTGTCTCTTTCATTTTTCTTTTTTTCATCTACTTTATTGCTTTCCCAAGGGATGAACAGCATCCCTTGTGAAAGCATGGGGTGTGACAGATCCTCTTTATGGGGAAACTCGCCTCTAGGCTCCAATGCAGCTGATTAGACACAGATCGGTCTGATCAGCTGCTTTTCTGGCCAGTAACAGCCATGTAAAAAAACAGCCAAACCAGAAGTGACAAAATCCTTGTTACTTCTGGTTTCCAGGGTCACAGAGATGGAGTAACAACTGTGTAGTGCCTCTGTGTAGTGCCGCCTTCGTCGCCAGTCACATCGCTCTTGAGCTCTGCCAAGGTGGCGGCGGCAGTTCAGCCGCTTAAATCACTTCTGGTAAAGAGGGAATTGCTGGTTGAAACTTTTCATACCGGTATGATGCCTGCAGGCGCAAGCTTCATCCCGAGATAAACACTTCAACCCGAGGACATCATATGACGTCATACAGGCGGGAATTGTTTACCTTTTGTACTGATTTAATATGAATATAAAACGTTATATCATGCTGTAGCTGCTACAGGATCATTCTGTCAATATTACATTCTCACTGAATATCATGAATAACTATTGATACTAGCTATTATTGAATCATATAAATTAAAACCTCTGAAAAAAGCATTCCATTTTGTGCCTCGAACAATCAAAAAGATCTACACCAGCACTAGAAAGTAATCAAATCTGAAAGATTGATAATAATTAAACAATATGGGTTACTACAGACTGTTTAACAAATGAGGTAACCCCTTAGGCAGGATTCTCCTGTTTGAGCATCTATTTTTTCAGCTGGTTTTTGGTATGTATTTGCCCGTATTTTTGCACATTTTCACACATATGCCTTCGCGCAATTTCACACACAAACTTTTTTTTTTGTGCTCACATTATGTTAATAGGTATTTGTGCGTTTCGTGCAAATGTGTGCATACGCATGCAAGTGCACATGCATTTGCGCGTATGAGGATCAATTACTGACCAAAAATGCAGGTTTTTATTTATTTTTTTATTTTTTTACTGACGAATACATGGTGCTTGTTTACGTGCCTGTGTGCAAAGGCACATTAAAATGAATGTGCTGTATTTTAGCTCAGTAAAAAAAATAAGCTGTACTGAGCTTTTTTAAAGCTGCAGTGTGCAAGAGGCCTTAGGAGTCACAGTTTAGTAGATCTGGGCTTTTTTTATTTTGTAATGTAAACTTGTGTGAATTTTTGCTCATTCACCACAAGCATGCATACCTTTCCAGGTATGCACTCCAGAAAAATGTGCACAGAGCTGCATGAACATCCTTCAGTGCTGATCATAAACTTTAATCAAGCTTGTAATAAAAAAAAGATATAAAGAACACCAATCCAGTTCTCTGTTAATAGATGACGAAGTATTACTAAAGCACTATGCCATTATACACTGTTCAGTAAAAACTTCAGGACCACCCACCTAATATTAAAGCGGAGTTCCACCCAAAAATGGAATTTCCACTTTAAGGGAATGTAACCCCCTGACATCTTTTTAGAGGGTCCCAGCTCCCACTTCCTCCCGGGGCACCGCGGCACCAGAAGTAAGTTCACCTCTCCCCCCTCCCTCTCGGCAATCATCTGAGACACGTCACAGGTCCCAGATGATTGCCCGGCCAGTCACAGCGCGCTGGGTGGCTCGTACATGTGTAGTGCGTGCCCAGCTGTGAAGCCACAGCCAGGCGCCAACAGTGACAATGCCGGCGCCACAGACAGGAGGGGGAGATGAGTGGGGCTTTGTTCCCCCACATCGCTAGACCCTAGGACAGGTAAGTGTCCGATTATTAAAAGTCAGCAGCTGCAGTATTTGTAGCTGCTGACTTTTAATTTCTTTTTTTTAAGTGGAACTCCGCTTTAAGTAGGTCTCTTTTTGCTGCCAAAAAAGCCCCTTTTGCCACCAAAACAGTCCTGTGCCTTAGAGGCATTGACTAAACATCTGAAGGTATACTGTGGTATTTGGGACCAAGCCGTTAGTAGAAGTTTCTTTAAGTCCTGTAAGTTGCGAGGTGGGGCCTCCATGGATCAGGCTTGTTTTTCCACTACATCCTACAAATGCTCACTGTGAAGATGAATGGGGAGGATTAAAGTAAGGACTAGGACCCGGTCATGACAAAGATCATGCTATTTATAGCACATCTGCCCCCAAAGATGGCTGACAAAAACTTTCAGGAACCTCTATGTCCAATCAGACCCAAGCTTCCTCAAGGTAATGCTGGGAGTCCATATTGAAGGACACGCTAGTCCTTGTTGCACTTCCCCTAGTGCCAACTTTAAGACGGTAACACCTGACCAGTTTGCTGACACTGGCTGAAAAAGGCTAAGGTCTCATGTACACTACAGCTGCTTAAGAGTCCTTTCACACTGGGGCGGGGGGCGGCGTCGGCGGTAAAACACCGCTATTATTAGCGGCGTTTTACCGTCGGTATGCGGCTGCTAGCAGGGTGGTTTTACTGCAGAGGCGCTTTGCCGGCGGTATAGCCGCGCCGTCCCATTGATTTTAATAGGCAGGAGCGGTATACACACCGCTCCTTCACCGCTCCGAAGATGCTGCTGGCAGGACTTTTTTTACCGTCCTGCCAGCGCATCGCATCGATACACAGCAGCGGCACTTTCGGGTCGGTTTACAGGGGCTATTATTAGCGCAATAGCGCCTGCAAACCGCCCCAGTGTGAAAGGGCTCTAACTGAAGTTTAGGAGCAGTTGGGCATTTTTTTCAGCAGCCCCTGAACTCTCCTCTTTGTTATGTTATGTGTACATATACACTCAGTCGTTTATAGTAGTTTAGAGGCATTTGAGGTAACAGGCATTTTTTTAAAAGCAGAAAAATCGCGTTCAGGACTGTAATTTACTGGTATTTCAAACGCCAAATGCTTGTAACAGCGTGTAACCACATATAACCGCAGTAAACTGCGTTTATAAGCATTTTTGAAGGGGAAAAAATTTCTCATAATTTTTGAACATATACAAATATTGAAAAAACACAAAGTTCACCACATGATGTTGCCTGCATCAATAGATGAGTCCAGTAGTCATGAACTCTGAACCATGAAATTTTCTATGTCTGCAGAGCCTCAGTAAGTCTAGGTTCACATCTATGTAGCTGCGCTTGATGCGTTTTTCAGGAACGTTTTCCAGTGCATTTTGCATTTTTAAACCAGCGTTTTTCCTGCGTTTTTGCATGCAGTTTTCATGCATTTTGCGTTTTACGTTTTTTTCTTCTCTTTAACTAGTTGCAGCCCACTGTCAAATGATGGCAGGGTGGTGCGGCTCTTGTTTTGGGACATCATATGACGGCGTCCCAGAACGCACGCTTTTGCGTGCCAGCGGGGGCGCACAACGCGGCGATCGCGGCTGTGTCGTGTTGCTAGGACATGGCACAACCCCGATCTCCTTAACCATGTGATCGACTGTGTCCAATCACAGCCAGTCACATGTAAACACGGAGATGCCAGTAATTGGCGCTCCTCGCCTCACACTGACAGATCGTGTGGCAAGGAGAGCCGATCAGCGGCATCTCCACACAGGGGGACATCTACACATGTTATCAGAGCACTGATTATCAGTGCCCTGATTACAATATAGCACCAACAGTGTCACCAATCAGTGCCCACCATTGCCCACCAGTGCCAGCAATCAGTGCCCATTAGTGATGCCAGTTAGTTCTGGCTATCAGTGCTGCCTATCAGTGCTGCCCATCAATGCCTATCAGTGTTGCCCATCAGTGCCACCCATCAATGCCCATCAGTGCCCATCAGTATCTGTGCTGCCTATCAGTGCCCATCAGTGCCACCTAACTGTGCTCATCAGTGCCACCTATCAGTGCTCATCAGTGCCACATATCAGTGCCCATAAGTGCGGCATATTAGGAGGGGCCCGGCAAGCCGGCGCCACGTCCTTAGCAACCGATGAGTCATCAGCTGTCAGCGGGGTTCCCCGCTGAAAGCTGAATGTTAAAAAATAAATAAATTTGCCAGCTAAAAAATTCACAAAAAATGGCGTGGGGTTCCCCCCAGGCCCATAACAGGCCCTTAAGGTCTAGTATGGGTTCGGAGGGGACCCCCACACCACAATTTATTTAAAAATGGCATGCTCCCCCCCCCAAAATCCTTACCAGACCCTTATCCGAGCATGCCGCCCAGCAGGTTAGGAAAGGGAGGGGATGAGCAAGCGCCCCCCCCTCCTGAACCATACCAGGCAGCATGCCCTCAACATGGGGGGGTGGGTGCTTTGGGTCAGGGTGGGCTCAGCCCCAAACAAAACAGATGAAGACATCAACAGAACAAGAGCGACTTTTAAAAAAAATGTTAGCGGGTAACTGGCAGTGAGGAAGAAGACAACATTGGAAAGAGACGGCGGTGGCAGGAAGAGACAGCTTGAAGAGAAGATGGCAGAAGGAGCCGGCGGGAAGGAGAAGACAGTGGGAAGAGACAGCTCAAGGAGGAGACTGCGGGAAGGAGAAGACATCGGAAAGAGACAGCGGGAAGGAGGAGATGGTGGGAAGGAGGAGACAGTGGGAAGAGACAGCTCAAGGAGGAGACTGCGGGAAGGAGAAGACATTGGAAAGAGACAGCAGGAAGGAGGAGACGGTGGGAAGGAGGAGACAGCTAGAGAAGACAGAGCTATTAATAAAGGGATTGTCAAAAACCGGCTCTTATATTTTTATTACATTTCACTGTTTTTTTTTCGCTCGTCCCCTCCCTTTCCTGACCTGCCAGACGGCATGCTTGGATAAGGGTCTGGTATGGATTTTGGGGGGACCCCATACCATTTTTTAAAAAGATTTTGGCGTGGGGGTCCTCTCCGAATCCATACTAGACCTGAAGGGCCTGGTATGGACCTGGGGGGGGACCCCACACCGTTTTTATCACAAGTTTTTTGCTGGCAAATGTTTTTTTTTTTTACATTCAGCTTTCAGCGGGGAAGCCCACTGACAGCTGATGGCTCATGGGTTGCTAAGGACCAGGTCCCCTGCTTAGCAACCAGCTATATGCAGTGGAAAATAAGAACCGCAAAACACATCAAAAATTGCATAAAAAATGCACCACTTGTGTTTCTGGTGCAGCTCCATTGAAGTCTATTAGCCGCAAATCGCAGGAAAAAGGTCGCCGAACCTTTCCAAAAATGCACTGGCCGCAAAAAAGCATAGATGTGAGCTAGTACCATAGGAAACTATGTTAAATGGACTGTAGTGCGTTTCTGCAAAACGCACTAAAAAATGCATAGGTGTAAGGGTAGGGTTACAGCAACATCAGGAGCATTTCCTCACACATGCTCATGATAGGATCCATAGTGAAAACACAAAAAATAAGACAGCTATCTACAAGCACACTGTTCTCTCTGCTGCTGCTCTCTTCTCTCACAGAATGACTAAACTAGTTAATAATTGACTTGTTTTTCATGTATTGTGGGCATTTGGGAGGGTCTGCTGAGGTTATTTTTAGAAAAATCTTCTAACCTCAAATGCTCATAACCGCTGCTAAACTTGCTTGAGCTGTAAAATGGATGCTTTTCACCATCAGTTTCCAGCTGTTAAGTTTCCAACGTTTAGAAATGGTTTTCAACTGCCCTGTGTACATGAGCCCTAACAGTATAAAGCTGATACCTGACCTCCTCCTACATAGAGCGGGTAAAATAAGTATTGAACACGTCACCATTTTTCTAGGTAAATATATTTCTAAAGATGCTATTGGCATGAGATTTTCACCAGAAATTAAGTTATGTGTAATAAAATGGAATGACACAGGGGAAAAGTATGGAACACACGAAGAAAGGGAAGTGCAAAAAGACATGGAAAGCTGAAATATATCACTAATTAGAAAGCAATCCTGCCCCTTGTCAGTGCAAATTAATATCAGCTGGTTCAGTCTCAACTGATGGCCTATAAAAAGGTGTCTCATTATCAAGGTGTCACACAAGAAACATCTCATGATGGGTAAAAGCAAAGAGCTCTCTCAAGACCTTTGCATGCTTATTGTTGCAAAACATACTGAAGGCATTAGTTAAAGAAGGATTTCCAAACTTCGGAATGTTCCAGTGAGCACTGTTGGGGCCATAATCCATAAGTGAAAAGAACATAATTTCACTATAAACTGGCCATGTATATCCTTGCAAGATTTCTGACAGAGTAGTGAAAAGAATTATCAAAAGAGTTGTCCAAGAGCCAAGGACCACTTGTGGAGAGCTTCAGAAAGACCTGGAACTAGCAGGTACAATTGTTTCAAAGAAAACAATAAGTAATGCACTCCACCACCATGGCCTGTGTGCACACTCACCATGCAAGACTCCATTGCTGAAGAAAAAGCATGTTGAAGAGCAATTCAAGTTTGCTGCACAACAGTTAGACAAGCCT
Organism: Lithobates clamitans; assembly: GCA_037952925.1. Classification (NCBI taxonomy): domain Eukaryota; kingdom Metazoa; phylum Chordata; class Amphibia; order Anura; family Ranidae; genus Lithobates; species Lithobates clamitans. The sequence continues at coordinate 13,942,520 of JBBGZY010000251.1, read as the reverse complement.
GTGAAATACAGGGAGAATAAAGTCTGGTCAGATGAGACCAAAATTTAACTCTTTGGATGTCATAATACACACCATGTTTGGAGGTCAAATGGCACTGCACATCACCCCAAAAACACCATACCAACAGGGAAGTTTGAAGGTGGGAACATCATGGTGTGGCGCTGTTTTTCAGCATACGGTACTGGCAAACTTTGTATCCTTGAAGGATGAATGGAAAAACGCACCAAGACATTCTTGAAAAAAATCTGCTGCCATCTACCAGAATGATGAAGATGAAACGAGGGTGGACATTTTAGCAAGACAATAATCCCAAACACAATGCCAAGGAAACTCTCAATTGGTTTCAAAGAAAAAAAAATAAAGCTGCTAGAATGATCCAGCCAATCAACTGACTCAAATCCAATAGAAAATCTATGGAAAGAACTAAAGATCAGAGTTCATAGAAGAAACCCACAGAACCTTCAAGATTTGAAGACTGTGTGGAAGAATGGGCCAAAATACACCCGAGCAATGCATGCAACTAGTTTCTCCAAACAGGAGGCATCTTGAAGCTGTCATTCCCAACAAAGGATTTTATACGAAGTATCACATAAATTTCAGTCAGCGTGTTCAATACTTTTTCCCTGTGTCATTCCATTTTATTACACATAACTTAATTTCTGAATTTATTTGGTTTCTTTGTATGTATGGATTGCATGGGTTGTTACCGACATGTGGTGAAAATTTTATGTCAATAGCACCTTTAGAAATATATTTATCTTGAAAAATTGTAACGTGTTCAATACTTTTATTTTTGCTATACATTTATAATTTTATATTTCTAAAAGACTAGCAAAAGTTGGTTTGTTCCATAAATGGCTAATTCAACTTGGTGCATTTAAAGAGAACCCTTCCTGCTTCATGCTGAAGAAGAGACAAGCAATTAGCTAGTGTAAAGCAATGATGTGTTGTAACTATAATGGTGGTTTAATGGGGCATGTGAAATGACTCCCTTCCTTGCAGCCAATACATCCCAGTCCAAAATTTTTATATGACTTAGCATTACCAACATCTAACTGATCATAGAAAACTGGCAGGCACACTGGATTATACAATCTATAATGTTTAGATAAACAACTCGAATGTTCAGTGTATGCATAGAAAGTAGAAGAAAGTAGCTCAAAGAAGATTGTAGAACTTTCCACATAATTAAATTTTTAGTTGAAACAGAACTCCAGGTAAATATTTTGTATTAAAACATGCTGTGTAATAAATAGCTAACTAACTTGATGTGTATGTCGTCTCCGGGATCACTGTCTTTTTCATGCCTGAAAGTATTGTTTTACAGTAAAACCTTGGATTGCGAGCAAAATTCGTTCCAGAAACATGCTTGTAATCCAAAGCACTTGTATATCAAAGCAAATTTCCCCATAAGAAATAATGGAAACTGAAATGATTTGTTCCAAAACCATTTATTCATAGGTCTTTCAGTTTATAGTCCATACAAAAAGATTATAGTAATGACCAGGTTATGTAACCAAAAAATGTCCATCCACAAATGGAAGCATCCATAAGGGGATTAAAAGCCAAATCCAACAGGAGCTACAGAGTATAAAAGAGAAGAGAGGTGCCAAGTGTAGCAATATGTTGCTAAATGTTGTACCTTCATTAAATGTAACCATATTACTACACTTATAGGAGCCTCTCTTCTCTTTTATACTCATTTGTGATGTGACGCTACTTGTAAATCAAGACATCGCTTGTATATCAAGTCAAATTTTATTAAAAAATGTCCCTTGTCTTGCAAAACGCTCTCAAACCAAGTTACTCTCAATCCAAGATTTTACTGTACTTCTGGCACTGCGACTATGAGAACTGTGGCCCTCATGCAGAGCAGTTGTATTGTCATTGTATTGCCATATATCCGCCCCCTCCTCGTTCTTTGCCCATGCACAGAATACCTTGTATTTTGTGAATGGTTCATAAATACAAGGTCCTAAAGGTAAGGGAGCGCTTGGATTTTTTTTTTTATTGAACTGAATAGCACAAATGTAAAAGTCTCACAAACAATACTCAACTTTGCTTTAGATATGCATGTTAAATCAGCATAATGTAAATAGGTAGGAGTTTATTACCAGTAGATAGGAATGCACATACTACAGTTTCGGGCATCCCCATCCTACATCAGGAAAATATCAAATGGTTACTTTGTTACTTAAATGAAACTGGAAATGGAAACCATGTGATACAAAACATCTACCCACATACATACACTTCATTCATAAAAAAAAAACACACTGGAAGAACAGTGAAGAAACAATACTAACAAACTGCAAAACTGTCATGACTTAATACATGAAATTGAAGGTAAATACACCTGAATGAGGCTCTATGCACAATGGCATAAAAAACGTTGCTTCTACAGGAGTTTTATGTTCTGCCTGTGGAAGTAGCTCAATGTTATCCTATGTGTCCATGCACATTAGGACGATTAGAGGCATATTTTGAGCTCAACGTTTAGAGGCAGAAAAAACAAAAAAACTTCTGGTTCACATTTCTGATTGGAGCTCACTGGCAGAAAAATGTAAAACTCTCCTAAACTCGTCTAGTACAAAAAATGCTCTATATGAGCGTTTTTTTAAGCCCAGTGTACATGGAGCCTCACGAAGCATGTAGTAATTCCTAAAGGATGACCTAGAAAAATTCCAAAACATTTTGTTTCAGTACCACCAAGACACATGGAGAGTTTCAATTAACAGAACCTGACAATAAAGATTAATATCAGTAATAGCAAAACTATAATTATATACACAAATCATAATCTTTGTTCAAATCCTGGGGATATAGAGATTTCAACGTATGAATCTACCAAACGTCACATTTCTTAAGCATCAAAATCCTGTGACTCCTCTCTCTTGTTTTGTGGAATGTCAACCAAAACAATGAACTGTAGATCTGCATCACAATGGCCAGATTTCATAAAGTGCTTAGATACAGGAATATGCAATTGTTACTTGCAAATGGCATGTTTATGTTGGGAAAATATATATTTTTTTTTTTTTTTTTTTTTTTTCCACATCAGTAAACAGTGTTTGAAGGGCTAAATCAGTTTGTTGTTCATTAACTGTCGCCTTCTCGTATTCACATCATAGTGGATTATACTTTTTCTCATTGCTTTTTATATCGCCATAATGACCAACGGATTCCATTACGCCTCTTTACCAACAAGTCCTCTGTCCCTTCCATCTCGTAGCCCCACTACGATAACCAAAGGGACCCGTAAGAAGGAAGAAAAAGGACAAAGACACCAACAAAAAATACAAGAAGAGAGGTTTATAAAAATGAACTTGTGGGCTCCCCGTGCCCATCTTCTACTGACCCAGCCTGTATTGTGTACCAAATTACCTATGCCCTAATACCCCGATTCCCCCCCCCCCCACCCACTCCCTATATGTTTATCCTATACCCTACTAAGCTATATATTTAACTAAAAATGTGCATATCCAGAAACACTTTATTATAGGATCCTTTGCCTGCAAGGATACCAGTTGCCTATATACCTATATTAAGCCCATCCCTCAGTCTATTCCGTGTCTATGCAGATCCCACTATTAATGACACTTCACTTTCTCTATCCACATCTTCCACATGCTTTCAAATTCCTGAAGATTGCCCCTTTTTATGTACTCCATTCTTTCCCTACCCAAGGTTTCATTCATTGTAGAGATCCAGTCTTTCACGGTGGGGGGCTCCTTTACCTGCCATCTAAGTGCTATCAACTTTCTAGCCTGAAACAGGGCCCGCGTGACAGCTAAGGTAGTACTCAACCTTTCTCCCATCACTCTTCTATGCCCCAGAATACAAACCAAGGCCTCGTTTGCCACTGTCGTACCGAAAATATTTCCCAAGTTCCCAGTCACCTCCTCCCAGTATCTAAACAGCTTGGGACACCTCCACACCATGTGAATGAGATCTCCCGTCCTTCGACACCTGGGGCAGTTGTCATTGGGCCTTCTCCCAAATTTAAAAAGTCTTTTAGGAGTATAATAGGCTCTGTTTAACAGCATTAAGTGTGAGAGACTCTGTGAAGGGGTCACAGAAACCTGCGCTCCCAACTCTAAAATTCTCGCCCATTGTTCCTGGGTCATTCCTCCCACCTCCTCTTCCCATTTAGCCTTTACCCGAAGGAGTATTTCCCTGCTATTAACCGATTTGCTTAATTGGTCATAAATTCTTGAAATTACCCCTCTAGTGGGGGTTATTTGAATTATGCACTGAAATAGAGGCATCTCTTCCCATCTCGGGGTCTGGGCTTTAAATTGTGCTTTAAGGGCATGTTCCAACCGGACATATAGGAAGAAAGACCCCCGGGGAAGCTTAAACTCCCCAACCAGTTCTGAAAATTTCTTTAACCCAGAGTCGTTATATAATTGACTTAGCTTACTGAGGCCAAGCTTCTCCCACTCTCTAAATATGCCTATCTTAAGAACTTCCTGCAAATTATGGTTGTTCCAAATAGGAGAGTAGGCTGTTAAGGCTCCATACCCCATCTTTTTCTTAACTGTTTTCCAAAGTTTGGTTATCAATTTAATTGTTGGAAATTTATCATGGAACGCGTCCGCCTCTAGGGCTTCAATAATTGTATTATGTGTGGAGCTCAACAATAGTAACTTGCCATTAGGGGTGCCTCCTTTCGGTATCCCACAGCCCAATAATTGCTGCAACTGAGTTGAGTAAAAATAACTCTCTGGATGTGGGAGGGCAAAGCCCCCCTCCTGGGTAGGGAGCTGGAGCACTCCAAGACGGATCCTGGCTTGTTTCCCCTTCCAAATCAATTCCCTAAAGAGACTGTCAATTTTTTTAAACCACTTCTTACTTATCCAGACAGGGGAATTATGCAAGACGTATAGCAGCTGTGGCATCCATATCATTTTTATTAAGCTACATCTTCCTGCAACTGATAGAGGGAGGCGTCTCCAAATTCCTATTTTTTGTTTAAATTTTGTTAAAAGAGGGACAAGGTTTTTACTGATATATAGAACAGGGTCCTTCGTCAGGACAATCCCTAGGTACTTCAGAGCTTCCACTGTTGCCACCTGAGGCATACCAGGTGCAATTGTCTCATTTAAGGGGTCTATCGGTAGAAACTCTGATTTCTCCCAGTTTATCTCTAAGCCAGAAAAACTGCCGAAGTCCTCCACTATCCTCATTGCTCCCGGTAGCGATTTCCTCGAGTCTCCCAAAAATAACAGAATGTCATCCGCATACAATGCGATTCTTTCCTCGCCTGTTTTTCTCTGGAAGCCGGTTATCGCTCGACTTCCCCTTATGGAAATGGCCAGGGGTTCCATCGCTAGTGCAAACAACAGAGGGGAGAGTGGGCACCCCTGCCTCGTCCCCCTCTCCAACTCAAACCAGTCTGACAATTCGTTGTTAATTTTTAATCTTGCCTTGGGTCGAGTATATAGCATTCTAATCCACCCTATAAAGGCAGGGCCAAATCCAAAGACCTCCAGCACGCGCCACATATAGCCCCACTCCACGCTATCAAAAGCCTTGGATACATCAAGGGTCATCAACGCTCTCGAACCCTCGTTCACCATTGGGGTCTGTACATTCAAAAACGCCCTTCTAATATTCAGGCTCGTGGATCTATTGGCTATGAAGCCTGCCTGGTCCTCGTGGATCAGCTTATGGATAACTCCATTCAATCTTGCTGCCAGCACTTTGGCCAGAATTTTTACGTCCGTGCATAAAAGAGAAATTGGTCTATAGGCGGCCATATCCAAGGGATCTTTCCCTTCTTTCTGTAATACAATAATAGTTGCTTCTAGCATTGAGGCAGGTAATTGGCCCCCCTCAGGCGCCCCCCCCAAAACTTTCAGCAGTTCGGGGATCAACACTTCACCATAGTGTTTGTAAGTCTCAATTGGAAGACCATCTGGTCCGGGCGACTTATGGGTTGCCATGCCTGCTACTGCTTGGTATAATTCTGCTATAGATATTGGGGCATCTAATATATCTCTTTCTTCTTGTGATATGGTGGGGATGTCTAACCCCCTTAGGAAGTCCTCCATCTTGGCCTCCTTACCCCTCTTCTGGGAGGAATACAGTTTTTTATAGTAATCCCTGAAGGCTTGTACTATTTTTAAGGTGCTTGATACTACCTCACCGCTCTGGGATCTAATCGCGAGGACCGTGGATGGAGCTGCATTGGATTTTGCTAGCATAGCCAGTGTCCTTCCCATTCTCTCGCCCTCCACCATAGATTCCTGTCTTTGGAGTAACCGCCTGGTTTCTGCTTTCTGTATAACCACTGATTTATATGCTTGTTGTTTCTCTTGCCAGATACTTTCCGTCTCCGGGGTTGGGTTGCAAGTATAGTTGTTTTCTGCTTCAAGAGCGTCTCTCAACAGGCTCTCCTCCTCCCTTCTAGCCTCTTTGTTGAATGTAGCTATCTGCTGTATCAGGACCCCCCTAAGAAAAGCCTTAAGGGCGTCCCATAGCGTAGAAGGGGACACCGTTCCCTGATTGATCTCAACAAACTCCCTTAAGGAGGAAAGTATCCCATCCGTCTTTTTAATGATTTCAAACCAGTACGGGCTTATACTCCAGTACTTCCGGGGCCTAGGCTCCCCAAGATTTAAAATGACTACCATAGGTGAGTGGTCTGAGATGCCTCTTGGCCAGTATGTTATTTTTTCTACCATCTGGAGAGCCCTATCATTTCCTAGGGCTAGGTCTATCCTTGAAAGCACGGAGTAAGATGCAGAACAGCAAGTATATTGCAGCACGCCTGGGTTCCGTGCCCTCCACAAATCCATTAATCCCACTTCTTCCAGAAAAAAGCTTAACCGACTCTTTACTGAGTCCTCTGAGCTTTTTCGTAGTGGGAATCTATCCAGCCTTTTATCTAGAACCTCGTTGAAGTCCCCCATTGCTACAATCGGCACCTCTTTTTTATCTAGCAAAAATTCATACAGTTTAAGCAAGACGTCCAGATTAAAGGGCGGAGGGATATATATATTTGCCACCACATACCTGGCGTTTTCAATAAAACATAATAAAAAGATGTATCTACCCAACTCGTCTATCCTGACCTGGCTGCAGGAAAACTTCACCCCAGACTTTACCAAAACACTCACTCCCCTACTGTAGGAGGAGTGAACCGCATGAAATTGGGTTTGAAATTTTTTCATCTGTAGGTGATGAATAGTTTCCTTGGTTAGGTGGGTTTCCTGCAGACAGACCAGATCAGCCCCGCACCTCTCCATCATAGAGAACACTGCTAATCTTTTAAGTGGTGTACCTAGGCCCCTGACATTCCAGGATCCTATTTTCAGAGTCTTAGCTAACATCTAAAGACTGAGGAATATTCTTTACCCCAACATATACAAACGTATATAACAGAAAGATATAAGAGAAATTTAATATATATAACCCTAACCCAAAACTAATTTTTCTCCTCCTAGTGACTGTTATAACAATTCCGTGTGTGTGCATGCTTGGCCACTAGACCACGTATTCATTTTGGCTATATTAGCCTTACTTTGGGCATAAACTTGCCATAGACAGTGCTTGCATGTGCGTGTAAAACAACCAAAAACCTATTTACTATAAAAAGTGCCTGTATGTGCAAAAATAAACTTAAGGAAGGTCTGGATACCTCCGTTATAATTTCTAGTGGTATAAGTGTTCGTAAGGAATGATTTACCCATCCTATTTCCCCTCCCTCCCATCTTCCCACCCCTTCCCTTCCCTCCCCACCTAACCTCCCCTACCCTCCCACCCCATCCCCCCCCCCCCACCCGTACCCACCTATCTAGGTGTACCCCCTGGGGGTTTACCATGACCGTTGCCTCTTACACTAACACCAACCTTTTACACCAATCTTACACTCACAGCCCCACACCACCCTACCCACAAATAGCTGTGTGCACCCATCCCCTCCCGTCCCCTTATAACAAAAAGCATTAACAGATGGCAGAAAGGGGTGGGGAAAAAAAAAAAAAAAAAAGCAAGAACAAGAAAAAGAACAAAAACAAAAATACAGCCCCTGTACCTCCCAATGCCTTATCGTGCCATCCTATTGATATCCCGGCCTATTATATCTTCCCCCATTCTCTACGTAAAATTCGTGATTTTTTCCCTATTATCTTCCAGCCACTTCTCAACTTCAGAAGGGGAGTTAAAAAACAGAGTCTCCCCCAGAGCCGCAACCCGCAACCTTGCCGGATATAAAAGAGCATAGGGCAACTTAAATTTTTGTAGATTGCGTTTTGCCTGGGTAAACTCTGCCCTACGCCTCTGCAAATCCGGAGAGAAGTCGGAATAAAACGATATTTTTGCTCCTTTAAAAAAAACCTCCCCTGCTTCCCTGATCTTCCGTAGTAAGGTTACTTTATCCTGGTAGTTAAGAAATCTCAGGAGGAGGGGTCTCGGGTGGCCCCCCTCCGATGGTGCCCTGAAAGGGATCCTATGAGCTCTTATGATGGTAAACGAAGCCGAGAATGATTCTTTCCCGATTAGCTCCCCCAGCCATTTTTCTAGGAATGCAATTGGGTTGGCGCCCTCACTCCTTTCGGGTAAACCTATCAGCCTCACATTATCTCTTCTACTCCTGTTCTCCATCTCATCTAACTTAGAGGCTTGTTTAGATAGCTGTTCCTTCAGCCATTTTATTTCTTTGGTTATTGGGAGCACATTATCTTCTAGCCCACTGACTCTTTCTTCCAGGGCCGTTGTTCTCTCCGCCGTTTTCTGCAGATCTTGTCTAACCAATAACAGATCTGCTTTAACACCTTTCATTTGTTCACAAAGATCTTTAAGCGAGCCGCTACATACCCCTACAGCCATGAATACATCCGTTATAGTTGGTTCTCTGTTCAAGGGTAAATTCGGGTCATTTATTAGCTCCGAGTTTACGTTTGTGTTTTGATCACTTAGCCCTGGGCCTTTATTACATAAAGATTTGGAAGGCTGGGTAGCCGGCACAGCCCCTAAGGGCTGTAATTGAGGCTGGCCCTGGCTTTTCCTATCCGATGCCCCCCCTTGTTGACCCTTCTGCTGCGACCCCTTTTTTGGAGGGGTCAGAGCAGAGGCATGGGCATATTGCTCCAGTTTTGCTGCTGCTGATACTGCTGCCTCATGCTGCGGGTTTTTCTCTTTAGAGGAACGTAGATTCTGCATCATTTACGCTTATAGATATAAATATACTCTAACAGCAACAAATTAGAGACTGACAGTTACCAACGTCCTCCACAAATCCAAAAAGGAACTAAGGAGAGAGGGGGAGGAAAGGGAAACCGCTGCTCCCATCAGCGCTCAACTACCCGCTGTACAGAGCATATACCATAAAGTGTATAAAGCGGGGTAAGTCTCTCCACACTACACTCTTATACACCCCCGTAATAAAAAAAAAAAAAAAAAAAAAAAAAGAGAGCTCACACAGAAGGAAGCTACAATACCTTAAATGGCAGGTGTGGGGCAACTCCCTACACACATAAACTCCACAGCTACAACTCAAATTAGTGCAGCCCCCCACCTACACCGTAGTTTTATACAGTTGGTTAAATGCCGCTAAGGCAGTCGCCATTAAAAATACGGTTAGTGGGGTATATATACCGAGTATCCCAACCCCTACCTAAACCTCTCTCTTTGCATCTGTTGAAAATCCCAGGGGTCCCAGGGCTTTAGCTAGTCAGCAGCACACAAACAAAAAAAAAAAAAAAAAAAAGGAGGAGAATATACTTTGCTTCCTATATTAGCACACTCTGTCTGCTCCCAGACTTAGTATTACCCAAGCAGCAGGCAGGTCAACGCACTGACTCACATAAATAACTCTGTTACTACACAGATGTCATATTACCAGGATTTACTTCTAGTCTGAGGATTGTCTAACAAAAAAACAGCATCTGGATACTATATTAGTAACTCCATACTGTACCAGCTCTGGCCGACTTCTATTCCATGACTAGTGTAGAGATGGGAAAGTGAAAGTAAAAAGCTGCTTGTCTCACAGCAGCGTGCAGGGGATGACATATCACCCAAAGGATTCCTCAGCACACCTTTAGCAGAGAGAGAGGAGGGGCAGCGAGGCACCGAGCGACAAGGGAGCCAGAGCCATCCAGTATGCCGTTCATACGGCCAGGGGAGAGAGAGATGAGAACGGAGGGGGGACGGAGCACACAGCGTCCATGCTCTCACTCACTCCATGCTGCCTCTCAACACACACCCGCCCATCCGGTCACGCCCCCTTCTCCAAAAAAAATATATATTTTTTTAAATTTTTTTATAAACTAAGGAATCCCAACTTTTCGCAATGTCTCTAATATAAAACTGTAATACAACTGCTGCTGTATTGTGTCACTCTCTTGCAGTAATCATAACAATAAAAGCGATGTCACGCTTAAGTGACATAAACTTCCTGACAAATAATGACTACCTTTCATACCGCTATCCTATTTAGTCACCATAATATATGTGTGTAGTACCCTCTTAGTTTTCTACTTGTTAGGTAAATTTAGTTAGCTCTTCTGTAGGGCAAAGGAGAATGGAGTTAATTATGTTTAGGAGGCTGTGCAGTGCTTTACAGGCTGTGACTCTGTTATCTCCCTCTATCTTCTGGAACTTACTGGAAGTCTCCAGAACATAGTGGGTGGGGGAAAAAAGGCTGCAGCCTGAATATCTATGGAATTTCCACCAATCCCTGGGGAGGCTGGCCCAGAAGGTGGGAAAGCAACCCATATATATCCTGAAGTATGGCAGTCTGGGAGCAGAGTCCAGGGTCTAGCCGCCAAAACAATGAACTGTAGCTCTGCATCACAATTTTCAGATTTCATGAAGTGCTTAGATACAGGAATATTCAATTGTTACTTGCAATTGGTATGTTTATGTTGGGAAATTAAATCTTTTACTTTGTTGTAAACTAAATAATCCCAACTCCACACTGGGAGGCTCTGCCCCTGTGGTGGTGAGTAGGGATGAGCTTCGAGTTCGAGTCGAACTCATGTTCGACTCGAACATTGGCTGTTCGCAAGTTCGCCGAACAGCGAACAATTTGGGGTGTTCGCGGCAAATTCGAATGCCGCGGAACACCCTTTAAAAGTCTATGGGAGAAATCAAAAGTGCTAATTTTAAAGGCTTATATGCAAGTTATTGTCATAAAAAGTGTTTGGGGACCCGGGTCCTGCCCCAGGGGACATGGATCAATGCAAAAAAAAGTTTTAAAAACGGACGTTTTTTCAGGAGCAGTGATTTTATTAATGCTTAAAGTCAAACAATAAAAGTGTAATATCCCTTTAAATTTCGTACCTGGGGGGTGTCTATAGTATGCCTGTAAAGGGGCGCATGTTTCCTGTGTTTAGAACAGTCTGACAGCAAAATGACATTTGGAAGGAAAAAACTCATTTAAAACTAGCCGCGGCTATTGCATTGCCGACAATACACATAGAAGTTCATTGATAAAAACGGCATGGGAATTCCCCACAGGGGAACCCCGAACCAAAATAAAAAAAAAAAAATGATGTGGGGGTCCCCCTAAATTCCATACAAGGCCCTTCAGGTCTGGTATGGATATTAAGGGGAACCCCAGCCAAAATTGAAAAAAAAAATTGACGTGGGGTTCCCCCTAAATTCCATACCAGACCCTTCAGGTCTGGTATGGATTTTAAGGGGAACCCCGCGCCAAAAAAAAAAAAAAAAAACGGCGTGGGGTCCCCCTAAAAATCCATACCAGACCCTTATCCGAGCACGCAACCTGGCAGGCCGCAGGAAAAGAGGGGGGGACGAGAGTGCGGCCCCCCCCCCTCCTGAACCGTACCAGGCCACATGCCCTCAACATTGGGAGGGTGCTTTGGGGTAGCCCCCCAAAACACCTTGTCCCCATGTTGATGAGGACAAGGGCCTCATCCTCACAATCCTGGCCGGTGGTTGTGAGGGTCTGCGGGCGGGGGGCTTATCGGAATCTGGAAGCCCCCTTTAACAAGGGGACCCCCAGATCCCGGCCCCCCCCCTGTGTGAAATGGTAAGGGGGTACTTACCCCTACCATTTCACTAAAAAACTGTCAAAAATGTTAAAAATGACAAGAGACAGTTTTTGACAATTCCTTTATTTAAATGCTTCTTCTTTCTTCTTTCTTCCTTCATCTTCTTCTGGTTCTTCTGGTTCTTCTGGCTCTTCTGGTTCTTCCTCCGGCGTTCTCGTCCAGCATCTTCTCCGCGGCGTCTTCTATCTTCTTCTCCTCGGGCCGCTCCGCACCCATGGCATTGAGGGGAGGCTCCCGCTCTTCTCTTCATCTTCTTCTCTTCTTCATCTTCTTCTTCATCTTCTTCTTCTTCTTCCTTCTTCTCTTCTTCTCTTCTTCTCTTCTTCCTGTCTTCTGCGGGCCGCTCCGCAGCCATGCTGGCATGGAGGGAGGCTCCCGCTGTGTGACGGCGTCTCTTCGTCTGACGGTTCTTAAATAACGGGGGGCGGGGCCACCCGGTGGCCCCGCCCCCCTCTGACGCACGGTGACATGACCGGACTTCCCTGTGGCATTCCCCGTGACGTCACAGGGAAGTCCCTCAAGTCACCGTGCGTCAGAGGGGGGCGGGGTCACCGGATGGCCCCGCCCCCCGTTATTTAAGAACCGTCAGACGAAGAGACGCCGTCACACAGCGGGAGCCTCCCTCCATGCCAGCATGGCTGCGGAGCGGCCCGCAGAAGACAGGAAGAAGAGAAGAAGAGAAGAAGAGAAGAAGGAAGAAGAAGAAGAAGATGAAGAAGAAGATGAAGAAGAGAAGAAGATGAAGAGAAGAGCGGGAGCCTCCCCTCAATGCCATGGGTGCGGAGCGGCCCGAGGAGAAGAAGATAGAAGACGCCGCGGAGAAGATGCTGGACGAGAACGCCGGAGGAAGAACCAGAAGAGCCAGAAGAACCAGAAGAAGATGAAGGAAGAAAGAAGAAAGAAGAAGCATTTAAATAAAGGAATTGTCAAAAACTGTCTCTTGTCATTTTTAACATTTTTGACAGTTTTTTAGTGAAATGGTAGGGGTAAGTACCCCCTTACCATTTCACACAGGGGGGGGGCCGGGATCTGGGGGTCCCCTTGTTAAAGGGGGCTTCCAGATTCCGATAAGCCCCCCGCCCGCAGACCCTCACAACCACCGGCCAGGGTTGTGAGGATGAGGCCCTTGTCCTCATCAACATGGGGACAAGGTGTTTTGGGGGGCTACCCCAAAGCACCCTCCCAATGTTGAGGGCATGTGGCCTGGTACGGTTCAGGAGGGGGGGGGGCCGCACTCTCGTCCCCCCCTCTTTTCCTGCGGCCTGCCAGGTTGCGTGCTCGGATAAGGGTCTGGTATGGATTTTTAGGGGGACCCCACGCCGTTTTTTTTTTTTTTTTTTTGGCGCGGGGTTCCCCTTAAAATCCATACCAGACCTGAAGGGTCTGGTATGGAATTTAGGGGGAACCCCACGTCAATTTTTTTTTTTAATTTTGGCTGGGGTTCCCCTTAATATCCATACCAGACCTGAAGGGCCTTGTATGGAATTTAGGGGGACTCCCACATCATTTTTTTTTTTTTTTTTTGGTTCGGGGTTGCCCTGTGGGGAATTCCCATGCCGTTTTTATCAATGAACTTCTATGTGTATTGTCGGCAATGCAATAGCCGCGGTAGTTTTAAATGTGTTTTTTCCTTCAAAATGTCACTTTGCTGTCAGACTGTTCTAAACACGGGAAACATGCGCCCCTTTACAGGCATACTATAGACACCCCCCAGGTACGAAATTTAAAGGGATATTACACTTTTATTGTTTGACTTTAAGCATTATTAAAATCACTGCTCCTGAAAAAACGGCCGTTTTTAAAACTTTTTTTTGCATTGATTCATGTCCCCTGGGGGAGGACCCGGGTCCCCAAACACTTTTTATGACAATAACTTGCATATTAGCCTTTAAAATTAGCACTTTTGATTATTCATGTTCGTGTCCCATAGACTTTAACGGCGTTCGCGTGTTCGAACGAATTTTTTTCCTGTTCGCATGTTCTGGTGCGAACCGAACAGGGGGGTGTTCGGCTCATCCCTAGTGGTGAGGAGAGAGAGAGAGGAGGAAGAAGGGAGCTCCAGGAACTCGCTTAGGTCTCAGATAGGCTTAGCTGCAGACTCATAGCCAAGCCAGAAGTAGCCTGTCCAGCAGAAGGCCAAGACAGCAGTCACCCTGGATCCTGGGAGTTTCTTAAACTGACGGAGTGAGTACAAACCAGCCATCACCCCTAAGGGAAGGAGAGGACAGTGAAGTGCAATACCTCACGTATCTGGGACCAAGTGTAGCTCAAATGCAGTGCAAGACAGCCAGGAGCATGCTAATTCTCTAATCTTGGGCCTGGAGCAGCAAGATGCCGTGCAATACAGTCAGGTGCTTTGTCTTCAACACAACTGTTTGGAACTGTAATTCCTCTTTTTATTGTTTTTACACTAATACTCCCACAGAAGTGCAGTTCCGTTAGTATCTTGGAGTAGAGCAGCCAGAGGCTAAGCAGGTCCTCAACTGTTTGTACATAGTTCTCCAATGTTTTTTTAGTTTGGGGTATCCCACGCATCCCCATTTCCTATCCAAGTTCAACATTCCTAAAATAAACACTAAAAACCCAAACCCCTAGACTGCTTATTGAGCCACCTTGAATTGTGTGAATATGCCTTTTGAGTAACAATGTTTGGGGGAAATAGGCAGCGGGGACTTCAAATCCCCAAACAATTGGAGTGGCTTGCAGGAGCCTTGACAGCTCAGGATCGCAGGAGGTACAGCAAGGACTGAGGGCAGGGGATGGTATTAGGTCACCTTTACAGTTTGTCTGTAAATGTGAACTAACACTTTAAAAATATTTTCAGTTGTCAATTTTTTTCACTTATCTTAGAGAATGAGTTGAAACAAAGCTTACAAAGTTCAGTGAAAATTCACTTTGCAACATAAACATGCTCAAATCTAAATTTAAGGTCAGTTTGTGTAGTAAATGTATGCAATGCTGCATGTAATAGAGAGTCATGAGGCACTAAATGTAATAGAACGGCAAACCATAATGCATGACATGATGTATTGCATGTAGTGGAGGCTAAATAGACTGTGTAATAAAAAGAAAGAAAAGAACCACGTGCATAGCTCTTAACTGTCCCTCAGGGGGAGGAACTGTCACTCTTTTGAGACCAAAGCCCTCTGTCTAGCCTGTTTAGTTTTTTCTAGGGTCTTTCTGTACTGGCCAGTTTCTTGGCTTTCCTTTTTGTCTGTTTCAGTTCCCATCTTGCCGTATCAAGGCAGAATTTCAGCTATCTGCTATCGCTAGGCAAATCAGCTAGTTTCTCTTTCCTCTTAGACTGGATATGGACTGTTGGATGGAAAACCTCTCAACCAATTCTGATTCTCACCCACCTTTAAATATCTTATTCATGGGGTGATTTTCAGCAGATAGGTCTTCAATCAAGACCAGATGTCCCGCCCTCCCTTCCCTTTGTCGCTGCTATCCTTTTAATGGGAGTGTCGTCACCCATTATTGGGGGTGGACAGTATGATTAAAGACTTTAATGAACTGTTACATTCAGCTTGAGTCTTAGTGACTAAGCTTTAGTGTTTGTTATTTATCAAAAAAAATAAATCTTGGTTTATGATTATAAAGTTTTACAGAAAGTTTAGTGAATTTCACTTACCGTATATGCTTTTAACCCCAAAAAAGAGCCACAGCCCAATATTTTCCATAGAAGATTTGTTCTTTGTCTCAATTGATTAACTTTTTCTGTTAAATTACATTTTATTGCTATTGGGCTGGAGGAAGTGCTTGTGGGGTCTGCAATCTAGTGGATACTTAAGAGTGATCTGTGTACTAAGGGTCTGATCTCCCTCGTAATATTGATTAAGGAAAGTAAACTGTATTTACCAGAGTTGTTATCTCAGTGATGGCATGTTGAAGAGGGAGATGTGTATTAAGGGGTGAACAGGTGGAATGGATACTAGTGGGTGATCATTGTGTCCTGTCCTGGCTCTCACTGTTGAAATGGATACTGGAGGGTGTTTTATGTGCTTATAATGCAGACTTAATTGGTGACATCAATACTACCTATTGAGTTGTGTATGTGCTGGAATGCAAATCTCATTGATGACATGAATATTTATTATTTATAGAGGTGAATCAGTACGCCGCCTGTGCCCCAGGATTTGTGGTGAAACGTGCTGAAGTCACCATGCTGTTCAACGTCTCGACGGGATGGGCATTTGTATTGTAGCCGGCCAGCTTACTGTCCATGTTGGATGAACCTTTCTTTTATGTAAGTGATACTGTTTTATTTGAATAAACACTAGTCTGGTTTTACCTATAGGGAACATTTCCTTTTTTGAGCACATATGAACATGAGTGTCGAGTGAGGACCCTGGATCTTTCTGAGTCTCTGTGACTACCAAGTCTATCTGCTCCTCACTAGTGTTTGGAGGCTGTTGTGGTCAGCTCTGCTATCTGCTTGCTGTTCCTAGAGGAACAGGCCCTGGCCAGGTATTAGCCACAAGCGAGTCAGCTTGTGCAAGCTGGTAAGCGTGCACTCCATGCGGTGGTGGATTCACACGTGTCTGTCAATGTAATCGTGATATTCACAAGAGGAGATTTTTCTAACACCATTGTGTATTCCTTCCATACATTTATTACCTCAAGGACTTATCTGCTTTAGTTCCATATACCATCATTGGGACTTGCTGTCATATTGCTATTCACCAAATTGTGTCACTCTGCAATTTGTTGTTTTATGTTCACTTTTGTGTCACCATGCAATTTTTTGCACCTTTTATTCTATTAGACATACAGAGCACAGCTTCTATTTTATAAAATATTTATTTTTTGTGTATATCTCACATTTGAGCTGCGGCTAAGTTTAGGGTTTAGGATACAGTGCAGTTCTCTCTTTTTACACATGGATATTTGGGTTTGAGCCATGTAAGCTGGAGTGCAGTTCTCACTGGCGGCATAGATATTTGGGATAGAGCTGTGTGTGCTGTTGTGCAGTTCTCACTGATGTCATAGAGACTGGGAGTGAGAGTGAATGCTGGAGTGCAGATCTGATTGGTCTTTCATTCTTTAGTTCATTTTCTGGTGCAGGAAATCAAAAACTGGAAATATAAGTACTATGGATTGGCATATTTAGTACCTCTTAAAACAAATTCATATTTTTATCACTAATAAACCATATTTTAGAACTGAAGTTCTACATAAGGTAGAATCCTATTGTAGCATTTAACCTTGAAGGAGCTGCTGGAAATTTGCCCAGGTTCTTTACCAGCAGCCAGGCACACGTTCACAGCGACACTTTTCTTTAATAACCAGTCTAGAGGTGTTTTTTTTCTTTGTTGTTTTTACATTTTTTGAGTAATTTGGATAGGTTTGAGGGAATTGAGCGAGATACTCCAAAAACAGAACTGTGTACAGATTAAGGACAATAAGCTCCTTTCTGAAAAGCTGAAGCAGAAATCCTTGCAATAGCAAACTGTGAACTTGGCTTTGTAGTGGAAACAGTTAAATGCAGACTTCCTTCTTTAGAGCAACAAGAGCAGAGTCCCTTCACACAGAACCAGATAGACTAAGTTCTTCAGGACACCAGCTGATGTCCCCTTTAAGCAAACACACACAGCTAACTCTCTAACACAAGAGGGGTAGCAGCAGCTCAAAAGTCTCTAAGATCTCTCACAGCAGTCTGAACTCACAAAATGTCCAGGGACAGTTGATTTGCCTCCTTCCAACTTCCAAGCGACCCCTTTCTCCAGTGATACAAGACTCTATCTTCAGCAGGCAGCCTCTCAGTCAGATCTCTGTAGCCTCAGCATCCAGGCCCTCAGGTCGCCCACCTGAGGTCTCACGAACAGCAAGTACATGGCAGCGTTGACCCGGAGGGCAGTAGCTCTCTGGCTGGACTGATCCGCTACAGGAAAACACCCAGAAGCTCAGTGTCTGAGTATTTATGCAGAAACCTAGCAGCTTTCAGGGCCCTGCTCTCTGGGATTGGCCAGGGCTGCATAAATATTTATACCTCCATCTGCATAGCTCGACTCCTATGTTCCAGATGATGTTCCAAAGCTCTTTGGAAGGCACAGGGAGCAATCAAACTAGCAGCAGCTGAATATACTGGACAGACCTAATTAATCAGAGGCAGCTGCACTGGTTACAGAGAGTATAGCTAAATTTACCTGACGGATAATTGCAGCCACACTGGTTACAGCTAAATTTACCTAACAAAACACACACAGCCCTTTTTGAATTGCAGCATTACTATGACCTGAATCTTTATAAAATGATAACACTATAGCATATTCACTGGTTTCAGAGTAGTCTGGTGTCTGAATTATCTCTTTTTATTGTAGTTACATATTTTTTATATTCAGCTGTATTCTTTTGATCCAAACATTATTTGCTACATAGATATTTCTGTGGGCATCCAGTTCTTCTGGGTCTTAGGGCAATTACATGTTTTGCAGAAACCACTGTATAGTTAAGCCCTTGTCAAACTGCTGAAGTATTTAAAATGTAGCAATGAGTAAGTTGCTCCATTTGGCAGATAATATTTTGTGGTAACTGGCATAGGAGCATATAATGCTGTCCTTTCCTACTTCAACCTTTTTAGTCCTCATATCCCTTACACAGATTATAATGGGTGTTGTGACAAGCTGCTAAAGTGTTTCCATTGCTGTAAGACTAGTGAGGAAGTGCTTGTGGAAAGACAGTGACAGGTGACTGACTGTGTGATTGTGCCAAAAAATCTTGGCAAGCAGACTAGAAGAAGTTAATATAGAACTGACATCACTTTAGCTGATTTGCTTTTTATGTCATGCCATGAATATTAAAAGCCCTGCAATGGTACTGCAATATGAGTGCATTTCCTCTATACTATAGATATTGTCAAAGTGTATGACAGCGTGATGATGGCATCCATAAAAAAAAATTTAGGCAACAGTAGCAATTAAAGTTAGTTATTAATATTTAAAATTAATTGTACTGAAAAAAATATTGTATACACACAGAACATCCACAATTTATATTTGTTTGTGAATTTTGACAGCAAAGCAATGATTTGTTACATGTGTAGCACCCTCTAGTTGGAGTGCTAGAGAGAGATAGCATTTTTTGCTAGTGTAGTTAAATTGTCAGGCTTGGCTGGCAGCCAAGCCTGTGTGTCTTTCTTCTTGGTCAGGGTTGAGTGACTCAAGCAGAGCTGGTGACTCATAGGCAGCATCACCAACACCTCCCACCTCGTTCCTGAATGTTCTGGTGTATTCTGCAAAGGTAGAGCTGCCTGGGGTATTCTGAGGAGCTCTGACCAATCCCCAACTTGGATTGGCAGGAGGCAGGCAGGCGGAAGCTGCACGCTCCAGCAGTCTCTCACGCATAGAAATGCGTGTCAGGCAATCTCTTCCTACCACCCCCTTCTTCTCTGATGGAGACAGAGTAGCTCCTTGCAGGCCATCCTGCTTTCACAGTCACCACTCCGTCTCTGTAGATTGCTCTCCCCAGCCTCCATTCCCTCCGAATGTGCTCAAAGCGGGCCCAGGTCTCCTCACACTCTGGCACTCACAAAGGCTTGGGGATATGCAAGTACTCCCACACTGGGTCATCCTCCCACTCTCCCTGGGAGTTATCGACGATGTTCATAGTGTCAGGACGGACATAAGGGTAGACCCCACTCCAGAGCAACTCTGCTCTGAACTTTCCGCTGGAACCTGGAAAACCTGGGTAGTTCTCTGGGCTTTCCCTTTCCTGGCAGGACACAAGCGTTGGGGTACCTTTTGACCCGCTGCCTCTATTCAGCTGCTCTGGTCTGGGTGGTGGAGGGTCGTTTATAAAAGAGTTGTCTGCTGTTGATGGGGGTTCCTGCAGCTTCTTCAGTTCCCATAGCCTACCACCATGGACTGGATTGCCTGGACCTGGGAGCCTACCATCTCCCAATCCCCTCCAAGCTGCTGTGGGACAACCAGTCCGCTATCTCCTCCAGGGACCCGAACTCTGCTTGCAGTCTGAAAGAACCCCAATTTATGGCCCTGTCCTTGCCTTCCCCTCCTGGCTCACCTGAGGGCACATCTCCCTCCTGCACTGGCTCCTTCTAGGTGGGGTCAGCAGAACACATAGGGACAGCCGGCATTTCAAGGACATTTACTGGTTCCTGCTGGGCCACGTCAGACTCCTCTTACCTTATGCCGCTGATATTCCGAGGGGAGTCACTAGGCTCCAACTCCATACCACCTTTCGGCAATGATTCCAGGCCTGCTCTTGCCTTCCAGGACTTCCGTGGCTGCATGTGACACAGTCCTGATTACAGGTCCACATTGTAGTATATTGGCTCCTGCTGGCTGGATGCAAGCTGTGTGAGTGGTTCACTGCAATGACCGAACCTGACCCATGCAATGACCAGTGCGTAGGCAGGCCCGCCCATGGCGGGCTGTCGTAACCCCTTGTTGAATTTGGCAGGCATGCTGGAACTAGCAGGACTTAACCGGGCATGTTGCTCGCCACCGACTATGGCCAAGCAACTGAGAGCAGATGACCGCTGACTTTTTCGGTGGTTGTCAGTAGCAACATTAAAGTTTGTAGCCCATGCCTCACTGAAGGGAACACTTTCGACACAGTCCTGCCCGCAGGTACCGACAGGCTTACCTCAATCATCCCAGGCAACAGTAGACATCTCTAGGCATACTTCACTGTTTAAAGCAGGAGTTTGAAGCAAAAGTTCACAATGTCCAGCAATGGCAGATCGCTGGACATATTTGTAATCCTTGGGCGTGATCGCCCGCTGTGGTTGCCATGGGTGACAGCACATGGTATAAAGTTACTAAATTGCAGGATTTCGCACAAGTGTCCATCCCAGCGACAGTTGGGCAACTGGGTAGGCAGGCATAAATAATTGACAGGCAGCTCCCGCTGGTTGCTATGGACAATGGCACTTAATTCTGTAGTACTGATGGCAGGCAAAGCAAATAAGTCCTTCCTTGGGTTTAATTCCTCAATGATGGTGGAAAAGTGCAGTTCCCCCGGGGAGGGTGACCTTGGGCCTGGGTTCGGGTTCGGACGGGACCCTCTTACAACACACGGGGAGAGCACTGCAAGGCAAAGTCTCCAGGAAGAACTACTAGTCGCAGCCAAGAGGGCTGGTGAGTGTCACACAATCTGGAGGTCTGGGAGGCACACTTGAGAGGACTGGGAGATTGCAGTAAGTCATGGGTGCAGAGCCAGTGGAGTGGACTGAGGTGGCACAGGTAGTGGAGAGAGGCAACTGCAGCCAGGAGTGCTGGCAGAGCCTTAAGAGGTGGTACTGGGATCAGTAGCCACATTTAGCATAGCTAGCACCAAGGACTACCATATTTTTGTACACCATAGCGGCCTGCAGTCCCTTCCTGCAAAGGGAGTTCTCTTCAGGCCTTCCAGAGCAAGTGTCAGGCCTGCAACTCAGTGCTAGCTGATTCTGGAAGAGCAAGCGATGTACTGGAGGTTTTAAAGCGGGGGTCCACCTATGGTTTTTTTTTTTTTGGAGTTCATTCACAAACTTTTCTTCTCATGATTATCTACTCACATGTTCTGTGTAATAAGTCCGCCTGTGTCCGATTTTGTTGTAAAGAATAACTTATAAAATTCACTGAAGACAGTTTCCATCTTCACTGTGGGCATTTGAAGCCCACAAGCATGTATTTCCTGGATGCAGTGAATGCTGTGCTCCCAGCATTCACCGAGATGTTGTGATGATGCTGTTGCACAATGCATGCTGGGAAGCCTGAGACTAGCTCCCAGGGGACTGTGGGAGGTCTGGGAGAGGCTAGAAACACGCCTACTCCCATGGGAGGAAAACCAGGAAGTGCTAAGAAGATTAGAAAAAAAAAAAAAGGTAATTACGGTGATTTAAATTTTTTTACACAGCATGTCAGCATCTAGGCAAGGAAGAGAATGCATAGAGATAATGTTCAAAATTTGGGTGGAACCCCGCTTTAAGGAGAGATAGGCTGCAAGCAAGTGTTGTGCTGGAGAGAAGAGAGGAGTTGTATATAACGGAGGTGTATATAGTTTTCACAGTCTCTAACAGTTTCTGCAATCAACTGAGCATCTCATAACTACCCTTTCCCCATCCAAGTTTATTCCCCTCAATAAAAATACAAAACAAAGTGCATGGACTGTTTTCTGTCTAAGAGTGACTGAAATTGTGTGCTTGGCTGGGCAGGTCGACAGATGGACTACAATTACCAGCAGCCCCTAAGGGGGTACCGCTATATATGTAACTTTCCATGAAGCGTTCCATTTCTCCCTACGTTGGCATGTTACAATTTCGGGGCTTTTTAAATATTTTTTAGCAAAAAGTGTGTTTTCCCTAAACATTGCCACAATTTAGATTGAATTTAGGCAGAACTTGTTGCTTTGATACTAACATGTTGGAAGAATATTTTTTGTGATGTACACTGAAAATTTTCTATAGTAGGTAGGGTTTATTTTCGTCTCATGTCCCCAACACTGACAAAAATAGACAAACTCTTCCTCACTCTATACAAAAATTTTTTTTTGTACCATATTTATCGGCGTGTAACACGCACCTGCGTATAACACGCACCCTAATTGTAAGAGGGAGGTTTTAGGAAAAAAACAACATTTTTAAAATAAACAACTTTGAAGCAAATTAAGGGTCAGTGTCAATCAATGTCCATCTACAGCCTGATTAATGCCGTTAATGCAGCCAGATTAATGTCCTCAATGCAGCCTGATTAATGTCCTCAATGCAGCCTAAATAAAGTCCTCAAGGCAGCCTAAATAATGCTGTGATGGTGAGCTTGCCTGCCTTGGCCACCTCTGAGGTAGTAGCTGCCTTTCTAACAAGAGGGCACCCTCTCTTGGTCCACCATTGGAGTATTCCTGTGTGCACTTAAACACAGATATCTCTGTTTGGAGCTCAGCCACCAGTTCTGTCAATTTCCACTTGGCCACATCCTATGGAGCTGTCTGTTTGGTTTGAAGTGGGTTTATCAATTTCTCATCTATTATAGCTGTTTGTGTATCTGTCTGTATGTCGCTGCTCTTGACATGCTATGGCCATTTCTAATAGTTTGTGGAAATTCACATTGAGGTTTCTCTGATGTTGTCAAACAGCAGTCCATCTACAAAATGTTCCTTCAAGTATTCATCCACATAACCACTGCCGGGCCATACTACTTGGCCCATTTTCCATGGCATATATCTGCTACATATATCTGCTACAATGTCTTGTAGTAGATTCTTCCCCTCTTCTTTCTACTGATGAAATGGGCCCTAATGTCCCCTAATGTTGCTATATACTGCTTCTAAGCCGTTAACTACCTTGCCAAGAAAATCCTGGTCTTTCTCTGTAAGATTCAGGATTAATCTTCTTGCTTCCCCCTCTAGGGCATTAATGGTCAGTTCTGCCTGCTGAGTGGGTGGGTTCCCATATGATTGGATAAGGTTCTGCAATCTCCTGGCCCAAGACCAAAGTCCTGATCTGGCCCTGTATACCTGGGTAATTGCTACAGCAGACATCCTGTCAGCATTAAGAGGGTCAATAATGCAGTGGCAGTAGGTTGCCTACTTCCTCTTGAAGTAGTACTACTGGACACCGCTGTAATGCCACTGCCATCACTATTGTCAGACATGGACAATCCCATTCATATATGGCAAATTTTAATGAAATAGGTAATCAGCGAAATGATAAGACAGGGAATAACTGTAATTTGCAGTTTACCAAACAGGTCCAAAGTAAGAAGCAATTGTGCGTGTTTTGTTTAGCCAACTCCCGGATTCAAAGTGAAAGTGATACAGCAGCTCCATGGAGGCTGATCACTTTCATAAAGCCGGCAGCGCAGCGCTTCCCCCCTCCTGCTGGTGGCCCTCCCTCCTCCTGTGGTTTCCAGGCTCTCCCACTCTTACCGGAGCCTGGGAACAGAATCGCTGGCTAGGGGAGAGAGAGCGATGTGAGAACGAATCGAATCAATGCCTCAATCTCACTTGTAAACAATGAAACCGTTTTAGATGCACCATTTCCTGGACAGTACAGACAGGGGATACATCTAACCAAGCCGATCTGTGCTTGGTTAGATGTTGTGAAGGGCAGGGGAGACATTGGGGTCTACTGGACCCCTAATGTCTCCATGAAGAGTACCTGTTACCTGCCCAATGCTATCACATGGGGGTTTATTAACCCCTTGTGATAGCAATCAAGTAAAAGTAAGTAAAAAAAAAAAGAAAAACATTTAAAGAAATAAAATGATAATAAAATGTATTACATTTTTTTTTTTAAATTGCAGTAATCCCCGTTGCCACACATACCTGTTGTGCAAAAGCAAGCCCAACCATGGTCGCACTACACATAAAATCCCAATAAAATACATTTATGGTTTTGGTTGTAACATGACAAAATGAGGAAAATTTCAAGGGGTGTGAATACTTTTACAAGGCACTGTACATGTGAGCATTTTGGCATGTACTAAAAGGTTTTTGCTATGTGTGGCTGCACTATGATTGGTGTTTATGTTTTTTTTTTTACATGAGGATTCTGCATTCTAACAAGGAGAACACCACATTTTGGGGATACTGAGCTGAAGTGTAGAAGGAGTTTGTTAACAATGAGAGCAATATATAAAAAAAAAGTATAAAATACAATCAGCGCACAGAGAGAACAAACAAAAATAGATGCAGCTGAACACTAAATTATTTTTTCACATAATCCAAAAGTGAAAAATATTCAAAGGAGTGCAGCTCAATAAAGGGCTCAATAAAACATTTCAAATGTGATAAAGAAGTCCATATAAATCCAATATAAAACAAGAAAAATGGAAGGTGGACTAACAGTCCCAGCAACAAAGAATCCCGTTAGAAATTTCAATGTAAGGGTGACTTTACCTCCAGCACGCTTGCTTCGCTCACCTCTAGGCAGGGCCGGACTGGGAATGAAAACCAGCCCTGGAAAAAATGTCATACCAGCCCCATAGCATTATTATACCAGCCCAACAGCATAACGTCATTATTTTCTTGTTCATAAAATGGAAAACCATGCATTTTAAAGCACATTTAAAGAGTGCATTATATATAGATAAGACACATAAAAGCACATAGGGCTCTGTGATTGGCCCTCCTGATCACATGACGGCTGTGTGGAATCACAGCCATCATGTGATGTAAATAGAGAGCCGTTTTCTAGGCAATTGGCTCTCCTCTCCTCACATGGAAGTTGTCGGAGAGGAGAGCGGATCTCTGCAGCCGGCCAGTGATCAGTGAGAATGAGCTGTTTTTTACAGCTTTTTACACATTGATCACCAGCCTACTGTCCCCACACATGTCCCAAAACAATGTAAACACACAAAGTCCCCAAAACACTGTCCCCACACACATGTCCCCACACAGTAAAAAAACCTGTCCCCCACATATGTAACAGTAAAATCATATGTCCCAATGATCATCTGCACACATATGTCCGTGATCACATCTGTGCATGATCATCTGCGTACATATGTCCGTGATCACACAAACCAATTATACACTTAACATAATTTTTTTACCAAAGACATGTAGCAGAATAAATTTTGGCTTACATTTATGACAAAATTAGATTTTATTGGATTTCTTTTAAAATAGAAAGAAGAAAATATTGTTTTTTTTTTTTCCAAATTTCCGCTCTTTTTTTCCGCTTATATCGCAAAAAATAAAAAACTGAGTCGTGAATAAATACCACCAAAAGAAAGCTCTATTTGTGTGAACAGCGTTGCATGACCGCGCAATTGTCATTGAAAGTGTGACAGCGCTGAAAGCTGAAAATTGGCCTGGGAAGGAAGGGGGTGAAAGTGCCCGGTAATGCACACAAAAAATAAAACAAATTGCCTGCACACCACTCTGTCCCTTAATGCCCACCTCCTTTTTATAGGGCACACAGTGTATAGGAATGTATAATGTAAAACATGGTTGTATTTCCCCACCCAGGGGAAATACAACTGGGCAGTGGCGGTGCGTCCATTGCACCTGTCAATCTTAAATAGACAGATTCATGCATTGCATGAATCTATCTATTGTCGCTGCTGCCGCCCCCTATTCAGGTGTCCGGCACCCTTGTTGGGCATCGGTCATGTGAATTACAGCGGCGGGGGTGTTTTTAGAAGTGCCTGATTAGAGCCGTCAGCTCTAATAGGCTTCCAAATTGGTAAACAGCGGGCACACTGCTGTGCGTTCGCTGCTTACACAGTGCTGTGTTAGGAAATCAAATAAACCGCTTCCCTAACACTGACCCGCCTCTCAGCCAATCAGGTGCACTGGGTCTGGTTACCTGTCACCTGATTGGCTGAAGTGACAGGAGCTGTGATTGGATGCCTATCGGAGGGAGCGTGGAGCAACTCGCTGACCTGAGACAGGTAAGTGCCCGGCGGGGGGGACACTGGCAGGATTTAATGGGCAAACTGGTGGCAATTGATGGGGCAAACTGGTGGCAATTGATGGTTACAGTGGC
The DNA here is from genome assembly GCA_037952925.1 of Lithobates clamitans. Classification (NCBI taxonomy): domain Eukaryota; kingdom Metazoa; phylum Chordata; class Amphibia; order Anura; family Ranidae; genus Lithobates; species Lithobates clamitans. The sequence goes on along the minus strand of JBBGZY010000251.1, from coordinate 13,916,060 downwards.
TGCGTTTGATGGGCACAGTGGCTGCAATTGATGGGTACAGTGGCTGCGTTTGATGGTACAGTGGTGGCAATTTATGGGTACAGTGGCTGCGTTTGATGGTATACAGCTTTTCAAAGATAATCTGGCACTTGAACAAAACATGAGAGAGAGAGAGAGAGAGAGAGAGAGAGAGATGGTACAGTGGCTGCGTTTGATGGTACAGTGGCAGCGTTTAATGGGCACAGTGGTGGCAATTTACGGGTACAGTCGCTGCGTTTGATGGTACAGTGGCTGCGTTTGATGGGCACAGTGGCTGTGTTTAATGGGCACAGTGGCTGTGTTTAATGGGCACAGTGGTGGCAATTTATGGGTAAAGTGGATGCGTTTGATGGGCACAGTGGCTGCAATTGATGGGCACAGTGGCTGCGTTTGATGGTAAAGTGGATGCGTTTGATGGGCACAGTGGCTGCAATTGATGGGCACAGTGGCTGCAATTGATGGGCACAGTGGCTGCAATTGATGGGCACAGTGGCTGCGTTTGATGGGCACAGTGGCTGCGTTTGATGGGCACAGTGGCTGCGTTTGATGGGCACAGTGGCTGCGTTTGATGGGCACAGTGGCTGCGTTTGATGGGCACAGTGGCTGCGTTTGATGGGCACAGTGGCTGCGTTTGATGGGCACAGTGGCTGCGTTTGATGGGCACAGTGGCTGCGTTTGATAGGCACAGTGGCTGCGTTTGATAGGCACAGTGGCTGCGTTTGATGGGCAAGGCACAGTGTTGGCAATCTATGGGCACAGTGGCAGCGTTTGATGGTATACAGCTTTTCAAAGATAATCTGGCACTTGAACAAAACGAGAGAGAGAGAGAGAGAGAGAGAGAGGGGGGGAGAGAGAGAGAGGGGGGGGAGAGAGAGAGAGGGAGGGAGAGAGAGAGAGAGAGAGAGAGAGAGAGAGAGAGAGAGGGAGAGAGGGAGAGAGGGAGAGAGAGAGAGAGAGAGAGAGAGAGAGAGAGAGAGAGAGAGAGAGAGAGAGAGAGGGAGATTTTTTTTAATACCTTAATTCTTGTTGTGCTGTAGCAGCTGCACTGCCGGCCATTCACTGATATTCTCTCCTCGTGCAGATAGTGGGCGGTGCTGGCGCCGCACAGGACGAAGCAAAATGGAGCAGCACGGCGTTCTCCTGCTCCTCCCCCACAGGCACACAGACAGAGCAAGGCATGATGAGTGTGGTGGGCGGCGCGCCGGCGCCCAAACGGAGGAGACAGTGAGTGACACAGGCAGCCATGGCATAGTGCAGCAGCGGTGGCCACCGCTGCTGATCTTTAGGTCAGGACACAGGCAGTGAGCGGCCCCCCCGGAGACACACACAGACAGTGAGTGACACACAGCCATTGCATAGTGCAGCAGCGGCGGCCGCCGCTGCTGCTCTTTAGATTGCTGATGCTGACACAGGCACTGTGAGCGGCCCCAGCGGTATTTTGTGCAGCCAGCCTACCGGGATATTTCCCGGTATCCCGGTAGGCCAGTCCGACCCTGCCTCTAGGTGTGGACCACTGAACTAACAGATAGTCAACAACGCATGTCCCATATGGGTATAACTTCCAAATGAAGGTCCGGATCAACCGATCGGCATCCCAGGGATATAGTGGTACGAGAGAAGCAAAATCTAAGTGCACACTGATGATTTCTAAAAAGACTTTATTAATAAGCAAAAATGGCTACTCACAAGGGCTTCATTACGACATCGCATTTAGGAGTAAAAACACCATGAGCATGGAGATCCAGGATGACAGCGGGTGACGTCAAGATGTGGCTCCTCCCCCATACGCGTTACGTTCAGACGAACTTCCTTAGCGGGGCAGAGCCAACTAACATCACCCAATCATTTATATACACAGCGTGATAATCAAGGGAACAAGACACAATCATAGGAGCATAAAACCACTCCCTCTCCAAGGAGATGGCAGCGGCATGAAACCACTCCCTCTCCAAAGAAAGAACAACAAACCTGACCTGCAGTAAATCCACAGACAGGAAATAGCAATATTACATTGCCAAAAATAAAGGCTGCAAATCACTGGCCCCTAATGGCAGTTATAGGAATGACATTGCATATACCAATAATACCCAGGGATCATACAATTGAATAAAGCACCCGTTGTCATCCTGTATACCGATAAATCAGTACACATTAAAACCCAGGCACTCTGCACAAATAATAATGCATAAATTAAAAGAGGACCAGCTGATCCTCACCTGACTGCTTTTGTAACCTCTCCTCTAAGCATGGCCCCACCCCAGGCCCTATCAGAGAACCCTATATTAACCTGTGCACTGCAAGCCAGCAGTGCGGATCAACCATTGTGTGTTAGCCTCTGTGTGTACTTGCTGTGTTTCCTACATCTGATTCCTGTTACCGACTTTGGCCTGTTCTTAACTATTCCTGTCTGCTCGTAACCCTGACCTTTGGCGTGTTCCCGACCATCCCTGTTTGCCTGTGACCCTGAACCTTGGCGTGTACTCTGTTGTCCTTGTCTGCTTGTGGCCCCGACCTTGGCTTGTCCCTTACTTTCCTTGTTGTCCCAGCCTGCTGCCTCCTTCCTCTTCTCCTGTAGTTTACCATGAGCGCGAGCTGTGAGACCCTGGGGGCCGCGACCTGGAGCCAGACTGCAGCACAGTCCATCCTTACCATTAAAGGCTCTGGTGAACACCTGCTGGCTCTTAGACTCCGCGCCCTGGGGAATCTATGCTCTAGCTCCCAGTGGGATCTGTGTCAGTGATCCAGTAGACCTGCTTCCTGGACCTCCCAGGGTTCAGTCCCCAGCAGTCAGCCGTAGGGTCCACTACCTTGCGGTGCACTCCTGATCCCACGGGTGTGCATCTGTCACCCAGCCTCTAGGTGACCTGACATAAATAAACAACTTTTAAAATGTAATTAAAAAATATTAATACACCTGCTAATTAGACTAAAAAACAAATTATCCATCGGAAATGAAATTTAGCTTGAAATCGACATTTAATCCATCAGGCTTTAAAACCTTAGCCTCAAAAATCCAGAAGGATTCCCTATGGCAGGGGTCGGGAACCTTTGGCTCGCGAGCCAGATGTGGCTCTTTTGATGACTGCATCTGGCTCTCGCCTCTCAATCCGTGGATCGCGTGGTGTGCCGATCCGCGGATTGAGCCCATAGGAAAGGCCGTGGCTTCGGCCTAGCTCTGGAGTGATGCCATCTTTGTACACCGGGCGGCGGCCTAGGTGAGCGGCGTGCTGACATCATCATCACCGCCTCAACTGCTCGTGGATCTGCCTGCTTGTGTAGTGGTAAGCAAGCAGACAATTGTAGGGGAGATGTGGATATTACAGTGGGGGAGATGTGGATATTACAGTGAGGGAGATGTGGATATTACAGTGGAGGGAGATGTGGCTATTACAGTGGAGGGAGATGTGGATATTACAGTGGAGGGAGATGTGGATATTACAGTGGGGGGAGATGTGGATATTACAGTGGGGGAAGATGTGGATATTACAGTGGGGGGAGATGTGGATATTACAGTGGGGGGAGATGTGGATATTACAGTGGGGGGAGATGTGGATATTACAGTGGGGGGAGATGTGGCTATTACAGTGGGGGGAGATGTGGCTATTACAGTGGGGGGAGATGTGGCTATTACAGTGGGGGGAGATGTGGCTATTACAGTGGGGGGAGATGTGGATATTACAGTGGGGGGAGATGTGGATATTACAGTGGGGAGATGTGGCTATTACAGTGGGGGGAGATGTGGCTATTACAGTGGGGGGAGATGTGGCTATTACAGTGGGGGGAGATGTGGATATTACAGTGGGGGGAGATGTGGATATTACAGTGGGGGGCGATGTGGATATTACAGTGGAGAGATGTGGATATTACAGTGGGGAGATGTGGACATTACAGTGGGGAGATGTGGACATTACAGTGGGGAGGAGATGTGGACATTACAGTGGGGAGGAGATGTGGACATTACAGTGGGGAGGAGACGTGGACATTACAGTGGGGAGGAGATGTGGACATTACAGTGGGGAGGAGATGTGGACATTACAGTGGGGAGGAGATGTGGATATTACAGTGGGGGAGATGACGTGGATATTACAGTGGGGGGAGATGTGGATATTACAGTGGGGGAGATGACGTGGATATTACAGTGGGGGGAGATGTGGATATTACAGTGGGGGAGATGTGGATATTACAGTGGGGGAGATGTGGATATTACAGTGGGGGAGATGACGTGGATATTACAGTGGGGGTGATGACGTGGATATTACAGTGGGGGAGATGACGTGGATATTACAGTGGGGGAGATGATGACATTACAGTTTTAATTAATCAAAATTAGTCGATTAATTGATTAAAAAAAAATTAATTAATCGAACACGAAAAGTCGCATTAATGGTAAGAAGTACTTTATTCATCATTGGTTAGCAACAGCATAACAACGTTATTAAAAAAGAATTCAGAGACTTATTGTACTTTAACAGTGTTGCACACATTTACTTGTATTTAGTTTTAAACATATTGTATGGCTCTCACGGAATTACATATTAAAATATGTGGCGTTCATGGCTCTCTCAACCAAAAATGTTCCTGACCCATGCCCTATGGCTAAGTCAGCGGATAAAATTACCCCACCCCACCAATGTCTATCAGCTTTTCCAGACCCCAAAATTTGGGTCCCCTGGGGTCCCTATCATGACAAATTCTAAAGCGACGGGTTACTAGATGATGATTCATTGCTGGAATGATTTGAGTTTTTTTAACAAAAGAGGTTTAGAATTAATGGAATCAGGGGCGTTGCTAGGTAGCAAAAAGACCAGGGGCTTCAGCCCGAAGTCAGAGCCCAGCACCGGGGGGGGGGGGATGATGGTGCGGCAGACGGTGGGGTTGTATGGAGGGGGGTGTTACCTACCTGACACACACTGACCTACCTGGCTGACATACACTGACCTACCTGACATACACTGACCTACCTAACATACACTGACCTACCTATCTGACATACACTGACCTACTTGACACACACTGACCTACCTATCTGACATACACTGACCTACCTGGCTGACACACACTGACCTACATGACATACACTGACCTACCTGACACACACTGAACTGCCTGGCTGACATACACTGACCTACATGACATACCTGACATGCACTAATCTACCTGATACGCACTGACCTACCTAACACACACTGACCTATCTGACATACACTGACCTACCTACCTGACACACACTGACCTACCTATCTGACCTACCTGACACACACTGGCCTATCTATCTGACATACCTGACACACACTGACCTACCTATCTGACATACACTGACACACACTGACCTACCTATCTGACATACACTGACCCATTACTAATATCTGGGATTGACAGCCTCTCTAGCAACTTGGGGTGCTATATTGACCACTTTCTGCAGGAGATAGTGTGGTGTATGGCGACTGCACAGTATATTATAGTTTAAATAAGATTGGAGTGTATTAATACTTTATCCTTTACGGTTTCCACCATCATTCACAATTCTTTTTTCACATTTAAATTAATATACACTATAGGATTGTAAAGACCTGGGACACCTTTGGGTGCACTAAGGAGAGCAATAATGTTAGACGCTTTATTGGTGAGTGTTACCCCCCATAATACAGGGGTCAGTGTTACCCCCATATAATTTAGGGGCCCCCCATAGAGGACCCCCCTTAGATCAGAGTCCCCTTATATCAGTGCTCCTCTTAGAGACCCAAAAAAATTAAAATGGAAAAAATGCAGCACAACCTCCCCCTATAATTATATTCATATGTGAAAAAATAGTTGTAAATGATGGTGGAAACCCCCAAGGATAATCCGAGTACTAATACACTCCAATCTTATTTAAACATATAACGTGCAATCTCCATACACATATAATAATGTATGAATAGAGGTGTAAACCTCCAATTCATTCCAAAATGTGCTAATATCCAATTTACTTTTTCGGATATTAGCAAAACACATTTTGGAATGGATTTACACCTCTATTCAAACACTAGTATATGTGTTTGGCGATTGCACAGTATATGTTTAAATAAGATTGGATTATTACTTGGATTACCCTTCGGGGTTTCCGCCATCATTCACAATTATTTGTTCACATTTAAATTAATTATTTTAAATCGATTATAATTATAGGGGGAGGTTGCACTGCATTTTAATTTATTTTTGTATAGTTTTTTTCGAGGAATTTTAGTTTTATTCTAGGTGTTCTTTATTTGTTTTTTTTAGATCAGAGTCCCCTATATCTGATCCTCTTTAGAGACAAACCGTCAGTCTCTAAGGGGGGTGCTGATATAAGGGGACTGTACTATAATGGGTTTCTCTGAGGAGAGGGAGGGGTAGGTAATATAAGGACAAACTGATCTAATGTGGGTGCTGATATAAGGAGAGTTTCCCTTATTTAGTAGAAGTCTCTAGGGAGGGGAGGTGGGGGTGCTGATCTAATGGCGGGTGCTGACTGCTGATCTAATGGGTCACCAGCAGTCAGCACCCCCTCTACATTACCTCAGAGTCCCCTTATATCAGCACCCCCCTTAGATATCTCTAATAGTTCAGTGACCCCTCCCCCCCATCAGTGTCCCCTGCCCCTAAAGATCCCCATTAGACTGCCTTACCGAGAGCCGTTTAGAGTCAGGAAGTGTGGGAGTCGGAGTTTGGGGGCGGAGCGAAGCTGCTCTTCTGTAGTGCCATTTTCCTTCCTTCCATTGTGTGGGGGGGCTTGGGGAGAAGGCATAGCAGAGGCAGATGCTGCATCGCTGTGCCCACTGTGTAGGCAGGACACATTTGAACTGGTACACTCACTCACAGGGCTGCTGTTAGGAATCATGGGGCCTCCACCCCCTGAGGGGGGAAAAGAGGTGGGGGGAGGGAGGTGAGAGAGGAGGAGGCAGGAGAGAGAGGGGGTGCTGACACAGGAGGAGGGTGGTGCTGACAGAGAGGGGGGCTGACAGAGAGGGGGGTGCTGACAGGGGGGTGGGCTGACAGAGAGGGGGTGCTGACAGAGGGGGGTGGGCTGACAGAGAGGGGGTGCTGACAGGGGGTGGGCTGACAGAGAGGGGGGTGGGCTGACAGGGGGGTGGGCTGACAGAGAGGGGGGTGCTGACAGAGAGGGGGGTGCGCTGACGGAGGTGGGCTGACAGAGAGGGGGGTGCTGACAGAGAGGGTATGAGCTGACAGAGAGGGGGGTGCTGACAGAGAGGGGTGGGCTGACAGAGAGGGGGTGGGCTGCCAGAGAGGGGGTGGGCTGACAGAGGGGGAGGTGGGTTGACAGAGAGGGGGTGCTGACAGAGGGGGGTGGGCTGACAGAGAGGGGGGTGCTGACAGGGGGGGGTGGGCTGACAGAGAGGGTATGAGCTGACAGAGAGGGTATGAGCTGACAGAGAGGGTATGAGCTGACAGAGAGAGGGGGTGCGCTGACAGAGAGGGAGGTGCTGACAGGGGGTGGGCTGACAGAGAGGGGGTGCTGACAGAAAGGGGCGGGATGACAGACGGGGTGGCTTACAGAGAGGCACGCTGACAGACTGGAGGAAGGGCAGATAACAAACCTCAGTAAAGAGGAGACACATCGCACGCCAGGCAGGGAAGCGGGACTCCGGGTCGGCCAAGATCACCCACAGTCCAGCCCAGCCCCGCCTCCACATGTAACCATTTACCACCTCCACGGGCCAATCACAGACACGTCCGCCACCTGCACGGCCAATCACAGAGCGCCCGCTGCCCAACCCTTGTATGTGAGTGTAACACAGATGTCAGTGGGCACGGGAATCGGGATACGCCGCTCTCGATCTGCCACTTGTCACAGGATAGCTGAGACATGTCTGTATGCAGCCGCTGCATAACTAAGCAGGGAAAAGAGGTGAGGGAGGTGGCGGTCCGATGGCTCAGTGCCTGCTCGTCTCTCCACCTCCAATGCCGCCCGCCGCAGCCGCGACCCGCCCGCTAGTTTCTCCTCCACACTCTGAATGGAATTCTTATTAAAAAGAAAACAAAAAAAGATGAGGTTACTTGAGAAGCAGATCGCAGAGATCAAGCTCAAAATAGAACCACATTAATCCTCCCCTGATTTTCTCAAACTTTCAGGAGAACTTAAAGTGGGGTTTCACCCAAAAAAACAAAAATACCTGAAAAATTCTAAAAAAAAACCCAAAAAAAATTTGGATATTTTTTTTTTTTTTTACTTGCCTCTAAATGCCTGTTTCTAGGTGGTCCCTTGTAGTCTGCCTCTTCCTTTGCCTGGGCTGGTGACATCACTTTCCCCTCGGCACAGGAAGGGCTCCGCTCTGCTCCCTCCCTCCTGTCAATCATCTGGGACCCATTACAGGTCCCAGGTGATTGAGCGGCCAATCACGGCGCGCGGCGCCGCTCGCGCATGCGCAAGTGGGGGCCAGGCTGTGAAGCCACAGCCCGGCGCCCACAGTTGAAATGCCGGCGCCTACGAGCGGAGGGGGGGGACGAGCGGGGCTTCGATCCCCCGCATCGCTGGACTCAGGGATAGGTAAGTGTCCAATTAAAAGTCAGCAGCTGCAGTATTTGTAGCTGCTGACTTATTTTTTTTTTTTTTTTTAATGGACCCCCTGGGTGGAACTCCTCTTTAAAAATAAATTGATTAAATGGGATAAGGAGTCTCAGGAGAAAAAGAAGAGTAAATATATTAACGACTCTGGAGATTTCTGCCATGTGTTGGTTTCCACGTCCCCTCTGAAGGTTTGTGGAATGACCCTGACCATTCACATCATACACAGGGGTGTCAAGTATGGGAGCAGGTCTCGGAGTGCTGGGGAGTCTGTTACTAAATTGGAAGGGGGGTGTGCAATAGGTATATTGTCTGTGGAGGTAATATTGGCCTGCCTTTTAACCACTTCCCATCCGAGCCATCGTCAAATGACGTTCCCCAGGAGGGATCTCCCATCTTGGGCGGGCAGCAGTGCCAGCCCAAGACATTGTGCTGTCTGGTACCAAGAATGAAATGCTGCCCCCCCCAAAAAAAAAAAATCACACCCACCAAAATGCCCCCACATCCATTACTTTATATCACGATAACTAAAGTGGACCTGTCATGGCTCTATACATGTATATAGGAGTATAAAGAGGCCCTGTTATGGTTGTATAGGAGTATAAAAAGGACCTATTATGGCTCTATTCATGTATAGGAGTATAAAGAGGACCTGCCATGGCACTATACGTATATATATATAAGTATAAAGAGGACCTGTCATGGCACTATACATGTAAAGAAGTAAAAAGGGGACCTGTCATGGCTCTATACATGTAAAGGAGTATAAAGAGGACCTGTCATGGCTCTATACATGTATATAGGAGTATAAAGAGGACCTGTCATGGTTGTTTACATGTATAGGAGTATAAAGAGGACCTGTCATCGCTCTATACGTGTATGTAAGAGTATAAAGAGGACTTGTCATGGCTCTATACATGTGTATAAGAGTGTAAAAGGACATGTCATGGCTCAATACATGTATGTAGGAATATAAAGAGGTCCTGTCATGGCTCTTTAAAAAGGACATGTTATGGCTCTATTCATGTATAAAGAGGACCGGTCATGGCATTATACGTGTATATAGAAGTATAAAGATGACCTGTTATGGCTCTATACATGTATGTAGGAGTATAAAGAGGACCTGTCATGGCTCTATACATGTGTGTAGGAGTATAAAAAGGACCGGTCATGGCTCTATACATGTATATAGAAGTATAAAGAGGACCTGTCATGGCTCTATACATGTATATAGGGGTAGAAAGAGAACCTGTCTAGGCTCTATACATGCATAGGAGTATAAAGAGGACCTGTCATGGCACTATACATGTATGTAGGAGTATAAAGAGGACCTGTCATGGCTCTATACATGTATATAGGAGTATAAAGAGGACCTGTCATGGCTCTATACATTATATATGGTAGAATATCCGCACTAAACCCTCTAACATATGTGCATATACTTATATTTAAAAATATATGTGTTGGCAAAAAGCGGTGAAACAAAATTATAAAGTATTTTTGTTGATAAAAAACATTAAAAAGCAAGAAAGTGGTGCTGCAACTAGAGAAATGATGTCATCAGATGATGTCATCTGCTCCCCCGCCCGCCGGCCCGCTGATTGGCCAGCAAGCCCGCTCACAAGCCGACTGTCCTACCCGCTGACTGACTTCCCCTGTTCTGCCCGCACACTCCTGTCCCCCATTGGATAGTGTCCAACTGTACCGTGCAGGCGCAGTATGGAGGACAAAGGAGACGTCGAAAGTCTCCGAACAGGAATAGCGGGAACGTGTGGCACAATGTACTCTTAATGTACTCGGTCCAGCGGCCCACTCCCCCGCAGGAAATCAACAGAGAGGGAAAAGAAACCGAGAGGAAGCAGGAAGGAGAACAAAAAAGGAAAAGGCCCTATTAGGAACGGGTATTTTTAATATTAGTGGTTTGGTCTTATCTGAGGACAAACTTAGAGTCTTGGATAAAGGCCTCAAGTTTGCCCCGGTTCATAACTTCAGTAAATTTCATACCTATGTTAATCTCCAGAAGTTTGTTAGGAGTTTAAACATAAGAAAGTATTATTTGTCTAAACCTGCAGAAAGGGCTCCTTTAGTCCCTGTTGGGACTCACTCACTCCAATGTGGGAAATAAGTCTGTTTTTAGTTCTCCTAATGTAGATGTTAAGCATATTGATATATTTCTTTGTTGGAATCTAAAAAAGATTTAGTAATCCGCCCCGGTGATAAGGATGGCGGATTGGTAGTAATGAGCAAATCCTTTTATAGGAATGAAATGCAGAGGTTACTGGCAGACCATAATACATATCAAATTTTGAGGAGTGACCCGATTTTCCAATGTAAAGAAGAATTATCTCTTTTGGTTCAGAAGAGTTTGAAGCATAAATTTCTCACCAAAAGAGAGGCCAGTTATCTTGACCCTAGTGCATGTAGGACACCGATCATTTACTGCCTGACGAAAACTCACAAGGATGCACAGTCTTCCCCCGGGAGAATCATTGTGAATGGCATTGATTCAGTTTCTTCTTGCCTTGGTCAGTATATAGATTTCTTTCTCAAGCTCTTAGTTTGTGCTACTCCTGCCTTCCTCTGCGACACCAAGCATATAATACAGATTACTGAATCCCTTCCTTGCACGAATGGTAGTATATTGGTTACGGCTGATGTCGCTCTCTATATACTATCGTTGGTCACCGAGATGCTATCACATCGGTCAGATGGGCTTTGGATAAATCAGATATTGGTGGCTGGCACAAGAAATTTATCCTACAGTGTTTAGAATTCTGTCTTACAAAAAATTATTTTTGGTACGATAGATAAATTTGCCCCCAGTATGGCCCTATGGGGGGAGGAGTCTATCTTAAAAATTGTCCAGGACAGTTAGTTTGTTATAAGCGCTACATCAATGATTTAATCATGGCATGGCATAAAAGTTTTCTTGGCAGGGTTAAATGATAACGTCAAAAATATTTCCCTCTTTTAACGTTGATACTATGCGTATGACGTTCCTTGATTTGAAAATCTTTAAGGATGGCATTCATTTCAGAACTCATAATTACTTCAAACCCACTGACAGGAATGGTTATATCCCATTGGACAGTCTTCACCACAATACTTGGTTATGTAATATACCTAGGGGCCAATTTTTTCTCCTCAGACGCAACTGTGCCCTGGACTCCGATTATCAGGATCAATCTTTGGTTCTGGCTAAAAAATTCCTTCAGAAGGCTATGTTTCAGAGAAGGTGTATTCTGAGAGAGAGTGGATTGGTTGCATGGAGAGAAAAACATTGGTAGCTGACTCTAATAGAGGAAAGCGCGAATGTAAACAGGATTTTAAAATGATTTTAGACTACAATGTGCAATATAGACAATTTGAGAAAATAATTTTGAAGCACTGAGATGTCTTTAAAAAGGATAGGATATTGAGTGAAGCCCTTCCCAATCGTCCCCAATTTATTAATAGAAGGGGCCCGACTCTTAGAGATGTCATTGCCCCTGGAGTGATTGACCCACCTGTCCATAGAGAAAATAGAACTTTTAATTTTTTAACAGGTTTTTATGCTTGCGGTAGATGCCTAGCATGCAGACAATGCAAGTGTAATATTAAAAAAATGAAAAGATTTTACTTCTTATTCTACCAAACGAACATATGTGATTAAGAATCTAATCACATGCAACACCCAGGGGGTTGTATACATGCTGGAGTGCAATTGTGGTCTCCAGTATATAGGTAGGACTTCTAGACCATTAAGTGTATGCATTGGGGAGCATGTAAACAATAATAAAAAGGGTTTAAGGTCTCATAGTGTTTCTAAACACTTTAGAATAGGTCATGATAGGGACCCCAGGGGACTCAAATTTTGGGGTCTGAAAAAAGTTGATAGGCATTGGAGGGGGGTAATTTTATCCGCCGACTTAGCCAGAGGGAATCCTTCTGGATTTTTGAGGCTAAGGTTTTAAAACCTGATTGGTTAAATGTCAAACTCAATCCAAATGGTTTAATTTCCGATAATTTGTTTTTTAGTCAAATTAGCAGGTGTATTAATATTTTTTAATTACATTTTAAAAGTTGTTAATTTATTAGGAATACTCTTTTAATTGTTGCATTATTATTTGTGCAGAGTGCCTGGGTTTTAATGTGTGCTTAATTTGTGCTTGATTATGGGTATGCAGGATGACAGCGGCTACTTTATTCAATTGTATGATCCCTGGGTTTTATTGGTATATGCAATGCCATTCCTATAACTGCCATTAGGGGCCAGTGATTTGCAGCCTTTATTTTTGGCAATGTAATATTGCGATTTCCTGTCTGTGGATTTACTGCAGATCAGGTTTGTTGTTGTTCCTTTGGAGAGGGAGTGGTTTCATGCCACCGCCGTCTCTTTGGAGAGGGAGTGGTTTCATGCCGCCTCCTATGATTGCGTCTTGTTCCCTTGATGATCACACTGTGTATAGAAATGATCGGGTGACGTTAGTTGGCTCCGCCCCGCTAAGGAAGTTCGTATGAACGTAACGCGTACAGGGGAGGAGACACGTCTTGACGTCACCCGCTGTCATCCTGGATCTCCATGCTCATGGTGTTTTTACTCCTAAATGCGCTGTTGTAATGAAGCCCTTGTGAGTAGCCAATTTTGCATATCAATAAAGTCTTTTTAGAAATCATCAGTGTGCACTTAGATGATTTTGCTTCTCTCTTACCACTATATCCCTGGAATGCCGGTCGGTTGATCTGGACCTTCGTTTCGAAGTTATACCCATATGGGACATGCGTTGTTGACCATCTGTTAGTTCAGTGGTCCACACCTAGAGGTGAGCGAAGCAAGCGTGCTGGAGGTAAAGTCACCCTTACATTGAAATTTCTCACGGGATTTTTTGTTGCTGGGACGGTTAGTCCACCTTCCATTTTTCTAGTTTTATCTTGGATTTATATGGACTTCTTTATCACATTTGAAATGTTTTATTGAGCCCTTTATTGCGCTGCACTCCTTTGTATATTAACAATGATAGCAAGCCCGGTGACATGTGGGCATAGACTCTGATCAAGTATATCGGCATGTGTAATGATGCATGAAGACCGGAGTGCACATGGTGACTTAATTAAACACTTTAAGCACATTTTAGCATATGCAAGCACATTTATTTTGTATACTTGTCCATTTGTGAAACAGGATTACACGATTATATTTTTTTCATGTGATTGATATTTCATGAGGATTGAAGCAATTGAGAGAATGTTCGGATTGAGGGGATAAAAAAAGAGATTTATTGATGGATGGATGAATGCTAAGAAAGCAACAGTTTGGTAAGGGTATTGTGGCTTATGGATCTGAGGAGTGATGAACCCTGGATGATTCATGTTTAATAGTGGCACACAGATGTGAGCACATTACCAGAAGAGATATTGATTTTCTGGTGTATGTGGACATAGCACATTACCAGAAGAGATATTGATTTTATGGTGTATGTGGACATACTACACTATACAGTATTTTTTTGTTTTGGGAACATTACCTCGGAGCCTTAAAGAGGAACACTTGAGAAGATTAAAGACACCACACACATTTGCTTTCGAATGCATGAGCTTTATTGGACACTTGTGAGTCACATAGTCCGGTGAGAGTCTAATATTATTTCAAGGGTCGTGGTTAACAACAGGAGCTTGCTAGTGGATTATAGAAGCGCTGGTTCAATTTATATTTAAACAGCACTGTTAGCCCAGTTTAAAACCTGCTAAACATACAGGGAAAAATTTGCATTACATTGTTGATGGGCTATTTACTGTATATATAAAGTTTTACATTAATTTTCTTTTGGTGCTTTATGCTAAACCAAACTGACAAATACAAGAGTGACATTATAACCTTTATTTATGGGGAGAGACATGTGAGTGATTGGGCACCAGAATTTTTTTTCAGATTGTCTTTTATTTTATTCTTTGCACATTTCTTGTATCTTAGATAGTTTAGTCACCCAGAATGAAAGCAAGTGAATTGTTGCATTCAGGATTTCTTAGAAACGTATGCTATTCATTCGCAATTATATTAATAAAAACAAACTTTCATAAAAAACAAACTGAACTCAGCTGCTTATTAGAAGAAAATAACTACCCAGTGAAAATCCTTATAAAAGGGGCAAAACAATAGCAATGCACCTTCCACCAAAATTCTCATTACAGCTTTCAAACAGTTCATAAGAAGATAGTTAACATGCTGATACAGTTATATATTGTATTTGCTTTGTACATAACCTGGGAATATTGCATAGCATAGAGGTTATTATAGTGTTCCATTTTACTGCTTACTTGAGAGGGACAGATTTTATGTATTAGATATTGAGACTGTGTACATGTCATATTTAACCAGTAGGAGGCACTGCATGAAAATACTTGGGAATGTATGTGATGCTTCACTGCAGTTGAACTGTGCCACTCCTTGCAGGCTTGTTCAGATTTTTTTCTAGCTCATGGATAAATGGACAGTGACCTGGCAAACATTTGGACTAAAGCACTTATACTGCAATCATATATCAGATTTCAAGGGTTATGAATTCTTCATACATTACCCGAAGTGAAAAGCTGTGGGGTTGTAATGTCTTATGTATTTTCCCTTTTTAAGATTTTTAGCATTTACCTATGTGTTTATATTTTATCCTCATTACTAACTACACATTTGTGAGCTATATTTTTTCAGATCTGATGCTTTCCAGTAAATGCATGACACATCTGTTGTAATGTGAGTAAAGGAGATTTGTAATAACAGTATAATATAAAGGCTGCCATTGCTGACCTTTGTCATTCTGATATTAAAGCTCCAATTAACAAGATATGACAGCCTGGCAAATAGCATTCTCAGAAGGACATGAACAATACAACCTCTGCATTGCCTTTAGATTTACATTAACATGATAAGACATCCAAGGCATTTAACAGAGAGCTCTAAGGTCTTGTTCAGACAGGGATGGCCAATATCAAGTAGATCCAAAGGGTCACTCTCATATAGATCAGCAGATGTTTCACAGATTCCATTTACAATACAGGTAAATAAAGCTGTCATTAACCAGAGCTCACACCAGAGGCGTAACTAGAACCTTCAGGGCCTCAGTGCAAGAAACCATGATGGGCCCCCCTGCCATCCAAGCCCCGGGCTTCCAATTTTTGGAGAGTGTCTATGGACCTCCTCCCAAAACCATGCTTCCCGCATGCCCCCTGGGACATGCATCCAGCGCAATCACAGCAGCCCTTTACCATGTGATCTGCTGATCACATGTAAACAGACTTGCCAGTTATCCGCAGTCCTTTCCTCCCACGTTGTGTTTGTGTTAGGAAAGGACTGCTGTTAACTGTTAAGAATGTCAGTAAATTGTTTACACTGAAAATCAGTGCCCCAATCATCTGTGCCCTCTATCAGTGCTCATCAATGCCACCTATTAGTGCCCATCAATGCTGCCTTTCAGTGCTTATCAATGCCGCCTATTAATGCCCATCAATTCCGCCTACAAGTGTTACCTATCAGTGCTCAATAATGCCGCTTATTAGTACCCATCATTTCTGCCTATCCGCACCACTTATCAGTGCTCATTAATGCCGCCTAACAGCATCTATCAGTGCCGCCTACCAGTACTCTTCAATGCTGGCCATCAGTGCCCATCAATACTGCCTGAGTTCCTATCAATGTTCCTTAGTGCCCATCAGTGCCACCTATTAGTGCCCATCAATGCCACCTATCAGTGCACATTAGTGCCTCCTATCAGTGCTGCCTATCAGTGCTCATCAATGCGGCCTATGTGTGTCTCCTATTAGTGCCCATCAATGCCTCCTATTAGTGCCCATCAATGCCTCCTATCGGTGCTCATCAGTGCCTCCTATCAGTGTCTCCTATCAGTGCCCATCAGTGCCTCCTATCGGTGCCCATAAATGCCTCCCATCAGTGCTCATCAGTGCCTTCTCTCAATGCTCATCAGTGAATCCTAACAGTGCCCATCAGTGCCTCCTATCAGTGCTCATCAGTGCCTCCTATCAGTGCCCATCAGTGCCTTCTATCAGTGCCCATCAGTGCCTCCTATCAGTGCCCATCAGTGCCTCCTATCAGTGCCCATAAATGCCTCCTATCAGTGCCCACCAGTGCCTTCTATCAGTGCCCATTAGTGCCTTCTATCGGTGCCTTCTATTAATGCCCATTAGTGCCCTCTATCAGTGCCCATTAGTGCCTTCTATCAGTGCTCATTAGTGCCTTCTATCAGTGCCCATTAGTGCCTTCTATCAGTGCCCATTAGTGCCTCCTATCAGTGCCCATTAGTGCCTCCTATCAGTGCTCATCAGTGCCTCCTATCAGTGCCCATAAATGCATCCTATCAGTGCTCATCAGTGCCTCCTATCAGTGCCCATAAATGCCTCCTATCAGTGCCCATCAGTGCCTCCTATCAGTGCTCATCAGTGCCTTCTATCAGTGCCCATTAGTGCCTTCGTTCTATCAGTGAGCATCAGTGAATCCTATCAGTGGCCATCAGTGCCGTCTGCCTTCTCAGGACAGCGCGGCTCTGAGCGGAGAGTGTGTCTCCCATGGAACAGCAGCACAGAGACACCTGCATTGACAGTTCTATTCCCCTCTGTCCGTACTGTCTTGCATGGGATGACACAGGACACACAGCTGATCTGCTCCCCCTTCTCCCCCTCCCCTCTCCTGTGTGTGCTCCACAGGAAATGTGAGCTTGTTAGCTTCACACTTGACTGCCCACGGAGCACACACAGGAGAGGGGAGGGGGGAGAAGGGGGAGCAGATCAGCTGTGTGTCCTGTGTCATCCCATGCAAGACAGTACGGACAGAGAGGGAAATAGATCTGTCAATGCCGGTGTCTCTGTGCTGCTGTTCCATGAGAGACACACTCTCTGCTCAGTGAATAGCAACCCCGCTGGACCCCCGAAAGTGATGGAATGCCAGGGCCCCATCGCAAGTGCGACTGTTGCGACCCTGGCAATTCCGCAACTGGCTCATACTACAGTAACACATTTCTCCACTGACCACCAACGCACATATGCAGATTTCTGTTGACCAATGCTGCACTCATCTACTTTTAGGATGATCAATACTGCACCCAAGAACTTTTTGGCTGACCAACACTGTACCTATACACCTCTCGGCTGACCAATAGTACCTATGCACGTCTCAACTGACCAACACTCCACCCACTCAACTTCTCGATTGGCCAACTCTGCATCCACACATTTCTTGGCAGATCAACACTGCAAGTGTGAAGACAGTGGGAGAGAATCAGCACGTCCAGGAGATCTCCTGAGGAGTCAGACGGGTGGGCTGGTGAGTGAGCAGTCTGGGAGGACTGTGGAGAGAGAAAGTGTCAGTCTCGGAGGACTGTGGAGAAGTAGACAGGAGGGCTAGTGAAAGGGGCAGCTGCAGCCAGGCGGGTTGTCAGTGCCTAAAGAGGTGGTGCTGGGATCAGTAGCCATAGGGATGTATACTGGACACTGAATTTTTGCTACACACCCAAAGGGGTCTCGGTTACCTGCTTGTAAAGGGCAATTGCTAAAAGTGTGAATGAGTGCTTTGTGTCAGATTAAGCATCAGTGTGCCAGCTGAAGTTCTGCAAGCAAGTTAATGCTGAAGGAAGAGAAGGAGTGTATATAGACTGTACATAGGAGAAGTTGTCCCTGAAGTTGTTTAAAGTCAAGTGGGCATCCCATAATCTTCCTAATCTCTATCTAAGTTTTATCCCATCAATAACATACAAAAAACATGCTGGACTGTTTTCTGACTCTGGGACACTGTGGAGATTCGGTGTGCCTGGCTGTGCAGGATAGGGGAACCCATTTCACCTGCGCCTCCTACGTGGGGTGCGCTACACTTTAATGCCTCAGACCAAAGTTGTACCAAAGTCAGACTCCAAAGTTGCACTAAAAGTCATGCGACTTCGGAGTCGGGCTAGTGTGAACCGACTGAATTTACATAAATAAAGTGTCATGAGTGCCAACTGTAACCAATCAAAAAAAAAAAAAGGGAGACGCTCCACCCAGAAGGAACCTCAGAAATTACAGAAAAGGATGGAATAAAGAGAACAAAGGGGAATGGAAAAAGAGTAGAGAGAGAGAGAGAAACCCAGAGGAGGAGGAGAAGAAGCAAAGCTCCCAAGGGGTGAACTTAACTTGTTCGAATTCCCTACAGCTTCATGAACATAGTCGGCTCAGGGGCTCCAGATAGCCTCAAATCGCTTAGTAGTGTCATTAACC
The DNA here is from genome assembly GCA_037952925.1 of Lithobates clamitans. NCBI lineage: Eukaryota > Metazoa > Chordata > Amphibia > Anura > Ranidae > Lithobates > Lithobates clamitans. The sequence goes on along the minus strand of JBBGZY010000251.1, from coordinate 13,897,267 downwards.
ACACTGGCAATTTCTCATTGAACATATTCCAAGATATCTTTCGTTGTATAGCCAGATACACGCAGAGGTCTTCATCCAGGAATGGACCAGTGTTCCACATCACTTACAGTGGCTAGATCCTAGGCCCACGCCCGCATGTAGGGACATTTATCAGGGGAGTCAAGCAGCAGCCTTTAGATGGTAGATATACCTCCTACGTGCCCTGCCTCCTGGATACCCCATGTCTCATAGGGAGTGACTTTAGGCCCGTCTGTGACTAAAGATCCTAAGGAGTGCAAGAAATGGGAGATTTTAAGAAACCGGAAGAAATCCTGATGAATGCATTTTCAATTTGATTCGGCAGTGGGCCAATGAGAATGGACCTCGAGGGATCAGAAAGTGCCCAATTCTGTACAGGCCCTTATTTAGCTACCAACGGAAAGTCTCTGGTTCCTGACCAAGGAGGAAAGCGGGATTGTTAAAAACATGGTTTAAAGGAAAAAAAGTGAGACTAGCTTGTGATTGTTTCACACTCAATCCCAGACAGCAAAAGAATTAGATAAAGTGGGAGCCAAAATGGGTGCCCTATGCTTTGCTGATTGCCATTTGACATAATCCAGCAGAACCCTATTTACCGCCATTCGCTCAATCACTATCCAATCTGGATTTTCCATGCGAGCATACACTGCAGAGAGCTGAGCTACTTGTGCAACCTGAGTCAGGTGAGACTTTAGGTGTACCTTGTAGGGCTTGTGTCGATGGCTTAACAAACACATACTAAGAAGTAAAAATATAATTAACTTTATTTTCCATATAACAAATGGTTAAAAAAACACATTGCATTTATAACAGGTTATAAACACAATTACTGTTATTTGGTCCAGGATGTGCTGGTCCTGACTGAATAGAGCAAAGCAGATGGCCTACGCGTTTCGCGGGAAATCCTGCTTTGTCAGGGCCTTGAAATAGCACAAGTTTTGTACAAATATTGAGAGTAACCTATGAACAAGATGTTAACAAATTTATAAATACATATTGATAAATGTTTTTAATCATTACTGACTATAAGAGAAATATTTGAAAAACGTCATGAATACTCAAAAAACATTTGTAGTATATTACAGAAGTTAACAAAATTAGAATTACATTTCATTTATTTGTTTTATGCCCAACAGTATGTCAATACCAAGAGAGGACAGAGGAACAAAGGAGCAAATAAATCAGTTGTTACCTATTATGTAGAACTAAATTAATACACTGTTATTTTTTCATCTGTAAAATGCAGATAATACAGTCAGTCCAGCGGGGAGGATCAATAGGTTTTTCCTTTCCCCATTTTGCTTTTTACCTTAAACACATATACACGTGTGTATATATACACAGTGCCTTGCAAAAGTATTCACCCCCTTGGCTTTTTTCCTATTTTGTTACATTACAGCCTTTAGTTCAATGTTTTTTTTAATCTGAATTATATGTGATGGATCAGAACACAATAGTCTAAGTTGGTGAAGTAAAATTAGAAAAATATATACATAAAACTATTTTTCAGAAATAAAAAACTGATAGTTGGCATGTGTGTATGTATTCACCCCCTTTGTTATGAAGCTCATAAAAAGCTCTGGTGCAACCAATTACCTTCAGAAGTCACATAATTAGTGAAATGATGTCCACCTGTGTGCAATCTAAGTGTCACATGATCTGTCTTTACATATACAGTCAGGTCCATAAATATTGGGACAACGACACAATTCTAATCTTTTTGGCTTTATACACCACCACAATGGATTTGAAATGAAACGAACAAGATGTGCTTTAACTGCAGACTTTCAGCTTTAATGCAAGGGTATTTACATCCAAATCAGGTGAATGGTGTAGGAATTACAACAGTTTGTATATGTGCCTCCCAGTTTAAAGAGACCAAAAGTAATGGGACAATTGGCTGCTCAGCTGTTCCATGGCCATTCCATGGTGGTGTATAGAGCCAAAAAGATTAGAATTGTGTCGATGTCCCAATATTTATGGACCTGACTGTACACACCTTTTTGAAAGGCCCCAGAGGCTGCAACACCTAAGCAAGAGGCACCACTAACCAAACACTGGCATGAAGTTCAAGGAACTCTCCAAACAAGTAAGGGACAATGTTGTTGAGAAGTACAAGTCAGGGCTAGGTTATAAAAAAATATCCAAATCTTTGATGATCCCTAGGAGCACCATCAAATCTATCATAACCAAATGGAAAGAACATGGCACAACAGCAAACCTGCCAAGACACGGCCACACACCAAAACTCACGGACCGGGCAAGGAGGGCATTAATCAGAGAGGCAGCACAGAGACCTAAGGTAACCCTGGAGGAGCTGCAGAGTTCCACAGCAGAGACTGGAGTATCTGTACATAGGACGACAATAAGCCGTACGCTTCAGAGTTGGGCTTTCCCAGCTGCTTTCTGGCACTCCTTTTCTTCCCTCTCTTTTCTCTCTTTTTTCCCCTCCTCCCTTCCCTGTCTCATTTCCTCTGTCCCCTCTCCCCCCATCTCCCCTACTTCTCCATCCCTTTGTTCCCCTCTCCACCCTCCCCCCCTTTTTTCCCCTCCCCTCATTTCCCCCCCCCTTTCCTTCCCTTCCCTCACTGACTTTTCTTCCCCCTTTTCTCTCTCCTGCCATTTCTTTCTTTCCCCCCTTCCGCCCCTCTTTCCTCCCCCTCCCCTACCCTACCCTTCCCCCCTCCCTCTCCTCTATGCTTTCCCTACTCTTTTTTCTCTTTCACCCTCTCTTTCCTTTCCCCTTTTCCCCCTTTCTTCTCTACAATCTCTTATCTTTCCCCTTCTCTATCTCTCTTCCATTTGCGACACACTCTTACCAACATATTAATATCATGATCACTGATATTCAATTGGCGGAGTCTGCTCTTCTTCCCAGGTGAGGACACCGGAGTTTATCCCCACGGCCCCCAGGCATCCTCCCTATTATCAGCATTATACAGGTGAAAAAATAACAGTACCGGTATATTAATATAACATAATGGGTAACAACTGATTTATTTGCTCTTTTGCTCCTTTGTCCTCTCTTGGTATTGACATACTGTTGGGCAAAAAACAAATAAATGAAATGTTATTCTAATTTTGTTAACTTCATTTCTTAATTTATTTTATGGTCAGTAATAATTAAAAACATTTATCAATATGTATTTATAAAGTTGTTGACATCTTATTCATAGGTTATTCTCAATATTTGTACAAAACTTGTGCTATTTCAAGACCCTGATGAAGCGGGATTTCACGTAGGCCATCTGCTTTGCCCTATTCAGTCAGAACCAGCACATCCTGGACCAAATAACAGTAATTGTGATTATAACCTGTTATAAATGCAATGTGTTTTTTTAACCATTTGTTATATGGAAAATAGAGTTAATTATATTTTTACTTCTTAGTATATGTGTTTATTAAGCCCTACAAGGTACACCTAAAGTCCCACCCCTCTCTTCCGTTTTTTTTTTTTGTTTTTTGACTTTTGCTACATTTGGGATGGTACCTGTGTAGGGTTATAATTACTTCACATCCACCCCCTACCCTTATACAATACTTGCGCAGCCTGATAATACTGGGCCAGATGGGGGAGACCTACACTGCCTGCTGTTTTATGCACAAATAAGACTTGTTTTGAGAGCCTATGACCCTTACCACCTCACACATAGTGCACCAATTTAGACTGAAATTTATTAAGGTTCGACTGAACAATCCCTATGGGTAGGGAACGGAAGTAATATAAGATACGGGTCAAGAGTGTCATTTTTATGGAATGAATCTTACCCAGCCATGACAGATCATATCCTGCCTATCTCTGAAAGTCCTCCTCCAATTTCTTGTACAAAGGTGGATAGTTGGGTAAAGAAGGAGTCAACCGAATCCCTAACAGACAAAGTCGGACCTCCAGGCAAACAGAAACGCGTCTTGTAGTCGAGACACAAATGTTACAGGCAGAATGATATTCACAGTGAGTGATTTGTGTTCATTCATCTGGAGGCCCAAGGCCCACCCAAAGGATTGCAAGAGCTGATTTAATTTAGGGAGGCAAATTAAGGGCCAGGTAATTAACAACACAAATCATCAGCAAATAGTGCGCAATTGACCCCATGGATATTTGGATCTGACCTGATTGCAATTGCGAATGTCTGAATTGCTATGGCAAATATAAGGGCAGAGAGGGGACACCCCTGTCTAGTGCCTCTAGCGATCGGGATAGGATCGGAGTGGAATTCCTGGGGCCGCACCCTCCTGTGAGAAAGACGGTTTCGAAACCCCATGCCTCCAACAGCCCAAATACGTCTGGCCAAGAGACTGAATCTAATGCTATTTGGAGATCGATGGACAAGAGCATACCAATTTGGGGATGTCCTCCTCTGCAACCTGATTGCAATATAGATGTAGCACTAACTCTCGGCGGAGCTGCTGGTTTAAGCGGGCTTGTTACCTTCACTCTCCTTCCCTCTGTTTTACCGGCACCCGGTCTAGGGTTCTGTTGAGTTTACCTCTGGACGATACACGCACCAACACTTAAATATGTTTTCAATGCTTTATTAAACGATTTACTAAGGAAGTAGCAGGAAAGAGGCAGAAGGGAAACTGCAGAAGAAACTCAAATATCTTCTTGTAGGTTCTTGACAAATGTCCTGGTAGAATTTAGATATTACAATAGAATGCGCTCCCCTTGTGGGACACACTCTGCTCGCCTGGATAGGCCTCTCTCACTTGCCTAGCAGCCAGTACATAGCACGAACAAAAGTCTCTGCCACAGACTTGGTTGGGAATAAACCTGTACGATCCTCTGCCACAGGATGTATTGGTTTTCTGCAATGAACGTCAGTCACAGTGCTTGAACCTTTAAGCCAACCCAGCAACACTATGCTGTATAGTTACTTTTAGGATACGTCCTCCAACCGAGTCACCAGGCCCCTCTCCTGACCAGCACGCTGCGTGATCCTTCCATGACGGGTCCTCCCCTGGGATCTCCTCGGTTGTCCAGCTTCTTCCCTCTGGAAAGACAGCTCAGGACCATTCCTCGGCTGCTGTGGCAGGCCCCAGACAAGCTTCTGGGCCCACCCCTGCGCCACAGCGACGTGGGCCTCCGGAACTGAGGACCATGAGATTGCTCTCTAACGCATACCTGCCGGCCAGGAGGGCCAGTAGGTGGCTGTAAAACGAACCCCACAATATGGCGTCTGTCCCATAAATACCCTCGCCCAAAATGCAACTCGGAGGACCACCTCCACCGAGATGTCTCCGGGACAGAAGAGCATCCATACGCTTCGACACGTTGCCTTTCCAACACTGACCAGTGATAACAGCGACACCCACCGGTCAGCATGGAAACACACACAACATCAGCCAAGCTGGAACAGAGGCAAACCTAACCTATTTAACAAACAAGTTACTAAATTTACCTAACATAGGGTAGATCGCAAATCTACCAGCGCTACATAGAGATAAGATTAACCGTGCAACATATTTGATCTGGACCCTGTCTACCAGGGATAAACCCCATTTGATCTTTATGAATGTAGGTGTTTATGAAGGACGAAAGCCAAAATTTTCGTAAGCAGCTTAAGGTCATCATTTAATACCTTTTATAGACTCCTTTTTTTCATTCCTTGCCACAGCCATAGAAACATTGTTGTATTATCCTAGTATTTACAGGACAAACTGTCCCTGATTTCCTGTTAGCAAGACCAGTGGGGACTATGCCCACTCCTTCCCTAGGCCACATGTAGACAGGGGTTAATTTGTTGCCCCTTTATGGAAAAATTCTGTTTTAAATCCTTCCCGAAAGTGAGGTGACTTCACATCCTTCCTGGCAGGATACCTTATAAGCTGTGGGTGGAGACTAGCCAAGGACATTTGGCGGATGGGAAGGTCAGAGCCTGAGCTAAGAATGAGATAATATTTTTCTGCTACCCCAGGATGGGCACCCCTGCTACTGCGAACTGGAGGTACACTGCCACTTAAAGAGGACTTGTATTCTTTAAGAAGAAGAGAATACACTTAATAGAACTTTAACTTTGAACTACCACAAAAAAATTGAGTTGTATCAAGCCTGTGGCTGTTTGAAGTGACTGAAGTGGATTCATGTTACTATTGGTGATGTAAAGTAGGATAGCACCCCTGTTAGGCTAATTACTGGACTGGTGCATTTCATGAAAGACATACAGTGGTAAATATGATCCCTGTGCAATAACTCAGTGCAAACCTGGTTGGGTTGGAGCTGGTGCTGGATAGGGGAAGTAGTGCCCCCTCTTGTCATTGAGGAGCTGACGTCCAAAGCAGCAGTAGAGCAGGTGATCTGAACCCTCAAGTCAAATGGTCTAGAAAATGAACTGTGAAAGACCAGCCCAAAATATTAGAATCAAGGGATAGTTCCAAAAAATGTGAAAAAAAACAACTGGGTCATCTGCACATCTCTAACATTCTGCCGAAACAGAGGGATAAATCCCATGTAACCACTGGGGCGTAAGATATATTTTGTGTAGAATTTTAAATTAGATCAGTCAATCCCTAGCGGAAACTAACTGCAACATGGGATAGTCCCATATATCCTAACATTCCTCCCTGTGCAGTCCCGGGTCTCCCCCCGCCAGACAGTGTAGAAAGTCTCAAGACACTCATGTACAGATTGCAACAAGGCCTTATAGATGATGGATAGAGGTTTACTTCCACTTCCAACTAGTGTGGCGGAGCTGGAGGTGCCGTAACAGATAAGAATTAGGGAAGGCATATAGTGGTTTTAGTATGTCAAAAGTTAGCAGAAGAGTGCTGTCACAAACACGGCTGAGGTAATTGATCCCCAATTGGATCAGTTATAGTAGAGAATTCAGGGAGAGTGGGATTTAGCCATAAAGGCGTGGAGGGGAACCAACTATGAGGGTTTCTCAGATTCTTGGGATTCACCTTCAGGGAAACCTTCCATGAGAAAAACACGGAGGCTGCCATTGTTGACTTCCCTTAAAAATCCTGGTTTCCTGACTGTTATGCTGACACTTGAATATTGTGTTACCAACCTAGAACAAGTCGATAGAGATGGACATCACTATGCTGATATCTCTTGTCTCTTCTAAACCAAAACATGTCTAATCTGCGTGTCTCAATTCTGAGTCAACTCATTTATAACTACACATAAGTAAATGAAATAAGTAATTGCTGCACATCATTTAATCATTTTTTTTAAACAGATATTCACAAAAAATGTCGATATCCATCCTAGTTTTTTTTCACAATTTGAATTAGTACAATATAATAGAAATGATACGTAACAGTATATGTTTATCCATTCAAGTAATCTTTTTAAGCATAAATGCATTTTCAGACATAAATACAATTGGTGAATGATATCTGCACATAGGATTCATCAGTTTTTAAAAGCAGCAAATTTGATAGCAGAAGGCATTTCTCACCACAAATGTTTAAATCGCTCCAATCAAAAACGTAAACTCTACTGGTCTATACGTCAGGTTTCCATCCAGGTTTTGCTGTACTGCACCAGTCTACCTTAACCCATTATGTATCTGGCAATCCTGGATAACATCTGCTGGTAATGTGATAATGTTGGAACACCCTTGTTGCTGTCCTACACGGAAATCCTGATGTAGAAAAATGTTGTGCCAAGATTATTCTCCCATCAGAATTAAACCTGCCTTGGAAGTTGGTATGTGATTAATGATGCAGGAAGTGAAAAGAGAGAAGGTTGCCCAGAATGGGGCACCTGTGATAAACTGCATTTAGCAAACTTTGAAAAAAGAAAAAGTGGACTAGGAACTATATTAGGCATTTCATGTCAGATAAACAACCACACAATATGTGCAACGAATTCCTGCTTCCCAAATCCATCCTATGAACTGACTGTATCTTTGATCAACATTTCTACATCAACTGTACACTAGAGGTCAGTAGTATTTAACACACAGTGCAGGGGTCAGGAGTAAATCCTGCAGAGTGCACAGGTCAGTAGCATGTAACAGAGTTCAGAGGTCAGGAGAAAGTAACACAGAGTGCAGGGGTCAGTAGTAAGTAACCCACAGTGTAGAGGGCAAGAGTAACACATATATTTCCCCTACACAAACACCCTCCTTCCAGAACAAACATCTAACTTCCTCTGTCTGTACAATTCACTCCCCAGACCTTAGATGTAGCACGACTATGCAGACTGAGGGAAATTCCCAGGTCTCCCTGTGTTATATGATATTTCTGAGCCCAGAAGGAGCCTATAAGTTCCCTCAGCTCTGTAATGATCTGAAGTCTGAGAGGCAACAGATTGGTTTAAGAAGATGGCAGCACACTGGAATCAAAATCTACCTGACACATGTCTGCGAATGGTGGGTAGCTCACGATTGACGCTGACCCCAGTTGCCAGTTGTAAAGACTTATTTTGTATGCCCTAAAATGACATTGTAGTACTGGCATATTATCACAACCACTGACATAACAAGCTCATGCTATTGCAATAGCTTATCATTTAATTTTGGACATTTAACTTATGGTAATACATCTGAGAATTAATACCAGTTAGCTCAGCAGATCCTAATACATATCCATAATGAAAGATCCTTACTCTCAAGACTGTTGTGTTTAGGGTGCATTTTGTGAAATGCAGTACATTTTAATTAAGACTTTTAAATGTGTCCTGCTCATTATCTAGTGTTGGTATTGTCAAATGACTGGTAGTTAAAGTAGAAATAAACCTGTAAACTAATAGTCCACTTCTTCTGTAGCGGAAGGATCAGAGTAGTTCTGATTGGTAATTGCCAGCACTTGACCACGTTGACCAATCAGAACCGCTCTGATTTGTCCTGGTGTCCATAGGGAAATAAGAGGAAAAACAGCACATTTTTCAAACCCCAGGACCACTGCGTGGATGGTGATGCTGTATCACCATAGAGGTAAGTGCAGTGGGACCGGGGGGGGGGGGGGGGGGGTTGGTAAAGCTGAACTCCTAATAAGAAAATATTGTCTAGATAAAAAGGGGCATGTGTGTTCTTGAATTTTGGGGTGCTTTGTGCATTTCTTTCAGTCAGGGCCATAATCCACTGTCAAACTTTGCTTCCATGCAGGAGCATCCTGTAGGTCAGTCAGCACTGCTCTCTCACCTTGTTCAGGGTGACTAATGCTGGCCATACACTATACAAAAAATTGTCCAAACCCATTTTCGAAAAATGAACATTCGGCCGTGAGCCCAAACGATAGTGCCATCATGTAATGACCGATAAATCGTTCGGTGGAGATAAATGATTGCATTTTTTGTTCTTTTTTTACATATACCTAGTGCAAACAGTTCGGAGGGGAAACACATTAATTTTTCAATTTATCGCTCGTTCGGCAGAAAATTTCCAAACTTGTCCTTCATTTTTTCGGCTCAAAAAGTCCCAACGATTATTAATTTTGTGACCATTAACTGGCCGAAAAACAAACGAACTGTCTAAATGACTGAATTTCGGCAGATTTTTCGTATAGTGTATGGCCAGCATGATTCTCTGTTCGTTCTGCTCCTTTTGTTTTCTGCAGGCATCCTGTAGTGGGTGGGTGAGTGGGTACAGGCTATGTGCAGTACAAGGATAATATTACCATTACTTTTACAATATAATAACTTCGTTTGCAAAGGTACATGTCCCAAACAAGGTGGATTTATATCCTTTGTGGCTATTGAGTAATATATTTAAATGAAACCTGTGTGCTCATATTTTAAATACATTATTTAATCTTTTTTTCACCCTTTGTTACATTGCAGTGCTGCTGATCTTCTGCAGCTTTATTGCCTCTTCCAGTTTACTGCAATCACTGCTTGGACTTTCTAAGGGTGGATTTTCTTAGGGTGATAACAGTGGGTCATGCTGGCCTAATGTGTGTTAAAAGGGTCACTTATATTCTTAAAGAGGAACTGCAGTCTGCTCACATAATTTGTAATAAAAAACATCTTTGCCATTCTGAAGCTTCCCTCCAACCACTTTGCATATTATTTTATATATACTGTGATTCTGTACAAATATGCTGCTGAAATCTCCCTCCACTGAGTCTGGCCGCATCCATTTTAACTGTGGGCAGCTGAAGCTACTGCCTGTTCACTTCCTGGATTTACACAGACAACACAGAGGCACACCTCCAGCTCTGCAGCTCTCATTGGCCCTCTTAGGACTCATCCCCCCTCCCTTCCTGGCAAACTCTCACGAGAGTGAGAGAGAGAGAGCTGTGCATGATGTCATAAGCCTAGGCTTTTTACCAAACAAGAAACAGCAAGTGGGCTGTATAAGATATTTACTGGCAGAAAAAAAAATGTTTTACTATCCAAAGTTAAAACAACAAGGGCAGAAGATTTAATAGATGGAAAGTTGAAAAAATGACTGATAGGCTGGGTTCACACTGGTGCGACACCACAGCCGTCCTACTTTGCATCCGACTTTGCCCTGCGACATGAAGCCGGCATATGTCCAACTTTCAATGAACGGGGATCCGACTTGGATCCCCGCCATTGCCCGGCACTGTGTTTGGTATGAATCTTTAGGGGGAACTCCGCGCCAAATTTTAAATGAAAAAACGGCGTGGGGGTCCCCCCCACATCCATACCAGACCCTTATCCAAGCATGCAGCCATACACGTACCCATTCACCTAGGTAAAAAAGTGTCAATAAAAAAAACACAGTACACAGGTTTTTAAAGTAATTTATTAGACAGCTCCGGGGTCTTCTGACTTCGGAGGTCTCTCCAGCGTCACCTCCCGGTGTCCTGATCTTCTGCCGGCTCCTCCGCTATCTTCTACAGCTCTATTGCTAGCGGTGGCCCGGACTTCTGCCTTCTGCCTTCTTTTCTTCCAATGTTGACACGACGCTCTCTCCGGCTGGAATGCTCTCTGTGCGCTCTGCTATGGCTTATATAGGCGGTGACCCCGCCCCCTTATGAGGTCACTGTCCCGGGGCCCGGATCCATAACAGACCCAAGGGCCTGGTATGCTCTTGGAGGGGGAACCCATGCAGGTTTTTTATTTAAAATTTGGCGCGAGGTTCCCCCTCAAGATCATCTGAGCACAAGTCGCATGCCGAAGTCGGATCATGCGAGACGGCGATCAGGCTTCAATGATAGTCAATGGGCTGAAGTAGGATCAAAGTCGGACCAAAGTAGTACAGGGAGCATTTCTAAAGTCGGAACGACTTGTGTCGGACCAGTTAGGATGGCTCCCATAGGGAAACATTGAATTTCACATGTCATGGGACATGAGCTCCCAATGTCGGAGCGTTTGTCGGACCAGTGTGAACCCAGCCTCAAGGTCCAATTTAATCAGAAGCCAGTGTGCAGGTGACAACATAGGATCACAATAGGGTGAAAGACAGTTGTCACCTTATAACAGGAAGTGCCTAAACAATGTGTAAATGTCAGGTGTTATTCAAATGAAAGCTGCAGATTAAAAAAAATATTGAAAATGATGTTCATTTTCAAATTAAGAGAAACAGAATGTTTCCATGATCAAACTAGATTGTGTGCATGCACAGTATATCAGGAAACAGAAACATCAGGCAAGAGGATGCAGCTGGATGAGCATCATAAAACATTTGCTGGTTAAAGAGGGAGTTCAGTCCTCTTTGAGGCTGCTAAGAGATTAATAATTAATATGCTGCTGTTTAGAATTTGGCATCATGCTCAATACACAGTAATGATCAATATTGATTCATCAGCATCTCTATCTCTATCCAAGCTGGACCAATGTAACTATTTATAAAATATCCATAACCAGAATTCCTCTTTAAAGGAAAGCCTTGCAACCAAAAAAAAAAGTTTATGTGCGGGGCCGCAGCTAAATGTGACCATTGTGCCCCCCACCCTATGTAAATGAGTATAGGGTACATTGTACCCCTACTCATTCACCCCAAAAAAGTATAAAAAATTAATAAAAACAATACACATGTTTTTGACAAAGTAAATTTATTGAAGTAATTCTATCGTGTATTCTCCCCCTGGTCTTCTCTCCTCTCTGGTGATGCAGTTTCTTATTCTTTTTTGCATGGGGGGTTTCCCTCAAAATCTATATCAGACCAAAGGGTCTTGGGGGAGAGATCCCACGCCATTTTTATTTTCATTTTGGAGTGGGGTTCCTATTCAATATCCATACCAGACTCAAATGGCCTGGTATGGATCTTGGGGGGGGGGGGGGGGGCACACTGTTTTTTGTTTTTTTTTTTTTCATTTTAGCATGAGGTTACCCTTCAAGATCCTCAGAGCACAAGTCGGATCATTATAATCTGACTTGAATGCGACTTTTCAAATCAATGGACTGAAAGCTGGATCAGTTAAGACAGCTCTCATAGGGAACCACCGATTTTGAATAGAGGCAGAGAAACGCTGCTAAAAGCTAACGCGGCTAAATGTACATTAAGGCCAATGCAAAAAGCTACAGCCGCTTTTTCCTGGCGTTGGTATTGGTTTTGCAGCTCGCTTTTTCCAATGCCCTGTGTGCATGAGGGCTTACCCTTTTAATCTACAGACCATGACATTCTTGTTTTCATTGGTGGGCATCATTTGTACTCCTACATGGAAAACCTATTTATCTATTTGTATTTCTGAATTTCTTTAAAAGTCATATTATAACCATAAAACCATATCTTAGACTAAGATTATCAGTGAATTGGACTTAAAATAGGTGAACATGAGTTTACTAGTAACCCTATTAAGATCCTGAGGGAATTTAGTCTCACTTATCAAAACTATACTCAGTTTTGATAGCTGAACAGATGTTTGCTCAAATCTTCTTGCACACTGTATCTGACACTGCTGGGAGTGAGCTGGACAGAGGCATTAGCTCTAAAGAGGTTTTTTTGGCCATCAAACATTAAAGCTTAAGTTTACCTGAAATGAAAAATAAACACAAGGGACATTACTTACTTTCAGTACGAAGTGTGTACCGGAGGAGGAGGATTCCAGCAAAAGGAGGACACAGCCGCACAAGGGACACATCTCACTGAATGTAAGTATTGTCCCTTATGCTGATTTTTGTTGTTGTTTTGTTTTAGGTAAAATTAGGATTTAGGCTAGGTTCACACTGGTGCGATTGCAGACATCGAATGTGATACGCACCGCATTCCCGTGCACATCACATGCGATGTCCATACAGTGCGATTTCAGCCATACATTATATGGCTGAAAAATGTATCGCATCCACACCAAAATGGTGCAGGACCCTTTTTCACACATTTGAATCGCAGCGCATGGGTGCCCACACCCACGTGGGGCGATTCTGGCAATCGCATTGGGTTTTGTAATCTGTTTCGGGGTGTCAATAAGATAACATTGACCCCGCTGCAGATCGCATGGATGTCGTGTGATTGCAATGCGATGCAGGAAACACATAGGATTCACTGCGTTTCCCGTATCACATGTTCACAAGTGTGAACCTAGCCTTAAAGTTCAATAAACATCTGGGCCCAGGTGGGTTAGCAGCGGGATATTACACAAAATTTGTTCACCAGCTCCCACCCTTGCTCATTAAGTCATTCAGTAGTATCTTTTTGTTCTCTTAACCACTTCCGGACCGCCTTTTGCACATTTGCTGTGGCAGGGCGGCCCGGCTGCATGAAATGACGTACCTATACATCGCTTTGTGCAGTAGCCCCGGGGGGTGGGTGCGTGCATGTGGTTGGCCAGAGGTAGGCCACCCACAATCCTTCCCCAGAGAGGCAGAACAGTGATCTGCCTATGTAGACAAGGCAAATCGCCGCTCCGACAAGGAAGAACATAGAGATCTTGTGTTCCTGCTAAGCAGAAACACGGATCTCTGTGTTCTCCCAGTCAGAGCAAACCTCACACAGTTAGTAAGCACCCCCTGGGGACACACTTAACCCTTTTATCACCCCTAAGTGTCAGTTAGGTGTCCGATTTATATATATATATATATATATATATATATATATTATGAATGGCTTATTAATAAGTGGCTGTCAAGTAAAATGTTATTTTGTCATATCTTGAAAACATAACATGATGGCAAAACACTGACAGTTTGATGCAGCAAACAGACTAAGTTCCAGAAAATGCCATGGATCAGTAAAACCATTTAGAGATTCTGTCAATTCTGTCTCTGAGCAGTTTCTTTGACCTCATTCTCATTTGCTCTGACATGCACTGTGAGCTGTAAGGTCTTATATAGACAGGTGTGTGGCTTTCCTAATCAAGTCCAATCAGTAAAATCCAACACAGCTGGACTCAAATGAAGGCGTAGAACCATCTCAAGGATGATCAGAATAAAGGGACAGCATCTGAGTTAAATATATGAGTGTCACAGCAAAGGGTCTGAATACTTAGGACCATGTGATATTTCGGTTTTTCTTTTTTAACAAATCTGCAAAAATTTCAGCAATTCTGTGTTTTTCTGTCAATATGGGGTGCTGTGTGTACATTAACCACTTCCATACAGGGCATTTTCACCCCCTTCCTGCCCAAGCCAATTGTCAGCTTTCAGCGCTGTCACGCTTTGAATAACAATTGCGCGGTCATACAACACTGTACCCAAATGAAATTTTTATCATTTTTTCCCCACTAATAGAGCTTTCTTTTGGTGGTATTTGATCACCCCTGCGGTTTTTATTTCTTGCGCTATAAACAAAACAAAAGTGACAAGTTTGAAAAAAAACACAATATTTTTTACTTTTTGCTATAATAAATATCCAATGTTTTTTTTTTTTAAACAAATTTTTTCCTCAGTTTAGACCGATACGTATTCTTCTACATAAAAGTTATAGAGTCTACAAAATAAGAGATAGATTTATAGCATTTTTATTATTATTTTTTTTTCTTTACTAGTAATGGCGGCGATCTGCGATTTTTATCATGACTGCAATATTGCGGCGGACACATCGGACAATTTTGACACATTTTTGGGACTATTCACATTTATACAGAGATCCGTGCTATAAAAATGCATTGATTACTGTATAACTGTGACTGGCAATGAAGGGGTTAACCAGGAGGGGGCGCTGTAGGGTTAAATGTGTTCCTAAGGAGTGATTCTAACTGTGGCGGGAGGGGATTCACAAGGGGAGGAGACCGATCGCTGTTCCTCTGTACAAGGAACACACCATCGGTCTCCTCCCATCTGACAGGACGTGGATCTGTGTGTTTACACACACAGATCCACGGTCCTGCTCAGTAACTGGGCAATCGCGCACCGGGACCCGAGTGACGTGGCGGGCGCGCGCGCGCCCCCTAGGGATCCTGGAAGGCAGTGCCGTCATATGACGGTGGCCCAGGATAACAGCTGCACCGTCCCGCCGTTATATGAAGTGGTTAATGGGGAAAAAAACAACTTAAATGATTTTAGCAAATGGCTGCAATATAATAAAGAGTGAAAAATTTAAGGGAGTCTGAATACTTTCTGTCCTTACTGTAGATATAAAGTTACTCATTAAAATCAAGCTATATAATCGAATTCCATTATCAACACATGACTGGAGACAATCCTCCAAGTTATACACCATACTCACACTACAGTACCTGCTTCCTTGTTGTCCTTAGATTTAGGGAAATGGTTGGCGCCATGGCCTGGCTGTACCTATCTTACCTTCTCCCTAGATGGGGGTTTGGCTTCCATGTGTGCTCATGGATTTCTTCATTATACAGCTCTCTACAGATGTACATGAGGTATTCTGGCATAAGGTCAACCATGACTGCAGGACTGCATAACAAACTTAGTCTGTTTGCTGACAATGTTATAAAAGCTAAGCAAACTACTGGGAAGGCCTTGAAAACATCTAGTCTTTCCATTATCAACCCATTCAAAAGTTACAAAGGTTATGGTTCATGAAAAGAAATAGAAGCTAGGGTTTCTCACCACATACTTGGCGATATGGTACCCCTGGTCCATGCATTTTCTCCAACCGGTTTCGATGTTGATCTTATAAGCCAACCACAGATGATGCAATTTTATTTCCTGCAACTATGCAGGAAAAAAAAATGCTCAATTCCCCTATTAACACAGTCAGTGTTGATGGGGGAATCCCTTTTGCGGAGCTATTGTGTTCTCAGGCGGGGGGAGTGAAGAGCTGTCCTTGCTGGTAAAACACACAGTGATTATTGCAAGCAGCTATAACTGCTTGCAATAATCGCATAAATAATCTAGAATGCTGTTCGGGATGGATCGACTTGGGTACAATCAGTCTGCTCTGCCCATACATGGTTCGAATCTCGGCCGGTCTCTGCTGAACCTGACAAGATTCAAATCATCTTTAGCTGGCTTTCAGCCTCTAGTTGTAAGAGCTTTACCCATGTAATCTCCCTCCCCTCCCATCCACTTCCTTTCCTCCCCCCCTCAACTTGTGTTCTCAACCCTCTTGTCCTTCCTTCTCCTCTCTTTCTTCCCCTTGGCCCTTCATTGCTTCAGGACAAATCATGTTATGTAAAGGCTCACTGTTATTACTTTTCCTGAGTTGGTTGTAAACAAAAATTCCTCATTATGTATCTTTACATGGAACACAGGGGTTGATTTACTAAAGGCAAATAGACTGAACTTTGCAAAGGGCAGTTGCATTCTGCAACTGCAGTTGCTCCAGAGCTTATTAGGTCAAGTGTCACTTTGCTAAGGGTACCCAATCACATGCAAGGAAAATAATAAAAAAACTGCATTTTTACTTGCATGTGATTGGATGATGGAAGTCAGCAGAACTTCTGCTCATTTACCAAGTTATGGAGCAACTGCTCTTGCAGAGTGCAACTGCACTTTGCAAAGTGCACGGTGTATTTTCTGTTAGTAAATCAACCCCACTATATCTACACACTTGTTACATCTATGTACCAATACTATACGATTGTATTCTACTGGAAACTTTTTCTGGAACCAGAAAATGCAATAAAGATATTGTGAAATAACAAGAAAAGAAGGTTGCAAGCCTCAAGAGGAAAGTAGCTTTAGCATTAGCTAATGAGTACCTGTAGCACTGGCATATGCCAGTTAAGTTGGTGGAGAACAATAGGAAACTGGGCATAATTTTCCAGTTCATTAATCTGCCTTCAAGCCCAACTCTCAAATGTCTATCCAATACAGAGAGGTACGTTTTGGAATTTTGTTTAATTGCTTTGTCATGCAAAATTCTCCCTGTGTAAGGCCAACTTTAGGAATTTAACTCCTACGTAATTGCAATGGCATTAAAACTGACATAATTGAACTATAGGGAGAGATGGGCAAATTGAATTGTTTGCACATTTTTGAATGTTTATCAGCCACACATGATTCTCAAACTCCACCATAAAGCAACAAGAAACTGGACATTTCATCTGTGGAAATTTTGCAGCTGCCCAAAGGCCCTCTCAGACTCAGGGATCCATCTATATTTGATTTGAGATTAGGCAGGTGCTGGGACACACATAGACTTGGCAACCGCTTACTTCAAAAGCAGGTGCGAAACATGAGGCCCTATATTTATGATGTCTTAGCTATTCTATACACAGTGAATAGGTGTTTGTATATTTGCACTAGTTAAATGGGTTGGGGGGGAGGGGTGTTGCAAACATTATGCCGCTGAAGCCTATGATGATAGAGAGGTATGAAATAAAAAATATTCTGAAAAGTTTGGGATGTATTGGTGTAAAGGCCCTGTTCGTATTGTTGAGTTGCAGGAATGTACAAGGTACCATGCATGCTTCCATAATGGTCACAACTGCAAGCAGCTTGTAGAGGCTTGCTGCACTGCAGTGCAACATGTAGCAATGTACTAGTGTGTGTTGCAGGGCGGAGAGCTGCAGGTCTGATTTCTGGGACGCTGAGGTGTGTGCCAGCCCATTCATGTTGAATGAGCTGTCTAATGTTAGTGTTCAAAAAAAGTGTATGCTTTAGACCCCTTCCACACTGGCAGGGCCAGCCGTTAGCGCCGCTCATTTTTGCAGTGGTTTAGTGCCGTTTTCGCACATATTAGTGCCGCTTTTCAGCCGCTAGCGGGCGTTTTTTTACCCCAGAAAAAAGGGTAAAAACTCACGTATTGCAGTGCTTTCAAATCACTTTTCAGGCGCTTTGGAAGGGCTGCCCATTCATTGCAAATACAGTGCCCCCAACCCGCCCCAAATATGCTCCTTGCAGGACTTTTCGTAATGTCCCGTAAGCATACTGCCCGAGTGTGAAAAGACACCCTGCAATGAATGGGAGGTGTTTTTTTTTTTTTAGGAGCTTTGTAGAGGCTATTTCTAGCGCTAAAGCACCTGAAAATCGCCCAGTGTGAAAGGGGTCTTAATGCACTGCACCATAGTGGTTAGATGTGAACCAAGCCTTAGGTTGGTCCAGAGACAATTCTGGTGATCTTTGGAATAGCCAAGGGACATTGAAACTGATTACAGGAGCTTTATGTTTTTAGGCCTAGACCTTGTTCTATTTAATCAATATGTAAATAATAAATCTAAAAGGCTGGTGGGTAAGGTATGCGCCTTTTTGCTGACGACACAAACATGTGCAATAGAGTTCATATCCCTGGAGATGTCTGTAACAATAAACATGATTTGACATTTCTGAAAGATTAGAAAAAGCAGTGGGAACTGTAGTTCAATGTTTCTAAGGCCCCTTTCACACTGAGGCGCTTTGCAGGTGCTAAAGTGCTAAAATTAGCGCCTGCAAAGCACCCTGAAAGAGCCACTCAATGCACTCCAAAGTGAAAGCCCCGAGGGCTTTCACACTGGAGAGGTGCGCTTGCAGGGCGGTCTTAAAAGTCCTGCAAGCCGCATCTTTGGAGCACTGTAGGAGCGGTGTATTTACCGCTCCTAAAGTACCCTTTCCCATTGAAAACAATAAGGCAGCGCTCCAAACCCGCCTGCAAAGCACCGGTGCAGCGGCGCTTTGCGAGCGGTTTTAGCCCTTTTTCGGCAGCTAGCGGGGGTTAAAACTGCCCCGCTAGCGGCCGAATAGTGCCGATAAAACAACGGTAGAGCGGCACTAATTATAGCTCCGCTTTACCGCCAGCGCCTGCAATGCTTCAGTGTGAAAGTAGCCTAAATGTAAAATAATGCACCTAGGGAAAAATAATCCATTGGCAAAGTATAACATCAGGGGTACAGTGTTGGTCAGCACTACAGAAGAAAAAGATTTGGGAGTACTTATCTCAGATGATTGCAAAATGAGCAAACAGTGTGACCAGGCAGTGGGGAAAGCGAATATAATTCTAGCATGCATTAGTAGAGGGATCACCAGCAGGAGGAAGGAGGTCCTGATTCCCTGATTCCCTGATTAAATAGTTACAGTATCTCACAAAAGTGAGTACTCCCCTCACACTTTTGTAAATATTTTATTATATCTTTTCATGTGACAACACTGAAGAAATTACACGTTGCTCCAATGTAAAGTAGTGAGTGTACAGCTTGTATAACAGTGTAAATTTGCTGTTCCCTCAAAATAACTCAACACACAGCCATTGATGTCTAAACCGCTGGCAACAAAAGTGAGTACAACCCTAAGTGAAAATGTCCAAATTGGGCCCAAAGTGTCAATATTTTGTATGGCCACCATTATTTTCCAGCACTGCCTTAACCCTCTTGGGCATAAAGTTCACCAGAGCTTCACAGGTTGCCACTGGAGTCCTCTTCCACTACCTCCATGACGACATCATGGAGCTGGTGGAAGTTAGAGACCTTGCGCTCCTCCACCTTCCAGTGGAGGATGCCCCACAGATGCTCAATAGAGTTTACAATGTTGCACATAGTTAAAGATTGCATTGCATTTAAAGTAACATGAGTATACATGACATCTATAACACCCGATGCGTTTTGCGAGATGTGGCTCACTCTTCAGGGGTGGAATCATGTGGGATATATCTGGAAATGAATAAACAAAAAGTAATGTAACACATGATTAAATGATGGATAAATGGTAAGAGGGGCCTCACAGAAAAAAGAAAGACCCCATACTCACCAATCGGCAACGCTTAGGTGCCTGTGGCTATGTTCACCAAGGATGGAAGCAATATTTGCTTGGGAAGGGAGCTGAGGAAGCGGTGCCAACCAAAAAACCCTGACCAAGGAACATTGGGAAGGCGGACATGGCATGAGTAGAATTGAGTGTCCTTGGAGATCCTAAATAATGCGTTCAGGTGTCAGCTAAAATGTAATGTGATATGTACAGTATCTCACAAAAGTGTATGAGTGGCAGCACTCATACATCTATTTCCCAAAGACAACCTCTGGATATGCCGCTGAGCACGTCCACTCAACCTCTTTGGATGACCATGGCAAGGCCTGTTCTGAGTGGAACCTGTCCTGTTAAACCGCTGTATGGTCTTGGCCACCGTGCTGCAGCTCAGTTTCAGGGTCTTGGCAATATTCTTATAGCCTAGGCCATCTTTATGTAGAGCAGCAATTCTTTTTTCAGATCCTCAGAGAGTTCTTTGCCATGAGGTGCTATGTTGAACTTCCAGTGACCAGTATGAGAGAGTGAGAGCGATAACACCAAATTTAACACACCTGCTCCCCATTCACATCTAAAACCTTGTAACACTAATGAGTCACATGACACCAGCGAGGGAAAATGGCTGATTGGGCCAAATTTGGACATTTTCACTTAGGGGTGTACTCACTTGCCAGCGGTTTAGACATTAATGGCTGTGTGTTGAGTTATTTTGAGCGGACAGCAAATTTATACTCTTATACAAGCTGTACACTCACTGCTTTACATTGTAACAAAGTGTCATTTATTCAGTGTTGTCGCATGAAAAAATATAATAAAATATTTACAAAAATGTGAGGGGTGTACTCACTTTTGTGAGATACTGTAAATAATAAAACATTGCTTGATTAGCAAAATAGTAACAGAGTATATGATAGAATGCATGAATGCGTGTATAAACCAACCTGGTGCGATGGTAAGATGGATAAGGCCAAGGAAAAATGTGTACAATACTGCAAATACGTGAAAAGGGATGTCAGTAAAGGCAATCCCTGAAAGGAAAAAAGAAAACGTGAAAAAATGTGAATGTAAGAAACATAGAAAGCATGACCAAGCATAGAGAAGTGCTCAATGTGGAGGATAAAGATGTCTACCTGTGTAGGATCAATAGCTTGCAGCAGCAGAATTAGCTGTCCCATGTGAGGTGAAAGAGTGAAATGGAAAATCCCAGTCACCTGTGCTCTCCCATTTATAACCCCACAAGGGCTCCAGTGGACTCCGCCCCTAGATAATCCATTCAGGTGTCAACTATAGTATAATAGATGTATGAACAAACATCGCTAAATTAGCAAAATGATCATGGAGTATATAATGGAATGCATGAATGTATGTATAAACCAACCTGTGGCAATAGCAAGGCAGATAATGAGGCCAGGGAAGAGTATGTACAAGACTGCAGATATGTGAAAAGGAATGTCACAAAAGCAATCCCTAGAAGAAAAGTGAAAATGTGAAAAAGTGTGAATATTTGAAACATAGCCAGGCACATTGGAGTGCTTGGTGTGAAAGGTACCTGTGTAGGATCAGTAGCTTGCAGCGGCAAAATGAGCTGTCCCATGTGAATTAAAACAGTGAAATAAAAATATAAAAAATAAATAAATATAAAAAATGCCAGCCATGTGTGCTCTCCCATTGATATCCCCGCAAGGGGTTCCAGCAGGCTCTGCCCCCGATGCCATGTATGAGATGGCAGGACATGCTGGCGCTGGAATTACAACCGCCAAATGGGGGTGCGCATGCGTGGGCTACCCCCAGCCATCCTAGATGACAGACCATGCCCATACACATTGACTCTGCAGACGTGAACATCACGTGATGGGCATGGAAACATGGCACCGATGTGCCGGTGGCCCCGCCCATCCCAAGTGGCAGGTGGGACAGCAGGAGGTATGAATACCCTCCCTTGGTGCACATCACAGCTTCCCACACAAACAGGCCACCGGAAACAGAAAAAGGACAAGGCATTAACCAGGAAGAAAGTGGCCTATGTGTATGAATATGCTGGACTAAAACACGTGGGATAAGATGTATATCTATCTAGCTGAGGGTGACAGCAGGCCAGGTTGGACTAAATGGGTGTCTTCCACCCGGGAACAATATGAATAAAAGACAGATCTGGTGTCCCCAGTAACACACCTCCATCCCTTATAATACAATAGAAACATGGATGTCGCCCTTGGGACTTTGAATGAGGTGTGCACAATTGGCCGGTAAAATTGACAAATGTAAATACAGTAAAGTATTTACTGCAGAAATAGTCACACGTAAAAAGTTACTATTTTGTTACTATTTTGCTAATTTAGCAATGTTTGATTACATACATATCACGTTACATTTTAGCTGATACCTGAACAGATTATTTAGGATCTCCAAAGTCACCCATTTCTACCCATGCCATGTCCACCTTCCCATTGTTCCTTGGTCTGGGTTTTTTGGTTGGCACCACGTCCTCGGCTCCCTTGCCAAGCATATATTGCTGCCATCCTCGGTGAACATAGCCACAGGCACCTAGGCCTTGCCGATTGGTGAGTATGGGGTCTTTCTTATTTCTGTGAGGCCCTGTTACCATTTATCCATCATTTATTCATGTGTTAAATTACTTTTTGATTATTCATTTCCAGATATATCCCACATGCATCCACCCCTGAAGAGCGAGCCACATCTCACGAAACACATCGGGTGTTATAGATGTCATGTATACTCATGTTACTTTAAATGCAATGCAATCTTTAACTATGTGCAACATTGTATCAGCTTTGCCTGTTGTATGTTACTTTTTTATGTGTGACTATTTCTGCAATAAATACTTTACTGTATTTACATTTGTCAATTTTATTGGCCAATTGTGCACACCTCATTCAAAGTCCCAAGGGCGACATCCATGTTTCTGTCACAGTACATATTGACATTCATGGTTCCCTCAATGAACTGTAGCTCCCCAGTGCCGGGAGCACTCATGCAGCCCCAGACCATGACACTCCCATCACCATGCTTGACTGTAGGCAAGACACATTTGTCTTTGTACTGCTCACCTGGTTGCCACCACACATGCTTGACACCATCTGAACCAAATAAGTTTATCTTGGTCCCATCAGACCACAGGACATGGTTCCAGTAGTCCATGTTCTTAGTCTGCTTGTCTTCAGCAAACTGTTTGTGTGCATCATCTTTAGAAGAGGCTTCCTTCTTGGGGGACAGCCATGCAGACCAACTTGATGCAGTGTGCGGCGTATGGTCTGAGCACTGACAGGCTGACCCCACACCCCTTCAACCTCTGCGGCAATGCAGGCAGCACTCATACATCTGTTTCCCAAAGAAAACCTCTGGATATGACGCTGAGCACGTGCACTCAACTTCTTTGGTCGACCATGGCGAGGCCTGTACTGAGTGGAGCTAGTCCTGTTAAACCGCTGTATGGTCTTAGCCACCGTGTTGCAGCTCAGTTTTAGGGTCTTGGCAATCTTCTTATAGCCTAGACCAGATTTATGTAGAGCAACAATTCTTTCTTTCAGATCCTGAGTTCTTTGCCATGAGGTGCCATGTTGAACTTCCAGTGACCAATATGAGAGAGTGAGAGCGATAACACCAAATTTAACACACCTGATCCCCATTCACACCTGAGACCTTGTAACACTAACGAGTCACATGATTCCAAGGAGGGAAAATGGCTAATTGGGTCCAATTTGGACATTTTCACTTAGGGTGTACTTACTTTTGTTGCCAGTGGATTAGACATGAATGGCTGAGTATTGGGTTATTTTGAGGGGACAGCAAATTTACACTGTTATACAAGCTGTACACTCACTACTTTACATTGTAGCAGTGTCATTTCTTCAGTGTTGTCACATGAAAAGATATAATAAAATATTTACAAAAATGTGCAGTGTACTCAGTTGTGTGAGATACTGTAGATCTTTAGTTAGACCTAATTTAGAATACTGTGTCCAATTCTGGAGACAAAAAGATACGGGTAACAAAAAATGGTGAAAGGTCTGAGGGATAAAACATATCAGGGAAGACTTGAGGAACCTAATATGTATAGCCTGGAGGAAAGAAGGGAAAAAAGAGACATGATTAAAACTTTAAATTACATCAATGGGGTGAATGAGGTTCAAGAGGGCAAGAACACAGGGCCATAACCTCAAACTAACAGGAGGAAAGTGCAAAACTTAATGAGTTAGTCAACAGTAAGTGGCTTCAAACATGCTTGGGACAAACATAGATCTATACTCAAAAAGTTAGCAAAAAAAGCAAAAAAAACAACAGCACATATATATAAAAAAAGGGTAAAGACTCAATGGACCACTTGTTTTTTTTTCTGCTGTCACTTTTCTGTTTCTATGTTTCTAGAAAAAGCAAATAAAATGGATCAAAATTTTATCTAAAAGTCTCTTAAAGAGATTGCAAAAAATATTGCTCAACATGGTTTTAAGGCACAGGCTTATGAGAAAATGCAAATATTGGAGAGCGGGGAAGGAAAAGCAAGGCAATAATTAAAGCAATCATGATTTTAATAATTGCTGTCAAATATAATTTTGTTAATATAGATGACATCCAAAAGTTACAGATCTAAATTTAATCCTGTTGATTAGAGATGACATTTATAGAAAAGAAGTCATTTGGATTTCTCTTTTCAAATTTCAGGTAATTTGTTTCTCTTGTTGATACTTCCAATTTAAAAAGTATCCAACTTATATGCGTATCAATCAGATGAAATGTTACATGACTTTGATGTTAAAATTAAGGCCCCTTTCACACAGGCTTTTTCAAGCCGACCTGATCGGACGCTCCATGCACCTTTATGGAGCGGTGGAGGTCAGCGGTGACATGTCCACTGACATCTGCCGGTATCCGATCCGATCCTGTCTGTGAAATCCAGACGGATGGAAACCCTATTTTCCATCCATCTGGAGAATCGGATCGGATAGGACCATGTGAAAGGGGCCTAAGAAAGGAATCAGTAACTGATTAAAAAGAGTAAACACAGTTGATTGATAATAAATGGCTTCAGCTAAACACTAACCATTAGTGAAAGAAATGTTTTTGTGTTATCCTTCATATTCTCTGAAAAATGGCCAAGAAATCATAAATTCTGCCAGGGTAGGTACACAGCTGTATATAGATGGGTTACACACAGAATGATATATTTTAAAAATTTCTTTCTTTTACTTTTGATGATTATGGCTTACAGCTAGTGAAACCCCAAAATTCAGTATCTCAGATAATTAGAATTTTGTGAAAAAGTTTAATATTGTAGACGCATGGTGTTACACTCTAATCAGCTAATTAACTCAAGACACCTGTAAAGGTTTCCTGAGCCTTTCAATGGTCTCTCAGTCTGGTTCAGTAGGTTACACAATCATGGGGAAGACTGCTGACTTGACAGTTGTCCAGAAGACAGTCATTGACAACCTCCACAAGGAGGGTAAATCACAAAAGTGCACTGCTAAAGAAGCTGGCAGTTCACAGAGTGCTGTATCCAAGCATATTAATGGAAGGTTGAGTGGAAGGAAAATGTGTGGTAGAAAAAGGTGCACAAGCAACGGAAATACACCCTCAGGCCCTGAGAGGATTATGAAGCCATTCAATAATTTGGAGGAGATTCACAAGATTCACAAGTCAGTGCAGCCCTCTACCTGGAAATTCTAGCGCACGTCATGATTCCCTCTGCGGACCAGCTTTATGAAAATGCTGATTTCATTTTCCAGCAGGACTTGGCACCTGCCCACACTGCCAAAAGTACCAATACCAGGTTTAATGATCATGGTATCACTGTGCTTGGCCAACAAACTCGCCTGACCTAACCCTCATAGAGAACCTGTGGGGTATGGTCAACAGGAAGATGAGAGACACCAGACCCAACAATGCAGATGAGCTGAAGGCTGCTATGAAAGCAACCTGGGCTTCCATAACACTTCAGCAGTGCCACAGGCTGATCACCTCCATGCCATGCCACATTGATGCAGTAATTCATGCAAAAGGAGCCCTGGTCAAGTATTGAGTGCATACTATACTGTACGCGGACATACTTTTCAGTAAGCTAACATTCCTGTATTAAAAATCCTTTTTTTATTGATCTTATGTAATAGTTGAATTTTCTGAGATAATGAAGTTTGGGTTTTCACTAGCTGTAAGCCATAATTATCAAAATTAAAAGAAAGAAATGCTTTAAATATGTCACTCTGTGTGTAATGAATCTATATAATATATGAGTTTTACTTTTTAAATTAAATTACTGAAATAAAATAACTTTTTGATGATATTCTAAATTTTTGAGATGCACCTGTATATGAATGTGCAATACCTAATAAAACTGGTACTATATATTATGACACAACTTATGCCCCGTACACACGATCGGACATTGATCGGACATTCCGACAACAAAATCCATGGATTTTTTCAGACGGATGTTGGCTCAAACTTGTTTTGCGTACACACAAATTTGTCGGAATTTCCGATCGCCAAGAACGCGGTGACGTACACCACGTACGACGAGACTAGAAAAGGCCAGTTCAGAACCAAGCGCGGCACCCTTTGGGCTCCTTTTGCAAATCTCGTGTTAGTAAAAGTTTGGTGAGAGACGATTCGCGCTTTTTCAGACTCGTGGTTTTCAGATCTTTTTCTGCTGTTCAGTTTGTGCTTGTGGGTTTGTATCTGCTCTTCAGTGCGTGCAGCGAGTTACGCGTGACTCTTGTCATTGTGTTCTTGTTCGTTTTATTACTGTTTTTCAGGTCACTCTTCACAGGCATTGCTGTTCTTCAGTGCGTTCTGTTACTTCATTCTGAGCAGCCGACCGTTTTCTAGCCATGTTGCGTATACGTACTCCTCTTAGAGTTCGTGCTGTGTGGGGGCTTGGTGTTGGGGTCCTTACCTTGACACAAGTCCAGTCCATGAACAGGGTGGGGAGGAGTTCATGGACCAAGAATTGGTTGCTTCAGCGTGACCAGTTCTGTCATATGCCTTTGCTCCATGAGATCCGTGAGAATAATCCTGATGATTTCAGGAACTTTCTCCTGATGACAGACCCCATATTTCACCGTTTGCTGGCTTTGCTGACCCCCTATATCAGCAGGCAGGATACCTGCATGAGGCAAGCCATCACTCTGGAGCAGAGGCTCATCGCCACCCTGCGATGCTTGGCGACAGGGAGAAGCCTGCAGGACTTGAAGTTCTCAACAGGCATCTCTCCCCAGGCTCTGGGGATCATTATCCCAGAGACCTGTTCTGCCATCATCCAGGTCCTGCAGAAGGAGTATATTAAGGTAAGATTTATCCTTTAACATCACATTTTATTGTATTTAATGTTTGATAATATATTGTATTTCTTTCCTCATTCCCAAATTACCATGATTGGAATATGCTGCGAATGTCCCCTTTGTTCTCATGCATGCTGGATTTTTATGTAATTATTTTTTTTCTCCTTCATACATATTTGCCTTCACTTACCTCCCCAGCATTCTCTCCTGGCCCTATATTCACCTCATGTAGTCACTTAACAATGTATTTTTATCAGCTCCATAGTAGTGCTTTACCCCAAACACCCCCTAAAATGTTTTAAAATGTGATTTGTGCTTTAAATTCAGGCAGAGTGCCAGAGGCTTTTTTGGGGGGTCCCCAAATCATTTGGAACCCTCCCTCCCCCCAACTGCTAAGTCAGCTGATACCAATTCTCTATCTATCCTCAATCATCTATCTGCTGACTTTGCCAAACCCATACACACTATACCCATCTCTTTTGTGGTCAGATGTATGGATGAATTCCCCAAAGCATGTAGTGCAAGGGCCTGCCTGTATACTTTCAAATGGTACTGTTTAAAGTTTTTGTATCCTATTATTATCTTGGTAATAGTAGAATTTCCAAATGTGCTCAAATGTGTACAATGTGTATTTATATCTTTGTATTATGACACTTCTTACATGTCCAGTGGGCTGCCAATAGTGTAACTAAGGAGGGGCTGGCCAAAGTAATACCCATTATTTAGGAATTCATCTCTTAATGAAGTGGAGAGGGTTATCTGTCCAAGAGCCCCCCCCCCCTAAAATGTTAAAAATGGCCTATGAGAGGGGGGGGGAATCTGATAGGTGTACCTTATACTTTGGTCTTTAAAAACTCCCTCAAATAAATGTTATCTTGATGTTGGCCAAGAATGTTTGTTTCTAATCTGCTTTCCCTGTTTATGTGCAAAATGACTCATTTTTTGTTGTTGTTTGACTCCACAGTTTCCTTCCACGCCACAGGAATGGCAGACTGTGGCCTCCCACTTTGCCCAGCGGTGGGACTTTCCTAACTGCGGAGGGGCAATTGATGGGAAACACGTCCCCCTCATCCCACCACCCAACTCGGGGTCATACTATTATAATTACAAGGGGTTCAATAGTACTGTGATGTTGGAAGTGGTGTCAGCTACTTACGAGTTCCTGTATGTGGACGTGGGGAAGAATGGCCGGATGTCCGATGGTGGAGTCATCGCCCAGACGGAGTTCTACAGGCTTCTCCAGAATGGCAGCTTGGACTTGCCACCTCCAGAAGACAATGTGGAAGGACTCCCATTCGTCTTCATTGCAGATAAAGCGTTTGAGCTGGGGGACCATCTTAAGCGGCCATTCCCAATGAGGACCCTCACCCCGGACATGAGGGTTTTTAATTACCAGCTGGCCTGAGCCAGAAGAGTGGTGGAGAACACGTTTGGAATCATGGCCAGCCGACTCCGCCTATTTCTTACACCCATACACATGGCGGAGTATAAACTGAATCATATTATCCTGGCGTGCTGTGCTCTACACAACTTTTTACAGCAACATTCTGTCAACTATGCTGGCTCAGTTGGGCCTGAGGCCAGAATTCTAAATGAAACAACCCTGACGGCGCTTAAAAGTGGCCGTCCTGGCTTGCCCCCCTGAGTGCCCGTGAAGTTCGGCTAAGATACCTTGAATACTTTGCGGGTAGGGGGGTTATCAATATGCCAGACAATGTCTGAAACCTTTTTCAAATAATAAAAAAAAATTACCCAAATCTTTGGTGACATTTACTGCTTGTGTTTCTTTTAGCTGACCCTGACAGAAATGTGGTGAGTCCTGAAAATGGCGTGATTGTGTAACCTTACAAAGCACTGCTGGGTGTTATTTACTAAAGGCAAAGACACTTTGCACTACAAGTGCACTTGAAACTGCACTTGTAGTGCAAAGTGGATTTGCCCTTAGGAAATAACACCCATTGTCACAGAAAACACCAATTAGAGCAACACAAAAGTGTTGGAGCGTTGAGACAATAATCCACACATTCTTGATTAACAATCTTTTTAATACCAGCACAATCACATGTGCATTTAGAAAAGGTTTTTAAAACAAACCAACATGTTTGTTGTATAACAATTTTTGGGATCACATTAGAAAAAGTAGAAATGTCCATTTAAGATAAAACAGGCATGTTTAAAACCAACAAGAAAGACACACATCTTGAACTTACAAAGTTCACATTTGGTAGAACTTGAAGGCATTATCAGATATAAGTATTTACAAACTGTGTTTGATACTGCGTTCAGATGGGGTGAAGTCACTCCAGGAAAAGCTAAATTTTGAAGATGCACACAAATTGCCGAATGTCAACATGTGCTAGCTGCCATCATGAGGGATCAAGGGACATGTTTTTGGGGTGCAACCCCTTCCTCACAGCTACTTTATTATTGAGGAAGGGGTTGCACCCCCAAAATGCCCGTGATGGCAGATAGCACATGTTGACACACTGTGTGCATCTTCAAAATTTGGCTTTTCGCAAATATGTAAAAAAATGGTAAAAATTTTTAGCACACAAAAAACCCAAGGGATTTGGAGGGGTTTTAAACTCTCCCTAAAACATCAATGATGTTCTTCATTTTTTGTTGAACATCATTGATGTTTTTCAGGATGTTTTCCAAGTCCCTATTACACCCCATGATCTCCCCGATCAGGATCTGTGCACTTTCCGAGGTGAAATGCCCTGGATCATCACGATCACCTAAAAAGATAGAAACAAAAACACACCATGTATTATAAATATGCCAGCATCCATCTCTTACCTGAGCCTGTGGTCACAGACACTCACCTGTTGTGGTGCCAATTTCCACCACGTCTTCCTTCCTCCTGCTCTGCTTGGCTTGGGTGGATTTCCCCTTCTTCCAGAGGTGGGGGGTGTCCTCCTAGTCTTTTCTCCCCTATGTAAAAAAAAATAGGTATACTTAGCACACAAATATTTGATGGCAGAAATAGGAATATGAAACATTGCTTGGAAGTGGGGTATAATTGTCTATTTTGGCAGAGTTCCAAGATGAAGAATTTTTATTGTCCTTTGTCAAGCTTCAATACTTTACCTGTTTTGTACAAGCTTCACAGATGGAGACATCCCTATAGTATACACTGGAGCACCTGTGTGGGCCCCCTAATAAAAAGGGTGTTCTTGTGTCCCACACTAGTGCTCCAGAGTCCAGATGTGAAAACTGCTGAGTGTCCTCTCCTTACACAGAATCTAGTTTGCATTTTATTCTAGTTACAAACCCATCTACACAACCAAATTATTTTCAGACAAGTAGGCCATAAAAAATGTGGGCAAATGCATATGGCCAAAACAATGGTGTTTTCTAGGCCGAACGAACAATGTTTTATACGAACGAATAATGTGCCCATGAACATGAAAGTTGCCATTTTAAACTGGATAACAGTTAAGAAAAGCACATGGAGCAGTACGAACGTAATAAACATAAAGAATAGGAACACAGGACAACTACTTACTTTTTTGCAGCACTCTCCAAATCTTTCTGTACTGCTCGTGCTCTCTTAATTTGAGGTCCGACCACCGTTTCCTGAGCTGATCTTTCGATCATCGTACCCCGAAATTCCGGTGCAGACTCTTGACTACTTTCGCCATGATCTTGGCCTTTCTGACATTGGGGTTGGGGTAAGGTCCATACTTCCCGTCATAGTCGGCCCTCTTCAGGATGTCCACCATCTCCAACATATCCCCAAAGGACATATTTGAGGCCTTAAATCATCTCCTTCTGGATCGTGACGTTTCTGGCTCCGGGCTTTCCTTCCCCTCCTCCTCGTTGCTGTAATTAGCACGCACCTGCTGTGTCTCCGCCATGTGCTCTTCCCCCACTGTGCCGGACGAGAAGGGGTGAGAATAGAAAGAATGTCAGGGGCGGGCGGAGTTTCATGCATGCGCAGTGTGTATAAAGCGTAACACGCGTGCGTAGTACATACGATCTGTGAGCGGAGGAAGGAGTATCGGAGGCGCCGATGGTGATAAGGAAGGTAAGATCTAAACTTGGGCCTATACTGCTTCTAGATTGAGGCCTATATTTTAACAAGATTATGAGAGTTTTGCCTGACATTAGGGTTTGTCTCGTGTTGTGTCTTGCAGATAAAATGGATGGCTTCAATGACTACAACTTCCTCCCCCTGTTCATAGACAAGTACAGGGAGCTGCCCTGTCTGTGGCAGGTGAAACATCCACATTATTATAATAAACAAAAGAGGCAGACAGTGCTGGAGAAACTGCTGGAGTTGGTGAAGCCGGTGGTCCCCACAGCAACCATCCCCTATTTAAAAGTCAAAATTGGTGGCCTGAGGAGCACTTATCTAAGGGAGTGCAAGAAGGTCACGGATTCCCAGAGATCAGGAGCAGATGACATTTATGTCCCCAGGCTGTGGTACTATGAGAGACTGCGATTTCTGTCAGATCAGACTGGAGTCAGGGAATCCCTCTCAACCCTTCCTTCCACTCTTCCTTCCACCCCAGCTGAGGCTTCCGATGTCCAACCTGGGACTTCCAGCCAGGAAGAAGTTGAGGAGCCCAGCTTGAGCCAGGTATAGCATTCTTCTACAGATTTCTGGTAAATAAAGAAAATATGTTTACTAGATGTTATTATTGATCACTAATTGCTAATTTAATAAAGTGTTTTACATATCAATAGACAGTAGTGGGCAAAAATAATTGGGACAAGAATGAAAAATGCTGGGCTCAGAATGATAATCTTTTATATTTGTTAACATTCAATTTGCAACAGTTATGAGATGAAAATTGTGTGTGATTGATGAAGTAAAAACTAAAACTATGTCCCTTTTTCATACACAGGAAGACCTCAGCCAGGACGAGGCTCTGGAATGTGGCACAGAGGAGGAGGCTTTGGAATGTGGCAGCCAGGAGAAGGCGGGGGTTAGTGGCAGCCAGGAGGAGGCGGGGCTAAGTGTCAGCCAGGAGAAGCCTAAGACCAGTAGGAGCCTGAAAAACACGCAGGTCCCTCCCCTCCGCCTTCCAAACAAAAGACCCAGGAAGGGGAGTCACGTGCAGGATTCAGCTCTCAGGCTCATTCAGGAGGCTTCTGCGTCCCTCAGAGCCAACCCCACTACTGAAGACTCCTTTGTCTGCATGGCTACCACCAAACTGCAGGGCATGCAGGAGGGCCAACGCCAGCTGTGTATAAAGCCTTCTTTATAAAGTCTTAACTAAGGGGGTGAGAGGCGAAATCACACCCAATACCCACCTGAGTGAGTTGGAACATCCTCCTCCTCCTCCTGCCACAACTCCACCACCACAGCCACAGCGTGGAAGGAAGCGTGGAAGGAAGACCAGAGAGTAATGACCCTGGGTTCAGTCTGGTCTGGCAAAAGATGCAGCCTCTTGTATGACCACAGCCTGGGGACACCGATGTCATCTGCTGCTTTCAGGATCTCTGGGACTTCTGGATCAGACTGCACTCCCTTATATATGGGCACCTCAGGCCACCAATTTTGCAGTAAAATAATTGATGTGTGCCTTGGGGGCCAAAGGCTTCACCAATTTCTGCTGTTTCTGCAGCGTTGCCTCTCTCTTTGTTTGGTTGTGAGCCCTTAATAAAGGTTTTTTGGTTTAAATTAGACTCGCCTATGTGTGTTTTCCTTCAAAAAGGACAGTTTGTTTGTGAGGAAGCAGGTACATTTCAAAATACAATGTGAAATTAACAAGAGACAACAACACCAAGCAATCTCCTTGAGATTAAATAATACAAGATAATAATGGTGTTGTGGTAACTTGACACACAAAACACACACAAAAATATTCTGGATGTTAAATAACTAAATAAAACAAAAAAAAAACAAGATCAGCCTTGAAAAAATACAAACCAAAAAAAATTTTAAAAAATCACATCAGGCTTGAAGAAAACAAAAAAAAACACAAAAAAAAATGATATAGATTTTTGGTCAGATGTGACAAATCATAATATATTGAGGGAATCACGATAAATAAGAAAGAAAGAAGTTTGTGAGAACTCTGTGTGAATATCAGCAGCAAAACTACTTCATTCTTCCTGCATTATAAAGAAGAGAGTGCGCTGTATTAAACAATTTTAAAGATTGTAGCCTGACGAAAGTGATCAATCCATTCCGAACGCTAATTTTACCAGACCGAGCTGTTCCTTCTCGGAATTTCTTCTGAGCATGCGTGGCACTTTGTGTGTCGGAATTGTCCACAAACGGTCGGATTTGACGCGATCGGATTTTGTTGTCGGAAAATTTTATAGCCTGCTTTTAAACTTTGTGTGTCGGAAAATCCGATGGAAAAAGTCCGATGGAGCCCACACACGGTCGGAATTTCCGACAACACGCTCCGATCGCACATTTTTCACCGGAAAATCCGACCGTGTATACGGGGCATTAGAGTCCCTGAATTGGTCCTTACTATTAGGGATGAGCAAATCTGAGTGAGTCTTTGGCTTAAAAACAGTAGAGGCACCCCAATCTGATTCATTTTACATTTAAAAATATATATATTTTTGGTGGCAATTTTTTTCGTCCTAGCCCTGAAATTATTGTAGAAGTAACATTGTATTTTGCAAACTTCTTTTTTTGCAGTAACACACTGCATTCTCCTAAAAGTTTAATAAAACATCAAAACAGAGTGCAAATATTTCAAAACCCACAACCATACATTTACTGAGCCTGCTCTTATCATCATATCTGCAATTAATTAAAAAAAACAAAAACTAAAAATATAAACTTAAGCATGTGTTTGGTAGACTTTGGCTAGCGTCAGGACAGCACATGAGCATTTGAGCAGGTGACGCAAAGAAAGTGACAAGGCATGTTTTGCAATAAAAATAGAGTGTATTGTCTGAGAGACAATATCTACAAATATTCAGTGGCTTGGACAGTTTCTACAGTGTTACTAAACCCAGGACCCTGCATTTACGATATCTGGTCTCCCACAGTACACATAACATAGAAATGCAATTATTTCCTTGTCAAAAGAAGTTTATTGGGTATACAATATTATAAAGATACATAAAGTAAGTTTACAAGGATCTATAAAGTAAGCTCATTGTTTTACAGTAGGGTTTATATAGGTAAATATCATGAAATTTCAAATATTAAACATTGGGTTCATGTAAACCTAAATTAAAGATATATATCATTTCCTTAATTACTTTTGTAGGTATTTAAATGATTTATACCTACTATACATATTGTTTACAAGTAGAGTGTATATAGGTCAAATAAATTCTGATAATGAGCTTTAATCGTAAGGTGGAGAAAAGGAAAGAGAAAGAAGAAAAAGGGTTGAAAGGTAGAGGTATGGTCCACAAGGTTGTCCCGCTCGTCAGTTTATTATTATTTTTAGTTCTCTTTAAAGCCTTAGAATGGGTGTCTCTGTAAGTCATTTAATCTGTTACCATGGCAACAGGACAGAGTCATTGAAGTTTGACAGGAACTGTTGTTTTATCCAAGGATGCCAAAGTTTTTCAAATTTTGGAATTTGATTTTGATCGATGGCTACCATCTTAGCATGGGACATTGTATTATTCATTCTGTGAATTGTTTCTGCTAGTACCAATGTAGGAGATTTCCATGCCTTGGCCACTGTTTGTTTTGCAGCCGTTATTAGTTGGATCATAAGTTTGAATTGAGAGAGTGTTAACCATTCCGGTTTTAGATTAAGTAAAGTTAAATATGGATCTGGTTGTATTATTTTTTAAAATATTTTAGATGCAATCACAAAGACTTCCTTCCAGAAGGTTTGGATTACTGGGCACGTCCACCATATGTGTAAATATGTGACTATTTCTGGGCATCCTCGAAAACAAAGAGCTGAGGTATTAGGTGAATATGTTGCCACTCTAGCGGGTACAAGGTACCAGCGAGTGAGGACTTTATAATTTGTCTCCAGTGCTAAGATGTTGGGTGAAGATGACTTAGATGTGAGCCATATGTTAGACCAGTCCGTGTCTTCTAAAGTTCGTCCCAGGTCCTCCTCCCACCTCTGAACGTAAGAGGGTCTATTAAGATTTGCTACTCCATATAATTGATTATAAAGTGATGAAATTGTACCTTTAGCAAATGGATCTTTTGTACAGATTGATTCAAAAATGGATAATTGGGATAATGGTGTATCCCCCTTTAGGAATGGTGTATAGAAATTTTTGATTTGGAGATATCTAAATATCTCAGAGTTTGGTAGATCATATTTTTCTCTAAGCGATGGGAATGAAAGGAATGATTTAGATGCTATGAAGTCATTTAGTGTCTGAATGCCTGATGTTGTCCAAGCTTTAAAAGAATTTGGGTAGATCCATACCGGATAAAAGGCCGGATTTCTGATAAAAGAAAGGAGAGGATTGTGTGGAGATTGTAACTGATATTTGGTTTTTAGTTTATCCCAGAGAGATAAGAAGTGTTTAGTTATGGGATTATGAATTTTAAAGCGGTCTTTATGATCAAGCCATAATAAATTTGATATTAATAGAGGGTCATTTTATGAAGCCTCTATAAATACCCATAATGGGATTTCCTGTTTTGCATGGTATTTGGACAGACTGGCCAAATGTGCTGCTCTGTAGTAGTTAGTAAAATTAGGGTATCCCAGGCCTCCTTTATTTTTGGGAAGATGTAGTGTGTGTATAGGTATACGTGGTTTAAAAGAGCCCCATATAAACGAAGTTGCTCTTTTTTGTACTATTCTCAAAAAATAGGAAGGAATTGGAATAGGGAGGACTCTGAATAGATAAAGCAATTTGGGTAGAATAGTCATTTTGATTGCATTAATCTTCCCTATCCAGGATAAAGTAAGTTGCGACCATTGTTTTATTAGATTTGTGATCTGTCTTAATACAGGAGGATAATTGGTTGAGAATAAGTCAGAATGAGATGCTGTTAAATGAATTCCAAGATATGGGATTGATTTTTCTGCCCATGTGAATGGGAGTGCAGCCCTAGCCGGGATCAATTCCATGTTTGTGAGTGAAATATTAAGCACTAGGCATTTCTTAGGATTAATCATAAGGCCGGATAGGGCTGCAAGCCCATCAAGAGCTGGTATTAAGTTAGGACCAGAGACCTGTGGTGATGATAGAAAAAGTAATATATCGTCTGCAAATATACATAATTTGTGTGTAATACCTCCTACTTCAATGCCAGTTATAGTTTGGTTTGTTCTGATGTATTGGGCCATGGGTTCGAGTATAAGGGCAAATAATAAGGGAGATAATGGGCAACCCTGTCGGGTACCTCTTTCGATATTAAAGGCATCAGATTTGTATCCAGCATATTTTATATAGGCTTTGGGTTTATTATATAATGCTTTGATCCATGTTAAAAAGTGGGGTCCAAAACCCCATTTTTGTAATGAATATTGCATATATTGCCAGGATACTGTGTCAAATGCCCTCTTAATATCGAGAGATAGAAAACATAAAGGGATTTTCCGTTTTTTAGCAATATGTGCCAATAACACTGCCCTGCGTATATTATCGCCTGCCTGTCTATTTGGCATGAAGCCTACTTGATCTCTATGTATTAATTTTCCTATAATGCTATTGAGGCGTTTTGCTATTATTTTTGCTAATAATTTAATATCGAGGTTTAACAGAGAGATAGGCCGATAATTCACACAGGAAGTATCATCAGAAAGGGGTTTTGGGATCATACAAACAATTGCCATTAGTGTTTCTTGCCGAAAAGAATGTCCATCTAGAAGTTTGTTAAAAGTTTCAGTGAGAATGGGAGAGAGTATTTCTGAGAATGTTTTATAGTATAAAGCCGAGTAGCCATCTGGGCCTGGTCTTTTGTTAAGTTTTAGGTCTTTTATGGCGTTAGCAACTTCATCTATAGTTATAGGCTCATCCAAACTGCTTTTTTGATTCTGAGATAACTCAGGTAAGGTTATTTTTGAGAAGAAGGATTCAGCCTCTGTAGGATTAAATTCATTGTTTGTCTTGTATAAAGTTGCGAGATGTGAGTGAAATTTATGGACTATTTTAACTGGATTACAAGTGTAAACATTTTTTGATAATTTCAAACGTATTGGTTTGAAAGATTTGTTAGTTGAATTTAATGCCTGAGCCAAATATGTACCTGGTTTGTTTGTATTCATGTAGAAATTGTGTTTGGAGCGTTTAACCACTT
Organism: Lithobates clamitans; assembly: GCA_037952925.1. Classification (NCBI taxonomy): domain Eukaryota; kingdom Metazoa; phylum Chordata; class Amphibia; order Anura; family Ranidae; genus Lithobates; species Lithobates clamitans. The sequence continues at coordinate 13,859,940 of JBBGZY010000251.1, read as the reverse complement.
GAGCCCCGGACCATTATGCTGCCTAAGGACCAGAGGTCTTTTTCCAATTTGGCACTGCGTCGCTTTAACTGCTAATTGCGCGGTCATGCAATGCTGTACCCAAACGAAATTTGCGTCCTTTTCTTCCCACAAATAGAGCTTTCTTTTGATGGTATTTGATCACCTCTGCAGTTTTTATTTTTTGCGCTATAAACGGAAAAAGACCGAAAATTTTTTAAAAAAATGATATTTTCTACTTTTTGTTATAAAAAAAATCCAATAAACTAAATTTTAGTCATACATTTAGGCCAAAATGTATTCGGCCACATGTCTTTGGTAAAAAAAATGTCAATAAGTGTATATTTATTGGTTTGCGCAAAAGTTATAGCGTCTACAAACTAGGGTACATTTTCTGGAATTTACACAGCTTTTAGTTTATGACTGCCTATGTCATTTCTTGAGGTGCTAAAATGGCAGGGCAGTACAAAACCCCCCCAAATGACCCCATTTTGGAAAGTAGACACCCCAAGGAAATTGCTGAGAGGCATGTTGAACCCATTGAATATTTATTTTTTTTGTCCCAAGTGATTGAAAAATGACAAAAAAAAAAAAAAAAAAAAATATTTACAAAAAGTCGTCACTAAATGATATATTGCTCACACAGGCCATGGGCCTATGTGGAATTGCACCCCAAAATACATTTAGCTGCTTCTCCTGAGTATGGGGATACCACATGTGTGGGACTTTTTGGGAGCCTAGCCGCGTACGGGGCCCCGAAAACCAATCACCGCCTTCAGGATTTCTAAGGGTGTAAATTTTTGCTTTCACTCTTCACTGCCTATCACAGTTTCGGAGGCCATGGAATGCCCAGGTGGCACAAAACCCCCCAAAATGACCCCATTTTGGAAAGTAGACACCCCAAGCTATTTGCTGAGAGGCATATTGAGTCCATGGAATATTTTATATTTTGACACAAGTTGCGGGAAAGTGACACTTTTTTTTTTTTTTTTTTTTTTTTTTCATAAAGTTGTCACTAAATGATATATTGCTCACACAGGCCATGGGCATATGTGGAATTGCACCCCAAAATACATTTAGCTGCTTCTCCTGAGTATGGGGATACCACATGTGTGGGACTTTTTGGGAGCCTAGCCGCGTACTGGACCCCAAAAACCAATCACTGCCTTCAGGATTTCTAAGGGTGAAAATTTTTGATTTCACTCTTTACTGCCTATCACAGTTTCGGAGGCCATGGAATGCCCAGGTGGCACAAAACCCCCCCAAATGACCCCATTTTGGAAAGTAGACACCCCAAGCTATTTGCTGAAAGGCATGGTGAGTATTTTGCAGCTCTCATTTGTTTTTGAAAATGAAGAAAGACAAGAAAAAACATTTTTTTTTTTCTTTTTTCAATTTTCAAAACTTTGTGACAAAAAGTGAGGTCTGCAAAATACTCACTATACCTCTCAGCAAATAGCTTGGGGTGTCTACTTTCCAAAATGGGGTCATTTGGGGGGGTTTTGTGCCACCTGGGCATTCCATGGCCTCCGAAACTGTGATAGGCAGTGAAGAGTGAAATCAAAAATTCACGCCCTTAGAAAGCCTGAAGGCGGTGCTTGGTTTTCGGGGTCCCGTACGCGGCTAGGCTCCCAAAAAGTCTCACACATGTGGTATCCCCGTACTCAGGAGAAGCAGCAGAATGTATTTTGGGGTGTAATTTCATATATTTCCATGGCATGTTTGAGCAATATATCATTTAGTGACAACTTTGTGCAAAAAAAAAAAAAAAAAAAAAAAAATTTGTCTCTTTCCCGCAACTTGTGTCGCAATATAAAATATTCCATGGACTCGACATGCCTCTCAGCAAATAGCTTGGGGTGTCTACTTTCCAAAATGGGGTCATTTGGGGGGGTTTTGAACTGTCCTGGCATTTTATGCACAACATTTAGAAGCTTATGTCACACATCACCCACTCTTCTAACCACTTGAAGACAAAGCCCTTTCTGACACTTATTGTTTACATGAAAAAGTTATTTTTTTTTGCAAAAAAATTACTTTGAACCCCCAAACATTATATATTTTTTTAAAGCAAATGCCCTACAGATTAAAATGGTGGGTGTTTCATTTTTTTTTTTCACACAGTAATTGCGCAGCGATTTTTCAAACGCATTTTTTGGGGAAAAAACACACTTTTTTTAATTTTAATGCACTAAAACACGCTATATTGCCCAAATGTTTGATGAAATAAAAAAGATGATCTCAGGCCGAGTACATGGATACCAAACATGACATGCTTTAAAATTGCGCACAAACGTGCAGTGGCAACAAAATAAATACATGTTTAAAAGCCTTAAAAAGCCTTTACAGGTTACCACTTTAGATTTACAGAGGAGGTCTACTGGAAAAATTACTGCCCTCGATCTGGCCTTCGCGGTGATACCTCACATGCATGGTGCAATTGCTGTTTACGTTTGACGACAGACCGCCGCTTGCGTTCGCCTTAGCGCGAGAGCAGGGGGCGACAGGGGTGTTTTTTTTTTTTTTTTTTTTTTTCTTTATTATTTTTTTGCTTTTTTAATCTTACTTTTAAACTGTTCCTTTCATATTTTTTTTTTTAATCATTTTTATTGTTATCTCGGGGAATGTAAATATCCCCTATGATAGCAATAGGTAGTGACAGGTACTCTTTTTTGAAAAAATTGTGGTCTATTAGACCCTAGATCTCTCCTCTGCCCTCAAAGCAAATGACCACACCAAGATCGGTGTGATAAAATGCTTCCCCAATTTCCCAATGGCGCTATTTACATCCGGCGAAATCTAAGTCATGAAATACTCGTAGCTTCCGGTTTCTTAGGCCATAGAGATGTTTGGAGCCACTCTGGTCTCTGATCAGCTCTATGGTCAGCTGGCTGAATCACCGGCTGCATTCTCAGGTTCCCTGTTGAGACAGGAGAGCCAGAGAAAAACACGGAAGACGGTGGGGGGGGGGGGGGCATTCCCTCCCACGGCTTGTAAAAGCAGTCTAGAGGCTAATTAGCCGCTAGGATTGCTTTTACATGAAAGCCGACCGCTGGCTGAAAAGAATGATACCAAGATGATACCTAAACCTGCAGGCATCATTCTGGTATAACCACTCAAAGTCGTGAATGGCGTACCTGAAGACAAAAAAATGGTTAACAATAGTTAACAATAAAGCACAGTAAAGTGTAAATAATTACACACCTGAAAAACAAACATGATAAAACATAATAACAATAACAATAACAATAACAATCAATAACAATAACAATAACAATAAAACATTGCAGAATAGAATACAGTAAAAAAGAGCAGAACAATAGAGAGAGAGAATAGAGAGAGAGAGAACAATAAAACAACAACTATTTTTTTTTATTTCATATTTTTTTTTTTTTTACACTTTTTTTTGTAACTAACTTTTATAACGGTAACCGGTTCCAGGTTCGGGTCTCTCAAAATGCGATGGCATCTTGGGAGACCCTGTGAAAGTGTGCCTAGTCTGTGCAATGCTGTACCCTACGCTAATACTCAACTAGTGAATGGTAGCGTTCAAAACATTCACCAATGCAAAGACCAGGATTGTCAGGACAGGAGGGACAATAATAGCGGGTGTCACGCCTATATCCTCGCTTGCTGCAGACACGACATCTTTTTTGGGGGGGTTCGTTGGGTAGGGGTACTCGGGAGGACATAAAAATGCCTCTCATGCAGCCGACTGCATTTGGTTGGGGATGTGAATGGGGGAAGTACGGGCGCTGCAGAAGCGGTGGGTTCCCAATTAGGATTGGCGAATGCAGCAGGAAGGGCACTATGGGCACGACGGGCCTGTGTTTGTCTTTTTGGTGGCAGCGGGACACTACTTGTGCTTGCCACCTCACCAGCTTGAACTGCACTTATGGGACTCGCCACGTCACCAAGTGTTACTGCAGTGCTGGTTTGACTACGACCGGGGTGTACTACGCCGCTGGTGCTTGCCAGTTCACCAAAACGCTACAAAAAAAACTGTTAGCGATCACAGGGATCAGGCCTGACTCTGCGAACGCTGCAGTTATGCGTTTAGTGTTTTGTAAGTGTCAGTGATCGATCGATACTGCACTTGGGTGGGCTGGGCTGGGCCGGGCGGAGGGGCAAAACGCAGGTGCTAGCAGGTATCTGGGCTGATTCCGCTAACACTGCGTTTTTGGGAACCCTAAACTGCTGGGGACGCTAGTATAGATCTGATCGGATCAGATATTGATCCGTTCAGATACTATACCACTAAGGGAGGTGTATGCTGCGTGCGTGGGTGTTAGCGGTACTGGCGCTAATCTGACGCTGCCTGGGGCTGGTGCTTGCCAGTTCACCAAAACGCTACAAAAAAAACTGTTAGCGATCGCAGGGATCAGGCCTGACTCTGCGAACGCTGCAGTTATGCGTTTAGTGTTTTGTAAGTGTCAGTGATCGATCGATACTGCACTTGGGTGGGCTGGGGTGGGCTGGGCTGGGCCGGGCGGAGGGGCAAAACGCAGGTGCTAGCAGGTATCTGGGCTGATTCCGCTAACACTGCGTTTTTGGGAACCCTAAACTGCTGGGGACGCTAGTATAGATCTGATCGGATCAGATATTGATCCGTTCAGATACTATACCACTAAGGGAGGTGTACGGTGCGTGCGTGGGTGTTAGCGGTACTGGCGCTAACCTGACGCTGCCTGGGGCTGGTGCTTGCCAGTTCACCAAAATGCTACCAAAAAAACTGTTAGCGATCGCAGGGATCAGGCCTGACTCTGCGAACGCTGCAGTTATGCGTTTAGTGCCTTGTAAGTGACAGTGATCGATCGATACTGCACTTGGGAGGGCCGGGCGGAGGGACAAAACGCAGGTGCTAGCGGGTATCTGGGCTGATCCCGCTAACACTGCGTTTTTGGGAACCCTAAACTGCTGGGGACGCTAGTATAGATCTGATCGGATCAGATATTGATCCGATCAGATACTATACCACTAAGGGAGGCGCATGCTGCGTGCGTGGGTGTTAGCGGTACTGGCGCTAATTTGACGCTGCCTGGGGCGACGCATATCACCGCCGGGCGATCGGGGGGCTAAACCTTTATTCGGTAATAAACGGCGGGTGCCCTGACACTATAAAAAATAAACGAACTAACCAGCGTCAACCGTAACGGTTATACGGTGATCAGTGGTGAAAGGGTTAACTAGGGGGCAATCAAGGGGTTAAAACATTTATTAGGTAGTATATGGGGGTCCCTGACGCTATAAAACGCTGACGGCGAACCTAAATATTTACCTCACTAACTAGCGTCACCAGCGACACTAATACAGCGATCAGAAAAAAGATCGCTTAGTGACACTGGTGACAGGGGGTCATCAAGGGGTTAAAACTTTATTAGGGGGGGTTAGGGGGGTACCCTAGACCTAAAGGGGGGTAATATACACTGTCCCAACACTGTCACTGTCACAAACTGACACTATGCAGTAATCAGAAAAAAAAAAAAAAAAAAAAAAAAAAAACTGCTGGTGTCAGTTTGTGACAGGGGGGGGGGGGGTGATTGGGGGGGGATCGGGGGGCGATCGGGGGGGGGATCGGGGTGATTTGTGTGCCTGGCATGTTCTACTGTGTGTGTGTAGTGTTGTGCACTCACATACTTGTCGTCTCTCCTCGGGCCGGAACGGAAAATACCGACCCGAGGGGAGATGACATCACTTCCTTTGCTGCTGTTTAGCATACAGCAGCAAAGGAGTGATTTCATTGGCCGGCGGCGATCGCGAGGGGGGGGCCACGAACGGATGGTCTCCCCCTCATCACCGATCGCCGCTGGACATAGGACGACCGCCTCGGGCACCGGGGGGGGGTCCGATCGGACCCCCCACCCGCGGAAGGCAAATCACGTACCCTGTACGTGATTTTGCCTGTCCGTGCCACTTTGCCGACGTACATCGGCGTGAGGCGGTCGTCAAGTGGTTAAGGGATTTATCAACTGACTCAGTGAGAAATAGATCGTATTCCAATCTAGATTTTTCCAGAGGAGATTTTGTACTCTGAGATGGATTATCTTGAAATGATATGTAGGCTGCATTAAAATTGAGTTCTAGTTTTTTTGCTAGATTTTTGCGTTCCCGTTTAAATAGTGCCATTTGTCTTTGTATTGTACCACGCAAGACAGGCTTATGAGCTTCCCACAGTGTTATTGGGGAGATGTCTGTTGTATTATTAATTGATATGTATTCCTTTAAAGCTTGTTCAATGGCCATCTGATGTAGTGGGTGTTTGAGCATTATGTCCGGGAAGTACCACGTTGGGTCATGCGCTTTTGGTATGGCTGAGGCTATAGTAGTGTATACTGCATTATGGTCAGACCACGGAATCGGAATTATATCTGATGCAATAATTTCTGGTATCATTCCTATTGTTAGAAAAATATGATCTATTCTGGTGAAGGTTTGATGAGGGTGCGAGAAATAAGTGAATTTCTTTTTCATTGGGTTACTTTCTCTCCATGAATCTACCAGATTGTATTTGGAAAGAAGTTGAGAAAAAGGTAATCTAGAGGTTATTTTGGATGGTGTAAAAGGTGATTTATCTAGAAATGGGAGGAGGACCTGGTTCGAATCCCCACACATTATCACTGTTCCTATTTTGTGTGTATTAATCACTTGTAATATATGTGAGAGGAATGGTGTAGGTTGTTTGTTAGGAGCGTAGTAGGAAATCACCGTGATTGCTGTATCCATTATATAACCCATGAGTATCAGGTATCTACCTTCTGGGTCTTTAATTTCTGATGATAAGGTGAATGGTGTGGATTGGTGAAATGCAGTTAGAGTTCCCCTTTGCTTGGTACAGGCAGAAGCCGTGTAAATTTGTTGATAAAAAGGAGAAATATATTTTGGAGTACAATCTTTGGTGAAGTGTGTTTCTTGGAGGCATACTATGTGAGCCTTCTTGTTTTGAAAAGTATGGAAGGCTTTGGTCCTTTTTTGAGGGACATTTATTCCCTGAACATTCAGGGAAAGTATATTCAGTGGTGCCATGGCAACAGATCAAATAGTTTTGACTTACTTTTTGTTATGCAGAGCTGACTGCGCAGATCAACCTGTGTGGACTGAAGAGATGAATAGATAGAAAAGAAACCAGTGAATTCTGGAGTAAAGAGTAAACAAAAAACATATGAGATTAGATGATACATTGTATAAATTATTTTTTGCAAATAATCACAATTTACCCGTGAAAGAGAGTAAATATCTCTCTCAGGGGAATAAGTGCCTTCGTCACACTCCCACATAATATGGTTGGGAGAATGAGGAGGGCTAATGGGGGTACACGGATCTTCCGCTTACAGGAGAGAAGTGCTATGTCAAAAGACATCAAAATGATGTTTCATTAATTGGAGTGCAGAATATAGTTTTTGTTGAAATTATTTATTCCAGGGTGGTTGTATATGGTTAGTCTTGCCCTAGGCTAAATAATTCAGTTAGAAAGGTACTGTTAATAACTTTGGTATTGATGGAGATAGTTTGAATTATTTTGGGATTTTAACCCTTTTAGAGTAAACAATTACATATTTTATTCATATGTAACTGTTTAGATATGTTAACTCATAAAATTGAGGTTGTATTGCTTCAGATTAGAATAAACAAAAACATAATTCTAGGAACTAGTTAGGTAATAATATATTTGTTTTAAGAAAAGAAAGCAAAAGCTTCCATTACTTCTGGATTATTGAACACATTTGTCCTAAAAAGTAATAAATATATTGTTATTACCTGATAATATATAACTGAACAAGAATTTCCTTATTTCACTTATATATTCTAAGGCTATATGAATCAGCAGTAATAAGAAATATAACTGAAATGTAACATGATCCCACACAGTGTGTGACTATCAGAATGCAGTTACATTCAGTTATAAATACAGGTTTTTTATAGAGAACCATCTCTTAGTATAATAAATGAAGAGATATCAGGAATTAGGATGTCAGTCCATTGAATCTTCTTGGTCCATGGATAATGTGGCATAACGGCCTCTTTTTTGAGAATGATGATTCCCATTTTGTTCTGAAACTTTCTGAGTGCTGCCTGAAGGTGAAGATGATGTCATTCTTCTGCGTGTGGGAGAGTTGCTGCTTGTGGGTTCTGTCAAATGTAATTTTAAAAGGGTTTGTTGTAGTTCATCTGCTGATCTGCTTCTGTAAATTGTACCTTGGTAGTTAAATCTGACTGAAAAGGGGAAGCCCCATTGATACATAATGTTGTGGCGTTGCAGTTCCATTAGTTGGGGTTTCATGGATCGTCTTTTAGTAATAGTAAGTTGGGATAGGTCAGCAAAAATTTGATAATTGTGTCCTTGAAAATTAAGTTCCTTTTTTTCTCTTGCAGCAATTAGTATTTGTTCTTTCGTTCTGTAATAATGAAATTTTGTGATTATATCACGTGGGGGTCCATCTTTCTTTTTGGCTGTGAGGGCTCTGTGTACTCTGTCCAGTTCTAAACGTTCAATAGGGATATCTGGCTTTAGTTCTTGTAATAGAGCAGTAATAGTAGATTGCAGGTCTGTCACAGTTTCAGGTATTCCCCTATGCGCAAGTTTGAACGTCTGGCTCTATTTTCGTAATCTTCGAGCTTAGTTTGAAGTATTAAATTCTCTTCTTTTAATTGTTCCAATTCTGTTATATTTACTTGGGTTGTAATTTCAATTTCATCCATTTTTATTTCTTAGGCTGCGGTGCGGTTTCCCAGCTCTCTTATTTCTTTGGTTAGGCTTTTTGTTATTTGGTCTGAGGTTTGTTTTAAAGCCTTATGAAGCATCTTTTCAAATTGTAATAATATTACTGGGGATGCTGAGGAGGCTTGTGGAGAAGTTTGTGAGAGGATTTGTTCTGTATCTGACTCAAATGGAGAGTCTTGCTGTGACATTTTCTGTCTGTGAGAGCGCCCTGATGCTGTATCTTGTGAGGTGACTGGAGCTGCTTTAGTTGCAGTGAGTGCCTGTGAGCTCTTTGTGAGGTGATTTTTATTTCTGCCACGGTTTCCTCCCAGTACCATATTTCCTGCCCAAACTTTCACAGTTTGTTCCCTGGGGCAAAAAGGTTCAAATGGATACCTTTTGAGCCTGCAGGCTCCGCTTTGTCCTTCTCTTCTGTCCTCAGCGGTGCAGAGCTCTAACAATGCATGTCTGCTCCGCCAGGCTCCGCCCATCTCCCCCCCGAAATGCAATTATTTCAGTAAATATAAACTGCTAAATACATTTTCTCATCAGCAGTATATAGCAGTCTTGTGACTTCTATCAGTGTCCGCGTGAGCACTAGTTAAAGCTTGAAGGAGGAGTTTCCATTCTCCTCTGACTGAGCTATAAGGCTACATGACGCCCCAGTTTTGTCTGGACAGTGCTGATTGGCCCTGTGCTGATCACATGCACCCCCCAAAAAAGAGCAATACACACCAAACTGAGCATGTGTAGATTGCCTCCTAGGGCTCTATTCTATCAGCAGATGGATTGGAGACAGTAAAAGAAGTGGAAGATCAGAAAAGACAAGATAAAACAGCCTTTTTACACAATATAGAGGAATAACCCCTTAGGTTCCACAGTGAGTATAACAAGCATGCTATACTGCATATACATATACATAGTCTAATTTTACTCTTGTGGGTTTAGTAACACTTTAAGCAGTTTGGTTGGGCGGCAAATGTCAGAGAGGAAGCAGGTTTTGTCTTAAAATAAACATGACAGTTTAATTTTGAGGAGACAATAGCTACAAATATTGTTTAGTAAATAAATCTACAACGCTACACCCATGCTTACGATGATAGTATATACCTAAGCAGCTAGCACAATTCACTGTTGGCGAATAACTATAAAATATAAAAGGGCAGCGCTTTAAAAGCCTAACAAAAATTCCTTATTGGTGGCTTAATAGAGATTTAGAGTAAAGAGTTCAATAGGTGCAGATTCCAAACAGAAATGCTGTGAAAGATCCTCCACAGACAGCAATGCACACACTGACCCTGACAATCATTGGTGGACCACCATACATAAGGTGGTCAAATACACTTAGTACAATTCCCAATCGCCAAGAACACCTGGCATCAGCAATCGTCATGGTGTAAGGGACTCCACCTCAGATGGATCTCAGAGCATGCAGGGTTCAAAAATAGGCAGAACACACTTAATTGTGTAGTAATTGTAATTGTGTAGTTTCTTAAAATCCATCAAAAATACTCACCAAACATCAGATCAAATCTTGCATGTAAATACGTCATACAAGGGAATGTTTCCAACCATCAAGATGGCTGACCTCCGTGCGCAGTGACATCACATGACCCAGCCCCACCCAATGCGCTTCGTTATAGAGATGCCATCATCGGATCAGGAGTCCCTTACATCATGAAGATTGCTAATACCAGGTGTCCTTGGTGATTGGGAATTGTACTAAGGGTATTTGACTGCTTTATGTATAGTGGTCCACCCCTGATGGTAAGGGTCAGTGTGCATTGCTGTCGGTGGAGGATCTTTCACAGCATTTCTGTTTGGAATCTGCATTTATTTGACTCTTTACTCTGAAATATTGTAGAGTGGGAAGACAGTATGTAAGCAACTTGGCAAGAGGGAGAGACTGGGCAAGATTTTATCTTGAAATAAACATTGAATGTATTATTTGAGAGACAATAGCCACAAATATTGTTCAGTGGCTGTACAGTATGTAAGAAGCTTGTTAAGGCTGCAATGTAAGAGGGAGAGATGAGGCAGGTTTTATCTTGAAATAGAGTGTATTATCTAAGAGACAATAGCTACAAATGTGTGAGTGCTGGAGCACCAGAATAGGCCTCACATTTTGAGGAGCAATGTAGTATTTTCCCTGCAGCAGACATTAAACTTTACATAGATGGAGGGAACCGCGCTTGACCAAATATTAAAAAACGGCAGCAGCAATATAGTGCGATTACACCAAACATAAATAGTCCAATAAGAAAAGGCTGTGCTCAGAAAAGAAAGTCTATGCAAATGACATCAAGGAGATTTTCAAATCCTTCCAAAGTAAAAACACCACCACCGTGTACTTCTAAGCAGTAGTGACAGTCCACCCTAGTAGTTAAACCTGCTTACCAGATGGCAAGCATAAAGGGCAGGTGGCTATAGCCCAGCCAAGGCCTTTTAGCTTGCTGGCAGTCCCGGTGTTCATATGGGGGGTAATTCTCCAGGTTCACTTGGGTTGTCACAGATCACAATTCGCCACGAGAACCAAGGGTGACCCAAAAGGAAGAAGAACTCACCATAGTATAAAATCTTTCAGATATTTATTTTAAAAAGTAGTCACTTACAGTTAAGTTAGTAAAATCGCATGTACGAAAAGCCGGCCGGCATGCAAACATACGGAGCCCGTCCTCTCACTCCGGAAGCGTGGTGATGTCAGTGCGTACCTTCCCAGACGCGTTTCGTCATCATCTGACGTTGTCAATGGAGAACGGGCAACGCAGTGACTCACCACAATATAAAGGGAGCCAAGCCTCGTTCTGAACTACGAGCATCAAGGCGCCATATTGGATGTGGGAAACAGTTCCCTTAGATTAAGAACGTCCTGAAAGGCAGTGCATCGCTACACATCCCTCCCAAAACAAGCAACAACCTTACCATACCCAATTCAGCACATTTAATGGTACCTAACACAACCATATAGATGTAAAGTTGGATGTGAAAAAATGTGGTAAGGTTCTATGAGAAAACGTTACCAAAACCGCTACCATCCCAAATTAAATGCATATGGAAAGTGCATAAAGAGACAGCTAAAATTAATCAATGTATGGTGATCACCATACATTAACAGGGAAAAAATCTGTACTGTGATGTTAACGGAGAGAGGCCTGTATTATGTTACGTGTCTTCTCATAAGGTTAAAATTAAATGTCATAAATCAAAAACGTGAAAATTAAATAGTGAACTTATTTAAATATGTGAAATAAATTTTAAAAAAATTATTATTATTTTTAGTAAATAAAAAAATGAATATAAAAATAAAAATAAAAATATGGATGTGAATCAGAAAAAAGAAAAAACAAAGAAAAAAGAAAAAAGAAAAAAGAAATTCCCGATCAACATCAGAAATCTCTTTCAGGATTCTGATGAATTATGATAAGTGCTCATCAACAAAAAGTATGTACCTAATCAAAAGTTGTAATGATGCAAGTGTCAAAAGCACCACCATAGGTTATAATATTTAATGCAAGCCTCAAAACTTGAAAGAGGGGGGGGAGGGTGAAACACCCACATACTCGTAGTTCAAATCGAGTTCACAAGCCCCTAACGCAATTTAAAAATGAAAATTCATAAAGTGCAAATGTGAATAAAGAGAGAAATTCAAACACCATGGGCCAAATCCTATAACCAACAATGTCAGAGAAATCATGAATTATCGATGAAAGCGTTGACATCAGTATCAATGTTTAGTCCATAGGGTGCATAAGTTCTTAATCTATGGATCCAAACCATTTCTAACTTTGATATTTCCCTAACTAAGGAACTTCCTCTCCAGTGGGGACTATATTTGTCTATACCCAAAAAATTGTGTTGGAGGGATCTCTGTCATGTACTTGTAAGTAATGTTTTGATACGGAATGGTTCCTAAACCCACTTTAAACATTAAACATTAGACATTAAACTTTGGCAGCTGAAATCCAGCTTAAGAAACATTGCATGGCATTTTTTTTATTTAGTGCCAGAGCACTATAATAGGCTTCAAATTTCAGTGTGTAACATTGGATTTACCCTGCAGCAAACAATAGAAATTTAGCAGCTGAGGTTCAGCTGCAGTAACATTGTGTGGCACCTTTACTGTACAGTGTCAGAGCACCAGAACAGGCAACAAACTTAGTGACACAAAGCATGACTTACTCTGCAGCAAACATTACAAATTTGGTAGCGAGGACGAGCTGTGGAAACATGTGAGGGCATAACAAAAACTGACCACTGAGAAAAAAAAACAATTTCTATATGCACATGGTCTGAGCACTGACAGGCTGACCCCCCCCCCACCCCTTCAACCTCTACAGCAATGCTGGTAGCACTCATACGTCTATTTCCCAAAGATAACCTCTGGATATGATGCTGAGCACGTGCACTCAACTTCTTTGGTCGACCAAGGCGAGGCCTGTTCTAAATGGAACCTGTCCTGTTAAGATGCTGTATGGTCTTGGCCACCATGCTGCAGCTCAGTTTCATGGTCTTGGCAATCTATAGCCTAGGCCATCTTTATGTAGAGCAACAATTCTTTTTTTCAGATCCTCAGAGAGTTCTTTGCCATGAGGTTGTCAGGGCTGGGCTCAGCCCTTCCTTCTCAAAGCTGGCCACTCAGTTGTCGCCTAATTGTTAGCTCCTATCTCTCCACAGAGACTCACCTCTTGATGATATCTTGCTCATCATTCCTGCCTACGGAAGCCGTCCAGTCCAGATGATCTCTGCCTTCGCCTTGGTCACATCTCTAGAGACGCTCTACTGTGTTCCTGTTAAAGACTTGCTTGGCTGACATTCCTTCCGGCTCCAGATCCTGCTTGCTGTTCTACTACGCTCATCTCTGGCTCCCTGATATTTTGGCTTATCTGACTATCCGTTCCAGTTCCTGAACTCTGGCTATGTTTTGACTATGTTTACTCTGTTTACCTTTTTATTATTATTAAACAATTTAAACAATTAAACTGTACTTCTGTCTCAGTCTGATTCGTGGTTTCTGACAGAGGTGCAATGCTGAACTTCCAGTGAGCAGTATGAGAGAGTGAGAGCGATAACACCAAATTTAACACACCTGCTCCCCATTCACACCTGAGACCTTACAACACTAACAAGTCACATAATGGGGAGGGAAAATGGGTAATTGGGACCAATTTTGGTATTTTCACGTAGGGGTGTACTCACTATTGTTGCCAACGGTTTAGACAATAATGGCTGTGAGGGGTGTACTTATTGGGACACTTGCCCTTACATGCATATGAGCTTTAATGGCATCCCACTCCTAGTCCGTAGGGTTCAACATTGCGTTGGCCCACCCTTTGCAGCTATAACAGCTTCAACTCTTCTGGAAAGGCTGTCCACAATGTTTAGGAGTGTGTTTATGGGAATCAAAATTCAGATGAGATCTTTGTTATTCAGAAATTCGGATGTATCTGAATTTCAATGAATCAGAAATAAAGTAAGCAAAACATAGTTACATAGTTAGACAGCTTTCACACTGAAAGTGTCGGCTGCTAGTGGTAAAGTGTCACTCGTTTTAGCGGCGCCTTAACGCTGTTTAAGCCCAAAAAAAGGGTTAAAAATTCCAGTTTTGCGGTGCTTTCAAATCACTTTTCAGGCACTTTGAAAGCACTGCCCATTCATTCCAATGGGCAGGGCATTTTGTGAGCCACTGAAAAGCAGAGTGTGTGGGACATTCTGCACATGTAACTGACCCAGAGTAGACCTGCTCTCAAATAACTGGGAGACAATTAGCCTCCGTGGGAGGATAGGAAGTATGCACAGGTTACCGTGACAATGCGGCATTCAATGTGCAGCCCGTTGTGCTCATTCCTCACGTGAGCTTTTCTCCCAAGGCACCTTCCCTTCCTGGCGTCGCTTGGTTCTAGGCCAGATACAGAGAAGCGGAGTGTGGCTGCCTGCTCACTTCAGTGGTGCGGGTACTGCACTTCACCTTCTGGAAATGGCGGGTCGGCAAGTCACCTGGCTGCGATCAACTGGTAGATCACGATCGACAGGTTGCTGACCTCCACTCTATAGAATAGAAAAGAATAGAACGGAATAGAATAGAATAGAAAAGAGTAGAATAAAACAGAATAAAATAAAATAAAAATAATGGAATAAAACAGAATAGAATAAAATAAAAAAAACCTGAATAATAGAATAGACTATGTAGCGCTGGTAGATTTGCGATCTACCATATGTTAGGTAAATTTAGTAACTTGTTCGTTAAATAGGTTAAGTTTGCCTCTGTTCCAGCTTGGCTGACGTTGTGTGTGTTTCCAGACTGACCGGTGGGTGTCGCTGTTATCACTAGTCAATGTTGGAAAGGCAACGTGTCAAAGCGTATGGATGCTCTTCTGTCCCGGAGACAACTCGGTGGAGGTGGTCCTCCGAGTTGCATTCTGGGCGAGGGTATTTATGGGACAGACGCCATATTAGGGGGTTCGTTTTACAGCCACCTGCTGGCCCTCCTGGCCAACAGGTATGCATTAGAGAGCAATCTCGTGGTCCTCCGTTCCGGAGGCCCACGCCGCTGCGGCGCAGGGGTGGGCCCAGAAGCTTGTCTGGGGCCTACCAGAGCAGCCGAGGAATGGTCCTGAGCTGTCTATCCAGAAGGGAAGAAGCTGGACAACCGAGGAGATCCCAGGGGAGGACCCGTCATGGAAGGATCAAGCAGCGTGCTGGTCTGGAGAGGGGCCTGGTGACTCGGTTGGAGGACGTATCCTAAAAGTAACTATACAGCATAGTGTTGCCGGGTTGGCTTAAAGGTTCTAGCACTGTGACTGACGTTCACTACAGAAAGACCAGTACATCCTGTGGCAGAGGATCGTACAGGTTTATTCCCAACCAAGTCTGTGGCAGAGACTTTTGTTCGTGCTATGTACTGGCTGCTAGGCAAGTGAGAGAGGCCTATCCAGGCGAGCAAAGAGTGTGTCCCACGAGGGGAGCGCATTCTATTATATTATCCAAATTCTACCAGGACATTTGTCAAGAACCTTATAAGAAGATATTTGAGTTTCTTCTGCAGTTTCCCTTCTGCCTCTTTCCTGCTACTTCCTTAGTAAATCGTTTAATAAAGCATTGAAAACGTATTCAAGTGTTGGTGCATGTATCGTCCAGAGGTAAACTCAACGGAACCCTAGACCCGGTGCCAGTAAAACAAAGGGAAGGAGAGTGAAGGTAACAAGCCCGCTTAAACCAGCAGCTCCATCGAGAGTTAGTGCTACAACTAGAATAAAATAGAATATAAATGAATATAAAATAAAGGAATAGAATGGCAAATAAGGAATAGAATACAATAAAATAAAACAGAATAGAATAGAAAATAAAATAATAGAATACAAAAGATAAGGATAGAATAGAAAAAATTAATAGAAAATAAAAGAATAGAATAGAATAATAGGGAATAGAACCAATATAGCTGTCTTCCAAAATTTGAATTTCTAATTGATTTAAAATGAATTCCGAAAAGGAATTATTCTAACATAACGACTATACTGAAACAAATTATTAACTTAACAAACAAATCAAAAGCAAATTTTCCATTATGCACATCTCTATGGTGTGATCTGAGGAATAAAAACTGTCTTCCACAACCTCACCTTAGTAGCAGAGTTTGGCTGTTCCTCACCCAGTTTTAAGCCTTCCTCACATCTGTTTCTGTTAATGACTGTATTTTACCCAACATTAAATTGATCATCATTTGCACCTGCTTGACATAATTGGTTAATCATACACCTGACTCTAATCCTATAACATTGGAGAAAAACCCCTTCTGGACAGAAAAGCCTCTTTTCTATTAAGCCCACTTTATTATAGGGATGTGAGAGACCATGGTCCCAATCATCAACAGACATTGAAACGCTGACAGGTGAAGAAAGGAAACCCAGCGTCCTATCACCAGTATGCTCTAGTGGCAAAAACAATGTATCCTGAACCATGATGAATTAGGCTCTCAGATATACAAGAATGTGCTTAGGTGTTAGGTGGCTCTTTCTGAAACCCTAGCCAGCCAACCTCTTGTAGGGTTCTGAAAACTCCCTTTGTATTCTTGAATTGGATCGCTGTATAGAGAAGGAGTGGATAAGGAATCCAACCAGTAGACATATAAGCTGCATATTGTCTTGACTCATTTAGAAATAGAGGTACATCAGAGAAGATGGCTCTGGGGAGTTGGAAATAGGCATCCTAGCAATATTAATACCAATCTTAAAATCAAATGTCAAACATATGACGAAACGCATATTTTAGTGCCTAACGTGACATCACAACACACAGTGGTCGTGAGTCGGAAGGACAGTTATCCTTGCTGCACCATCGGGAGTTTTAATGCCAATTTTGTCTTATGCTAAACGTAAGTGCAATTTTATATAATAAATACTTTTAATATAAGGAACATACTACACTATGAGTATTTCTATTTTATATGTCTCCACTGGATGGGAGTGAAATTAAAGTGGGGTCGGTGGTTATAGCACTGCGTTATCATTCAT
Source organism: Lithobates clamitans (assembly GCA_037952925.1). Classification (NCBI taxonomy): domain Eukaryota; kingdom Metazoa; phylum Chordata; class Amphibia; order Anura; family Ranidae; genus Lithobates; species Lithobates clamitans. The sequence goes on along the minus strand of JBBGZY010000251.1, from coordinate 13,842,738 downwards.
CACGGAATTGTTCGCGATTTATCCCTAATGCGCTATTGGCTCTTCATTAGGTTGAAAGCCATTGAATTCCGGTAAACAAACAAACAAACACACACTTCTTTCCTTCTGGATTCCTAGAGGCTGTCTTTTTCTGCGAGTTCAGTCCTATTGGAGCTTTGGGCGCAATTTCTGGATTTACGGAGACACTTCCTGCACTTGTGTGGACCTTTTAAACACTAGAGTACAGACTGTTTTTGGAAAAACCTCTTTACACACATGTGGAAAATGGTTTCACTTTTATGATAGCGTTGCACTTTATTTGTTGATGTTGTATATAGGTTTTTGTATCTATGAACCTGTGCAAGCTGCTTTTTTTCCTCTCTCTTTTTTTATCATAGATTGTTTACATACTTGTAGCACGGAATTATACACGTTTACAATCTTAAAATCACGACAAGATTTGATTTAAGCAAGCAGAACTTGTCTATTGTTGCTGGAGCAAAGGATTCCTCCTGGCAAGGTCAGAGGCTTGAAGATGACTTATTGTCCAAATATGGCCTGAAGTGCCTGTCTTGAATGTCCAAGCATCGGAAACCAAAGCTGTGCCCTCCTATCAGAAGAGGAGCAACCAGGTACCCATAAGGTATGTATAGGTGGCACAGTATGAAAAAGACCAGCAAGCATCCTCTCTACCGGAAGTGGAACTCTTTGCTGATGACTCTCTTTCTCCTTTCAGTTCTTTCTGGACTCCAAGGCTAGACTGCAGGAGCAAACTCCTTTGGAGTTAAATAGACACCGACTCTTAAACTTCAGTCTTCTTTCACTCAGCAAACATTTACTCTGAGGCAGGAGGCTGGACTAAACGCAGTCACAGCTCCTTGCTATCAAAAAAGCTAGACTTTTTTGATAGCGAGTTTCAGCTCTCGCAATACAAACATGATCTCTCAATTGTCCGAATTATTCTTTAGGATAGAATTAATATTCTCTATCCAAACTTCCATTGCATTGGAAGAGAGGCAAGGGTTAGGGCAGGTTCCCAGGCTGCAAATGCAGACAGAAGTACTTCCTAAGGACAACACTAACACATAAAGTTACCACTAGAAGACGCTGCAACCCCCAAGGACACACCCAATCACCATGATTGAAGATACCTCTAAAAGACACAGCATCCCCCAATGGCAACTCCATGCCTCTGGCAAATCGCATGAAGGCCACATCAACCAAATTGGTGACTCTCTGTGCTGGAAAGCCCCTTCCTCATAAGTGCCCAATCTGACATCCTGCAGTGCATGTAGAAGTGTCCTGGTTGGGGTCTGAACCAAGGAACCCAGTGCTGCAAGGTAAAAGTGCTGATCACTAAGGCACTCTGCTGCTCTGTCCTTTTGTTCGATTTTGCATCAGTCTTCTAGAATGAGCTTCTAGCTTAGACATCATAGGGGGAAAATGCAACACACTCCTTTGAAAGTGTTAAAAAATCTTGAAATACAGGTACTTCTGCAGGATCTTACAACTTAGGCTTCCGAACAGCCTTACAAAAGAAAGGAACAAAAAAAACCTGCATATAGATCATACTCATCCTCGCCCTTTAAGAAGGAGGTGTAGTTGACCTCCGATAAAAACGTTCCTGTTTGGTCCAAGCATCCTGGCATCTGACAGCTCTTTTGACAGTTCTTCTTAGCGTCCCCTCGGTGGCTTCTCTGGTCCCCATAAAGGCTTCTGCAGCACACCTGCAGTCTTAGTGGCTCCAATCGGGACAGGAGGTTCCCTCTGAGGACTTCAGACTGAGCTACTTACATGCCTTAATACTGAGATGCTTGTAGGTGCACAAATGTTGTTTTGATTGCTCACTATTGGCTGTTTGGGCCTCTCTCTCCCCTTTCCTTATTATATTATATTATAGCAATAACTACTGAACAGGTATCTGTAAAAATTGCCCGTCCTTTCATATTATGGCGTGAGACATAGGTGTGAATGTACTTTGTTAGGGATGAATAGTTCATGTATACAGTGGGGAAGGAAAGTATTCAGACCCCCTTAAATTTTTCACTCTTTGTTATATTGCAACCATTTGCTAAAATCATTTACCGGTAAGTTCATTTTTTTCCCTCATTAATGTACACACAGCACCCCATAGTGACAGAAAAACACAGAATTGTTGACATTTTTGCAGATTTATTAAAAAAAGAAAAACTGAAATATCACATGGTCCTAATTATTCAGACCCTTTGCTCAGTATTTAGTAGAACCCTTTTGATCTAATACAGCCATGAGTCTTTTTGGGAAAGATGCAAAACGTTTTTCACACCTGGATTTGGGTAAACTCTGCCATTCCTCCTTGCAGATCCTCTCCAGTTCTGTCAGGTTGGATGGTAAACGTTGGTGGACAGCCATTTTTAGGTCTCTCCAGAGATGCTCAATTGGGTTTAAGTCAGGGCTCTGGCTGGGCCATTCAAGAACAGTCACGGAGTTGTTGTGAAGCCACTCCTTCGTTATTTTGGCTGAGTGTTTAGGGTCATTGACTTGTTGGAAGATAAACCTTCGGCCCAGTCTGAGGTCCTGAGCACTCTGGAGAAGGTTTTCATCCATGATATCCCTGTACTTGGCCGCATTCATCTTTCCCTCGATTGCAACCAGTCGTCCTGTCCCTGCAGCTGAAAAACACGCCCACAGCATGATGCTGCCACCACCATGAGTCACTATTGGGACTGTATTGGACAGGTGATGAGCAGTGCCTGGTTTTCTCCACACATACCGCTTAGAATTAAGGCCAAACAGCTCTATCTTGGTCTCATCAGACCAGAGAATCTTATTTCTCACCATCTTGAAGTCCTTCCGGTATTTTTTAGCAAGCTCCATGTGGGCTTTCATGTGTCTTGCACTGAGGAGAGGCTTCCGTCGGGCCACTCTGCCATAAAGCCCCGACTGGTGGAGGGCTGCAGTGATTGTTGACTTTCTACATCCTTCTCCCATCTCCCGACTGCATCTCTGGAGCTCAGCAACAGTGATCTTTGGGTTCTTCTTTACCTCTCTCACCAAGGCTCCTCTCCCCCGATAGTTCAGTTTGGCCGGACGGCCAGCTCTAGGAAGGGTTCTGGTCATCCCAAACGTCTTCCATTTAAGGATTATGGAGGCCACTGTGCTCTTAGGAACCTTAAGTGCAGCAGAAATTTTTTCGTAACCTTGGCCAGATCTGTGCCTTGCCACAATTCTGTCTCTGAGCTCTTCAGGCAGTTCCTTTGACCTCATGATTCTAATTTGCTCTGACATGCACTGTGAGCTGTAAGGTCTTATGTAGACAGGTGTGTGGCTTTCCTAACCAATTCCAATCAGTAAAATCAAACACAGCTGGACTCAAATGAAGGTGTAGAATCATCTCAAGGATGATCAGAAGAAATGGACAGCACCTAAGTTAAATATATGAGTGTCACAGCAAAAGGTCTGAATACTTAGGACCATGTGATATTTCAGTTTTTCTTTTTTAATAAATCTGCAAACATGTCAACAATTCTGTGTTTTTCTGTCAATATGGGGTGCTGTGTGTACATTAATGAGGAAAAAAATGAACTTAAATGATTTTAGCAAATGGCTGCAATATAACAAAGAGTGAAAAATTTAAGGAGGTTTGAATACTTTCAGTCCCCACTGTATGTATCTTTTAGGCTAGCAAATTTAGAATTACCAATAGGCATGTATTACTTTAATATCACTAAATACAATTGCTATCATGTCATAAGGCAGAAGGTCTACTTTTGATACACCTATTTTTTTAATTGAGTTAACAGAACCAAACAGCATATAGTCTGAAAAGACAACGACAAAATTAATGATACAGATATTCAGTATAGTTAATAGGAAGATTTTATATAGTATTAACTGTTATATAGCAGTGCATCGTGTTCCCATAGCAACCTGCTTTTTGCTTTTTGGAGAGAGGTTTGTGCTTGTGGGTTTACTGTACATATGATCATGAAAGATATTACAAATGTACACCATTTAGTTATTCTTCATAAATGTCCCCCCCCCCCCATTACTTAGTTGTCTAGCTCTTTCTGCAAAGTAAAAGACAAGCCATGTTCTTCATTGGTCTGTGAAAATTTCCAGCAAGACTCATTCTAACCTTATTAATAATCCTGCAGATCTAGTGATATCTCTCATTGCTTTGTAGCAAGATATGCTGTATCCTCATGTGCGAAAGTGATTTTTTTTTGAGAAGCTGAACGTTAGATGGATTGTATGCTAGTTTTCTTTGAACATCTCAGTGGCTTGCATATCGATATGCCCCTTTAATAGTGTGTAGAAGCCTCTTGGGGATGTGGGATCAGCGCATCTCTCATTTGCTTGACAACTCAAAGGCAACCAGAGACACACCTCCTCGCAAAAGGAATATTGTTTCTATAGCAACCAGGGAAGAGGCCAATAAAGCAGGTTCTTTTATCTCTACACCCTGTGGTTTCGGAGTAGAAGGGAGAGAGATGTTATGTTAGACTTATGTCAAGAGCAATAGCAGCTGGTGCGTGCTTCTGGGATACTTATTATGGACTGTTATTTTACCAAAAAGGTTGGTTCATATTGTGACAAAATAATATGTATTATAAATTTGAATTGAATTTTTTTTCAAAGAGCTTTTCACTGTATCAAGAGCTAACAATCCACTTTGAGAAGCAGAAAAAAACATCTGTTACCTAAAGTTAAGAGTTGTCCTCCTGAGCTAAAAAAATGCTGTAAGCTAGTATATTGTAAATGTATAGTATCTCACAAAAGTGAGTACACCCATCACATTTTTGTAAATATTTTATTATATCTTTTCATGTGACAACACTGAAGAAATGACACTTTGATACAATGTCAAGTAGTGAGTGTACAGCTTGTATAACAGTGTAAATTTGCTGTCCCCTCAAAATAACTCAACACACAGCCATTAATGTCTAAACAAAAGTAAATACACCCAACAAAAGTAAATACACCCCTAAGGGAAAATGTCCAAATTGGGCCCAATTAGCCACTTTTCCTCCCAGTGTTATGTGACTCGTTAGTGTTACAAGGTCTCAGATGTGATTAGGGAGCAGGTTTGTTAAATTTGGTGTTATCACTCTCACTCTCTCATACTGGTCACTGGAAGTTCAACACCTCATGGCAAAGAACTCTTTGAGGATCTGAAAAAAAAAAATTGTTGCTCTACATAAAGATGGCCTAGGTTATAAGAAGATTGCTAAGACCCTAAAACTGAGCTGCAGCATTGTGGCCAAGACCATACAGCAGTTCAATAGAACACTCAGAACAGGCCCCGCCATGGTCGACCAAAGAAGTTGAGTGCACGTGCTCAGAATCATATCCAGGGGTTGTCTTTTGGAAATAGACGTATGAGTGCTGCCAGCATTGCTGCAGAGGTTGAAGGGTACGGGGGGTCAGTCTGTCAGTGCTCAGACCATACGCCGCACACTGCATCAAATTGGTCTGCATGGCTGTCATCCCAGAAAGGAGCCTCCTCTAAAGATGATGCACAAGAAAGCCTGCAAACCATTTGCTGAAGACAAGCAGAGTAAGGACATGGAATACTGGAACCATGTCCTGTGGTCTGATGAGACCAAGATGAACTTATTTAGTTCAGATGCTGTCAAGCGTGTGTGGTGGCAAACAGGTGAGGAGTGCAAAGACAAGTGTGTCTTGCCTACAGGCAAGCATGGTGGTGGGAGTGTCAAGGTCTGGGGCTGCATGAGTGCTGCCGGCACTGGGGAGCTACAGTTCATTGAGGGAACCATGAATGCCAACATGTACTGTGACATACTGAACCAGAGCATGATCCCCTCCCTTTTCGGAGACTGGGCCACAGGGCAGTATTCCAACATGATAACGACCCCAAACACACCTCTAAGATGACCACTGCCTTGTTAAAGAAGCTGAGGGTAAGACCCCTTTCACACCGAGCCGCCTATAGCATCGGCGGTAAAACGCCGCTACTTATAGTGGCGTTTTACCGTCGGATTTGCGGCGCATTTTGGCCGCTAGCGGGGTACTTTTACCCCCCGCTAGCGACCGAGAAAGGGTTAAAACCGCCCGCAATGCGCTGCAATAGCGGCGTTTTGCCAGCGGTATTCCAGCATTGCCCCATTGATTTCAATGGGGAGCAGCGGTGGAGGAGCGGTAAACAGAAGCTGCTGACAGGACTTTTCCTGACGTCCCGCCAGCGCAGCGCTCCGGTGTGAAAGCCCTCGGGCTTTCACACTGGAGACAATACTGCAGCTGTTTGAGGGCAGATTGCAGGCGCTATTTTTAACGCTATAGCGCTTGCAAAACGCCCTCGGTGTGAAAGGGGTCTAAAGGTGATGAACTGGCCAAGCATGTCTCCAGACCTAAACCCTATTCAGCATCTGTGGGGCATCCTCAAATGGGGGGTGGAGGAGAACAAGGTCTCTAACATCCACCAGCTCTGTGATGTCATTATGGAGGAGTGGAAGAGGACTCCAGTGGCAACCTGTGAAGCTCTGGTGAACTCCATGCCCAAGAGGGTTAAGGCAGTGCTGGAAAATAATGGTGGCCACACAAAATATTGACACTTTGGGCCCAATTTGGACATTTTCACTTAGGGGTGTACTCACTTTTGTTGCAGGCGTTTTAGACATTAATGGCTGTGTGTTGAGTTATTTTGAGGGGACAACAAATGTACACTGTTATACAAGCTGTACACTCACTACTTTACATTGTAGCAAAGTGTCATTTCTTCAGTGTTGTCACATGAAAAGATAGAATAAAATATTTACAAAAATGCCTGCTGATTGGCGAGGACGATGACAGGACAGAGCTCTGTGTATGTGAACAATACAGAGCTCTGCCCTGTAAGCAGGGATGTACTGTTTTTCTGTTTCCCTGCAAAGCAGAGAATAAAAACCAGCACATCCCTTAGTGAAAGCACCTCAAAGTAAACACATAAACACTGGTTAGGCACACATTTAACCCTTTGATCACCCTAGAAGTTTAACTCCTTCTCAGCCAGTGTCATTAGTACAGGGACAGTACATATTTTTAGCACTGATCACTGTATTAGTGTCACTGGTTCCCACAAAGTGTCAAAAGTGTCTGTTCGTGTCAGATTGCCTGCCATACTATCTATCAAAGTTGCTGATCACCGCCATTACTAATATAAAAAAAAATACATAAATAAAAATTCCATTATATATAGTAGACACAATAACTTTTGTTCCAACCAATCAGTATACGCTTATTGGGATTTTTTACCAAAAATATGTAGCAGAATACATATTGCCCTAAATTGATGAAGAAATTCGATTTTTTACATTTTTCTATTGGATGTGTTTTATAGCAGAAAATAAAAAATATTGTTGTTTTTTTCACAATTGTATGTACTTTTTCATTTATAGCACAAAAAAAAGAAATACAACGCATTTGTAGGGAAAAAAGATATAGATTTTGTTTGGGTACAGCTTTGCATGACCGCGCAATTGTCAGTTAAAATAACGCATGGCCTGGTCATGAAGGGGGGTAAATCTTCTGGAGGTCAAGTGGATATACACATACTAGCAATAGACAATTTGTATCTGTTGAAGGATGTCCATAAGCAAGAAATGAAATGGGTCATGTGAATATGTCTCATAAATCATGCCAAGAACTTTGCCAGTCAGCAATAAGACTGAGGTTTTATCATCACACTATATTACTCTTCAGTCCACAAACAGCATTCTAAAATATATGTTACACAGTTTTACATTCAATCATTAAACTTGTCAAATTTTCATAAGAATATGCAGTTACTATCCAAAATATTTACTAGTGTTGTAAGCATTCTGTCTTTAAATTGTTCTATCCCCATCTGCTTCAGAACATGGTATGTATTAGACATAAAGAGATAGCTAATGAAAATACTAATGTTCTTTGTTGCACACTCCTGTAGTAAAGCAGTAATAAACCCAAAAGCAAACATTTATTATATTGCAGCTTACCAATTCTTAGATGTGGTGGCTGCATTTGTTTTCTTTTTTAGGCTTTATTTTCTTTTCTCTGGGTGATCCAGCCTATAAGGCTGTTGTTTTTCTACAGAACACTGTGGGAGTTATTTACTAAAGGCAAATCCACTTTGCACTACAAGTGCAAACTACAAGTGCAAAGTGCACTTGAAATTGCACTGAAAGTGCACTTGGAAGTGAAGTCGCTGTAAATCTGAGGGGTAGATCTGAAATGAGGGGAAGCTCTGCTGATTTTATTATCCAATTATGTGCAAGCTAAAATTCTGTTTTTTATTTTTCTTGCATGTCCCGCTCAGATCTACAGCGACTGCACTTCCAAGTGCACTTTTAGTGCAACTTCAAGTGTACTTTGCACTTGTAGTTTGCACTTGTAGTGCAAAGTGGATTTGCCTTTTGTAAATAACCCCCTGGATCCTGCAGTTGTAACAGTTAGAGGGCTGAGATAAACATTTTACCACTGACAGTGTTGTTTACAATGATCAGTTTTTATGTATTTATGTTTAATACCCCTTTGAAATACAGATCTTATCACATGATATTGGGAACAAGTGCCCATCAGACTTTTCAAGGCAGTGCAAAGTGCAATAATTGTTAAAGTGACACAGTTAACAACCTAAAAAATTGCAGGTAAAAGCATAGAAAAGTATAGAAAAATATTAAAGTGGAGTTCCACCCATAAATGGAACTTCCGCTAATCGGATTCCTCCCCCCCCTCCGGTGCCACATTTGGCACCTTTCAGGGGGGGAGCAGATACCTGTCAAATCCAGGTATCTGCTCCCACTTCTGGGGAAAGATCGCTGCACATTGTGCCACGAACTACGTAAGGTTAGCCCCCCTACTGCCTTCTGGGAGACACACAGGTCCCAGAAGACAGCAGGGACCATTCAGAAAGCACAACTCGACTCGCGCATGCGCAGTGGGATACAGGCTGTGAAGCCATGAGGCTTCACTTCCTGTTTCCCTTGGTAATGATGCTCGAGCCTGCACCTGGGGACATCCTAGGGACGGGTCGCCTTCAGGTGCCAACATTGCGGACACCCAGGACAGGTGTCCTTATATTAAAAGTCAGCAGCTGCAGTATTTGTAGCTGCTGAGTTTTATGTATTGTTTTTACCCAAGCGGAACTCCACTTTAAGTATTTTAATGCTTACTTGCAGCATGCTTTCTTTTCCATAAATGATTTTTGGAAAGTTAAACTTGCTAGGGAATGTCACCACTCCAAAAAAAGTCTACATATAACACAGCTATAGTACCTTCTCCACCCTGCTACATCATATCACTCTTCTTTTCTTGAAATCCCTAATTATTGTACTGTCCCTCACCTATCTATACAATACTGTGGAGCCCTGGTGTCCAACCTACGGGTTGGGGTCTGCATGTAACCCTTTGGCACTTATTTTGCGGTAATGCAAGTAGTATTCAGTGTTTTCCTTTGCTATGCCAGCAAAGGAAAATATTTCCATTGGGTTATAGTAGTTAAATAGCTTGGCTTATTTCCTTCATACTATTTTACTTCTTTTTTTGCTGTCCATCAGTTTTCTCTTTTTTTCCTTATGATGTTTTTTTAGTAGATCTTGTTGAGAGAAATATCAAATGTTGCCCCTTTATAAATCAGTGTTTCCACACAAATGTGAAAGCATTGATCTATAAAGGGGGAGTAATAGCCATGACCTGGCATATTGTGTCTCATGTAATGTATTTGGTCTATGACTGTCTCCTAAAGCAATTCTCGAGTCTCTAGCAACTCCTGTAGCATGTTTGCAGTTTCATGCAGCATGTTTGCAATCTATTAGCATTCACCGAATATTATGTGTGGCCCTTCAGAGATGTCAAGGGCCTCACTTGAGGCCCCCTTTATCAAGGAAGTTGACCACCACTGCAATAGAGTGTAACTAGAGTGACAACACTAATGCCCTGTACACACGATCGGACTTTCCAATGGAAAATGTTCGATCGGAGCTTGTTGTCAGAAATTCCGACCGTGTGTAGGCTCCATCGGACTTTTTCCATCAGAATTTCCGAAACACAAGGTTTGAGAGCTGGATCTAAAATTTTTCGACAACAAAATCGAGTAAATTCCGATCGTGTGTAGACAATTCCGACACACAAAGTGCCGCGCATGCTCGGAATCAAGCAGAAGAGCCGCACTGGCCGTTGAACTTCATTTTTCTCGGCTTGTCCTACGTGTTGTACGTCATCGCGTTCTTGAATTTCGGAATTTCCGACCAACTTTGTGTGAGTATGCAAGACAAGTTTGAGCCAACATCCGTCGGAAAAAATCTGATGGTTTTTGTTGTCGGAATGTCCGATTGTGTGTACAGGGCATAGGTCTGCTGGGGCTTCTGACATCACATTCAAGATGGCAGCACCTGGCAACAGCCTCAGGTGTTTTGGCTGTCCACAGAAGGGAGGCTTTTACAGGTAAATAACATGCATACAATATGTTAAATGCCCTTACAATCTTATGAACAGATTGTTGTTAATGGATGGTCTTCAAAGTGCACCAATCTCTTAAAGTGGAATTAAACCCATCGATTTAACCATTTCCCAAAACAAATACATTCGAGGCATGCCGCAAATGATAACTATCACAAGAGCTTGGGCTCCCAACCTATCCATCAATCCAGCCAATGGCTGGTGTCATAACTAATCACATGTGCAGCACCATGACAACTGCAGATCAAACAGAGACTAAGATGGCTGCTTCCTTGGCTCTAAAGCAAGGGTAGGCAACCTCGGCACTCCAGCTGTGGTGAAACTACAAATCCCATCATGCCTCTGCCTCTAGGAGTCATGCCTGTGATTGTCAGGGTCTTGCAATGTCTCATGGGACTTGTAGTTTTACCACAGCTGGAGGGCCGAGGTTGCTTACCCCTGCTTTAAAGAATAGGAGGGTTTATTTTTGCTTTAACTGATCTGAATATTGCAAACTGACTGGTTGCTGCTGTTGGTTACTCTACTTAAGCCAGCCATAGATGATTCAAACCTCGGCTAAGTCAGCAGGAACCGGCCGAGATTGGAACCATGTATAGGTAGGCTGAATGTACCCAAGTTGATCGATCAATCAACTTGGGTACAACCAGCCTATCAGATTTTACATGCGATTATTGCTAGCGACTGTTATAACAATAATCACTATGTTCTCCTGGTGGGGGCCGTTTCTCCCACCCCCCTGCCTGGAAAACACAATAGCTCCACGGGGAGGTGGGTTCCCTCATCAACACTGACTGTGGTTGCAGGAAAGAAAATCGCTCTGCCTATGGCCAGCCTTACTTCACTATGCAATGTTTTTTTAATAAAGCTAAAGTTATTATTTTCAGTCTTTTATTCTTGTCAGTTTCTAAAGTCCAATGTGTGTTGTTTCAAGGTTTATTGAACCGTATTGAGAGAATACCAGTCACTGTTTAAAGACACTCACACAATAATTGTATAGTGGTTTAAATCTGAAGATCGTTATTTAAATTGACCTACAGTATGTACTGTTCCTACCAAGCAAATGTATAGTTAGCTCAAATGCCTAAGGCCTAAAAAAGAACAGCCAGATACCTTGGTATGTGTGAGTTAGTTCCTCCACTTTGAAGGTCTGTGAATAATTCAAATGATTGTGAGCAGTGTGAACATGTGGTTAAGAAGTGGAAATGAAAACGGTGCTTTCAGCACCATGGAGAAGAGAAGATAAAGTAGTATTATATCAGAGTTTATGGGAGGTGCTGATTTCAAAGGGACACAAAGGCTGGGACTGCAATATGAACATTGTCAGACGTTCTAATCCCTCCCTACTCTACTAAAAGTGTGTTTTTGTTTACAGCTGTGTACCCATTAGAGAGATTTCACATCACTTTCACTATTTCAAAATTATCTGGAAATATGTGTAAAGCCATTATTTATATATTATTGTACCTGTTTAAGTTAAGTTGTGCTGACTTGTGTCTCAAATAGCCCACAACCATGGTGAGGTTATGAGCGCAAGCTCTGGAGAAATGTTCAGCCCATTTGGTGATTTTCACCATCAGTAGTGATTTGTTCTATCATGTGTTCTAGTCAGCGATAGTGTATGAGGCTGTGCTTACTGATGCCATGATGTCATCCTTATTTTGATGATGAAAGAGGGTAATGTTGATGAAGAAGATGAGCTATACAATGGTTTACCAAAAAGACAATATACTCCAGCATAGTTGCATCTAATATTCTAGTCGTGAAGCCACTCATGTACAGCAAATTCATTCTTCTTTGGATAATTATGGATTGCATCTTGTTCAGATGAGGGGCACAGAACTAGTACGTGTTTGTTAACAAGGCTGGCCCTATACTCTTGTTGCCATAATGACATGCTCTCTAGAAAGGTACAGACTAGAGACGTGCGGTGAGGTCAGTGGCTGGTGAGGCACTGGCTATTATCAGAGCCAGATACACACAGGTTACATACGCCATGATCGTTAGAGCAAGAGCAATAATTCTAGCACTAGACCTCCTCTATAACTCTAAACATGTAACCTGTAAAAAATTTTAAAGCGTCGCCTATGGAGAGTTTTAAGTACCGAAGTTTGGCGTCATTCCACAAGTGTGCGCAATTTTAAAGCGTGACATGTTAGGCATCGATTTACTTCGCGTAACAACATCCTTCACATTATACAAAAAAATCGGGCAAACTTTAGTGTTTTTTTTCTATATTCATGAAACAGTTTTTTTTTTCCAAAAAAAAATTGCTGTGCAAATACCGTGTAACATAAAAAAATGCAATGACCACCATTCTATTCTCTATTCTCTATTCTGTCTGCTAAAAATATATAATGTTTGGGAATTATGAGTCATTTTCTTGCAAAAAAATGATAATGTTTACATGTAGGAGAGTCAGAATTGGCCTGGGTGGCAAGTGGTTAATTACCATAAGTAAGTAATATACAAATAATTATTATATATTGTTTTTAAGGTAATTTACTATATTTCCAAAAACTGTACTGAAGCAGGTGGCTTAACGGACAAATTGCTGAAGTTTGAATTTTTAACTTTCAACTAGTAATTTTACAGTAAATAGATAAATAATAAATTATTATGTTATAACATATAGCGTAATAATATATGATTTAGTTTGATTAAAACAGTACCTTTTCAGCAGGCAGCAGATTCTCATTCTCCCTCTTAACTGTATAAGAAAAACATGGGATTGTGGGTAAATCCTATACACATAAACCCATGCTTTTTCCTTCTAGTTAAGAGGGCTGGGCTGGAAGGGAGCATTTGTCTTCTATGACCCTCTTCCATGACACTGCAGTAAGAGGAGAGTCTCCACTGCAGGATTTTTATTGGACAGCTTGTTCCAAGCACCATTGGTCCAAAGCTCCAAGCTGTCCATTAAGCTCAGTGCTTCTGACAAGAAGTAAGGAGAGGCACTGTGAGCTCATCCTCTCAGTCTGCTGCAAACAGAATATGCCAGCTTGTATTTAAACTGAAAAAGTTGGTGTATATCGCGCTGACATGCAAAACATACAGCAAATAGCAGCCAGCACAACACTAATGCCCCGTACACACAATTGGACTTTCCAACAACAAAACCGTGGACTTTTGTTCGAAGGATGTTGGCTCCAACTTGTCTTGCATACACACAGTCACACAAATGTTGGGCAACAATTACGAATGTAGTGACGTACAAGACGTACGTGATATCTCCATTAGGAATGCTAGTTTTTCAAGACCAAGCGCTTCCGGCTCATACTTGATTCCGAGCTTGCGTGGACTTTTGTCCATTGGACTTGTGTACACACGATCGGAAAGTCCGCCAAGGAACATTAGTTTGCGGAAAATTTGAGAACCCGCTAGCCGGCATTTGTTGGCGGAAAGTCCGACAGCAAATGTCCAATGGAGAATACACACGGTCAGACTTTCCGCCAATAGGCTCACATACAACATTTGTTGTTGGAAAATCCAAATGTGTGTATGCGGCATTAGACAAGTGTAAACCAAGGAATATGTGAAAAATACATTTTGTGCAGCGCTCAAACATTCATGCAAATTCATATATATACAATATAATGTGAAATGACCACAAAAATAAAACAGTGAAAAAATTATGTGAAATTCACACCCAAACTAAAGTCTGTGTTCCATCCTATAAAGGTTTTTAATACAACAGTCCATGGATAACCGGTGAGAAAAACTATATACCCAGAAAGGGGATTCCATGTGCCATCAGTTTTGGAGTAAAGGCACAGATAATGAAACCACCACCGGTTAGAGAGGAGGCTTACCGAAGTAAGAAGACTCACTCAAATGGGCATATGCGCAATGAGTCAACAAGGCATGTGGTGTAAACACCGATATATGGGACCTCCACATCTGGGCTCCAGATCAGGATGGAAGATGGTCCAATTGGTCAGAAGATATCACAGAGAAGCAGTCCTCAAAAGCAGCCAACTTGCCACACCGAATCCTCTCAAGTTCAAGTTCATAATCGCATGGCCAAAAAAGAAAATCCTCCACATAGTGTGAATCCGTATAAACAGAGAGATTTATTTTAAAAAAAAATTGGAAACACTCACAGTTAGAAAGTGGATCAAGCACTTTAAAGATATATGGTTACGGGTAACGCAATGACATCAGCAGGGCTCGTTTTGATGCGTTTTATCTAAAGAGACATCATCTGGGGTATGAGCCTGCTGTAGTCACCGCGTTTATATACAATATGAGGCCCAGAAACAAAATTACCAACCTGTGATCATAATTAGTGCTTCCATCATGTGAACACTGCACTTCCTGGTTTGAACAAAATGGCGCCGGGCGTGCGTTCCAAGCCTCACTCTGAAAAAAGTTGAAATATCCATTGGTTTGTGAGGAGGCGGACCGTTGCGAGTCAAGCCTTGCAATGGTCTGCATGAAGAGTGACCGAGTCAGCTGACACACAGAGCGCCCTTATCGGACGTTGACATGAACCACGCCTCAATCACCTCTGAATGCAGTTCAAGCCTCACTGTGGGAGGACAAAGTCAAAAAGCATATCCATTACATCATCAACAGAAAAGAACAATGATCATCGGCATTGGGCTCGCCCCCTACAGGTGTAATACGGTACAGACCTCAATCTGTATAAAAAGAGAGGTAGGTATAACCCCCGCAATCTAAACAGGAAATGTGGACGGCAGTAACACCGTCATATATTAAGAAGAAAAAGGAAGCAACTGACCGTGTGTTAAACATAACTAAATTGAATTTAAACAATTTGATCACAGGACTGGTCAATATCACAAAAACACGAACAATGGCTGAAAATTAAATATAAATACAAAAAATAAATATAATTTTATGAAAAAAATATATAAAATTAATTATTAAATAAATATTTAAAACAATTTAAAATATATATATATTCATGCACAACTTTGCCTTAGGCTCTATTGATGAATGCATTGAAGCCCCATTCAATGTTAAGGCTCAAGGGGGAGTGGCATTGGAGCTCGTAAATCCAATAAGTTTTGAAGCATGACACTCCCCTGGTCGTTGCCTGCCCCTCCAAGGGGGAATATACCTGTCAATAATGAAAAATTCCATACCTGTGGGGTCTCTGTTGCGAAACTGTCGATAATGTCTAGGGACATTATGTTTAGTGTCACCCTTTTTGATGAGAGTTATGTGTTCATTAACGCTTATGCCCTGTACACAGGATCGGACATTCCAACAACAAAATCCATTGATCTTTTTTCCGACGGATGTTGGCTGAAGCTTGTCTTGCATACACACGGTTACACAAATCTTGTCGGAAATTCCGAACGTCAAGAACGCGGTGACGTACAACACGTACGATGAGCCGAGAAAAATGAAGTTCAATAGCAAGTCGGGCTCTTCTGCTTGATTCCGAGCATGCATAAAACTTTGTGCGTCAGAATTGTGTACACAAAATCGGAATTTACGACAACAGTTTTGCTGTCGGAAAATTTCAGATCCAGATCTCAAATTTTGTGTGACGGAAATTCCGATGGGAAATGTCTGATGGAGCCCACAACAAGCTCCCATCAAACATTTTCTGTCGGAAAATCCGACCATGTGTACGTGGCATTACTGAGAAAGCCCAAATGGTTCTGACACATACTGTTTACCACATGGGCAGGTGAGCAGATATACCACATTTTTTGTGGCACATGTACAGAAGTGTTTAACCACTTCAGCTCCGGAAGATTTTACCCCACTCCTGACCAGAGCACTTTTTACAATTTGACACTGCGTCGCTTTAACTGACAATTGCGCGGTCATGCAATGTTGGACCCAAACAAATTTTACAACTTTTTTTCCCACAAATAGAGCTTTCTTTTGGTGGTATTTGATCACCTCCGCAGTTTTTATTTTTTGCGTTATAAACAAAAGAAGAGCGACAATTTTGAAAAAAACACATTTTTTGCTATAATAAATATCTCACAATTTTTTCCTCAGTTTAGGCCGATATGTATTCTTCTACATATTTTTGGTAAAAAAAAATCGCAAAAAGCGTATATTGATTGGTTTGCACAAAAGTTATAGCGTCTACAAAATAGGGGATAGATTTATGGCATTTTTATTATTATTTATTTTTTTACTAGTAATGGTGACGATCTGCGATTTTTAACGGGACTGTGATATTGCGTCGGACAGATCAGACATTTTTGACACATTTTTGGGACAATTGACAATTATACAGCGATCAGTGCTATAAAAATGCACTGAAGCAGTGAAAGCTTCAGCCAGTCAGGGCACAGAGCACTGTTAGAGTCATGATTGGACACCATCCAATCATGACTTTATCATGACTTTATCCAATCATGGCTCATTCCCGCCCCATAGTATAAAAGTATTCTTTCAATGGCAGGCATTTTCATTATGATTTTGGCATGGCGAGAGATAAAACAGGGCTCTGTTGTCAGTGTAGAATATTAGTTTAGTGTCAGTATAGGGATAGTGTGAGTGTATTGAGAAGGACCATCATTTAGCTTTGCATAGTGTGCAGCTAGAGTAGGGACAGCTCAGATAGTTTCACTGTAGTGTAGTGAGACCGTGTCATTCATACATACATTAGTGTAGAGTAGGGACAGCTAAGATAGTTTCACTGTAGTGTAGTGAGACCGTGTCGGTAATCTTTACATTAGTGTATAGCTAGAGTAGGGACAGTTCAGATACCATCAGTGTAGTGACGGTTGAACACCATCTATTTGATTGCGTTACTGCCAGTTTAACGCCATTTATTTCTCTGTGTGTTACTGTCAGTTTAACACCATAAAGTTTTGTGTGCATTACTGGCAGTTTAACGCCATATAGTTCTGTGTGTGTTACTGCCAGTTTAATGCCATATAGTTCTGTGTGCATTACTGGAAGTTTAACGCCATATAGTTCTGTGTACATTGCTGCCAGTTAAACGCCATATAGTTTTGTGTGCGTTACTGTTAGTTTAACTTCATATAGTTCTGTGTGCGTTACTGCCAGTTTAACTTCATATAGTTCTGTGTGTGTTACTGCCAGTTTAACACCATACAGTTTTGTGTGTTACTGCCAGTTTAACGCCATATAGTTTTGTGTGAGTTACTGCCAGTTAAAGCCATATAGTTTTGTGCGTTACTGCCAGTTTAACGCCATATAATTTTGTGTGTTACTGCCAGTTTAACGCCATTTACTTTTGTGTGCATTACTGCCAGTTTAATGCCATATAGTTCTGTGTGTCACTGTACGTTTGGCGTATTATATTGCAGTATATTATAATGTATCCATGGAGTGTGTCTGTGTAGTGTGAGTACTCAAATAAAAGTGCACCAAACACCTCTTTGCATTGATTAAAGTGCATCTACGTATAGATTTGAACTTCTTCTTTACATTTGCTTATAAGCACCGCCCCCTCCCTCCCAATAATGCTTGGGAGGACAACAAGGAGAGCTA
The DNA here is from genome assembly GCA_037952925.1 of Lithobates clamitans. Taxonomy (NCBI): domain Eukaryota; kingdom Metazoa; phylum Chordata; class Amphibia; order Anura; family Ranidae; genus Lithobates; species Lithobates clamitans. The sequence goes on along the minus strand of JBBGZY010000251.1, from coordinate 13,824,891 downwards.
GACGTTTCCTTTGCACTTTAAGGCGGCCAGCAACAAATGTGTCCACAGGCAAAGGTGGACGTGGTGGTCAGTCCTGAGGCAGGGCATCATTTCCTCTGTTTAGTGAGTTTGCCCGTGCTATCCAGCCACAGCATACAGAGGAGATGGTGGATTGGCTTACTAAACTTTCCTCATCCTCTGTGACGCAATCAGCCATTGAGGAGTCAGCTGAGTTATTTGACCACAGCGTCAGCCACTTGCTCCTTGATGATGCCCAGCCATTACTGGATTAAGATGTTGGTTCTGAGGTTGAAGATGACTGGTAGACAAATTGGCATTCATGTTCCCCAAGCTGTAGAATATTGCCAAGTTGTCTCCAGTGGTAATAATGAAGATGGAGGAGATGGAGATGATGATGATGAGGTCATTGATGTGACTTGGGTGCCAGATAGAGCAGAGGAGGAAACTGAAGGTGAGGCGGTACAACCCCAAGGAGGCCAACATCAAGAAAGAGTATAGAGCAGCCACCCTATTCCATCACATTCTGCAGCTGTCATCTCCCGGCCCACTCCCCAAATCTCAGCTGTCTGGGCCTTTTTCAGCACTTCTGTAGCAGATTGCACTGTTACTATCTGCAAACTGTGTCTTAGGCACATCAAACGTGGCAAAAAAACACCAACCATATGCATGTCATTGTAATTTTTTTTGCCTTCATCAAGAGCACCTCTATAGGGTTACGGTGGGATTGCGCCCCGACACCCAAAGAGTAATTTTTCTGCACCTGTTTGACAGGTGCATATCATTGCATTTTTTTTACAGCAAGGCCAATTCTTGCTTTCATCAAGAGTACCTCTATAGGGTTACGGTGGGAAGGCGCCACCGACACCCAAAGACTAATTTTTTATGCACCTGTTACTTCTATACAAAGTCAAAGTGACACCAGAATGTATCCAAAAAATCTCTAATCTTGTTCCCAGTGCACTACATTGTGGCCTCGTCATACACACTGGTTCCCCAGTTGTTGCTATGCAAAATAAAGGCAACTTGCAGGAAAAATGCAATTTTTGGCATTGTACAGATCTGCCACTTTCCTAGACTAAGGGACCCCCCCCCCCCCAGGCACTATATTGGAAGGAATTTTTCATTTTTAGGCTTTCACTTTAAAAATCAAAAAATCACTGCTCATTTAAAAATGACGTTTTTCACAAACTTTTTTTTTATTGATACATGTCCCTCAGGGCAGGACCCGGACCCCTATAACCATTGCATGTCAAATTACTTGCATATAAGCCTTCAAAATAGGCACTTTTGATTTTTGACGTTCGGGTCCCATTGACTTTAATGGGGTTTGTTATTCGGGTCCGAACTTTGCGAACCGGGTGCGAACCGAACAAGAGCATGTTCAGCCCAACTCTAGTGATCAATGATCACTTGAAGGTCTCATTAGACTCAGTATGGGATTTGTCCTTCAGCAGAGAATTTCTCTCCATTTCTAGTGCTTTCTGTAACTCACTGTCAACTTCAATATGATTGTATCCCTTATCCAGGAATCTTTGCTTTAAAACATTAGCCTGGATTTTCAAAGTTTCAATATCAGAACAGTTCCTGCGCAACCCCAAAAATTGGCTGCGGAACTGAGCAAAGCCACGATCTGTTATGGCAACTGTCCACAGGGATAAATCCGTTGCAGTCAGTTGGTTTGAAGTGGGTTTTAAATGTGAATTGACCATCCATGATCTCAATCTCTAAATCCAAGAAGAATATCTTCTCATGACTAGACTCATGAGTCAAAGGAATCCCCCGATTGTTAACATTGAGGGAAGTACAAAATGAATCAAGAGAATCGGAACTACAGTTCCATATAAGGAGGATGTCATCTATGTATCTTGCCCACATGACCAATTAAGGCCTCTGTTGGGCATAGACGACATCCTCCTCCCACTTGGCCATAAAAAGATTGGCGAGGCTGGGGGGCAAATTTGGCACCCATTGCCATGCCTCTCTGTTGGAGAAAAAAGTGGTTATCAAACCAAAAATAACTGTGTTAGGTGGCGAACTCCAACAACTCAATGATATATGCACTTTGAAGTAAGGGAAGGATCTTTAAATAAAAAATACTGAACTGCCTCAATTCCCAACTCGTGTGATATGCAAGTATACAGGGAGGCCAAATCGGCCGTAGCCATGATATAGCCCCCCTGCACATTGACTCATTCTAAGAACCTAATGGGTTCTCCAGTATCCTTCAGATAAGAAGGCATGCGTTTGACCAATGGCTGGAGAAAAAAGTCTATATAATGCCCCAAACGTGGGGTAGTCGAATCAATGCCACTCACGATGGGGCATCCAGGGGGATGTGTAGAGTCTGTATGGATTTTTGGTAGATAATACATAGTTGGAATCCTAAAAGCCATGGAAACTAAAAATGCTTTTTATTTTTTGTTTAAAATGTGCAGAGTGAACCCTTTACATCTGGAAAAAGAGGAGAGAGACCAAAAAAATACAAAACATAAAAATACTCCAGGGATGTAGGAGACTACAAGTCAGGAGCAGTCTGCCTCCTGATCGGGACAGAAGGTGAGGCCCGTCTGCCTCCTGATCGGGACAGAAGGTGAGGCCCGTCTGCCTCCTGATCAGGACAGAAGGTGAGGCCCAGTTGTAACACTGTGCACTCATCCTCTGATAGCAAGCAGGAGGATAGATTCAATATGCAAATGATTTGGTAAGCGTGAGGTTGAGGGTTACTGTTGTGGATTTTTTCCTTGTGTCTTGAGAGGTAACAGTGTTGAATATGGGTGCCCTTTACAAGGAAAACTTCCACAACAGTACTCTCAACCTCATGCTTACCAAATAATTTGCCAAAGTAGCAGATCTCGTCCCCCATACATATGAGGGCCGGGATAAACAGGGCATATTGAATCTATCCTCCTGCTCACTATCAGAGGATGAGTGCATAGTGTTACAACTGGGCCTCACCTTCTGTCCCGATCAGGAGGCAGACGGATTTAAACTAGTTAAGAATTTGCATCTTTTTGCCAGACGTTTAATGTACAAGGTCCTTTATGACAAAGAACAGAAGGACCATGAGCCTTTCATTTACGACAATTCAGTATTAAAAGCTGTAACCTTTGAGGAACTTAGAGCCCTTCATGACCTAATGGAACTGTGGGACGAAAGTAACCCAGAGGAGGAGAGTTGGACTTTTTCAGGACTTGTCCCTGATACGTCCATTCACCCTAAACCCTCTACACCTATGTTTGCCCCACCTAAAATTTATAAACCAAAATCATGGTCATTCCCAGTATTACAGGGAAATCCTAACATTTGGGCTTTTGTACTTCAAGTATCAAAAGAAATTGAGGCTACAAACTGGAAATCAAGCCATTAGCCAAATCTGTCACCAAACTTAAAACGAGCGCCTAATTCCCTAAGAAATAACCATGGGGTTGTTGTGAAGCCTTCAGACAAGGGAGGAAATATTGTTATTATGAATACAGAAGGCTATGAGAAAATGTGTTATGATATTATCTGTAATAGAGAATGGTACAGGCCTGTACCAATATCCTTTTTGACACAAAGCTTTAACCAGTATAGAGATATCCTAAGTCGAGCTCATAATGTAGGCACTATAGACACAAATATAGACACACTTACATGTTTAGAGGTTGCCAATCCACGCACTCCAACCTTTTATGTGGAGTCTTGCCCCCACCGGGACGCCCAAAAATAACGAGTACTTGTACCCACATGTAAGGAGCTTGTCTCGCATGTTAAAGACACTATTGAACTGCTTAAAATAATCGATGGATTACAGGTACTGGAAGGAGCATGACTTGTTGCTATAGATATTGAGGCACTTTATAATTCTATCCCTCATATGCAGGGAATACAAGAAATACGTACTTTATTGAATGAAAGAGACACAGATTCTCGCAAATATAATGACTTTATAACGGAAATGCTAACCTTTAAACTTACCAACAATGTCTTTGTCTTCCAGTGATCTCACTACCTCCAAGTGCAGGGTGTGGCTATGGGGGCAGGCTGTGCCCCCTCCTACGCCAAACTGTACCTGGGGTGTGGGATCGTGATCTATTTTCTCATGAGGATAGCGATATGGGGTTTGCCAATGTCCTTAACTGGCATTGTTATATAGACGATTTCTTTATGGTTTGAGCAGGATCAAAAGATGAATTAAATACATTACTTTAGAATCTGCAGGTCAACAATTACAATCTAAAATTTACATATAACTTCAGTCAGGAAAAAATCACCTTCCTAGATGTAGAAATGTTCATCAATTAAACAAGAAACCTTTGTTCAACACTATATAGAAAGCCAACGTCCGGCAACACATTATTGCATGCAACCAGCTTGCATCCAAGGCAATCAATTAGAAGTATTCCATACAGCCAATATCTTAGGTTAAAACGCAACTGCGCATTAGAGGAAGACTTAAAAAGAGAGGCGGCTCTGTTATTTGAACGCTTAATTGTGAGAGGCTATAGTAAGACATGCTTAAGGAGAGCCTACAATAAGATTAAATTGCAAGACAGAAATGTAATAATTTATAAACCAAGAAAAGAAACAAAAGCAGTGTCAACTAGGATAGTGACTAGATACAAAAGACAACGTGATAAGGTCCGGAAAAGCTATAAGAAATTCTGGTATCTCCTCACAACCAATGATAAAATCAAGAAGTACATAAAGCCCTTTCCAGAAATCACTTTCAAAAGATCCAGATCTATTAAAGATATCATGGTGGCAAGCCATTATGCTGGTAATAAGCTAGATCAAATAGACAAATTAGGTACCTATCCATGCAGTCACTGTAATTATTGTTTTTTCATTCTGAAAGGTGCTAGTATAGGTCTCCCTAACGGCACTTCATGGACGCCCAGACACAGTTACCTGTCAAACAGTAGGGGTGGTATACATAATGAAGAGCCTTCTATGTAGGTAAGACCAAAGTCTACTGTTCTGCAGGATCAGAGATCATATCTCAGCAACTTCCAAACATAAAATGGAAACTCCCATTAGCAGACATATGGGATTATACCATAATCACAATCTAGCAATGATTGGCTTCTTTGCTTTAGAACATATTCCACCACATGATAGGGGTGGAGATATTGATAAACAACTACTACAGCTCGAAGCAAAATGGATCTATCTTTTACAGGCAACTAGAACCCCAGGCCTGAATGAGGGTATTAGCTACAAGCCCTTTCTATAGTACCACTGCATCCATTCATGCCAGTTTGTTTTCATGGCATCACTGGATTCTCTCATGTGGACCTCATCTGACCATACAATAGAATCAAGTGTCCAGACTTTGTTCCCAAAACCCCCTGCCGCCATACCATTTTCCCTTTGTTCCCTGGACGCTGGTCCAGTACCTCGGGGCCGAGAATTAGCCACTATTGGGGCTTTCTTTTTTCTTATATGACGCCCCTTCTCTTTCTCTACAAAAACTTTTGTTTATAGGAGAATGAGATACACATTAGTAATGGATTGCTATGGCAAATGCATTTATGTATTCTGAATACTGTAAAGGTGCATCCTTGTAAAGGGCAGGACTCTTGTAGCATTTTACATGAATGCCAACATGCATAACCAACACTCATAGTAAAAAAAAAAGGTTTTTTTTTTTCACATTGATTATTGTTACCTTTTTCATAGGATTATGTTTATATTTAATTTTCCTCAATCCCTATTATTTTTTTTTTCATTTTTTGAATATTTATTCATTTAATTATTATCATTTTTTCACATTATATATTATTTGGCCTTTTTTGTTTATTCACTAGTTTTTTGATCAGATTACATCAACAGGACATCTATTTGGACACAGCCATCTGGGCCGTTCATCGTTTTTTTGGCCACTGTGTCCCCACATGGACGCATAGGGGCCCGCAGCAGCATGGTCCCTGTTTTCAATGGGGGCCATGCTGAGCTCCTGTGGAGACGGGGCACCCTCAGTGGGTCGTTTAGGATCCGGTCCTGTTCTATCCCGCTGTGGGGTCATTGCTTGGACGCCAGGTGAGCGTGTGGGGCGGTGCCGCGGCACCTGGCACTCCCCCTGGGGCCTGCCCGCTTGCTACGTCCCCACCTGCCTGGCTCCCTGATCGCGGTGCAAGCATCTGATGGGATGGGGCGGTCGCCGCCTCGCATTGGCTTTGACATCACCTTACAACGCCTTTCTGTGTCTGGGCGGCATGACGTCACATGTTGAGTCCTTCAGACGCAGTGGGGAGGAGTACAAATAGCTCCATGCGGCAATGGAGAAGCCACTGGAGTCACTGGGAGCCCCAACGTTCACACAGCTGCATACAGGTACACTCGTTTCCATTAAGGGATAATAGTGATGCAATGCTTTTACTCTGTATTTAACTGGGATAAGTGCCAAGCCCCACCTTGTGTGGGGGATAACATTTTTCATCCATATCATTTATGTTCAGTTGTAGATTAGATCATCCTGGTCTCCTGACCGTCACTTCCTGTTTAGGAATTCTTATCATAAGGATCTGACTACGCACACAGGCAAGCAATTTCTTTTCTATCATATTTATGCTAGGAGAATATAAACTGGTCTCTCCCCCCGGTCTTGCAAATTATATGTGGAGTTCTCTTCATGCTTTTGCAAGACTAGGAGGAGAGGAACTCTAATCCTGGAGGCAGTGATACATTTGCAGCTGTGTTTGAATGGACACTTAGGCTCCCAGTTTGGTCACCTAACAGTTACTTTCCATGTAGCCTATTCTATATAGTATATTTTTATATGTACTTAAAAGATGCTATAGTCTTTGGCCTAATTAGTAGGTCCACTCAATGAAATGTACTGTCATTGATATACATCATATTTTCTGTTTAATTATAGGAAATAATAGATTTTACAACGGTATTCAGTTCATCAATGGTACTCCTCTCCGTGGGTGACTGATTAGGCATAGATCGGTGTTTCTTCTTGTGAGGACCCTTGTGCCCAGCCATCTGCTCTGACATCACTCAGTACAGACAGGTCCCTGAATCTCCTAAACATTGGAGCCAGGACCCACCAGTTGTGTCTCTGTTATACCTCTTGGATGCACCTATGTATGTATATTGTACTTGGGTTGAATTATTTTATGTACCTATTTGTATCTGAGATACAGTGCCTTGCAAAAGTATTCACCCCCCTTGGCTTTTCACATTTTGCTCCATTACAGCCTTTAGTTCAATGTTTTTTTTAATCTGAATTATATGTGATGGATCAGAACACAATAGTTTAAGTTGGTGAAGTAAAATTGGAAAAATATATACATAAAACTATTTTTCAGAAATAAAAAACTGATCATTGGCATGTGTGTATGTATTCACCCCCTTTGTTATGAAGCCGTAAAAAGCTCTGGAGCAACCAATTACCTTCAGAAGTCACATAATTAGTGAAATGATGTCCATCTGTGTGCAATCTAAGTGTCACATGATCTGTCATTACATATACACACCTTTTTGAAAGGCCCACTAACCAAACAATGCCATTAAAACCAAGGAACTCTCCAAACAAGCAAGGGACAATGTTTTTGAGAAGTACAGGGTTAGGTTATAAAAACATATCCAAATCTTTAATGATCCCTAGGAGCACCATCAAATCTATCATAACCAATTGGAAAGAACATGGCACAACAGCAAACCTGCCAAGAGACGGCCGCACACCAAAACTCACGGACCGGGCAAGGAGGGCATTAATCAGAGAGGCAGCACAGAGACCTAAGGTAACCCTGGAGAAGATGCAGAGTTCCACAGCAAAGACTGGAGTATCTGTACATAGGACGACAATAAGCCGTACGCTCCATAGAGTTGGGCTTTATGGCAGTGTGGCCAGAGGAAAGCCATTACTTTCAGCAAAAAACAAAATGGCACGTTTTGAGTTTGCGAAAAGGTATATGGGAGACTCCCAAAATGTATGGAGGAAGGTACTCTGGTCTGGTGATATTAAAATGGAACTTTTGGCCATCAAAGAAAACGCTATGTCTGGCGCAAACCCAACACATCAAATCACCCAAAGAACACCATCCCCACAATGAAACATGGTGGTGGCAGCATCATGCTGTGGGGATGTTTTTCAGCAGTCAGGAAACTGGTCAGAGTTGAGGGAAAGATGGATGGTGATAAATGCAGGGATATTCTTGAGCAAAATCTGTACCACTCTGTATGTGATTTGAGGCTAGGACAGAGGTTCACCTTCCAGCAGGACAATGACCCCAAACACACTGCTAAAGCAACACTTGAGTGGTTTAAGGGGAAACATGTAAATGTGTTGGAATGGCCTAGTCAACGCCCAGACCTAAATCCAATAGAAAATCTGTGGTCAGATTTAAAGATTGCTGTTCGCAAGCGCAAAACTTTCAACTTGAAGGAGCTGGAGCAGTTGTTCAAGGAGGAATGGGCAAAAATGCCATTGGTAAGATGTGGCAAGCTCATAGAGACTTAGCCAAAGCGACTTGGAGCTGTGATAGGTGGCTCTACAAAGTATGACTTTAGGGGGGTGAATAGTTATGCACATTGACTTGTTCTGTTATTTTGTCCTATTTGTTGTTTGCTTCACAATAAAAAAACATCTTCAAAGTTGTGGACATGTTGTCTAAATTAAATGATGCAAATTCTCAAACAATCCATGTTAATTCCAGGTTGTGAGGCAACAAAACATGAATGCCAAGGGGTTGAATACTTTTGCAAGACACTGTATATATTTGTATCTATTTATTAGAGAAAAATGTCCACACATGTTCCTGGGGAAGCTGTAAGGCGAAACATGTAGAACTTCATGTGTGGAAAATTGAACGGACACGTGGATACATTACATAGAATAAGTGACGCTTGTTCCTTTCTATGTGATTTTTTTGTCTTTGTGTTCTTTTTATGTCTTTGTAAAAAAATAATTAATTTTTTTGATACTTTGTTGTCATATACTAATTCCAACATATTAAGCACACATAAAGTCCCATTTTTGCCAATATGTTTTTTTCTCTCCAGGAAGTGCAAGTGTTCACATGATGGAAGCACTAATTATGATCACAGGTTGGCAATTTCGTTTTTGGGCCTCATATTGTATATAAACGCGGTGACTTGTGTTCCTCATAACCATATATCTTTTTTTTTCAAATTATAATTTTATTCAAACACAAAGAAGGGTACAACTCCATCACATGAATAACAAGGCAAACATATATAGCTCATCGGGGGTCGTAACTTCAAGTAGATCAATCTTTCACTGTTAAGATAATAATTACGCCTATATATTCCATAACAATCAATACTACATGCCGAGTAAGCCTTATCTAAAGTGAAATAAGGATAATTAAGGTTATTCCCTTCATTTTCCATTTTCAATACGTAGAGAAGAAGAAAAGACAAAGAAGGAATCAGAAAATAGTGAATTGAAGAGAGAAGAGGCAAGGGGGAGTGGAAGGAGGGGAGAGAGGGGAGGGGAAAGGGAGAGGACATACAGGGGGAGGGTGGGGGGGGACTGTGCATATGAGAGATACCTGGAGGAGGTATAGGCCCAGAGGGACATCTAGTGTATAAAGCCGCTAGCATTTACTCGCTAGGATCGGTGAATCCCAGCCCCATACAGGGTCTGTTTATCACCTATTTATCTCTTCCCAGTAGTAGCTGGCCTGCATCAGAATATATAAACATGTTCCATCTAGTCCAGGTTTTAGTGAATTGTTCACTTTGATTTCTAGCAGTCAGAATCAAATCTTCCATTTTTTTAATATCCTCTACCTTCCTGAACCACGCACCCACCGAAGGGGGTCGTGTGGATTTTCATAACAAAGGGATACACGCTTTGGCCGCATCCAGCAAGTGCCGTATCAGTGATTTTTTATACATTTTACTTGATGAGTGAGCAGCGTGGAGCAGGAAGAAGGCCGGGTCACTTGAAATTTGGCGATCTGTGAATTTCTGCATTGTAGACTGAACAGTCTTCCAGAACTGCTCTAGCAAAGGGCAGCTCCAGAAGATGTGGAGGATGGTACCTCGTTCCCTTTGACATCTCCAACACCTGTCTGAGGAGGATGGAAATATCCTATGTAATTTTGCAGGAGTATTGTACCACCTTGTCAACAACTTGTAGTTAGTTTCTTGTATTTTCGTGCAAATCGAGGATTTATATGTAAAATGTATGATATTCTGTTTTTGACGTGTCGTTAGTATGCATTGCAAGTCTCGCTCCCATTCCTCTATGTAGTGCAGATTGAAATTATCCGGTGGTGTAATGAGTAATTGGTATGTAGCGGACAAGGCATGAGGCATAATATCCTCCTCAGAACAGTAAATCTCGTACGTCGTCAGATTTTGGTCAAAACTCCTCGGGGGTGGCAATGTCCTAAGGAAGTGGTTAAGCTGTGCAGCCCTCCAGAAATCTAAATAAAATGGGCCTGACGGGGACTTCAGCTCTGCTACGGTAGGCCATTTGCCATTTGATATAAAGTGGGAGGCCTGAAACAGTCTCAAGTTCCTCAGGGATTGAAATACAGGGTCTGTGTATCCTGGGGTGAACTCTTGCGTTCCTAAAATCGGACGTAGTGGAGATGTGAGGGATATGAGACGGAATTTCGTGAATAGAGCTGAGCATATGAGTATGGTCACTCCTATCAGGGGATGAGATTTCACAGTACCTGGGAGGCTATCATAGCACCAGGGAGCTCTGTTCAAGGGGATGTTGCTTTGGGTTTGTTCCAGTCTAGTCCACAGTTTAGTAGTCTGGTGATGGTTCCAGTCTATAAGTCTGGTCAAGTGTGTAGCGTAGTAGTATTTGCGGAGGTCTGGTACCGCTAGCCCTCCATACAATTTGGGCAGGGTGAGCAGCCGTCTTGCTAGTCTGGGTCTTTTATGAGCCCAAATAAAATAAAAAAATAAGGCATTAATCTGGTCAAAATAGGAAGATGGGATTTGAATCGGCAGAGCTTGTAACAAGTACAAAAACTTGGGAAGAATAGACATCTTTAGGATGTTGCATCTGCCGAACCATGAGTGTAGGCCTGTATGCCAACTATTTAATAGGGTCCTGACCGATGTCAGCAGCGGGGGAAAATTTAGTGCGAATAACCTGGATAGTTTGGGAGGGATATGGGTACCCAGATACTTCAGGGCCGTGGTGGTCCATTTAAATTGGAAATTGTCTTTAAGAGAGGCAAGCAATCGTGGTTGGACTCCTATACCCATAGTCTCAGACTTAGTAAGATTAATTTTCAGGTTGGATAAACTACCATATGTTCTGAATTCTTGTAATAAAAACCATATATCTTTAAAGCGCTTGATCCACTCTCTAAATGTGAGTGTTTCCAAATTTTTTTTTGTTAATACATCTCTATGTTTATACGGATTCACACAATGTGGAGTATATTTATTTGGTCATGCTATTATGAACACTTGAGAGGATTTCATCTGACAAGTTGGCTGCTTTTGAGGACTGCTTATCTGTAATATCTTCTGACCAACTGGACCATCTTCCTGATCTGGAGCCCAGATGTGTCAGTGTTTACACCACATGCCTTGTTGACTTATTGAGCCTATGCCCATTTGAGTCTTCTTACTCCAGTAAGCCTCCTCTCTAACTGGTGGTGGTTTCACTATCTGTGTCTTTACTCCAACACTGATGGCACGTGGAATCCCCTTTCTGGTTATATAGTTTTTCTCACTGGTTATCCATGGACTGTTGTATTCACGGTTTAAAAACCTTTATATGATAGAACACAGACTTTAGTTTTGGTGTGAATTTGACATCATTTTTTCACTGTTTTATTCTAGTGGTCATTTCACATTATACACTAGATTTTATATATATACAGTATATACAGTGGGGACGGAAAGTATTCAGACCCCCTTAAATTTTTCACTCTTTGTATATTGCAGCCATTTGCTAAAATCATTCAATTTCATTTTTTTTTCCTCATTAATGTACACACAGCACCCCATATTGACAGAAAAACACAGAATTATTGACATTTTTGCAGATTTATTAAAAAAGAAAAACTGAAATATCACATGGTCCTAAGTATTCAGACCCTTTGCTGTGACACTCATATATTTAACTCAGGTGCTGTCCATTTCTTCTGATCATCCTAGAGATGGTTCTACACCTTCATTTGAGTCCAGCTGTGTTTGATTATACTGATTGGACTTGATTAGGAAAGCCACACACCTGTCTATATAAGACCTTACAGCTCACAATGCATGTCAGAGCAATTAGAATCATGAGGTCAAAGGAACTGCCTAAAGAGCTCAGAGACAGAATTGTGGCAAGGCACAGATCTGGCCAAGGTTACAAAAAATTTCTGCTGCACTTAAGGTTCCTAAGAGCACAGTAGCCTCCATAATCCTTAAATGGAAGACGTTTGGGATGACTAGAACTCTTCCTAGAGCTGGCCGTCCGGCCAAACTGAGCTATCGATGGAGAACAGCCTTGGTGAAAGAGGTAAAGAAAAACCCAAATATCACTGTGGCTGAGCTCCAGAGATGCAGTCGGGAGATGGGAGAAAGTTGTAGAAAGTCAACCATCACTGCAGCCCTCCACCAGTCGGGGCTTTATGGCAGAGTGGCCCTACGGAAGCCTCTCCTCAGTGCAAGACACATGAAAGCCTGCATGAAGTTTGCTAAAAAAACACCTGAAGGACTCCAAGATGGTGAGAAATAAGATTCTCTGGTCTGATGAGACCAAGATAGAACTTTTTGGCCTTAATTCTAAGTGGTATGTGTGGAGAAAACCAGGCACTGCTCATCACCTGTCCAATACAGTCCCAACAGTGAAGCATGGTGGTGGCAGCATCATGCTGTGGGGGTGTTTTTCAGCTGCAGGGACAGGACACCTGGTTGTAATAGAGGGAAAGATGAAAGCGGCCAAGTACAGGGATATCCTGGACGAAAACCTTCTCCAGAGTGCTCAGGACCTAAGACTGGGCCAAAGGTTTACCTTCCAACAAGACAATGACCCTAAGTACACAGCTAAAATAACGAAGGAGTGGCTTCACAACAACTCTTTTGAATGGCTCAGCCGGAGCCCTGACTTAAACCCAATTGAGCACCTCTGGAGAGGCCTAAAAATGGCTGTCCACCAATGTTTACCATCCAACCTGACAGAACTGGAGAGGATCTGCAAGGAGGAATGGCAGAGGATCCCCAAATCCAGGTGTGAAAAACTTGTTGCATCTTTCCCAAAAAGACTTATGGCTGTGTTAGATCAAAAGGGTGCTTCTACTAAATACTGAGCAAAAGGTCTGAATACTTAGGACCATGTGATATTTCAGTTTTTATTTTTTAATAAATCTGCAAAAATGTCAACAATTCTATGTTTTTCTGTCAATATGGGGTGCTGTGTATACATTAATGGGGAAAAAAATGAACTTAAATGATTTTAGCAAATGGCTGCAATATAACAAAAAGTTAAAAATGTAAGGGGGTCTGAATACTTTCCGTCCCCACTGTGTGTGTATATATATATATATATATATATATATATATATATATATATATATATGAAATTGTATTTAAACTGGCTGCTCTGTATGTAGCTTCTGATAGGCTGCACAAGAAGCCCCGTATCTCTGGAACTACAGGAGCCCCACATTTTGACCAGTGGTGGGGTAGGACTTCAGCTACCTACCCCCCAAATTTGGAGTCTCTTTGACCCCAGGTCGCCAAACTATGACCCTCGAAGCTTGATTGTTTTTTTTTATGTTCATGGCTTTGCCTAACCCGCCTCCCCTAACTGCATGTCCCTGGTACAGACCACTACTGAGAAGTAAGTACCTGAAATAAATAAATAAATAAATAAAATAAATAAGTAGAGGATGTCAGTCGGGGAACTGCTTTTACTTCCCATTGAGTTAGTTTGTTAGAGCAGAGCTAAATCTAACTTGTAGAAAACTGCAAGCAGGCAGCTCTTTATTGTAAGAGACATGCTATGTCTCTTCCGCAATAACAATGCCAATACCAATAACACACATTTACCTGCCTGCTTGCAGTCTTCTATTGAATTGTATGTGTGCAGTTCAGCATATGTTTCTGACACATTGTGATGTTCTTTCGTCGTGTTAGCCAATTCGTCGAAATCTCCAACCACGTCACTTCCGGTAATACTAACCAACAACATCCTTACCCGCTGTTCTGTCAAATCAGCCAACTCATCATGTACCGTAGTATATATGCTTCTGGTGTTGTGTCAAAACAACAAAGTGGTCGAAATCTCCAAATACTGATGCTTGAGAGTCACCAGAAGTGACGTAGCTGGAGATTTCGATGAGTTGGCTGTTTTGATAGAACACCAGCTGTACCTGGAAGACTGACTCCTTTCCAATCAAGAGGCCAAAATCTTGGCACTTAGAAAAAGCCCGGGAAGAAGATGACAGCAGCCAGTGAGGAATGCAACCGTCGCATAACTGGAAGGTAAATTTTAGTATTTTCTGGAGTTTAGTTCCACTTTAACTGTCAGTGACAATGCACTAGTATATGACAAAAGGGCACTCACTGCTGAACTGAGGAAAATGTAGACTGATGTATATGCATCCAAAAGAGATCATCCTAAGAGAAACCTCAACTTCCCCCTTCATGTCAATCCACAGTCACAGGTCTCTGGGTTTACTTGCAATTATGTAATCCAAGTATGCAGTATTTAACTCTCTTTATTGTAGCAAAAAAGCAAAGACTAAAAACATGCAAAATATATCTGGACAGTGACTATTTCTCGAGCAACAAACATGCTTTTTCAAGGAGCTTGAGTGAGGAATTAAATAAATTGTTAGGATCCATTTTAGTTTGGCAACTAAAACACAAAGACTCCTTTCACACTGTGGCGCTTTTCAGGCACTTTCACGCTAAAAAAAAGCGCCTGAATAGCTAACGAAATCCTATTTCCATCAAAATCAACGAATGCTTTCACACTGTGGCAGTGCACTGGCAGGGTAGGGAGAAAAAACTCCCCTCTCTATTGAAATTAATGGAAAGCTCTTCAAAAGCGCCTGAAAAGCTCTTCAAAAGAGCTCAGTGTTTTAGGTTACTTTCACACTGGGGTCACACTTTACCGTCGTTTTAGTGGCGCTTTTCAGCTGTTAGCGGGGCACTTTTAACCTCTGCTAGCGGCCAAAGAAAGGGTTAAAACTGCCCGTGCTGTGCTTTTCAGGCACTTCGGAAGCGCTGCCAATGCATTCCAATTGGCAGGGGTTTAGGAGCGGTGTATATACCACTCCCAAACCACCCCAAAGATGCTGCTTGCAGGACTTTTTTTCCTGTCTCGCAAGCGCATCACCCCAGTGTGAAAGCCCTCCGGCATTCACACTGGGGAGGCCTTGGAGGAGGTTTTTGGGCGATTTACACGCATTTTTGGGTTTTCGTCCGTTGGACTAGCATACAGACGAGTGGACTTTTCGTCCGGACTCGAGTCCGTTGGAAAGATTTGAAGCATGTTTCAAATCTAAAGTCCGTCAGATTTTCGACTGGAAAAGTCTGCTTAAAGTCCGATGAAGCCCACACACGTTCGGATTATCTGCCGGACTTAGTCTGTCGGACCAGTGCGGTCGAAAAGTCCGCTCGTGTGTACGCAGCATTACTGCCAGTTTACAAGCGCCTCAGTGTGAAAGAGGCCAAAGCCAATTAATGTTCTGCTGTTTCTTAAAGACATGTATACATGTACACATGAAATGTACAAACAGATTTGTTAGTAATCTGATCTGATGAGAAGGAAGCAAAATGAAATCAGAGCAGGCAGTTAGCTGTCTGGTTGCTAGGTAACTGTGTCTGCTGTTTCCAGTGAAAACATGAGAGCATCTCACTGCTGCGCTTACCAAAATTGTTATCTCTTCTCATATTATGTGTATGAGCTGCAGGCTGATATTCTAGTCAGATTCATCAACACACAAAGCCTTACTGTTAATGGGCTGTTAAATAGGAATGAGAATGCATACAAATAATCGGCATCTTAACCTTACAAGAGAAAGAAAGCAGATAGAAACATGACATAATTAGATAGCACAAATTGAAGAAAACAATGGATGCAAAAACATTGGAATCAACCTGGAACATGATTAACTATTTTAATACCTCTAATAAACTATCTATAAAAAAAAAAAACTATACCCTCTGTCTCAACCCTAATGCCCCATACACACGACCGGATTTTCCGTCGGAAAAAACTTGGATGGTTTTTCCGACGGAATTCCTCTCAAGCTTGCCTTGCATACACACGAAAGTTCTCTGAACTTTCGACCGTCAAGAACGCGGTGACGTACAACACTGCGACGAGCCGAGAAAATGAAGTGCAATGCTTTTGAGCGTGCGTCAAATTGTTTCCGAGCATGCGTAGGAATTTTGCGCGTCGGAATTTGTACAGACGATCGCATTTTCAGATAGGAATTTTTCCCAACCGAAAAATAGAGAACATGCTCTCAATCTTTTGCTGGCTGGAATTCCGCCAGCAAAAGACTGATGGAGCATACACACGGTCACATTTTCCGATAAAAAGCTCTCATCTGAGTTTTGCTGGCGGAAAATCCGATCGTGTGTACGCGGCATTACTCTGTAGTAAACAAATGGAAAATGTATATATGAGAAAGACCAAAATCTAGCAAAATAATTTGCCTATTCTAGGAAGATTAGCTAGAAACTAACTGAAAACATTTATCCTGGAATCTATATAACCCGTGACCTCACCAAACTGATAGATTTGAATTATTCCAAAGTAATCCACTCTGTTCTGCAACAGCTCAAACAGTATAATAAACCTTCCTTCTCTTGGACTGGCAAGCTCAACTAAGTAGAGATGGACATTTTACCCAAATTGCTTTATATTTTCCAAACTATACAGCTAACACCCCCTTCTAAACCTCTTGCCCATCTACAGAAGGCATTTAGAGACTTTATTTGGACACATAAGACTCATATTAGCAAACTAATTCATACTAAACCCAATAATGCTGGCAGGCTCGTCCTCCTGGATTTCACCCTATATTCACAAGCTGCATCTATTACCACAATTGTGGACTGGTTCCACAAGTTAGGATCTAAACAATGGGTGACACTGGATAAAGATATATTGTCCTTAAAACTAATATCTTGGTCATGGATGCAACCTCATATCTGTCCAAAAGCAGAAGTTATGCCATTGTTAACTTCCTCAACTTTTAAAGTGGGTGTAAACCCAATGTCATCCTTTCTAAACTACTGCCATACGGGTTATCTATAAGGATATACATGCCTCCTGCATGTATCTTTACCTGTCAAATGTCTCCCCTCTGTCTGTTATGAGAGCTGAAAAACTGCATATTCTGTGGGTGGGTCTGTTGTCTGGAGCTCAGTGGGTGGAGTCGTGATGTCAGTAGACTCCCTGCCCACCTCTACACTCAACATGCATTTTCTCCTGTGTATTTCTTACACTGAACTTCTGCTATGATCTCCAACATCCAGTGAAAAGATAGGAAAGTAACCACATGACTTCAGCATGCCCAATTATGCTGAGGTGTGGAACATCCAATCCTGGCAGAGCAGAAGAAGAAAGGAGTGGGAGGGAATTAAAAAATAATGCATGTGTCTTAGGCTAGTGCACGAGATATGTAAATCACCTGTCACTCACAGCAAGGGGGAGGATTTGACAAAGTTTTTCTCTGTTTGTCAAGATTTATCTCACTGAACAATAAAAGAGGATTGCTCAGAGATGGATTAACTCTTTGTGGCAAGACTGGGCTCAAATGATAGGAAATCTTATACTCTATATTATGACATAAAAAATCATTTCGGGTTTAAATCCACTTTAAGGTCTGAGACTTTTCTCAACAAACGGTTCTTGCCTTGACACTGGTCCTATGACCCCTCTGTTTTCTAATCCTGAATTCCCACCAGCATTACATTCCCAATCCTTCGTTATATGGAAGCGTGAAGAAAACAATAGACTTGTCCAGACTTTGAACAATGGCGAACTTCCTTCTCTACAGTATCTTGCCCTTACTCCACCCTTTGAGAGATCTGTATAGCTGCAGCGAGAAAGCAAGGTCACAGTATATTGACCTCATAAAGGATGACCAGGGAAAGTTGGTTATCACTGACAAGGAGAAGGCAACTGTACTAAAGAGCAATAGTAATAAAGACTGTATGATTAGTAACACATCACTTATAGTACCCTTGCGGCCAACAGAAGCCAGTGTCTGAAAAATATTTGAAAAACGTAAAGCTAATAAATCACCAGGACCACATGGCTTACACCCAAGAGTCCTTTGGACTCTAGGGTATGTACCTGGATAGAAAACTGGTGTGTACTCAGATTGGTCTGGAGTGGTAAGTGGGGTGCCCCAAGGCTCTGTTCTGGGACCAATTCTGTTTAGATTATTCATAAATGATATAGAAATGGACACAAATTGCTCTATTGCAGTGTTCGCTGATGATACACAGCAAAGCAGGTGAAAAACTTCACACCAAGATAAAGAAACTTTACAAGAAGACCTCAATAAAAAGGGTGGGCAACTACATGGCAAATGAGGGTTAATGTTGAAAAATATAAAGTAATGCATTTGAGGGCTCAAAATATAAATGCAAGTTATTTGCTAGGGTGGAACCTCTGTGGGGGATTTAGGATGGAACAAGATCTGAGGGTCTCACAGGCTCGGCAATCGCATGCAATGCCAGGCTGCATCAAGCAAAGCAAGCAGAAAATTAGTATGCATTAAAAAGGGTATTCACTCAAGAAACAAAACTATAATATCATCATGGATGTCGCACTACTTCCTTAAACGAAATCTCTCTAAAACTGAGCTATTAATATTCCCCCCGCCCATGCCCCCTCCATGACTTTTCCATCAAAATCAACAACGCAACCATCAGTCCCTCCCCTCACGCCAGAGTACTAGGTGTATACCTAGACTCTGACTTGTCATTTCAGCCACAAATCCAATCGTTGTCAAAAGTTTGTAGGATTCACCTCCGTAACATCTCTAAATTTCGCACCTTTTTAACAAATGAAACCACCAAGCTCCTCATTCACTCCCTTGTTATCTCTCACCTTGACTATTGCAATTCCCTTCTCATTGGCCTACCTCTCTATAGGCTATCCCCTTTTCAGTCTATCATGAATGCTGCTGCCAGACTTATCCACCTTACCAACCGCTCAGTGTCTGCCAACCCTCTACTCCAATTCCTACAATGGCTCCCAATCACCCAGCGAATTAAATTCAAAATACTAACCACAACATACAAAGCCATTCACAACCCCGAGCTACATTACTAATCTTGTCTCCAAATATCACCCAAATTGACCTCTCCGCTCTTCTCAAGACCTCCTGCTTTCAAGCTCTCTCATCTCCTCCTCTCATGCTCGTCTCCAGGATTTCTCCAGAGCCTCTCCCATCCTCTGGAACTCGCTACCTCCATCTATCCGGCTATCCCCTACTCTTGCTACCTTCAGGCGATCCCTGAAAACTCATCTCTTCAGGAAAGCCTATCACGTCTCCAACTAATCTCCTACCACTTCCACCGGCTCATTTCCCACAGTTACAACCTTTTGTACCACCTGCCCCACCCTATTAGATTGTAAGCTCTTCTGAGCAGGGCCCTCTTAATCCTCTTGTATTTTATTGTATTATAACTGTATTGTCTCCCTTTTATATTGTAAAGCACTGCGTAAACTGTTGGCGCTATATAAATCCTGTATAATAATAATAATAATAATTCTACCACTGTACAAACACTGGTGGGAGTATGCTGTCCTGTTCTGGTCACCAGTTCTCAGGAAGGATATGCTGCAACTGAAGAGAGTCCTGAGAAGGGCAAGAAAACTAATAATGGGACTGGAGGACCTCAGTTACAAGGAATGACTACAAGCATTAAAATGTATTATCCCTGGAGAAGAGATGCTTGAGAGGTGATACATTAGTGATTTACAAATACCTCAATGGTGATTCTAGCATAGGAAAAAAACTATTCATTTTCAGGGAGCTTAAGAAGACACGCAGTCACTCAATGAAACTGGGGGGAAAGTGGTATAAATTTAAACTGTGTAGGGGATTCTTTATTGTCAGAGAGGTAAGGATGTGGAACTCCTTTCCACAATTGGAGGTATCTGTGGAAAGTGCTGATAATATCAAAAACTCTTAGATAGACATCTTAGCAAACGCAATATACAGGGTTATTGGAAATTGTATTGACATAAACACACACGTTGAACTGGATAGACTGGTGTCTTTATCCTTACCAACCATGTAACTATGGGCACATTTGCATGAAGGGCTAGTCACTGCCCTGGGAAACCTGTGCCAAAGCAAAAAATATTTTAAAAATGCTGTTTAGCAGGCATTTTTGATGTTGCATAATAATGCAACATCAAAAATGCTAAATTTATTTAAATGACATGGTCTGCAAAAAAGGACATCTGTGTGATGTATATAACGTACTACAGCAAAATTGGAGTTTAGAAAGAAAAAAATTACTGCTTAAATTACCCGTAAATTACAGCTTTGGCCACTTAAACAAACAGCCAAGGATTTCCTTCATCTATACCATACCTTATCCTAAATGAGGGTCTGACATAGATGTTAATGGGGGATCCCCACATACAAAAAAATGCCAGTATCCATACTATGAATTTTATAGGGGAACCTCATGCAACAAACAAGAGAAAAAGTTTAAGCCCCTCCACCCAAAAATGTATACCTTTCAAGCATGCAGTCCAGCAGGTCAGGAAAGGGGCAACCCCAAGTGGGCCTACCCCTTTCCTGAACCATACTAGGTCACATATCTTGAACATAACGAGGGACTCTTCCCCACTATCCTGGACTGGTAGGTGGGTGGGTAAGAACCTTGAAGCTCCTTTTAACAAAAGGGGGGCCCTGATGTAAATGATTAGGGGAGTACATAGTACCCCTACTCATTTACACAAAAAAGTGAAAAGAGGTAAACATACTTACACAGTTTTTAACAAGTCCTTTATTAAAAAAAAATGTTCTGCAATGTACATCTATCATCAATCACATCATCCAGTGATGCAGATCCACTTCAATCATAATGAAAGGCGCTTGGCATCTGCTGAAAAAAATCTCACACACATGTCAAATCACGTTGCTGACCAGTGTTGAACGACATATCATGGGGCCCTGCCACTAAAAGTAAACAAAGCGAAAGAGTTAGCATGGCATCACATGGCCACATGGCAATAATTGGGCAATGACATTACATGGCTGGAGATTCCCAGTCAGTAAATGAATGGGTCTGGGTGACATCACTGGTTGCTAGAAATGCAGTGGGTGCCAGCACATGCTGCTATTTTAGCAACTGTTGACAGTGAGGCAACTGTCAGGTATAGTAGTGGTATTTGCAAAATTTGATGCCAGAAGGCGAAAATGACAGTATCAGAAAACAAGCTTCCAAATACCTGACATTCATCATTTAACCCACTACAAGACATAACCAGCATAAAAAAGTTTCTTTTTTCAAAAGCTTGTGGCAAAAAAAAAAAAGAAGTCTTCAAAAGACTCAACATGCCTTTTAGAAGATACCTTATGGTGTTTTCTTTCCAAACTGTGGTAATGTAATGGGTGTTTCCATTGTCCTGGTGCTCCAGGGCCTCCAAAAATGTGATAGGTAGTCTGGAAATTAGATGTGTAAGTCATGCCCCTAGCCCCTAGGAGGTGCACCTTGGATTTTGGGACCCTCTATGAGAAATAGCAGAATATAATTCTACGTATGCTTAAGCTGTGTGTTACAAATGTTTTATCAATTGACAACCTTGTGTAAAAAAAACACATTTTCTTGTCTGCATTTTCCAAAAATGTTTGGCAAAAATTACATTTTCAAAAGAATCACTAAGCCTATCTGAAAAAACTTTGTCAAGAACACCTGAAGGTGCTCCTTGGATCTTGGGCCGCTTTATGAACATGTGTTTTGGAATGTAATTGTAAGTATGCCTGTGCTGCGTCTGAGAAAAAACCTATATGGCAATGAAAAAAATCGAATTTTATTTAATTTCTAAATTTTCCAAAAGATTGTGAGAAAATACTACTTCAAACAACTCACCATGCTTCTTACTAAATACTTTGGACTGTCTACTTTGCAAAAAGGGGTTGTTATGGTGGTATTTGTACTATCCTGACATTTTAGGGCCTCTAGAAAAGAAGCAGTCAGTAAAGGATTGATCAATTTACAAATATCTATATCATGGTTTGTAGACTATAACTTTCACACAGACTAAATTATATACAGTACACTGGTTTGCTTTTCTTTCACCAAAGAAATGTAACAGAATACATTTTGGCCCAAACATATTAAGAAATAATATTTGTTCGCAAAGTTTTATAACAGAAACATTTTTTTCAAAATTTTCAGTCTTTTTTGCTTTATATTGTAAAAAAAGTAAAAACCCAGTAGTGATCAAATACTACCAAAGAAAAACTCTATTTAACTAAAAAATGATATTAAATTCATTAGGGTACAATGTTGCATGCCTGAATACCTCATTCAAAGTCTGACAGTGCTGAAAACTGAAAAATGGCTGGTATTTGAAGGGGGTAAAACAGTCCAGACTTCAAGTGGTTAAATTATTCTAAAACATATAGTTTAGTATATGTTTTATATATCAATTGTTTGTGCATGAACTCAACAGTCAAAATTGGGCCACACACACTATACATAATGTTACGTTTACTGTACCTTGGAGTTAGAAATAATAGTAGGAATTAAAAAACTTGAATCCATTGTTTTTGGTTTTGTAATTTTCTCCTCCCTTTCATACACCACAGCTGTTCTTAAAGCATTTTCTTTGGCTCTATTGATTAAAGTGGATCATTAGGAAGAGACTGAGAATATAACAATGAACTCTCCCCACTGTGCAAGACTGATATAAAAGGGCTCCCCTGGTTTTCTGTTCATACAAAAGGAGCCCGGTGAGTGTGTATTCATTTATATTGAGCATTTACAACATCTGTGACAAACCCAGTTGGGGGGCCTACACTCTGTGTGATGTTAGCTATTATTAATGACTCCTGCTATGATCACCTCTCATCAGCAGAGATCTCTGACTGCTGTATTTCTAAAGATAAAACAAATTGCAACATATTTTAATAATGGCAAGTGGATGTTCTTATGTACAGGGGGCCACCTATATCATTTATGGCCTGATGATACAGTCAGAGAAAGATGAAGGCATCGATCCATTGTCTATTAATCCGCAGACTAATTTTAAATGAAATAGCTTTGGGCTCTTAGGAAATTACTTCTACAGCAGGCCCCCTTTCTTGACTTCCTTCATGAATAGATTGCATTTTTTTTTTAATAATCTTTATTTTATTTTAATAAGCATTATAGAAGAACAAATAAGGGGAAATAGACCCAAAAGAAATACAGACAAGTAAACAAAATCAAATTAGGTATATAGAATATTTAAATAACAGGAGTCATCACTTGCAACATAGGTAACAGTTGTATGAGAGGAACTGAGAGCTGCCTCTTCGCTAGCACAAGGGAACTCTCCACGGACTTTCGTTCCCAGTGGACATATCCCCTCTCTCAACAGACAGGGGGGTGGAGAGACCCACTCTCGGTAAAGTAAATGAGAGCGTGGCTAAAGCTCACAGAAAATTCTCCATTAATTTGAGCTATTATGCGACTGAACTCCTGTTTACACTCCAAGAATATAATCGTAGTGCACAAACCTGGTTCAAAGCTACTTAGATGCAGTGCCCAAAGCCAGTTGTTTAAATATGGGGTCTGCTAAAGCCAATAGAGCTATATCTAAGCTGGATGAGACTGAGGCAGATCCGGAAACATGTTCTTTCCAATCTGCCGATATTGAATCAAACCTCTTTCGCTTATCTCGACAGGTGGCAACCCATTCCTCCACCTCCATAATCTCCCTCACCTTCACCAGCCACTAGGTTTAATTTGGAACACGTGAGCTTTTCCAATGAACCGGTATCAGGTGCTTAGCAGCACTGAGAAGGTGAGGGTGAGCACTATGTTTATAGCGAGAGAGAGGCATATGGGGAACTGTGAGGAGAAAGCATTTCGGAGAGTTGGGGAGATCTATCCCTAGGCCATCTAACACATGTTTACGTACCACTACCCAAAAATGTTGGACAACAGGGCACTCCCACCATATGTGGAGGAAGGTACCCCTCTGTCCACAGCCCCTCCAACACAAATCTGAATTTAAAGGATAAATTTTTGCTAGAGTAGTGGGAATGCGATACCATCTTGTCAAGAGCATGTAGTTATTTTCTTGTGCCTTAGACTCCACTGAGCTGGCATGGGTCAAGTAGCACAACTGCTGCAATTGTTCTTTAGAAAGCTCACATTGCAGATCACGCTCCCAATCTCTTATGAAGTATGGTTTAGAAGTTGACTTGGCTGCGTCCAATAGTTGGTATAGGGCAGAGATCGTATGAGGCAGTGGGTCCTGAGCTGCCCATAAATGCTCAAACTCTGTAAGAGTGGATCTAATCTGCATTACAAGATGCATTGAGGCAACAAAATCAGTTAACTGGCGGTATCTCCAGAAGGCGAAGGGGAAGCTCCCATACCTATCCCTGAGGGTGCAGAGTGGGACTAAGGTATGGCCCTTCACAAAATGTGTCAAACTAATTATGCCATCTCTCACCCAGGATCTGAGGGAAGACAGCCACTGTCCAGGGGTGAACCAGGGGAACCCGCATATTGGAGCCAGAGGAGATGTTGGGGGAGCAAGATTTAATGATCTATTCAGTTTATCCCAGGCATTCAAATAATAGGTAGTCAACGAGGACACCCAATCACAGAACTGTCTGTCCCCCCGTTGGGACCCAGGGGGCATATGTCAAGTTGCAACTAGCAATAGACTTTTCCAATAAGACCCATAGTTTAGAGGAAGCATGAAA
The DNA here is from genome assembly GCA_037952925.1 of Lithobates clamitans. NCBI lineage: Eukaryota > Metazoa > Chordata > Amphibia > Anura > Ranidae > Lithobates > Lithobates clamitans. The sequence continues at coordinate 13,800,046 of JBBGZY010000251.1, read as the reverse complement.
TTTCCAGTCAAGTAAATGCTGCAGAGCTATCGCCTTATAATATTGGAGGATGTTAGGCAGACCAAGACCCCCATTTCACTTGGACCGCTGCAGCAAGGCCATGGCTACCCGTGGCTCCTTATTTCTCCACACAAACCCAACAAAAAGACTACAGAGCTCCACAAAGAAGCATTGAGGTAGGCGAACAGGTACCATCTGCAGGAGAAACGGTCTGCAGGGAAGGATTGTAATTTTTATGATATTAGTACAACCAACCCAAGTGAAAGTATTTATTAAGGGGATATAGTTGTTAGCATACAGGCTGTCCAGGCTACTAGTGAGACAAATTCCTAAATACCGCATTGAGGAAGATGCCCAGGCAAAGGGAAAAGTCCCCTTCAAGGCGTCAGTCATGGCTGTAGGGATCATGATTGGTAAGATCTTCAATTTGTTGTAGTTCATTTTAAAGTTAGAGACCTGGCTATAAGCTAATAACTCCTCCCTCAGGTTCGGCAACGAGACCATAGGGTCCACCACATGAAATAGGACATCGTCCACGTATGCTGAAAGTTTATGTTCCGAAGAACCTACCGGTACCCCTCTAATGTTTGGATTAGCTCATATTTTCCTGAGCAGGGGTTCCAGAACCAGTGCAAACAGTAGAGACGAAAGTGGGCACCCCTGTCTCGTGCCATTCCAGATGGGGAACACCGAGGATAGACAGCCATTGACCTTAACCTGAGCAGAAGGAGACGCATATAGTGCCGATATCCAGTGCAACATCTGAGGTCCCAACCCCATCTTAACCATTACAGCATTGAGGAAACCCCAGTCCACACGATCAAACGGCTTCTCAGCATCTGTGGAAAGAATCAAGTATGGGGGCAAATGATCGTGGTCTGGGCCCAGTGAATGAGCTGCAGAGCCGATCAGAATTATCTTGGGCCTCTCAATCCACTATAAAACCTGTCTGATCTGGGTGAACTATTTTGTGGGGAAGATTTTTAAGGCGATTGGCTGGATTTTGGCAAATAGCTTTAAATCTGTATTCAGTAAAAAAATCGGGCGGTAACTCTATGGGAGAGTAGGGTCTTTCCCTTCTTTTGGGAGAACCGTGATGTGGGCCAGTGAAGCCTCCTGAGGGAGGTGCCCTGCAGTAGCTAATGAATTGAGGTAAGTGCACATAGGAGCCTGTAGTCTCACAAAAAATTTAAAGTAGTATGCCTTCATGAGGCCATCTGGTCCTGGGCTCTTCCCGTCAGGCAGGAACTTTACTGTGGCCTTTAATTCCCTCTGTGACAGAGTTATTGGCTGCCCGCTGCTCCAGAGACAGATTGGGGAGGCCAGGTGAGAAGAGATAGGCCTCTATCTTCACTTGTTTCTGTGATACTTCCACTGGAGAGGTATGGGAATTTAGATTATATAATGCTGCATAATAGTCCAGAAACAGCCACGCAATTTTCGTATGTTGTTGTGCCGGTTCTCCAGTGGGAGAATTAAGTCTATGAAGATGTGAGGAAACCCACTGCTTGCGGAGAGCCCTGGCCAACATTTTGCCACATTTATTACCGTGCTTGTAGTACTTGTGAGCTACATAGCACAACCGTCTGCAAAGTTTGGAAAAGAGCTCACGTAGTTCAGTCAGGTGGTGAAGCATCTCTGGGTCAGCTGTACATTTGTGTAGCAGTTCAGCTTGTTGTAAAGCCTCAAAGACTCGTTGAAAGTCTGCCTGTTTCTCCCTCTTTACCTTAGTACCCCACGCAATGAGTGCGCCACGTACTACTGCCTTGTGGCCCTCCCAAAGTGTAGCTTCACTGACCTTGTCATGACATTGTCATTTTCGGTAAAATAATGAGACAGAGTCTCCTCCATTCCTGATACCACTCTACAGTCATCTAAAAGGTTTTTGTTGAGTCTCCAAGACCACGATCTAGAGGCCACATGAGGTAGATCGAGCGTAATGCCGCGTACACACGGTCGGACTTTTCAGCTACAAAAGTCCGACAGCCTGTCCAACAGACTTCCAGAGGACTTTCGGCAGACTTGCGGCGGACTTGTGGCAGACTTTCTAACGAACGGACTTGCCTACACACGACCACACAAAAGTCCGATGGATCCGTACGTGATGACGTACACCAGACTAAAATAAGGAAGTTCATAGCCAGTAGCCAATAGCTGCCCTAGCGTGGGTTTTTGTCCGTCGGACTAGCACACAGACGAGCGGATTTCAGGGTCCGTCGTAGTTACGACGTAAAGATTTGAAGCATGTTTCAAATCTAAAGTACGTCGGATTTGAGGCTAAAAAAGTACGTTGAAAGTCCGGAGAAGCCCACACACGATCGGATTACCAGCCAGCTTTAGTCCGTCAGCGTCCGTTGGACTTTTGTAGATGAAAAGTCCGACCGTGTGTACGCGGCTTAAGGGTCACATGGGCGTGATCAGAGATGGTAATCTGATCAATATTGGAGTCGACCAGGAAGTCTAAGCTACTCTGGTCCACTAATAGCAAATAGATTCTAGTATACACCCCGTGAACCTTAGAGTAATAGCTAAAGTCTTTCTCTGAGGCATGCATGACACTCCAGTAGTCAACTAGAGTGTTTTTTTTGTAGGGACTTGCAGAAAAGCTTCAGGAAAGCAAAGGAATGCATAGAGCGGCTAGCTAAAGTGTCTATCAAAGGGTCAGGGCTAACATTAAAGTCCCCTCCCAAGACCAACCTTCCCTCCTGGAAGTCCGCCAAACTATCGAGGACTGTGTCTGTCTACAAATGAAAGTTGTTCGGAGTTCGGGACATAAAGGGTAGCAAATGTATGGACCTGTCCCGTGATGGTGTCCTTCAAGAAAACGTATCGCCCTTGGGGATCAGTACAGTAAGGCCATGGGCTGGATTGGACAATTCTTGTGAATGGCGATAGCCACCCCCTAGGTTTGGATTTTGGAGAGTTGCTCAGATTCCATTGGGAGAAGAGATGATTGGGAAGTTCAGGAGTAGAAGCATTGGTAAAGTGGGTCTCCTGCAAAAAAAGGACCTGTGCCCAGGCAGTTTAGCTCTAGTGATAGCCTGTTGCGTTTGTTGGTAGAGCATTGGTCACAAGCATTGTATGATACTACCTTAATCGTCACCATGGAGTACGATTTACTGAGCGTTCAAGGGAAACCCGTCATAGCGTTGAACAAGGTGCGAGTAACCACAGATCTGGAGTGGAAGAGCAGTAGAAGAAAAAAATTACAACATAACAAACACACACAGATCTACAAAAAGGACCACCAGGGGCAAAGATCAGCCCCCGGGGGTCCGTACTTAGCTGCATGCCTGATCCAGACGGACCTGCCAAAGACAGAAAGCCATCTGGGTGAGGCATGATGCCCAAATTAGGGTTTATACCCAAAGCAGGTAATCCTATGTGGGAAACGTGGATAAACATGAGCAGACAGGGTGCATCCAAGTCCCCGTCTGATGATAGAGGCTGTAACTACACCAGGGAACATTTAGGGAAAAAATTGCAAAAGGAAAAAAGGGGAGAACAGAAAACATCAGCAAAAAAACTAATGTGAAACATCAGTGAAAGACCATGGCCTTCCAGCCAGTTCTCGGAGGCAGCAAGAGGAGACTGTGACGATGTGTGGCATCTGTTATGCCGTGTACATACGATCGGACATTCTGACAACAAATGTTCGATAGAAGCTTATTGTCGGAAATTCCGACCGTGTGTAGGCTCCAGACATTTTTTGTCTGAACTTCCGACAACAAAAATTTGAGAGCTGGTTCTCAAATTTTCCAACAACAAAATCCGTTCTCGTAAAATCCGAGCGTGTGTAGACAATTCCTACGCACAAAATTCCACGCATGCTCTGAATCAAGTACGAGACGGAATCGCTCGGCCTGGTAAAACTAGCATTCGTAATGGAGATAGCATATTCGTCACGCTGCAAATTTTTTAATCTTTTAATGCAGCTCATTCTCTTCTTCTTTATATTGCTAGAATAATGAAGTTGTTTTACTGCAGATATTCACACAGAGTTCTCACAAACTGATTTCCTTATCATTTCTCGTGATCTCATGAATAATATTTGTTATTTTTTTCGTCAGCTCTCCATAACAATGTTTAGAATTTATTTTTATAGTGATCTTTTTTTCTTAATTTTTTTATGAAGATCTCCATTTTTGTTTTTATTTTTTTTATGAAGATCTCCTGTTTTATTTTTTTATTTTTTATAGTCATCTACTTTTTTATTTATTTATTTTTTTTTTTATCAAGATCTCCTGTTTTTTTTTTATATTTGTTTTTCTACTGATCTCCATAATATTTTTTGTCGTTTTGTGCGTCAAGTTACCACAGCACCATTATTAACTTGTATTTTTTAACCTCAAGGAGGTTGTTTGGTGTTGGTGTCCCTTGTTAATTTGACATAGTATTTTTGAAATGTACCTGCCTACTCTCAAACCAAACTGTCCTTTTTGAACTAAAACACATAGGCAAGTTTTTTTGATAAAAAAAATAGCCATTTAATATGGGTCATAACCAAATAAAGAGGAAGGCAACGCTGGATAAACTGGTGAAATTTGCAAAGCCTTTGTACCCCAGGGCACACATCAACTATTTAACAGCCAAAATTGGTAGCATGAAGAGTCCATATAATAGTGAGCACAATCCGGTCCAGGACTCGGAGTGGTCAGGAACATCAGCAGATGACATATATGTCCCCAGGCTGTGGGCTTACAACAGCCTGCGTCTTTTGCCAGACCAGACTGAACCCAGGCCATCACTTTCTTGACTTCCTTACACACTTGTTTCCACGCTTGCTTCTGGACTTTGGCTCTGGTGTTGGAGTTGGCAGGAGGTGGAGGAGGAGGATGGTTAAACTCACACAGGTGGGTTTTGCTTGTGATTTCGCCTATCAAACCCTTTTTTTGGGGCCATATATATCAGTTCCTCACAAAAGAGGTGTTGGCCCACTTCCATTTTCTGCATTTTGTTGAAAGCAATGCAGGCATAGGCCTCCATAAGATTGGGGGGGTTGTTAGGGCCGCAGAAGCCTGCCGAATTAACCCAAGTCCTGACTCCTCCATGCTCCTCCCCTTCCTGGGCCTTTTCTGTTGAAGGCGGAGGGGAGGGACCTGGGATTCGGTCAGGCTACTGGGCCCAGCCACCTCCTGGCTGCCACTTACCCCATCCACCTCATGGCTGTCACTTTCCCCTGCCACCTCCTGGCTGCCACTTTCCTCCTGGCTGAGGCTTTCCTGTGTATGAAAAAGGGACATAGTTTTAGTTTATTGACCATCAATCACACACAATTTTGAGAAATATGTTGAACAATGCTATACCTGCCTCAAGCTGGGCTCCTCCACATCTTCTTCCTGGGTGAAAGGCCCAGGTTGGACGTCAGAAGCCTTAGCTTAGGTGGAAGGAAGAGTGGAAGGAAGGGTTGAGAGTGATGGCCTGTTTTCAGTCTGGTCTGACAAAAACCGCAGTCTGTCATAGTACCACAGCCTGGGAACATAAATGCCATCTGCTGCAGCTCCTGATTTCTGGGAATCCTGGACCTTCTTGCGCTCCCTATTATAAGTGCTCCTCAGGCCACCAATTTTTCACTTCAAATAGTCGATGTCTGCCGTGGGGATCTGCGGCTTCACAAATTCCAGCAATTTATCCAGTGCTACCTTCCTCTTTAGTTGATTTGTATAAAAGGGGTGTTTTGTCTGCCACAGACAGGGCAACTCTCTGTAAAATCAATGAATTGGGGGAGGAAATCATGATCGTTGAATCGATCCATTTTATCTGCAAGACACAACACAAGACGAACCCTAATGTCAGGCTAAACTCTCCTAATCTTGTCCCGATATAGGCCACTGATGCCCCAAGTTCAAATTGTACCTTCGTTAGAACGATCAGCGCTTTCGCTACTCCTTCCTCCGCTCACAGATCGTACGTACAACACACGCGTGTTACGCTGTATATACGCTGCACATGCATGAAACTTTCTAGTGTATTCCCCGCCCCTTGTCTTTCGGCGCAGTGGGAGAGCACATGGCAGTGAAAGAACAAGTGCATGCAGACAGCAGCAGCAACAACGAAAGCCCGAAGCCATGAACTATCCCAGAGGAGATTTAAGGCCTCAAATATGTCCTTGAAGAGATAATGGAGATGGTGGACATCTTGAAGAGGGCCGACTATGATGGGAAGCATGGATCGTACCCAAAACCAAATGAAAGGTCAAGATCACGACTAAAGTTGTGAAAAGTCTGCACAGGAATTTTGGGGTACGACGATCCAAGGATCAACTGAGGAAACAATGGTCAGACCTGAAATTGAGGGTGCATGATCAGTACAGAAGTATCAAGAGAGTTCGTAAAAGTAAGTAGTTGTCGTGTGTTCCTATTATTATTATTACTTGCATGCTGCTCCATGTGGTTTTCTTTACTGCTGTAAATTTTAAAATGGTAACTTTCAGGTTCGTGGGCACAGTAATCATTCATAGTAAACATTGTTAATTCGCCCGCTAATACAATGTTTTTGGCAGATACAGGTTAAATACATTAGTTCAGGCCTATTTTTATTCAAAGAAGTTTATTACATTGTTGTCTAGATGGGTTTGTAACTAGAATGAAATGCAAACTTGATTCAGTGTAAAGAGAGGACACTCAGCAGCTGTTTACACATCTGGACGCAGGAGCACTAGTGTGGGACACCAGAACAAACTTTTTAGGGTGTCCCACACAGGTGCTCCAGTGGATACTAGGGTTCTCTACAGGTGTGATACTTTACCAAAAACGTTAAGTATTCCAGCTTGAAGAAAGGGAAAAAAATCATGTCTTCAGCTTGGAACTCTGCCAAAATAGACATTTTTACACGACACTTCCAAGCAATATTTCATATTACTTTTTCTGCCCTCAAATATCTCTGTGCTAAGTATACCTTTTTTTATTCACATAGGGGAGAAAAGACTCGGGACATCAGAGGACACCAGGGACCCCCCACCTCCTAAAGAAGGGGAAGTCACCACACCACAACCTGAGGATGTGGAGGAAGGAGAGGTTTATGAAGTGGGCAAAATAGTGACCACAACAGGTGAGTGTCTGAGACCACAGCTTCAGGTAATAGATGTATGCCTGCATATTTATGATACATGGTGTGTTTTTTATTTTAGGTGATGTGGATGTTGTGGAAGAAGAAACACATTTCACAAGTGCAAATGCACAAGTCCTAATCGGGGAGATCATGGTGTGCCATGGTGATTTACATAAGATCAAGGAAGACATCAATGATGTTGATAAAAAACTCAAAAACATCATTGATGTTTTAGGCAAAATCTTAAACACACCAAAATTTTACTAATTGTATTTATTTTTCAAAAAAATGTTTCAAATTTTGAAAGCCAAATTTTGAACATGCACACAGTGTGTCAACATGTGCTATCTGCCATCATGGGATATCAATGTACGCGTTTTGTGGGTGCAACCCCTTCCTTGCAACTCAAGTAGCTGAAAGGAAGGGGTTTTACCCTGAAACACGTCCATTGATCCCCCATGATGGGAGGTAGCACATGTTGACCTTAGGCATGGGATCAGGAGGGAAATCCCCATTTTGACTCTCAATTTGAGTGCATCTTCAAAATTTGGTTTTCATAGGGTTGACATCACCCCCATCTGATGAAGGCAATATCAACACAGTTTGGACATCCTAATGTCTGATATTGCCTTCAATTTATCAGAGTTGACCTTTGTAAGTTCCTGAGTTGTGTATTGTTTTATGTTTTTAAAAACATGCCTGTTTACCACAAAAAAGGATATTTCTAATATCTAAAAAAAATGTAATTGTAAAAATATGTTGGTTTGTTCAAAAACCCTTTTCTAAATGCACATGTGAATGTGCACAGAGTAAAAAAAATTCTACTCAACAATGTGTGGCTTCTCTCAATGCTCAATAGCATTTTTTGGACTAAGTTGGTGTTTACAGTGACAATGGGGGGTTATTTACTAAAGGCAAATCCACTTTGCACTACAAGCGCACTTTCAGTGCAGTTTCAGTGCACTTTCAAGTGCACTTTCAAGTTCACTTTTGCAGTGCACTTGTAGTGCAAAGTGGATTTGCCTTTAGTAAATAACACCCAGAGTGCTTTATAATTTGCAACAATCAGGCCATTTTCGTCACTCCAAAAATTAATTCATGGTGATGAAAATGATGAATATTTTTATTATTAATGCATTACATACATTAACAACAAAAACAAGGTGTGTGTGTAGCAGACCCACAACATAATAGTTAGCTGAAGAAGAGATTGTCACCTCATGTATAAAGAAATTACACTTGCATTATTGAAGAAAATGGACAAAAAGAAAAGCCCATTGGCTAACCTAGGAGAAAGCTAAAAGAAACACAAGCATTAAATCAAAGGAAATATTTTTCAGTTTAAAATAAAAATGTATTTTAAAAATGTTTGTTAAACATTTTCGGGCATATCAATGGCCCCCCTACCCGCAAAGTACTCCATATATTTTAGACGGGCCTTGCGGGTGCTTTGGGGGGGCAAGCCAGGACGGCCAGCTTCAAGCGCTGTCAGAGTTTGGTCTTGAAATCCGGCCTCAGGCCCAACTGAGGCCACATAATTTATTGAATTTCTCCTTAAAAAGTTGTGGAGAATGCAGCAGGAAAGGATTATATGGTTAAGTTTATATTCCGCCATGTTGATTGACGTAAGGAATAGGGGGAACCGGTTGGCCATTATCCCGAAAGCATTCTCCACCACTCTTCTGGCTCTGGCCAACCGGTAGTTAAAAACCCTCTGGTCCGGGGTGAAGGTCCTCATGGGGAAAGGCCGCATCAGGTGATCACCCAGCCGAAACGCTTTATCAGCGACAAAGACGAACGGCAGGCCAGCCACGTTGTCTTCTGGAGGTGACAATCCCAAGCCACCACTCTGGAGCCATCCGTAGACACGGTCTTGGCGATGACTCCACCATCTAAAATCCAGCCATTCTTCCCCACGTCCACATAGAGAAACTGATATGTCGCCGACACCACCGCCACCACCACAATACTATTAAACCTCTTATAGTTGTAATAGTATGACCCCGAGTTGGGGGGTGGGACTATGTGGACATGTTTCCCATCAATTGTCCCTCCGCAGTTGGGAAAGTCCCACCGCTGGGAAAATTGGGAAGCCACAGTCTGGCAGTCCTGTGGTGTTGAAGGAAACTGGAGTAAATCAAGAAAAAAAAAATAGTAATTTTGCACATAACATTGCAAGCAGATTAAACACAAACATTCTTGGCCAACATCAGTATAACATTTATTTGAAGGGGTATTTATAACCAAAAAAGTAAGGTCCACTTATCAGATTGCTCACCCCCTCTGATGGCCCATTGAAAAAATTTTAGGGGGGAGATGTTTTGGACAGGTAACCCTCTCCACTTCATTGAGAGCTGAATGCATAAATAATGTGTGAAGTAAATAGGAATGTGGCGCTTACTAAGTTAAGTAAATATTAATAACAATAAAAGATCTAAGTGTAATAATATATAACCACTAAAAAGTGAATGTGCAAAAAAATGTGCAACAAATAGCAATTATGCAAATAAAGTGCAAAAATGGTGCTCCAATCTGACAAACAGTATGTGCAAATAACAATAATGCAATAATTGTGCAAACATAGGATATAAAGTGCAAATAGCAATCCGGAACTTTCAATGGTGCAAAACAAGTTCTTTGTGCAAAGTTTGTAATGTATCAAATCCAATGTGTAAAGCAAAGTATCTTTATAAAGTGCAATCAACTCCAAATCAGGTGCTAGATCCAAACATGCAGACTATTCCATCCGATATAAAGTGCATGTGCCACAATGTAACTAGTCCTCTATCCAGTGCGAGTGATACAATTTTCCCCAGCCTCTTACCTCATAAATTGAGTAAATGAGCCTAACTTGAACAATCCACACTGAACAACCGATCCTTGGCTGATCGATCCCCCGGTAGTTCAGGAATACTCAAACTCTCGAGATAGCAACGTTCAGTGACATGGAAAAGTAAGAGGAGAGCTCCATGGTGCAGTATTTTAAATAACACTTCTAATATATTTAGTAAAAACTTACAGTTGATGTAACAGGTAAACAGCATATACACATAGGAACAAAAAATTCCCGATCTTGATTGCGGCTGAGATCGGGAGTTTTTTGTTTCTATGTGTATATGCTGTTTACCTGTTACATCAACTGTAAGTTTTTACTAAATATATTAAAAGTGTTATTTGAAATCCTGCACCATGAAGCCCTCCTCTTACTTTTCCATGTCACTGAACGTTGCTATCCCGAGAGTTGAGTATTCCTGATCGATCGGCCAAGGATCGATTGGTCAGTGTGGATTGTTCAAGTGTGGCTCATTTACTCGATTTATGAGGTGAGAGGCTAGGGGAAAATGTATCACTCGCACTAGATGGAGGACTAGTTATATTGTGGCACATGCACTTTATATCGGATGGAATAGTCTGCATGTTTGGATTTAGCACCTGATTTGGAGTTGATTGCACTTTATGAAGAGACTTTGTTTTACATATTGGATTTGATACATTACAAACTTTGCACAAAGAACTTGTTTTGCACCGTTGAAAGTTCCGGATTGCTATTTGCACTTTATGTCCTATGTTTGCACAATTATTGCATTATTGTTATTTACACATACTGTTTGTCAGATTGGAGCACCATTTTTGCACTTTATTTGCATAATTGCTATTTTGTTATTGTTATTTATTATTGTTATTTTTTTGCTTAATAACTTTTTAGTGGTTATATATTACTACACTTGCAGATCTTTTATTGTTATTAATATTTACTTAGCTTAGTAAGTGCCACAGTCCTATTTACTTCATTTATGCTTAGTGTGTGAGCACTTTTTTCTGTTGGCAGCTACTGTAATTTAGTTTTAGATTGTTATCACCCCATGTGGTTTGCGCAATAGTAATCCCTATACACATAAATAATGTGTATTACTTTGGCCAGCCCCTCCTTACTTACACTATTGGCAGCCCACTGGACAGGTAAGAAGTGTCATAATACAAAAATATAAATACACACTGTCCAAATTGAAGCAAATCTTTACATTCTGCAATTACCTATCAAGATAATAGGAGAACAAAACTTTAAACAGTACCATTTGAAAGTATTCAGGCAGGCCCTTTCACTACATGCTTTGGTGAATTCATCCATAAATTTGACCACAAAAAAGGTAGGTATAGTGTGTATGGGTTTGGCAAAGTCAGCAGATAGAGGATTGGTATCAGTTGACTTAGCGGTTGGGGGGAGGGAGTTTTCCAAATGAGTTTTGGGCCCCAAAAAAAGCCTTTGGCACTCTGCCTAAATTTAAGCACACAAATAACATTTGTACACATTTTAGGGGGTGTTTAGGGTAAACTACTACTATGGAGCTGACAAAATACATTGTTAAGTGACTAGGCTAGGTGCGTATGGGCCCAGGATAGCATGCTGGGGAGGTTAGTGAAGGCAAATGTGACTGAAGGACAAAAAAGAAAGTTTAAAAAATTCAAGCATGCATGAGGATAAAGGGGACATTCACAGCATATTACAATCATGGTAATTAGGGAATTATGAAATAAAAACAATACATTAGCAAACATGAAATACATATAATGCGATGTTAAAGGAGAAATCTTACCTTAAAGCGGAGGTTCACTGAAAAAAAATATTAAAAGCCAGCAGCTACAAATACTGCAGCTGCTGACTTTTAATATATGGACACTTACCTGTCCAGGGAGCCTGCGATGTCGGCAGCCGAAGCCGATCCGTCCTTCGGCTCTCGGCTGCTCCTGCCGCCATCCTCAGTAAGGGAATAAGGAAGTGAAGCCATGCGGGTTCACTTCCTGGTTCCCTACTGCGCATGCGCGAGTCGCGCTGCGCGTCCTCTCCTTGCTGTGTTCTGTGTCTCACAGAATACAGCGGTGGAGGAGGACAGAGTAAGCGGCGGAAGTGGCGTAGGTCACCGCAAGCGCCGCGGTGATCTATGCCAGGAAGTGGAAGCAAATACCTGTATTAGACAGGTATCTGCTCCCTCCTCCCCCTTGAAAGGTGCCAAATGTGACACCGTGGGGGGGAGGAATCCAAAAAGTGGAAGTTCCATTTTTGGGTGGAACTCCACTTTAATATAGTCCTTCTGCAGGACCTGAATGATAGCAGAACAGGTCTCTGGAATAATGATCCCCAGAACCTGGGGGGAGATGCCTGTCGAGAACTTGATGTCCTGCAGACTTCTCCCTGTTGCCAAGTACCGCAATGTGGCGACTAGCCTCTGTTCGGGAGTGATGTCTTGCCGCATGCAGGTGTCCTGCTTCGTAATATAAGGGGACAGCAAAGCCAACAAACGGTGAAAAACGGGGTCCGTCATCCGGAGATAATTCCTGAAATCATCAGGATTATTCTCACGGATCTCCCTCAACAAAGGCATGTGAGAGAATTGGTCACGCTGGAGTAACCAATTCTTCGTCCATGATCTTCTTCTCCCCCTGTTCATGGACTGGACTTGGGTCAAAGTAAGAACCCCAACACTAAGCCCCTGCACAGCACAAACTCTACGATGAGTACGTACCCGCAACATGGCTTCAAAACTGGTCAGAACGCACTGAAAATCAGAAAGGCCTGAGAAGAGCGAGCTGAAATTCAGAAACGAGCGGACAAGAACGCACTGCAAATCAAATACGTAATATTAAAAATACGCACTGAAACCCAGATGTGAACTGACTACACGCACTGAAAACCAGATACGAACCCACAAGCACAAACTGAAGAGCAGTAAGGATCTGAAAAGCACGAGGCTGAAAAGCGCGAATTGTCTCTCACCAAACTTCTACTAACATGAGATTAGCAGAAGGAGCCCAAAGGGTGGCGCACTGGCTATTGAACTTCCTCTTTATAGTGCCGTCATACGTGTTGTACATCAGCGCGTTCTTGACGATCAGAATTTCCGACAAATTCCGACAACATTTGTGTGACCGTGTGTATGCAAGACAAGCTTGAGCCAACATCCGTCGGAAATAAATCCCAGGATTTCGTTATCGGAATGTCCGATCGTGTGTATGCGGCATTAGAAGGGGAGGACAGATACCGCTTGACAGCTCAGATGGCCACTGAATTGTCACAGGATCAAAACTAGAAAGAGTCCAGAAGACCATATGGCAGAAGTTCCTAGGTCATGATGAGCTTCAGTGGTCACCATCCTGGTTCACAGAAGAAGCAGTAGGGGAAGATCTTTTGTGTCCTCGTGATCATCGTTTAGGCCAAGCATGAAGCCAGGGGTTTGACGCATTGTAAGTTGCACATCTGTAGAATGGCGCCAGTCTGTGAAGTCCACCAGATCCAATCCCAGTTGTGAGAGGAAGTGGTAAGGATTGTCTTTAGTACGTAAAGTAGTAGACTTACTATCTCTTTCAGCATGGAGATTGAAGGGGAACCCCCATCTGTATTTAATACCCGTTTCCTGCATAGCTTCCAGGAGGGGATGAAGAGAGCTGCATTGCATCAGGGTGCGGCGAGACAGATCCTAATAAAAGAACAAGCGGGCACCATCGAAATCAAAGAAGGGACATTTGCGCATGCGTTGCATGATCTGCTCCTTTACTGTGAACTTATGCAGCTTGCATATGATGTCTCTTGGATTTGTAGCATCTTGTGAAGGGGGTCTGAGAGCTCTGTGAGCTATATCGATTTCCACAGAATCATTGGGACACAACCCCAGGATTTCCCTGAAGATGCCCTGTAGTGTTGGGAGAATGTCCTTAGCTGCTGTCGCCTCGGGCAACTCTTGGATGCGAATATTAAAGCGGCGGCTGCGGTTTTCATAATCATCCAGCTGAGAAATAAGAGCCTCAAGTCTTTGATCTTGTGCAGAGCATGTATCTCTGAGCTGGGACAGGGCTGGAAGGACATCCTCAACCCTCTGTTCCAGGGCCTTCATTCTGGTGCCTAGCTGAGTAGTGTAATTTTGTAACTGCTCAATGTCCTGTTTAAAATCTTTTTTCACTCTGTTGGCAAATCTCTTTCTAGGTCCTCCCTAGTGGGGAGAGAGCATATGCACTGCTTTAAGTCTCTATCCCCCTGAAGCTCTAATATGTCAGACCCTTGGTCATAGGAGGCAGAGGAGCCAGGGGAGGCTGGGGCAGCTGAATCTCTTACGAGACTCGGCGAGTGTATGGGAGAGACTGCAGCTTGCAGAGAAGCCCGGGCAGCAGGATCGGCGTTCCTCCCTCTGTCCTGGCCCAGTGCCATCTTGGCCAGCTCATCACGCTGCCGCCCTCCTTCACTAAAGAAGGCTGTTATGGGTCCGCGGGTGGATTTAGCGGAGCCCCATGGCTGTGATTGGGCTCGGCGGCGGTAAGACAGCTCAGAAAAACACAAGAGAGCAGAGGCCTGACTGCTAACCAGAATTATTGGTTGGGTTAGCTCTGTTGATTGTCATTATAGTGGTCCACATTCTGGATGTTTGGCATACTTGCAGGCTGCATAATGTGTGCCACATTCTCCAATGTCAACAGATCTGTTGGATGGATCATTAGGAGCATTTCCCGATTGGGGAAATGGGGAAATGATTTGTACGGAGGTAAATATATGTCTCTCTCTCTCTCTCTCTCTCTCTCTCTCTGAGTCTATATCTCTTTTACTACAATAAAAGGACTATTTTGCTAGCTTTGGAGACTGCAGCTTGGCATTGCATGATACTAGTAAAGTGATTGTAATGGCTAAATGTTTTTAACCTTAATGCATTCTCTGCATTAAGGTAAAAAAACCTTTCAAGATTAGCTTCCCCAAGCTCCCCGCAAATACGTCCGATCTCAATTCAGCATTATGCTCTCTCTTTCTTTCCTCACTGGACATAGAGGCAGCAGTGGGAGCCATTGGCTCCTGCTGCTGTCAATGAAATCCAAGGAGGAGGGGGCAGGGGATGGGCCAAGCCGCACTGTGTACGTCTATCACCTTGCCCAGGACGGGAGTGAGCCCGCATGTCTGCCCCATAGCAAGTGCTTGCTATGGGGGCAGACAATGAAGAGGAGGAATGGACAGCACTGACGGGGGACCCCAGAAGAGGAGGAACAGGGCCGCTCTGTGCAATACCAATGCACAGAGCATGTAAGCATAATATGCTTGCTATTTTAATAAAACAAATAGCCTTTAGTAAAGCTTTAAGTCACAGATCTACCAGAACACTCAGATCCTTCTCAACTACTTACTTTTCCAGCTATTCTTCTCCTAGAACAGCCTTTTTAACAAGCGTGCCTTGAGGTTTATTGACAAAATGCCTAAAAATTGCCCAAAAATTGCCTACAAATTGTTTACAAACCAGGGTATGTATCATGCCTGCCTTTTAGTTACACAAAGCCACAAGTTTTCATAGTGCACATCACAACCTTCTAGCTGCCCTAATGCTGCTTCTAATGACCAATGGCATCATCAGTTAATAAGGAGGATGTCAGTCGCCTGCATAGCATCCTTGTTTGACCCTCCCCTGCCCCTTTCCACTATCATTGGGGTCACATTAGCTGAGTGAGGGAGAAAAACTGAGGGAGAAGAGAAATCTTAGAATACAGAGGCTGATGAAGGAGGCGAGGTTAAGCTTCTGAAATGCGTCCCAATTGGCCCAGACAGCAGTTGGACTGACAGCTCCTCTCACTACTCCAGCTGGACACATCGTCTTTGGATGGACATCTGATTCCTGGATATACCATCACGGGCACACAGGGCAGCCTGACGCCAGTCTCCCTACAGGGACTCCAAGCTCATCTTGCTCCCCACCACAGCCGGCTTTCTTCTCCACCAAGGACTACCACATCGCTCCCAGCTCATTACAATCCACTGCGGACTGTTATCTTCTCTCTCACCCGCTTGTGAGTTCTATTTGTTTTATTTGATATTTTACTTAATAAATTGTGCTACACTATGCTGGTTTGGTGCTTTCTTCCCTTCCCTTCCTATTTTACAGATTGTGGATTTCCAGCCCACATATGAAAGCAGCCTTGCCAGCACTTCAGTGTTAGCTATTTTCTACTAATTGATATTTTTATTCCTATACCTACGGGAATAAGTATCTTTCGATACCTCTTTTTTACCTGGTATATGACAATTTATCACTATAGGATGGGCACACTGTCAGCACTGTAGTGTTTGTTGGAATACTAGTCAGAACCAGTTTGCAAAAGTGTATTTGCTTTGAAAGAATAAATCACCTCTAACGGTGGATGTCCTACCTGTGTGGATGTTGCTGTGTTATGTAAACTTTTTAGAATCGTTTTTACATTTAAGAATGGAGTGCCTCAAGACTGTCCATAATTTTTAAAGGGTGCCATGACTGAAAAAAGGTTGAGAAACACTGTCCTAGAATGTATGATGAATGCATGGTTTTGGCCCCCGAGTGCATAACTTTACATTTATCAACATTCAAAACACCTCTCTGGGTGTGCAGTTGGGGTGCCCAGGGAGACACTTCGTTTTAATTGCTCTGGCCTATGTTTGTTATCCCCAAATCATGAGGTAATTATATCATGCATGTACAGTTGGTTCAGTTTGGTATCGGAAGCAATGTTGTATGAATTTGTCAATGTATTATCATGCGCTTCGTGATTTAGATCCCTTGATCCCCCTAAAGAAGATTATGATTGTTGCATATCAAAACGCATTGGGGTTCTTGCTTTGAGGCAGAAGTACAGGGTGTGAATTCTTTGTACAGTATTTCTGCTGTTAGCAGGGTTATCTTTGCCTCTTACATAATACAACAGAACTCATATTTTTAGCCATTTTATGTGTTTCAATTTTGTACCAATAAAGACATTATTTATTATATTTCACACCATTGTAGTTTTTGATGTATTAATTGCTGCCTAAAAGTCCAAGGGGGATAAATCTATTGTTTGTATAAGCTGTACCAAGGACGAGCAGCATATAACTCTCTATGTGTTTCCTCTTAATGTGTTTATTAAACTTTGGCAGGTGACATTTTTCAACCAATTCCATTGGTACATTTAGTTGCTTTTCCATAGTTCTGTTTTAACTAATGTTCTTCATTTTAGAAAATTAGAAAAACCTACAATTATTGTAAATAGATAAAAACATAAAATATTGCGTAATAATGAGTAAATATGCACCTCTTCACTCGCACAGTGGATACAAAACTCATTTTTTCCCATTGTTAAAGGGTCGATTTCATTGACTTGTATATCACTTGGGGACTTCAAGTATAACTAAAGGCAAAACTTTTTTTTTTAACGTTTTGGATAGAGAACCCCTGTCAGTTTTTATTGCTGTCTGATTTACCCTCTCACCCTGTTTACTATTATCATTGAGGCTGGGTTCACACTATTGCGAACTGGTTTTCCCACATCCAATTCGCATAGCAGGAGATTGTGACTGGCTCTCTATGGAGCCGGTTCACACATCTTGGCAGTGGCTCCGGTGCGAATTGCACAGGAGCCCTGTGCATCTTTTGGTCCGTTTTAGGTCTGAATTCAGCCCAAAATTCGGGCTGAAATCGTACCTGAAATGGTGAATGGAGACACACGAACTCCTGCTGTGAGCCACTGTGTGTTCTAGTGTGAACCCAGCCTGAAAGTGAAAGTAAAACAAAATCCCAAATTTTGGGTTGTCCCCAGAAAATAATAGAGGGGAAATTTTGCAATGGCGGCACTAGTTCTGGTGAACTGGGGGTTCGTGGTGTTTCATGATGCAAAAATCTATCCATACATAGACTACAGGTGACTCCACTTTATCTCTTGTTCAGTTGGTCATACTGAAAGTGCTCGTTCAGACACATGGCAGCACTTACCACCCTTTGAAAAGTGATGTGCGATTTTCAGACACCAGTTTAGCAGCAGTTTACAGGTGTTCAAGAGATGATCCTGCCTCCTCCTGAATGTTTTCTTTCCTAAGGAGAATTTTCTAGTAAAAAAATCTCACCACAACCATAAGCTAAGCATTTGGTTTGTGGCTGCAGTGTACTCCCATTCCCAAGGGGACAGTAGAAATAGGTAGCTAGCACTGGCCACCCACCCAAAGCTTAACATTATGGGGCTGTACCTATGCCGCAGCTGAGATACTTTGCTTCACAGTCACTGCATTTTTAAAGGATAAGCTCACCTTCAGGAACATATTATACGTTCCACCCATTTTTAGGGTGGAACATGTAACATGTTCTGGCTCCTGCAGCCGCTCAGGGATCTGAGCACCTGGCGTGACAGCAATATGGAGAGAAGTTCCTCATACCAGCTGTCACTTTTTTAAAAGAGCATGGCTGTGTGGGGATCTGCTCACACAGCCATGTTAACCATTCAAAGAGTTCTGAAAATGAATGGATTATAAGTACCGACTTGTAGTTCTCGATGAACTGCCACGGTGCTTGTGACAAACCCAACCAGAACAGAGGCTTTTGGAGGGGCTAGACGCTAGCCTTCTACCCACGGATAATGGCCCATTGAGGAGACATGGGATTTTGTCTGCTTCTCTTGGTCAGAGCATGGAAATAAGCTCAGTTCAGCCTCTGATCCTATGGAGAGAGCAGATCATTCTCTAATGATGGACAACAATGCGATGAACACTGAGAGTGAAGTTTGGATTCATTCTATGAACAAAGATAATAAGGCTTCCCTTTTGGAGTGGTTGGAAAGGTCTAATATTAATCTTGTACAGGTTAATGGTCAGAAGAAATATAGTGGTCCTGGGTTGGAAAAGCTCCTCCACTTGGGACAGAAATATTATCAACAATATCCCCTAAGAAATCTATGAAGATACATTTTTTCCACTTTTTCAGACTTCTGGAACATTGTATGAGTTTTGTCTTATGATGACTTGTCTAGTGGACAGATTACACAAGTCAAAGATTTTGTAATCCCTGGGTCTTCTTTCTAGGGAACTGGTACCAAACTGTCTGGATGGGCACTGACCTGAGTCACCTAGGCTTTTCTAGGTAACAAGTTATTAATTAGCTTACTGTTTTATTAAATTACTGTTTATGTTAGCTGTTTATTAGATGTACTGATTATATTACTGTTTACAGTTTTCATTGGTTAGGATAATGTGATCAAGCTCTTACCTGATTTTGTGTGGTATATACAGTATTCTGTGTGAGTTAACAATAAAGGCAGTTCCAGTTTGTGTCTAAGCTAGTGTCATCTAGTTCTTTGGTGCAATATTTGGCTATAATACCTGGTTCCTGGTTCCAGAGTGGAGGAAGCTATATCTTGGTGGAGGCACCCAGGTTGGGTGCCAGGCGGTCCATCACAGTGCTGTTGAGCTCTCTGGTAGTTCATTGATTATTCCTGTCAGTGTGAAACTGCCTGCAAAAAAATACATTTACCAGCAAAAAAATGTGCATTTATTTATTTCTTTAAAGGTGAACTCATCCTTTAACTCATGCTGCCGAGTTTGACAGGCAGCACAGCCTGTAAAATGTGCCCATTGAGATCAATAGGACTGCAGCACAATCACGAGAAAATTGCTTAGCTTGCAGTTGCGGCACAGTCCCACAATGTAAAATTGCTGTTCACCAAGTTAAAGCTGCTGCTTTACAGCCCTCTGAAACGTGATCCACCACAAATTGCTTTTCAGGGGCCGGTAAGCTTATCACAAATGTGAAAGTCAAGCTCTGCTGCTGGAGTTAGAAATGCTGCAGACACGAAGCAAAGCATCACATTCACGGCTTATGTAAAACCCTGTCAGGCTGTAATGTTAACATTTCGGAGGGCAGACATGGAGTGGTAAAATGGCCATTTAGCCACCTGTTTTTATCAACACCTGGCCTCCTGAGTGAAGGATCCCAAAGTCTGTTGACAAAACAACAGATATACTCGTACCATCTAAAGTGCTGCATGGGGTAACTGTCAAACCTATACTGCCCAGAGGATGTGTACAGTATGTTGGGTTTAAATACCATGTGTGCAGATCACTTATATTCAAAAAGCTTTAGGTACTAACTTTAATAATAAACTGATCTGTATTGAGTAAAATCATTAAAAAATTGCTAGTTATTAACTTTCTTTTGCAATTATGGATTTTACAAAAGCCATAGGACCAGGCTTTCTTTGAGTGTTTTTTTATTGAATCCCACTTCAGAAGTGTGAACTTTTTTAGACGAGAGTATTTTTGATTGATATCATAGCTGAGATGTTGCTGTGGATACTTTACCTGCGGTTAGCATTATCATTCTCTTCCATGTATAAATAACAGATCAGTTATTACCTACGGTAATTTAAATCAGAACCAATTTAAAGCAACAAATTTGATAGTGATAGTAACCCATCATTTTACTAATAGAAATTGTGTCCACAGGCACAATAGGATTAATCAGCAATATTATTCTGCCTTCATATGCATATGTTTTATGCTAGAATTATGTCAATGAACCTAATATAGAAAAATAAGTTACAGCATAGAAAAAACTTTGTTGGGAGGTTGTATACAAGGTGTGTAGGTAAAACAAAAGGCCTTTTACATTCTTGCATTAAATAAGAATCATGTTTCTGAACCTTGTAAACAACAGTTATTGAGTACGTTTTTTCTTCCATCTCAATTAAATTAATGTCAGAGCAACATCAGCAAAAAATGAATTTAATATTAATATGAAAGATTGGTGTTCATCTTGATACCGGTATTAAAAAACAGCTTCATATAGAACTAATTGTACCACCTTGTGGCAACCACTCAGATTCATGATCCAACATAATTTTTCATGACAGGTTTGCTTCATTAAAACAAGTGAGAATGGTCATGTTTGTGTACATTGGAGCCCCCAGAAAAAAATATATTTCAGTTGTTAATGTTCTCTGGCATTTTGTGCATAATGTCTTTGGCAGCTACTTATTAGAACCTGGAAAAGAAAAACCAGGGGAAAAAAATGTTGCCCACAGTGATCAGATTCCTTTTTGCTTTTTCCTGGAGAAAAAAAATGTATAGGGACTCTACTTTAAAGTGGCTAAAGGCAGAAGCCTTTGCACGAGATGTGCACGAGAGAAGTAGCTCTCCTGGGTCTTTTCCTCCTCACTGGTTGAGACAGCAGCAGGGACCATTGGCTCCCACTACTGTCAGTAGCAGCCAGTGAGCCAATGGGGGAGAGAGTGGGGGTGACGCCTAGCCACACTCCATGTGTGAATGGACACACAGAACAGCAGCTCAGGAGCGAGCCTGCTTGGGTGTCCCCATAGCTATGGGTGTACTTGGCAGGAGGTGGGGGCCAGGAGTGCTGGCGGGGGACCCAAGAAGAGGAGGATCAGGGCTGTTCTGAGCAAAACCACTGCACAGGGCAGGTAAGTATGACATGTTTATTATTTTTTCTAAAACAGCCTTTAATATCACTCTGCAATTCTCTGCATTAAGGTAAAAAACCTTCTGATTGTAGCCCCCCTGTTATACCTACCTGAGTCTGCTTTCAATCCAGCAATGTTGTACAGGAGCAGCGTCTCTCTCCCTCCTAATTGGCTGAGATACAGCAGTGGGAGCTATTGGCACAGGAAACACAGAGCGGGGCTCAGGAGAGAGCACGCACATGTACCCCCATAGCAAGTGGCTTATTATGGGGACACTTGTTGGGGGTGAGGAGCAAGGATCACCGGCAAGGGACCTAAAAAGCAAAGGATCGGGGCTGCTCTGTGCAAAACCCACTGCACAGAGCAGGTAAGTATAACATGTTTGTTATTTTAATCATAAAAAAATAGGATTTTTTTAGTCATACTTACCTGTATAATCCTTTTCTTTGAGTACATCATGGGACACAGAGTTAGGCTAATATTCGTTATCTACTGGGTTATACTTCATCTCCAGGTGAATGGACACTGGTAGACCAAAGGTCTTTAGACAGGAAGTGATCCCCTATATAACCCCTCCTATACAGGAAGTACTTCAGTTTTGTAGCAAGCACTGAATCCTCAAAAGAGGGGAGGCACCTCTGTGTCCCATGATGTACTCAAAGAAAAGGATTTTACAGGTATGAGGAAAAAATCCTATTTTCTTTTTCATACATCATTGGAAACAGAGTTAGGCTAATATTCATTACCTACTGGGACGTCTCAAAGCAATAGCCTTGAGGGGAGGGAGACAACCTGCCAAGCAATAGCCATCAGACCTTATACAGCAGCCCGCAGTACACTGCGGCCGAAAGCCGAATCCTCGGCTGCTCCAACATCCACTTGATAACATTTTGTGAACGTATGCACTGAAGACCGGGTGGCAGCCTTACAAATCTGAGCCACAGATACCTGATGGCAAAAAGCCCAGGCGGTTCCTACACCCCTTTGTAGAATGAGCTCTCATCCTAAAGTAAAGAGCTTTACGTTTCAGACCATAGGCCTGAATGACCAATTGGCGGACCCAATTGGCAATTGAAGCCTTGCATGCCACTTCTTGGGTCATTTTGGTAAACAAAAAAGGAGTCTGATCCTCGGATCTCCGAAGATCTAGACAAACAAACCTTGACTGCCCGGACAACGTCTAAGGAATGCAGTAGTCTCTCTTCTCCCAAACAAAGCTGAGAGAAAAAAGGTGGCAAAATAATGCCCTGATTTAAATGAAAGGCTGACACCTCCTTTGGCATAAAGGATGGAACAGGTCATAATACAACCCTGTCGTGGTAAAGGATCAAGTATGATTCCGTGCATGAAAGAGCCGCAAACTCCGACACCCTTCTAGCCGAGGTGATGGCCAACAGGAAGTCTAGCTTGCATGACAGCAAGTCTAATGGAATTTTCTTTATTGGTTCAAATGGTTGTTTCTGTAACACAGACAGCACCAAGTTCAAGTCCCAAGGACACATAGGTGACCTAATGGGGGGAAGCAAACGAGTTTCCCCCTGCATAGAGGTTCGGACCAGCGAATGGGAGGCTAAAGGCCTTTAGAAGAATACTGACAGGGCCGAAATCTGACCTGTGATTGTATGCAAAGCCAATCTGAGTTCCACAGCTGACTGTAGAAAAGAGAGAATTCTCCCAATCACGTATTTCCGAGGATGGCATTTTTTGGCTTCACACCAAGCAATATAAGTCTTCCAGACCTTATGATAGATCTTCCTAGTGACCCCTTTTCTAGCATTCACTAGGGTAGGCACAACTGGTCCCAAGATGCCACGGTCTTTGCCGTCAAATTTAGAGACTTTAAATTGGGGTGGAATATAGGACCTTGAGACAGTAGATCGGGGCGTTGTGGAAGCGTCCATCACCCGTCTATTTTCAGTCTCACAATCTCCAGGAACCAGGGCCTTCTGGGCCAGGCTGGTGCCACCAGAATGACTGGAACCCCCTCTCTCCAAATCCTGCGCAACAAATGTGGAAGAAGAGGGATCGGAGAGAAAGCATAAACCAGGGAGCACTGGCTCCATGGAACTACTAGAGCATCTGCTCTGATTGCCAGAGGATCTCATGTTCTGGACACAAACTGCTGTAACTTGTTGTTGAACCTGAATGCCAGTAGGTCAACCTCTGGCCATCCCCAATGCTGGCAAATTTCCTGGAACACTCTTGGGTGTAGGGACCATTCCTCCGGGAAGATCTGCTGGCAGCTGAGATAATCTGCCTTCCAGTTCTCTACTTCCGGTATATGGGCTGCTGATAGAATCGGCACATGTCCCTCTGCCCAAGATAGTATGTGGTTCACCTCCTTCAGAGCTGAACGACTCCTGGTACCGCCTTGGTGGTTTATATAGGCCACTGCAGTGGCACTGTCGGACTGAACCCTGATAAGACAGTCCTGAAGCTCCACCGTCCAGGACCATAGGGTCAAGCGTACTGCCCGTAATTCCAGGACGTTGATGGGCCAGATCTGTTCTGTCCATGACCATTTCCCCTGAGCTGTGAGCCCCTCTAGGGTCGCTCCCCAGCCTGAGAGACTGGCATCTGTAGTCAGTACTCTCCAAGTTACCGGGAGGAAGGATTTTCCCTTTCACAGGTTCTGATCCTCCAACCACCAGTTTAGGCTTAAGCGTGCCCGAGGAGATCAGAATTGCATAATACAGGGCTGTTCCTCTTCTGTTCCAAGCCAACAAGATATCTTGTTGTAAGATATCTGGGCATAGGGCAGTGCCTCGAAGGAGGACACCATCCTCCTTAGAAGACTCACACAGAGCCAAATGGAGGGTTGTCTGGTGCCCCTTATCTGACACACCTGATCCTTCAGGGCACAGATCCTTACGGGTGGCAAAAATACCTTTGCTTAGACCATATCTAGGATCAGACCTGAATACTTTAGACTTTGAGCTGGTCTCAAGGTTGACTTTTCGGTATTTATGATCCAGCCTAAGCTTTCCAAATACCACACTGTGCATGTTATGCTCTGTTCTAGAGCCTGTAGTGGGTGATCTCTGAACAGGAGGTCGTCCAGATACCCGAGCACCAAGATCCCTTGGGCCCTTAAAAGACCCAGTACTGGTGCTAGGCCTTTGTGAACACCCAGGGAGCTGTAACAAGCCCAAAGGGTAGAGCCACAAACTGAAAATGACGTTCCTCTACTGCAAATCGCAGGAACCCCTGATGAGGCTGAAAGATAGGTACGTGTAAATACACGTCTTTTATATCGATGGAAGCTAAAGAGTCTCCCATCTTGAGTGAGGCTACTACTGAACAGACAGACTCCATCCGAAAGGACTGGATGAGTAGATACTGGTTCAGGGATTTTAGGTCAAATATGGACCTTGTGTCCCCGTTTGGTTTTTGAACCGTAAACAGGTTTGAGTAAAACCCTGCACCCCTTTCGGATACAGGAACCTCTACAATCACTCCTTGATGCACTAAATGATGTAGTGCCTGAAGCAATAAGTCTCTTTTTGGAGGATCCAAGGGAATGCTGGATCTTAGAAACCTCTAAAGGGGAACCCCCCGCAACTCCAGCTTGTAACCGAGGGATATAGTTAAGGTGACCCATTCGTCCTGAATTATTGTTCTCCAAATGTCCGCAAAGTGCAGCAGCCTTCCCCCCACCCAATAGAGTGGGGGCATCCCCTCAAAAGGAGGGCTTGGTGCTAGGTTAAGAAGAGTTTTGGACCCAGGGCTTTTCTGGACCTGGCATTGCGGCTTGCCCCAGGCTGTAGCGACCTGTTGGTGGC